>OU026156.1:96128371-97354048 GCA_907269105.1 Volucella inanis | reverse complement strand
ACGCATATCTTAGTGAGTGTTCTTTTGATTTCGCCAATATGCCCCTAAAAAGTGCTCTCTCTATTCAATTCTATTTCTCTCTATGTCCCCTTTTCGAGCAATAAGACTCCTTCTACGAGTCTCCCGTGGTATAATCGTAAACTTCGCTCTTTACGTAACAAGAGAAACAAATTATGGGCAGTTTTCCTCCAATCCAACTCCTTTGTTCACTATTCAAACTATCTCGGGGCATACCTTAAATTCGCCCAGCTTTGTAACGTTCTCTATCAGCGATACCATAATTGTGCGCAATCAAGGCTTATAAACGATCTTTCTACCAATTCGTTAACTAAAAAAAAAAAAAATCTGACGGTTTTCCTCCATTCCTCTCATACGAAAACACATTATCAACCGATCCGCATACCATAGCCAACTTTTTTGCTACTTTCTTTAAGCAATCTTTTGCCGATAATTCCTTCGTACCGGATCCCTCTTATTTCAAATATCTGCTTAACTTCCCCACCGGCCCCTCTATTTCTCAAAGATTTGATCATACAGTAATAGAAAATAAATTACAGCAACTTAATGATGAATACTTACCCGGCCCAGATGGCCTTCCATCCATATTTCTTAAAAAGTGTTCCTCAACACTTTCCCACCCGATTGCAAATCTCTTCCGATTATCGCTCGCTCAAGGTGAATTTCCACAAATATGGAAGTCTTCTTTCATAACACCGATACACAAAAAGGGATTAAAGAACGAAGTCACTAATTACCGCCCTATAGCTAAAATTTCTCATATACCCAAACTTCTTGAGAGCATTTTGTATGAAGCCTTAAGCTTCCAGTGCAAATCTTTTATTTCTCCTAGTCAACACGGCTTTCTGAAGGGTAGATCAACTACCACTAACCTCGTAGAATTCGTGTCCTCTGTTCTTTCAGCCTTAGAAAGTGGTAAAGAAGTTGACGTTGTAACAACTGATTTCAGTAAGGCTTTTGATAAGATATCTCATAAGCTAATCCTGTTCAAATTGTCCGTTCTGGGCTTTGAACCCATTTTGCTTAAATGGATATCTTCTTACCTGGATAATCGTTTTTATAGTGTTCGTTTCAGATCTGTCCTATCGGTGCCTTTCTTGGCCACTTCAGGTGTTCCTCAGGGTAGTCACCTAGGTCCACTTCTCTTCATCTTAACTTATAACGATTTTGAAAGGGTTATTCAACACACAGCACTTTCTCTCTATGTTGACGATACCAACTTTTTTAAACCCATTTCCTCACAACATGACTCTAGCCTCCTTCAAATAGATCTAAATAGTTTTCCCACCTGGTGCATCAAGAACTGCCTCGAACTCAATGTCACCAAATGTCAATCGATTACCTTTTCACGTAAGTGCAACATGTCTACTCCCAGAATTTACGTTCTCCACGGTCAACCTATATCCCTAGTTAGACTATCCGCGATCTCGGCATATTATGCGACAGGGAGCTTAATTTCCGCTCGCATATTGATGAGATAATTACTAAAGCAAACTCATCACTTAGCTTTGTTAAAAGATGGTCCAAAGAATTTTGCAACCCGTACATGACAAGATCACTATACATCAATTATTGGGTTTATAACTTAATTCGTGCGGTTTGCTAACTTGTATTATTCCATTGTATTTATTCCATTGGAACATGCGTTGGAAACCTACTGTCATTGTACGCCATTTCAGTGTATGTTATTCATTTGAAGCGTAAACAACAATAATTTTTTTTTTCGCTCAAATATGTCGAACTTTGTGCCGGAAAAAGTGTTTTTGCGGGGAGTTCTTCTTCATTACTGAAAACTGCTCCCGAAAGTCATCGTATTTTGGTGGAAGCTTTTGGTGAACATGTGCTAGCTAAGCGAACGTGCCAAAAGTAGTTTGCACGGTTTAAAAGTGGTGATTTTACCTTGGAAGACGATGAACGTCCTGGGCAGCCAAAAAAGTTTGAAAATGAAGAACTGGAAGCATTACTCTATGAAGATTGTTGCCAAATACAAGAAGAGCTTGCAGAATTTTTGGGTGTCACTCAAGCAGCCATTTCAAAACGTTTAAGAGCAGCTGGATATATTCAAAAGCAAGGAAATTGGGTTCTACATGAACTCAAGCCGAGTGAAGTCGAAAGGCGGTTTTGTTGTCCGAAATGCTGCTGGAACGCCACAAAAGGAAGTCATTTTTGCATCGGATTGTTACTGGTGATAAAAAATGGATCCATTACGATAACCCTAAGCTCGAAAAGCATATGTGAAACCCGGCCAACCAGCCAAATCAACGGCAAAGCCGAATATCCATGGCGCAAAGGTAATGCTCTGTATTTGGTGGGATCAGATGGGTGTGCTGTATTATCAGCTGCTAAAGCCGGGTGAAACCATCAATAGACAACGCTACCGAACACAATTAATCCGTTTGAAGAGAGCAGTAGCAGAAAAACGCCTGGAATATGCGACCAGACACGAGGCAATAATTTTACATCATGACAACGCTCGGCCCCACGGTTAAAAACTATTTGGAAAACAGTGGATGGGAAGTCTTACCCCACCCGCTTTATAGCCCAGACCTTGCCCCTTCTGACTACCATTTGTTCCGGTCGATGCAGAACGCCCTCACTGAAAAACGGTTCACATCAAAGCAGAATGTCAAAAATTGGCTTGATTCATTCTTGGTTGCCAAGCCGGCGCAGTTCTTTTGGGATGGGATCCAAAAATTGCCAGAAAGATAGGAAAAAGTCATAGCTTCAGATGGGCAATACTTTGAATAATACTATTGTACATGTTTTTCTTAAATAAACGTTCAAATTTTGAAAAAAAAAGCACGAATTAAATTACATACTCAATACGTTCGCACTCTTTCTCGAGTACGCTAGCCAAGCGTGGTGTCCCTTTCAACGAGTTCATGTATCCCGTATTGAGAGCATCCAGCGTCGTTTTCTTCGATTTGCTCTTCGAGGTCTACCTTGGAACGATCCTCTTATCTTACCTTCCTACCGAGACCGTCTCAAACTCATTAACCTGAATACCCCTGAGGAACGAAGGGACGCAGCTGACATTCTTTTCATTCACCGACTCCTCTCAGGCCCCGTCGATTGCATGTCTCTTTGCAACTTCATTTTCTTTAACATTAACCCTCGAAATCTACGTTGCCCCCGTCTCATTTATCTACCTATCCATCGCACCACATATGGCTCTTCACCATCCCTAGCTTCAAGCCGTAGTGATAAGTTCCACATATCGCTAATCCGTATTTTTTTTTTATTATAAGTTTTAAGTCATAGTTTTTTAAGCTTGTATTAGGCAAAATAAATAGGGGCATCAGCCCCCACCAAAATTAAAATTAAAAAATTAAATTAAATTAAAATTAACCAACTATCCTCTCCAGCTAGCACGATCTCTCACCAGCAGCTTCCAGTACCACACTCGAATTTGGTTGAGTTCACCTTCCACTTCTGTGCGTCACCTTAGAAGCGGCCATTCTTTAGAAACGGCCAAGGGCTTCTTCATCCGCTTTCAATAAGGTTCAAAACACTGCGCCATAGAGAAGGACCGGTATGATAACGGTTTTGTATAGAGTCAGCTTGGTTGGTTGGCAAGGGTAATTTGGTGTTTGATTTCAATTATGTTATGGCCAAGCCAGGTGAGCGTTATTAATGGCTCGCTGTGTTTATTCAATCACATCAATGTCAACCGTGTACACATGTAACATAATTCTGCGAACTTAAAACAGATCGTGAGTTAGTGAGGTGACCAGATTAGCTATGATAGTTTATCAATTTGTTATGTATCAGCAGCCGTCAAAGTTACCAATGACATCCAGCTGTTAAAAATATTCAGCAAGGTTTGCCATTTTATCATGCATCGTTTAACGCTGGTCGAACATGCGGAAATTATTAATAAAATATCGCAAATCCGGCTCAGTTGTAAATTGACAACGTGAATTTCGTCGTGAGGTCGGTCGTCGCACCGTGAAAAGGTTTGAGCGTGAGTACACTCTTTTGGATATTAAGCCAATCAACCAGACTGAGATTTTTCTGAAATGAAGAAAACATAACCATAGTAGTGGCCAGTATCAGTATCAGTATTAATCAGTATTAATCGACTTTTTGTTGTCAGAGCTCGACAACATCGATATATCCGTTCTTTGGTTCCAACAAGACTTGCACTAAATGCCATACATGCGACGCAACGCTCGAGGTTGTGAAGGAGAAATTTGGCGATTGAATTATCTCACGGAGAGCAATCATCAATTAGCTGTCGCGATAATGCGATTTGACTTCACTTGATTATTTTCTCTGGGGCTAGGTCAAGTCTTTAGTCTACGCTAAAAAGCCAATCACTTTGGATTAGCCTGAGGCCAACATTCGACACGCTATTGCCGGAATAACGCCTCACATATTGGACCAAGTCATTAAAAATTGAACCCAGGCGGCCATTTGAATGATATACTATTCCATACATAATGGCATGAAGGTAGTTACAAAATACAGATAGAATCAACTTTGTATCTCACACCGTTGTTATTGTATTTAATTTTTTTTCCTATTGTCACACAGCGATGTTAAAAATGTCACATAACAGCGCAACTCCTTGCTTTACATCTTTTTTTGACGTAGAATGTCTGTATATGTGGATTTTAAATCAACAGATAGACGCTGAGTATCTAAAATTTTCAGGTATTTTCCAGAATCAATCGTAGTGAGAGTATTTTGATTGATAGTGAACTTTCAACCCGATTGTTTCTGAATGGTTTCAGACAGCTAAATACATAATAAACTAGTCTTATGCCGCTGATTTAAATAGCTCAGCAGGCAGTCCGTCTGCTTCAACAGCTTTATAAGATTTTAGCTTCGATATTGTCACCTTAATTTCGTCTAAATCCAAGAAGTCGGAACTCTTCCCTTCTTTTCTATTCGTAGAGCTCACGAACAGCAGTTTCTTATTTGGGTACATGTACCTGTAGTGGCGTCGCGCTTTTATAGCAACCACATCAGAATCAGATTCTTTGTTGTTGGCAATATTCCAGTTCTTGACAGAAATGCGATCGGCAGAAATTTTGATGGTTTTTTGGAATAGTAGTTTTTTGGCGTCAAACTTTGGTTATCCTTTTTGACTTATTACATCGTTGTTCTTACCCTGGCTACAACAAAGTACTGATCCAAGTCGATGTTGGTTCTATGAGAAGTTACACTTAGAATTTTAGCATCGATCGATCGATCTGGCTTACGGTTGATATTGATGTTGAGATGTGGTAGTACTACTAAAAGATTAGGTTTAGTTAGGTAAAAGTATCTGCTGGAGAAAAACCAACCTGTGGCCTTTTTACTCTTGGAACCAATTTCTGCTTCTGACGAAGTGAAGGAAACTGTTAACGTCTATATTGCTTAGATTGCTTCAGTCATTGTTGAAGAAGGCTCCTAAGTGGAGTTTTCTTCTTTGGGAGGAAGCTGAATAAGTACAAAATAGGTGGAGGATTTTCTCCTCCTCCTTTTTGTCTATGCAGCTTCTCTGCCAAGCCTTCTTGTATGCTTGCAAGCGCTGAGATGTTTACCATTTACAAGGATCAAACTTAGAGCGATTAAAATCCAGCTTTGGCCAGATCTATTTGGTCGCTAGACATGTTGGTCCAACAGTCCACCTAAGTGCTGTTCTCTTGTTATGGTATACCGATGCTACCCTTTTCCGGTAGTGGTTTCAATTTTGTGGAGCCCTAAAATTCCGTGGAATGTCTCTGTGTCCTGGCTCCAAACATAGGTGCATGTTGAACTGCTCAGCTATCTACATGAGAGGTGATCATCAGTCTTGGTCGGTTTTATTGTAGAACTTAACGAAAATGAGCTAATAGATGAAAAGATGCAGATATCCTTTGTAGATATTACCAAGACAGGATTTTTTTAATTGCCCAAACTTCCGTCTGGAACACGTTACATTTGGAAGACAGAAGGAAAGGCTTCGGTTAAGTTTATCTGAGAAAACACCGCCACCAACACTGCTGTCAGTATTGAATCCATCTGTTTCTTTCCATCTTTTCGTCCATGAAGGCATCTTCTTCCCAGAAAGATCTAGAGGGGATGTTAACTTGAAAGTTTTTGTCAAACCAATGTTGGGTCGTAGTGTAGTCGATGTTATCTGTAAGGATTTCTAGTATTGTATGTTAAAGAATATTAGCGTGGTTAAACAGTTTATTTGTCCGCTGCGTAGTTACTGCTGAAAATATCGAGGGGTCTCAAGAGTATTCAGTGCCGCAGAGTAGGGAGTAGGTCGTAAGGCTCTGTTGCCTTTTAAACTTTGCTTAGTTTGCAATGGACTAAATGTTACGCTCACTGTATACACCTGAATCCATTGCCTGTCATGATGTTAGTTGTATGCAGGCCGTGTTTTCCGATGAAAGCACAAAGGCGACTTCCTTACCCAGTATTGAGATTAGACCTCCTAGCACAATTTTGGTGGGCACTAATCAAATGTTCGATCTAGGAGATGATAGAATTAGGCTTTTATCTTCTGTAGGGGCATGAACTCAAATCATTCCTATATTTCCGAATTTGGCTTTGTTGCAGATTGTTATTGGGATTTGCTTTGTATGTCGAAAACTCAAGACTTTTTGCATAAGTCTCCCTCGAACAGAAATTTCGCATTCAAATAAGCATACTCCTTCTTTGTAGGAGTCGCAGTGGTAGATGTCGTCGTTTTTAATTCACTTTTTGCTGAGCCCTTCTCATCGAAATTTCTAGATGGCGGTGATACTTGCAGTCTAGGGTGGCATCTTTCCATACATTCAAATCAGAGATTGATTGTTGAATTGTCTGATCCCGAACTATTCGTATGGCAAAGGAAAAGTGAATGACTCGCTAGAGAAAAGAGTCATATTGGGAAGATTGCATCTGAGTTGGAACAACGGCAAAGAACAATTTTTTATTTGGAACATTTCTAAGAAAGACTAGAAATAGTGCAAATTATGAAAGATGAAACCTTTTTCATCATCACGAAGAATCGTAGTCTGATTCGTGAATCTCTTCAGTTTTTATAAATTATCAAGTTCATGAATGATTGCTCCAATTAACCTGAGAGCTATCGATTACGTATAGTATTATATAATCAGTAGAGACGTGTATTGTCATTCACGAAAGGTGTAGATGAATGGATAAAAAAAAAAAAACAAAAAACCAATGAAAGTATCATCTGCATATGTTACCAAATTCTTAGCTTCGATTACAACATCGAGTTTACGGAAATCTACACCTGGAGTGGTTTTTTGTCTCTCGTTTCTGGGTTGTAAACTGTATACAATTAGCATAGATTTTCATAAATTTTCATCCGAAAGTGAAATAAACTAAACCTCAGTTAATCGGTCGAATTCTCGAATTCTTTTTTTTTTTTTTTTTATATTTAAACACATAACATACAAAGTGAGGGCACTGACCGGTTAAATGTAAGGGAACTTACTACCAACCAACTGGAACATGTTGGTGGAGAACCCTAACAATGCTGACTTGTGGTGGCGCATGATGGATAAGCGGTGTTTGGTTAATAACTCGAATCACTTTTGTATGCACTGGGGCTTCTGCTTGGTGGATCAATCGAACTACGTGATGTCCTCCTCCTCCAAAGTGACTATCATGTCCTCCTCCAAAATCTAGCGGTCCTCCAAAATCTCCACCATACCCAGGTCCTCCACCAAGGATAAGTCCAGCGTTAGCAACGGAAGCCAAAGCCAACAAACAGATGAAAACCTTGAAAAAAAAAAACAAAATACAAAAAGCAAAGCACGATCAATAGAAATCGACGTAATCCAGCTACTGAAAGCTCCTTATTGTATTTACCTTCATTTTAGAATGTCCGTACTCAAATTGATTGAACTAATTCGAATGAATGTAGAAATGATCACCGTGTAGGCTTTTATATTGTTACCAATTTTCTCGAAAAAGTTTTCAGTTTTCACGCCAACTACTAAGGTCATCTTGTACTGCATCGGCAGAACAACTTTTTTTCTGGTTTGTCATTATTGCATATCGGTTCGATGTTGTAAACTCTTTCCCGTCACCATTGTGACTATTGAATTATTGCAAAATATTTGGAACAAATTTATTAAAATGAGGCCAACTAATCCAATTCCAGTGATAGGTATCCGTATTACATTGGCAAGATGATGGACCCATAGATGTTAAACTAGTCAAGTCGCAAAGTGAACCAGTTTGGAGCAACAAAATACATCTACAGATGCATGAGGTTGAAAATCCAAACGCAAGACTTTCTTTAGTTGCTGATAAGAGTGATGAAGGTTGAATCTTTTCATAACTTGATTTGGAAACGGTCTATATGTGGTATGACAGAGGTATTCATGGTGAAGTGTAGCCATTGCTTGATGAGATAAATGCACTTTAGATACATATAAAGTTTGCCTAGAGGCAAATCTTTATAAAGACATTCAATGTCGTCAAACTATTGTGGTACGAGATTCACTTATGATATGACGAAAGCGTAAATTCCTTGCGATAATCTTTCCAACACTGCAAAATCCGCTACACATCACGGTCAATTCCTTCAGTAGTTTTGATGATATTGACCCACACATCATATAACTACCTGCGGGGCTTCTGATCCATTAAGTGAACCTGTCTTGAATACCATTGCCTTTAACTCCCTTTAATTACGGGCACGCGTTTTACAGTCTGGCGATCCGCGATAGCTTGATTTACATTTTTAAGCTGGTGACTCGGTCTACCTTAACATTCTCAACTATGGGGCTACAATATTCTGCGTCATTTCAACATGGTAGTTCTATATGCGATACCGCTTCACCAATTTCCTTGGTGGTTGGCGACTGAGCCTAGGTATTATAATTTTTTTTTAAATTTAGCACGATGGCTTACTTTAAATAGATGTCAGAGGATGGGCTTGCGAGTTTGAAGGATGGAAAGGTTGATGTTGGGTCAGTTTTCTTTTCCCCTTTTTTTCGATCGGAACTTAGAAAAATAAATAGACTGCAGTACATCTTGTAAATCGTAAAAAGATGAGCAAATGCTTCTCTGATAAAGTGTCTCCGCCTACAGCCCGAGGCTAGCATAGGCCGGATACTCACAATGCTAGTGCTCCGCTTTGTCATCATCACTTTCACAGCGAGCTTTGAAGGATGTTATGTCATTTATGTCCAGCACACTAACGTACCTAGCAAAAGTGTAAACCCCCTTCACGGGGACGGCAAGCAGTTTGCAATTTTTCCTACTGAGGGGCTGCAGAAAAGTCGCTGATCTCTTAGAGATGTCATGAAGCATTCGTTTGGTCCACCTTCAACCTAAAGAGTTACGCGGTTTGTAGCTATACTCACATGAAGCAAACTCTCGATGGAGGCCCTAACCGGTAACGTAGGCAGTCCCAACACTATTCCGCCGGTCATTTCATTTTTCGTGATCCCATTGTGACTTCGGAGCCAAAATTGACTCAGTTACTTTCCGATTTTTGTTTAATAAAGTCTTGCATTTTTGAACGAACTTCAAAGTCATAAGGGTGTTCTATAAGGTCTTAACAAGAACTAGGCTGCCTTGCCTCGCTCCCTTCACCGATTTTTTAAAATATAGTTTATACCCATAAAAAATTGTTTATATCTCTGGTTGAAGGACAGACGCAAGTGTTCCAAATTAACAATGAAACCTTACGTTGTCATCTTAAAGAAAAGACACTAGCGCACATAACCATAAACGAAGACTCGACTACATTTTCTTCCTGGCTCACATTCTGATCAAAATATTCCTTTTTAGTTTGATTTAGTATTTTCGAAGGTAGAGCAGTTTTGATGTCATTGCATCAGTCGGCATAAGACTGGAATCAAAAGGTAATCAGCACGTTAGGTCATCGAAATCCCGGTGCGTGTTGTGCCAATAGACACTACTTTTCAATCAGAGTAACTTTGAGAGTGGAGCCTATGATATAAATACCAAAAAATCCATTAGACAGCCGGCGCACAGGTTATAATTGATATTGTCATAGCCGCGTAGCTCTAAAGGATCTTTAGAGTAGAGATAATCTAACAGAAAATACAGCTACATCATGGATTCAGGTCGGGACATATAGTCGACCAATATGCAACATACCAGAGAAGACAAAACGCTGCTTTTCGGGCAACCGCAGTTTAATATACCTCTGCCGTCAAATATTCCCATATTGGTCACAGTCAACATTCACAATCAGAGTCATATTCACCATTGTTTTGTCTGGTCGAGTTATACATTCCACCAAAGTTGGGTTGTCGAAAACACCTTCAATGTCGATAAAAATGTCCATCGTGTACTCCTTCTTGTCGAGTACCCCTTTAATTGTGCTCCACTATTTTCTCTACGCTTTTCAACATAAAGGAGATCAAACTGAGGGGTCCGAAGGTCTTGGTGAGAGTGTGATGATCTTCTCCGATTGTAAATACTACTCTCGGTATATATTCCAGGGCCAGGCTAGCAATAAAGATTCTCTCTAGAATTGCTACTAGCTAGTCTTCCTAGTATACCTTTTTGTATCATAACTGGATATAATCAGAGGTAGCAACAGCGTGTTTGGTGTTCTCATCCGGTCACGGGAAATGTTGAGAACAGAAATAAGGATTTTTGACTCGCTCGGACTCGTAACATTTTATATTCGGGGACGGATAATCCTGCGTCACGGGGCTTTAGGATTGTTTGGTTTGAGTTCCTTAAGCAGTTAAAAAATATTGAAAAGCTCCAGATTCCCTACTATCATCTATCTTGGAATCCAGATGAGTCGAGTTTGTTAGTATTCCTTAACGCGTCGGAAAAGCCTTTTGTCATTGCTTACGTCAACGCTTACTTGCGTTTCGATCGGACACAGCGGAGGTTTCTTAAGTGAGAAGTTAATAGTACCAAAGCTGGACTTACAAGCGGCTGTTTTCGGTGGGCCTACTACAATTCGACAACATTAAAATTTGCGCCATTAGTTGCCGTTCTTCACCATGTCAATGGCTTCAGGGTCTAATTTCTGCAGTTACCAAAGGATAGTTGACTTGTATTACCAGGTCGGAGCTCAGTTGACCTGGTGAATATCGGATCCGAAAACAGTTTTATTCCACAGCAAAGTTAAATCTGATTCGTGCGCCACTTATCATGAGCTCAAATCTAAAACATGGGCTGAATAGTCTGTGGCATTTTATAGTAAAACACAAAATTTTTGCAAAATTCAACTTTATTTATCAATATAGTTGCCTTCGAGGGCGATACACCGATTAAAACGTTTTTTCAATCTTTTGATACCAGTTTTGTAGTACGATTTCGGTTTAGCCTCAAAATAGGCCTCTGTTTCGGCGATTACTTCTTCATCGGTCTTAAATCTCTTTCCGATGAGCATTCTTTTGAGGTCTGCGAACAGGAAATAATCGCTGGGGGCCAAGTCTGGAGTATACAGTGGGTAGGGAAGCATTTCGTAGCCGAATTCATTTAATTTTGCCATCGTTTTCATCGACCTGTGACACGGTGCATTGTCTTGATGAAATAACACTTTCTTTTTCTTCAAATGCGGCCGTTTTTCTGCGATTTCGTCCTTCAAACGCTCCAACAACGCAATGTAATAGTCGCTGTTGATAGTCTGCCCCTTTTGGAGATAGTCGATGAAAATTATTCCATGTGTATTCCAAAATACGGATGCCATAATCTTGCCAGCCGACTGATGAGTTTTCGGTCGTTTTGGACGAGGTTCGTCGCCTGCTTTCCCCTCAGCTGACTGCCGACTTGATTCTGGTGTGAAGTGATGGAGCCAAGTTTCATCCATTGTCACATACCGACGCAAAAAGTCAGCTTTATTGCGGTTGAACAGCTTTAAACACTATTCTGAATCATCAACATGTTGTTGTTTTTGGTCGACTGTGAGCAAACGTGGCACCCACTTTGAACAGAGCTTTCGCATGTCCAAATATTTGTTTATGATATATCCAACACGCTCTTTTGATATCTTCAGAGCCTCAGCTATCTCGATCAACTTCACTTTACGGTTATTCGTAATCATTTTGTGGACTTTTTTGATGTTTTCATCCGAAACAGCCTCTTTTAGACGTCCTCTGCGTGTATCATCTTTGGTGCTTGTATGACACTTCTTTGCATCGGCTGCATTTTTTTCCATCAAAAAGCAATGATAAATCAACACACGAAATTGCTTTGAATCCAAATAACAAAAGTTGCTTCACTCCCAACGCTATATATCGACAACTAATCGTCCGACAGCTGTCAAATTTATATACGTATCTTTTGAAGGTTAGTACTAACTGAAAATGGTATGGATTTAATTCAAGTGGTGCCCTCTCTTAGAAACGCCCATGTATTAGTTTTCGCGCAAGATAGTCTTCTTTTCTCAGAACAATCACTTTTTTCTTGAGGGTCAAGGATATTTCATTTAAGAGCCTGTGGTCAAGAAACATTTTATCACCCCGGACGAATATCCATGCGCTGAAAACTGGATGTTCAGATAAATTCAAATGGTTCCCATTCCTGAAGAGATAACGGCTTTAGAATCGAGTTGAGGGGTTTCAGCTTCAAGTATAATTTGCAATTTTTCACCATTCTTCGACGAGGAGGACACAATTCCAATTTGTTCAATAGTAGAAAAGGCTGTGATATCATACGCAGCACGCAATCCAGCGATCCTGTCCAAAAGTCATCCCCTGATCGATCTGTTCATCATGCATCATCACGAGAAGAACCTACTCATATGACAGTGGCTTGGATCATAAATATGCAAGTATCTTTGCAAGTAGTAAGGTCAAGATGTAATATATGTAAGCTGCGCCAAGCGAAGCCAGTAATGCTGATGTACAACTTTCTATTTAGGACCTTTCACCTATGTAGGCGTAGACTGTTTTGAACCTTTGCTCATAAAATTTAGTAGAAGTACAAGCGTTATGGAATGATATTCACTAGCCTTACTTTCCGCGTAGTACAATACATATTGATAATGACCTCGAATTAGATCTATAGTCAGCCTAAGTCTTGCACCATTTCATCACGTTAGAGTCTTTACCCGCTAAGTTTATAGTGATAATGGACTGAATGTTATTGAAGCCAACAATAAGTTGGGTAAATACGTTAAAGAAATGAAGAGCACGCTTAGTGAGTATGATGCTAGGTACGAAGGTATCCAGTGAAGAAGAAGGAGTTTGGGAATGCCGTATTGAGTTTGTGCTGAGAGCTATGATTACTCGTAAAAATGTTCTTCGGAACACCCTCATGGAGGCTAGGTGTCACATTAACCCGGAAGAAGAATTTGAATCGCTTACGTCTAAATCCATTCTATTCGGAGAAGATGATTGAATGGCCCTGGGACCATTTCCTTAGATACACAGCAAGCCTTAAAGCATATCTCATAAGTTAACTAGTAAGATATTGGTACACGAGGTACCATCCAAAATAAGAGGCACAACGTTTATAGGCGGTATCAATGGGGAACATCATTGTTGCCATTGACCGTTTGGAGGGTCGCTCGAATTGGGTACTTAGGCAACTTTTTAAGAAAAGAGCTGTAGGTTACTTCGCTATTCTAGATTTGGAGTCTTCATCTAGGCATTTAGATGAGCCCCAGAAAGTCATCGAGCTAAAAGATTCGTAAACAACAATTCTATAAACCGAAGCCACTAATACAATCTATTCCAACGTTTCGAGCCTAAATAATCTACGATGATTTTTCCCTGCGATGTGTTTTCATTCTCTTTCATTTACTCGTTAATTATTTCCTCCATTTTATACGTGTTAATGGATGGCAGAAATTGTTGGTTTATTTGAACAATTTTTCAGTTTGGCGGGGTCCCGCAATTGGATTTTTGAAGCTCAGGCGCACCCCGAACTGTAGCGCCAGTAAGTTGTTAAAATGATTTCATTATTTTTCCATTCCTGCTCTTGAAATGTAGATGGCGCTGTTCATATCTAAAGGGTTATTACAATCTTTTAAGCGGTGGTAGAGTAAGCACTGAGAAATGTTAACTTGGCGATACCCTATGTTGTACATTACTGCACATTATTTGTGTTTATTTTACCTCCAAGCGATACTGGTCGATGTCCATCCGAACTCGATTGGCAAACTTATAAGCGCGATTGCTTACCAGCAGACAAAAATAGCAACACTATAAACGATGCAGCGGATGAATTTCGAAGATGGAATCAACAGTGAAATAAAATCACGGAGCAAATCAAATAAAATCTTATCCGGGCTATTCTGACAGATTTGGAGTTCAGGCCAGTAAAGATTAAGTTAAGTTTTTATAAAGAGATGGTGGCGGATGATGATAATGCACCAACGGCAGGGCTCACATTCCCTACTAGTTATAGACATCGGTCTAACCGACACCTCGTCCCAGCGTTATATATAATGGAACTGGTCCTCCCGGCAATGGGGAAAAAAAGGAACGAAGCAAGAACAAGCTTCGGATATGGACGGATCTACAAACGAAAAATAGACAACAAACTTCGGACCTGCACGTGGGATATTTGGTCTCTTAATAGGCCACTTGCAACTGAACAAATAACGGAGGTCCTGGACTGCTGCAAAGCAGATTTAACCGTCATACAAGAAAAGCAATGGGATAGACCTGACAAAAAGATGATGAAAATCTGCGACATCTATTACGGCGATTTTTATCGTTGGCAAAAGCATCGCTTATTTGAATGTGGATTTGTTGTTTCTGGTATGTTAACGAGCGTAGCAATCCGTATTAGGGCGCATGACCCCACAGTGGAGAAAGATGATGACACCAAAGATGGCTTCTACGAGATCTTGGACAACATCTACGAGCAGTGCCCCAGCTATGACATTAAAATTACCCACTGAGATTTTAATGCAAAGCTAGAAGAGAGGGCATCTTTGGTAGTAATCGACTTTGAGGCGGAGCGAAATATTTTTGTAACTACCACGCAGTTCCCGTATCTCGATATTCTTAAGGGTACTTGGAAAACTCCTGAAAATTCAACCGTCAACAAAATTGAATGCACTGCAAGATGCAAGACTAGTAATATAGATCTCCGAACGTTCCGAGGGACCAAAATTGACTCGGACCATTTTCTTGTTGTAGCTAAGGTTGCAGATATCCTGAACATCACAAAGGCAAGCTAATACTGTGAGGAAGTTTAACTTCGAACGGCTTCAACCGCAAGAGATCCCTAAACCCTTTTCCGATCGAGTCTCCCTTGATTTCTTAAGAGGTTCTATGCCACAGCATCAAGTATCGAAGAGTAGTGTCAACATTGCCAAAAAGCCATCAGATGTGCTTGGTTTCATTCGGCCACCACATCAAAATCCCTGGTTGACGACGACGTTTCTATATTGTAGACTGTACGCTGCGGCAATGAGAAACCAAATATAGCTCTCGGGCAAAATTAACCTTTCAACTTGGATGATGAAGACCAACATGGATGAGGTAAAGATAGCCATATCTAAGCTTAAATCCAACAAAACTGCTAGAGCGGACGGCCTGACTGACGGACTTTTCAATGCGGCAAGCGGTGTCTTGCTAAGGAGTATGATAAGAGTAAGGTATGTCAAATGAATGGAACCTCAGCGTTTTTTGTTCGATCTTCAAAAAAGCAGACTCCCTGAACTGGGCCAACAACAGAGGCATCAGTCTTCTTAACATTTCATACAAGTTCTTTTCTGCCGAATTGCTCCATATCAGTGTGGTTTTAGGCCATGAAAGTTCACCATCGACCAAATATTCGCATTAAGGTAAATCTTGTCAAAAAGTCATGAGCTCCAAGTCCATACAGACCAATTATTCATCGATTTTAAGGCCGCGTGTGACAGCATTTTTATAGACGCGCTATACAGATCAATGTCTAGTTTTAGCACCCCTGTCAAACTCATCTATTTGTGCAGGATGATGATGGAGAATTCACGCTGCCTATCAGGATCGATAAAGAACTCACCGGAGACCTTTGATGTCAAAAAAGGATTCAGACAAGGCGATGCGCTGTCATGCGATTTTTTCAACATCATTTTTGGAAGAATAGTGGAAAACCCAACCCAATTTTTCAAAAGTCCGTCCAATTACTCGCTTACGTCGATGATGTTGACATAATGGGAAGAAATCAGCGTGATGTCAGCGGCGCTTTCGTGAATATTGAGACGGATGCGGCGTAGATATCATATACATGCTGTCAACAAGAAAGATAGAACATCACCCTGAGGTAGTTTATTGCATAGACTGTGAATCGAGGAAGAAAACGCAGCGATCAACTTACGGGCTGTACACCAACATCGAATTGAGGGTCTATCGCTCCAGAGGGACAGCTTAGTAGAGAGTGATCGCGATTCAGGTGGAGGGGACCTCCATTAACTTAGTGTGCGAAACTGAATATGCTTGTTAGTTGAGGCCCAGGTCCATCCCGGAATGTAACGCCACCTTAAGTAAGCCTTAATAGCCCCTTTACAGCTCAAGCCGTGCCTTTGATTTGGTACTTTATGTTTGGTGAGGAATGAGATAGTTTATACTAAAAAGGATAGTATTGTGACCATTTCATCAGCATCATCCATATTGCTTGACAACAATCGATCAGTTATAATTCCTAAAGAAATTTTTAAGTCCACTTTAATTGGTTTCCTTGTGTTCTTTCGTTTTCTTTCCTCTAACTGTTTGAGAGATTATCTGATATTGTATGTTCATCAGGACTAGAGTAAAAAATTGGTTAAGTTTTGGGCGCAGAAATATCAACATCCGGTATTCGTGTGGGCTTACTAACAAGCTAGGTTTGATCCTTTTCATTCGCATATAACTCTAAACACCATCTTTCAGGTAGAATACTTCAAGAGTTTCGAAGCCAAACAGTACTACGTAGATTAAAATCGTCGCCAATAACGGTTTTAGTATGAAAATGCAAGGATACGATTCTTTATATAGCATCAGATAGCTCATTAAACTCGTTGAAAGTTGAGTAGGGGAAAATAGTGACACTATAATCTCTTATCTGAAATGATTGTACCTTAGAAGACGGGCGTACAGTGCATAAATTCACGTGACGAAATAAACGATTGCAGTCAGCAAAGGACAGACTCCGTATACAAGCTATCAAACTCTGAAGTTCTTCTCAGAATTAGTCAGTGTGCTGAAATAGACATGATGGTGGATGAATCCTTAATGAGTCAAAGGCATCTCTCATATCTCTGAAGTAGGTCAATGGTCCTGGTATTTTTTGCAAAGGGGTCCCAAAAAGATATAGTAGTTTCCGCCTATAATGAAGCAACAGATATCTTCGGATAGGGAGAAAAGAACAACGACGATCGATTCTCGAATGTCTGGACCTTAAAAAGCCAACGCGAAGCCGAACAACTATCGGAGTCCCTGGACTGCTATAAAAGATATATTAGCTCCAGAGGATACGAAATGGACGAAGGATGTTCTTCGACAAAAACTATGAATAACGTCATATGTGTACGATAACGTTTTCGGTGACTTTAACGCTAGGAAATTAGGAAAAGTAGATGTCTTTGGTAACACGAACAGAAACATACCAAAAAAAAGAGACCATGTCTGCCAATAGACTTAGGCTAGATGGCTCTGCTGCGGTACATATTCAGTATGATGAATGTCCAAACATTCTCAGGGGCCCATATAAACTCTGCTTATTTCACTTAAAAATGAAAATGAGTCACCAAGCCTTCTCAATGTAATATAATATTACATATCATCTCAGCTCTGCTCTATGGCACAAAACCATCAATGTAACCAGAGCCTCTAATGGCAATATTCTTCGAAAGATATTTGGCCCTGTTTATGCTGACGTGCACTGGAGGAGGAGATATAACAGCGAATTCTATGAGTTGTATACCGACATCGACCTGGTTATCAAAGTGAACATAAGTCGCCTGAGATGGCTTGGATTTGAAGTGCCAAAAATTTTAATTTTCCAACCCAAAGTGTCTTGGATTCCTACACGCAGGGACGAAAAAGTAGAATCATTTCGAAGAGTTTTACTAGAGGTAGTTATTCAAAGAACGCTCTAACCAGAGAGTACATAAGTAAATAGTCGAGACCATTAAGTCTACGATTTTAAGAGGCTTATACGGATTTCGAAAAGCGCCTCTTACAAAACTTTTTGTGAAAATATCGAAACTATCCGTGAAACCAGTATTCTAGTAAAAGTCCTCAAAAGAGGAAGATCAACCAGACTGGAACCACTAAGAAAATCCGAGTCGAACGCAAAGACTCTCCGTCTCATGTCCGAGTCTCACTTCCCAGGTAGCCTAGTCTAAATTTGATGGATGAGGCCATCATACATGCTGTTGCTTCTTTTGATGGCTTCTATTCGCCTGCCATAGACCAGCAGATGGCAACTCTGAACTGTCATGGCAACTGTAATACATACCGAACCTCTTCGCCAAGAATGGTCTTTATACATAAAATCGGAAAGGAGGACTACTCACTCGCTAAAAGATTCAGACCTAAAAGTCTAAATTCCTACGTTCTGAGAAGCATCAAGAGAAGCCTTGCAAATGCATCATCTGTCGGCGATGCAACACGGCTACCAATGCGGAAGGTCCTGCGAGTATGCGTTTCAGAATCTGGTTGGCAGAATTGAAGACGCACTCATTGACGTTGAGGGTGCTTTCGACAACGAAACTTTTGACGGCATGTGCCATTCAGCTAGACAACACAGCGTAGACGAATCACTAGTTTTGTGGATAGGAGCAATGCTGGTGAATAGAACATTGATTGTGGAAGCTAGCCGCGGCTATGTGGTGGAGGGTGTAAACGGGGACTGCCCGCAAGGCGGCATTCAAGCATACGCGGATGATGTATCTATACTGTCTGTTAGATAATTCTTAGCGACTGTCTGCTCCAAAACGCAGACAGCCACAGACGTTATCAACGACTGGTGCACAAGTCAATCAATCAGTCAATCCACTCAAAACTGAGGTTGTTTTATTTACGAGAAGAGGGAAGCACCCTGGTCTGACTCTATAAAGCTAAGTATTTGGGTATAATCCTGGAAAAAAAAACTTGTAGATTTAATATGTTACGTCGAAACCATCTGGCAATGCCGAGAAGCCATCGCCAAAATATGGGGCCTGCCACCGAAAAGGGTACTTTGGATCTACACGGCTATGATACGGCTAATTATATCCTATACATCAGTTGTTTGGTGGGATAAGCTCTTGCGAAAATACGTGATTGCTGCTTTTACCAGACTCCAAGGAACGGCTTATCTCGGATGTATAGGAACTTTCCTTAGCATTCCTGGCTCCTTGAAATTTATATCATGGGCTGCACTCTCAAAACCATCTTCCGATTAATAAGAAGTGGTCTTTGGTACAACACGCATTGGGACTTTGATGACCTTGCATTCTAGCTGTCCGATGCAATGACACCGGAAAAAAATACGAAATGGTCTTTCCTTGTGTCCAGGACTGGTTTGGGTCGGAATGTGAGCTAGGAAAGGAATGCAGTTGGGTCTTAACGGATGGCTCCAAGACCAATATAGCATGTGGCCCTGGTGTTTTTCTTCAGGACGACAACGTTAGATTTTACTTCACGTTAAGAAAGCTTGCATTTGTCTTCCAAGCAGAAATTTACGCATTTCTGATGGCAGCGAACTATATTGTGGTGAAAGGACCGGTGGAGGGGTCATTGGAATGGACAATTCTTTGTCTGATTGCTCTTTTCTGACATTAAAAAAAAGGCTTAAGTACCAGGTACTCGTGAATTTGAGGTTATTGGTCAATGTATGATATGATGATATGTGCACCTGTAACTCAAAGGTATTTAAATATCTTGAAAATACGGCATCAATTACTGTTCGTGAATTTATAGTTGGATTATTTCTATTTATATTTATTTCTAAATTTAATTTTTATTTTAAGAATATAATCAATGGTTCTGCCTCATCCGTCGCGAAGTTTACGTTGAAGTCAACTTCCAGTATTATCGCCATTTAATCGTAATTTTCTTGTAGTTCAGCAGATCCAACAGACGTGTATGGTAAAAGAACAAAGTGTAGAAATTTTATAATTTGGGCAACTCGTTCATTAGATGAAATATAATAGTATAAGACCACGACCAGGATCTTCTGGCCGTTTTGCATTACGCATTCCGCAGCACAAATATCGCCGACTGCTTTTGTCATTACTGAGCAGTTTGAAGTTTGACGATAAGTAATATCCATATGTGGTGTAGTGATATGCGCTATGTTTTGCTTTTGATATATTGCCACACCGCCAGCCCGTTGAAAATTCCTTTTAATCTGTACGCAACAATCAAAACTTGTTACCGCATCCGTGATATCGTTGCTGTGTGTCTTCAGACTCTGGCAATTAAATACGGCACGCAGTAGTTCTACAATTGTGTCTTGAAGCGCACGTAAAGGATTATTTGCAAGCCTTGCAAATTCATTTGGGAGTGCCAGTAAGCTCTGTGCGGTTCTTCGTCCATGATGAAATGTTGGATTATTGTTCGGTGAGACAACGAAAAGTTCTTCAAGACTTGTAACTCTCGAGAGAGCGACGTAAACAAGTTGTTGGTCATGTGACTTTTCACATAAATAGACAACCTGGTCAAAAGTTCCTCCTCGTGACTTGTGAATCGTCATGCCACTGGCAGGTATCAGAGGAAAATAATTTCGCTTAGCACTGATGGTTCGATTTGTATTTAAGTAAATCGTTGAATTCCTGCGTACGATTCTCTATATTATATTGTTGAATGTATCCAGTAGATAGTCTCTTCACCTTTCGCCCAATTTTACAAGTTTCAGGAAATCTTAACCATAGACACTTTACTGTACCGTTCTCTAAAATGATATTATTGTCAGGGTTGACCTCGTCGACATTATTTTTGTATTCGAAAAATTCCAAAAATCCTATGGCTCCGTTTGCTAAGTCATCTGAAACGTCTATATTAGACGTTATCATATATGGTCGGCGCTTAACGAGCGTAAGTTCATAAGGCAGTCCACCGGTATCTAAAACCACCTTCTTGTGCAGCTGCTGTCGAACATGTGCTGATTGCTCAGCGCTCCTGTAGCCGGTAAAAATGTCAGTAGATAACACTTAGTCCGTAGTAGCGTTGAGAATCTCTTGAAAAACCACCGTACGCCATTGGAACGTTGTTCATCGACTATTTCTTTAGTGAAAAAACGAAACTAAATTAAAGTTAGCTCTTGCGCATCCAACATTTGACCATTCCCAAATTTTTGTCAATAAACGTGAGAAATTGGCGTTCACCTGGCGCATGACTTCGGTGAGTTCGTAGAAACTCAAGGTTCGCCATAATGTCGGCCCAGCCAAACTATATTTTATTTGTTTGTAAATGGGTGTTGAACGAACAGCTGTTAATTGTCGTAAATCACCGATGAGGAAAACAAGAATCAATAGTTGTAATCTGTTTTAATCGTGAATCAATTTTTTCATTTAATTCCGCTAAAATCACACTGACTTCATTGACTAAGATGCTCTGAATATGCTTGAATAAGCTGCGGTACTGTTGAGCGACTTCAAATGACAGTGGCATTGTTCGTCCGATAGTGATTATGAAAGCAGTATGAATCGTTGTTCCGTTAATAGCTACGGCTACTTTCCCTGTTGATGTGAAGGTCAGGCATGCATTAATGCAGCCACTGTTTCACGACGCGTTTTTGAACAAAGCCTATTAGGTAACTTGACTTGTGAATTTTTCTGCGTTTTATATGGACATTAATATATACAATAGTCGTCGTCGAGCTCTCGTGGGAGACAAGTAACCATACTATTAACTGAAACTGGGGCATTTACAACCTGACCTAAAATCCCATATTGGCCTTGTCCATGCCTAAGTCTTCTTATTTGTATAAACGGAAGGCGCGGGGATACCAAACGTTCAGTGATCAAATTTAGCTCTTATAAATCGTGTGGTCGTGGCGGATACTTAAATCCGTGTGAAGTTGAAAATTTCAGTAGTTTATCTTTCCACAAGGAAGCGTGACAAGTAAAGTTGACTTGCGCTGTACTCAAATCGATGCCAGGAAACTCAGCTGTGAGAATATTCAAAGAATTGGTCGGAACAGATTTAAGATTTTTTTCGTACCACAACTTATCACATACACTACATGCAACTAGATTTGTACTGTAACTTCTTCTGCTGCATCCATTCTTCTGCGATTTTGAACTCTTCTCATAGGTTCACATATTATTTCAGTTGCATAATCCATTATTTTCCTGGATCTATAGTTTCTTGAGCGCGTAGCTGCATTCATCCTTTTTTGCTGCAATCTATCGAGAGATTCACTTGGAATACGACTGATCGAATCGTATTGTTGCATAAAGAATTAGAGTCGTTCGCATTTTCTACTGGTTTAGATTTTTTGGCCCCAACTTGATCTATTCCAACATCGGTGAGACATTTTCTTCGAGCTGGATATTCCCTCATGTGCGCTTCTCTCTTCGCAAGGCGCTCAGGATCTTTATTCATTACAACAATTGCTGTCAGAATTTTAATTCCTTGTACGGTATTTGCTACCGCATCGAATTTCTGTTCAGAATTCATCTTCTACTACTACGCCGAATCGAAGCTGATTTGTTTAAAAGTACTTACTGCGCTGAAAAATTAAAATTATTGTAATAATTACTCGCAATAAGAACTTTATGACGATACGGCATTTTCAAATTAGAGAATATTGCTATCTATCAGAAATAAAGTATATAGTTGAATGTTTTTGTTCATATTCGTGATATGAGATATAGGTAACACGCGGTATAAATGCATAAATGGTTTAGCTTTTTTATGATGAGCAAAATCATGTACTTTTACACTATTATAACCTTTTTCTGACACTTTTATTTATAAATTTTGTTATATATGTAAACCACAAAGCTTTAGATAAGATGTAATTGAACTGAAGATGATGAACGCATTGGCAGACCATCGACATCGAAAACCGACGAAAACATTGATGAAGTCAAAGAAATTTTGGTCAATAACCACCGCAAATTAACTATCAGAGAGATAACGGAGGACTTGAACATTGCCTATGGATCCGTCCAAGACATTTTGGTTAATAATTTGGGTTTCCGTCGTGTTGGTGTCAAGTTTGTGCCAAAAGACCTCAATTTCATGCAAAAAAGAGACCGTGTTGACGTCGCAAAACAGGTAATTTGTGGGGCTGAATCCGATCCCACATTCATCAAAAGGATCATAATTGGAAACGTGGGCTTATGAGTACGACACGCAATCCAGACATCAGGCAAGTGAATCGCATTCACCAAATGAGCCGAGACCAAAAAATCGTCGTTTTCAGTCAAAAAAGAAGGCAATGTTCACGGTTTTCAATGATTACAACGGTGTAGTGCATCATGAATTTTTGCCAGAAGGCCAAACAGTAAACAAAAAGTATTATTTGGGCATTATGAGACCAGAATTGTGGGCAGAAAACTGGTGGATTTTACACCATGATAACGCACCATAGCACAGTGCCATCATTATTCGTAATTTTTTTGACGAAAAATGCAAATTCCCTTCCTGGCTCCCTGTGATTTCTTTCTGTTCAATCGAGTTAAAAAACCACTACGGGGAACGCGTTTCAGCAGCCGAGAGAAACTAATGGAAAAATCGCAGGAAGCACTGAAAGACATACCGAAAACCGAATATAAAAAATGTTTTGAGGCTTGGATCAAGCGCTGGCATAAGTGTGTTGCAGTCTATGGGGATAACTTTGAATTTGTATTTTTAATTTTCTGAATAAATTCCGAATTTTTTTTGATCAAGGCGGTATAAACTGAACTATGTTAGTTGCTTAATTCTAAGTTGAAGCCTTTAAAATTCTCTTTTAGATGACGGAACAGGTCTAACTGAGTTTCTTATTTTATAATATAATATAATTATAATTATAATGAATTCTTCTTCATTACTTTAATATGAAGAAAACTGCTGCCGAAAGTCATCGTATTTTGGTGGAAGTTTATGGTGAACATGCGCTAGCTGAGCGAACGTGCCAAAAGTGGTTTGCACAATTTAAAAGTGGTGATTTTGGCTCGGAAGACGATGAACGTCCTGGGCAGCCAAAAAAGTTTGAAGATGAAGAACTGGAAGCAGTGCTCTAGGGAGATTGTTGCCAAACACAAGAAGAGCTCGCAGAATCTTTGGGTGTCACTCAAGCAGCCATTTTAAAACGTTTAAAGGCAGCTGGATATATTCAAAAGCAAGGAAATTGGGTTTCATATGAACTCAAGCCGAGAGATGTCAAAAGGCGGTTTTGCATATCCGAAATGCTGCTGGAACGCCACAAAAGAAAGTCATTTTTGCATCGGATTGTTACTGGTGGTGAAAAATGGATCCATTACGACAATCCCAAGCTCAAAAAATCATATGTGAAACCCGACCAACCAGCCAAATCAACGGCAAAGCCGAATATCCATGGCGCGAAGGTAATGCTCTGTATTTGGTGGGATCAGATGGGTGTGCTGTATTATGAGCTTCTAAAACCGGGTGAAACCATCAATGGACAACGCTACCGAACACAATTAATCCGTTTAAAGAGAGCAGTAGCCGAAAAACGCCTGGAATATGCGACCAGACACGAGGCAATAATTTTCTATCATGACAACGCTCGGCTCCACGTTGCTATTCCGGTTAAGAACTATTTAGAAAAAAGTGGATGGGAAGTCTTACCCCACCCGCCTTATAGCCTAGACCTTCCCCCTTCTGACTACCATTTGTTCCGGTCGATGCAGAACGTCCTCACTGAAATACGGTTCACATCAGAGCAGAATATCAAAAATTGGTTTGATTCATTCTTGGCTGCCAAGCCAGTGCAGTTCTTTTGGGATGGGATCCACAAATTGCCAGAAAGAGGAAAAAAAAGTCACAGCTTCAGATGGGCAATACTTTGAATAATACTATTGTACATGTTTTTCTTAAATAAACGTTCAAATTTTGAAAAAAAAAAATTTAATAAGTTCTTGATGAAATTTGGGCGAAAACTGTCAAATTTATATCAAGAGCACAGATTTAAAAAATAAAAATAAAAAATCGTTGATATCTGCCAAATATGGAAGTTAAAGTGTGGGAAAAACTTTTCCCAAATTCAAACACATTGCATGTCGTCATAGTTCAGATTGTAAAAGAAAAAACAATTTCAAAAGAAACAAGTCTTGTGTCATAATATTTACTGCTGCAACGGATGCCCTTTTTTTCAACTTCAATAGAAAATCTTCGTCTTGTGAGTGATTTACATTTGGATTTGCATTTTTTTACCAGCCAAAGAAAACCTATGCGCAACGCCTAAATTAAGTATACGCAATGTACGTGCATCTCTATGTAGAAACGTATCTTTTGGAAGAAAAGTCACCACCATAAATAGTGTGTATAAATATCTATGCACGAGTTAAGTTGGATATCACTTCGTTTTGGATTCGTTAGACAATCATAAGTGGAATACCAAAAGCTATGAAGGTTAGTAATACAAAGGATATAGACAGGCAGATTTTATCAAAATTATTTTCTTTTTGTAGATCTTCATTTGTGTTCTTGCCTTGGTGACGTTATCGAATGCTCTATTCTTTGGACGCGGTTCCAATGGCGGCGGTGGTGGTAGCGGTGGTAATGTAGATTTCCATGGCCCACCACCAGAATATCATCATCCTCCTTCTAAGCACATCGTTGATATCTTCCATCATTCAGCACCAGCTCCGGCTAATCATGACGACGGTTTTGGAGCTCAACATACACATGTTGTCAAGGTAGTCCATGAATCTGCTGTTCCTGCTCATCACGAAGAGCCGATTAGAGTGATCAAAGTCATAAATGAAGCTAATGCCCCATTGGTGCACCATGCTCCAGCCGCTCATGTTCAGGTAGTGAAGATTCTACATGAACATGGTCCAATCGAGGAGCCCGTCGGCTGGTAACACGAAGAGAGGGTCAACAATTCAATATGAAATTTAAGGAATATGTTATGGTTTCTCATATGTTATGGGGTAGAACTTAACACACGTATAATAGATAAACCAAAGTATAATATAAAAAAAAAAAAAAATTTTTTAAAGAAGAAAAATCCGTTTTGTTTTTTCTATTTTCTTACGGATCTACCAAAGAATGTCATTTATTAACTCGAATCTATGCAAATAAGTCCCAAGATATAAGATGGCAAACAACGACCTTGATCAGCTCTTCTGCCCACTTGGATTAAATTTTATCCTCGGTGGTGACTTCAACGTAAAACATACATATTGGAGCTGAAGATGCATCTAAACGAAAGGCCGACACAAATAAAATCCATGACCTCGTCGACTTTTTTATTGCAAAAGGGGTACCTATATATAGGGTTTTCCAATAGGGACTTGACATCTTTGAATTTAATTTGTGAACGCACTCTTTCACTAATCATCAAACTGTCACTGTCAATTTTTTCATCATGGTAAAGTTAGCTAACGAGCTACGTTCTCCGATTGTATTCTGGAGAAGATGTGCCAAGATGACGAATTTCATTGCAAAATCATCTTCAGTGACGAAGCTCATTTTTGGCTCAATGGGTTCGTCAATAAGCCAAATATGCGTTATTGGTCGGGTGAAGACCCACATGTGCTTCATGAATCGCCACTCCATCCACAAAAAATAACTGTTTGGTGCAGTTTGCATGCCGGCGGCGTTATTGGGTCATATTTTTTCGTCGACGATAACGATCGTCACGTTACTGTGAATGGTCAGAGTTATTGCGCCATGATCACCGATTATTTTTGGCCCGAATTGGAAGATATGGACTTGGACGACATGTGGTTTCAACAGGATGGTGCCACAAGCCACACAGCACACGATACAATCGATTTATTGAAGAGTAAATATGGTGAGCGTGTTATCTCAAGACATGGGCCAGTCGATTTAACGCCGCTTGATTATTTTCCGTGGGGCTACGTTAAGTCATTGGTTTATGCCAACACGCCGACGACGTTGGAAGAGCTCAGAGCCAACATTGAACGCGGAATAGCGGCCATTTCGGCGGAAATGTGTGGCCAAGTCGTGAAAATTGTGTCCAACGAATCGACTGCTGGAAACGTGCCCGCGGTGGCCATATGAACGAAGTCGAATTCCATTCATAAATGTTTTGATTGTACTTCAAGCCAATAATAAAGTTTTTGAAATAGTTGTCAAGTCATTATAAGAAAACCCTATACATCATGAATACCTCTGCTCAGATCATTCACCAGTAGTTCTAAGAATCGGCAGGAGTATTGCCAAAATCGAAAGAGCACCTACATTGACGAATAAGAAAACGAACTGGGACGGCCTTAGAAAAAAACTGCAAAGAAAACATGGTCCCAAGCGTACCAAGCGTACCAAAGTGATTTCGGGAACCGTGAAACATCACGTTACTTTGACAGCTTGTCTGCCGACAAAATATCAAATTACTCGCTCTGAAAAGCCATGAAGTCTACCAAGAAACCGGTAATGCACCACCAATACGGACAACCAACGCGAATGGGCAAAAGGAGACGTAGAGAAAGCAAACTTATTTGCTGAACACTTGGAATACACTTTCCAACTGTTCGAAGGACGACAACTTACTGAAGATCACGATGTTCGTATAAAATACTTATCACTGACTGAACTTCGACAATTTATAGCAAAGTTGGGAAATAATAAAGCTGCAGGATACGATTTGATTACGAGCGAGGTTCTAAAAGAGTTTCCCGAAAAAGCGGAAGTCAAGCTACTTCAAGTAGTAAATGCTTCAATAAGACTTTTATACGTTCCCAGCCAATGGAAAGTCGCCAGAGTTATAATGGTTCCGAAGCCAGGGAAAAATCTTAATGACAAAAAATCGTATAGACCAATTTCGTTCCTGCCGATAAAATCGAAAGTATTCGAAATTCTTTTGCTTAAACGGTTGAAACGTATAAGTGAAGAGACATGACTTATTCCGGAGCATCAGTTCGGCTTTAGGGTCAAGCATTCGACAATAAATCAGGTATATCGCATCACAAATTACATTGAAAACGCCTTAGAAAAAAGCAAATATGCTGTAGCGTTTTTCTCGATGTGTCACAAGCCTTCGACAAGGTATAGCACGAGGACTTGAGGTATAAGCTAAGGCAAATCTTACCTCACAAATTATGCAAAATAGTAGATTCATACCTTAAAAACCGGGTGTTTCGGGTTAGACATGGGTCTGAACACTAGGAATTCAAAGAAATTCACGCTGGTGTACCACAAGGAATAGTTCTTGGTCCGTACTTATTATTACTGTATGAAGAGACAGTAGTAGACACGTTCGCGGACGATACGGCTATTCTTGCCACAGGCCAAACGGTAGCATCTTCGACGATAAAACTCCAATAAGCCCTAAACGAGTTGTTTGGGTGGACAAAGACCTATAGAATCGTACTAAACGAGACGAGAGATAATTTACCTTTATTTAATAGTCCTATAAAAATTCCGTATGCAAACGAGGCAAAATATTTAGGAATAACTCTATAACGTGAAGAACTCGACATTAGGCCTAGAGAAATGTATTGGCTTGTTGGAAGACATTCCAAACTAAGCTTATATATCAAACTGCTTATACAGGGTGACTGACTCGAACTGCAACTTTTTAAAATGCTATAATTTTTTTATTTTTTGATAAAATTTATTGTGCCGAAGCAAAAAATGTTGGAAAATACATCAATTTTCAAATTGTATTAGTAGTTTTCAATACGTCCACCTTTGGCGCGAATAATGGCCTTGAGACGGCCGAAGAAAGTATCGCACGCTGCACGCAAGTGGCTCTGCGGGACTTTGGCCCATTCCCGGTGAAGTGCTTGTTTGAGGTGGTCCATACGTTGGTATTTTTTTGTGCCAACCTTCGCCTTCAAAATACCCCACACAGAGAAATCCAACGGAGAATTTGCAATCCATTGTGTCGAAGAAATGAAGTGTGGAACATTGTTTTTTAACCAATCTTGGTTGACGCGCGCTTTGTGAGACGTTGCCGAGTCTTGTTAAAATGTCCACGGTCTCCGACCGAAATGATTGTTTGCCCAAGGCTTCAATACTGCTTCTAAGACAGTTTCACGGTATACGATCAAATTAATTTTGACAACACGGTCCAAAAATACTGGCGGAAAGCGACCATCGGCGGTTATGGCGGCCCAAACCATCACCATCGGTGCTGCCTGCTTTCTAGTGGCCGTCCAAAGGTGTAATTTTTCGAAGGACCTCTTTGGCAAGTAAACTCGGTCATTTTGTTTGTTGGCATATTGCTCGATAACAAATGGCGACTCATCGGAAAAAAACCAAATTCGGCAACTCACCACTTTCGTGTAAGCGTAGAAACTCCTTCGCTCTTTCGGCGCTAACTTTTTTTTGTTACGGTGTAAGATCGTGCGCTTTTTGGCTTGAGCCCAAGCTCATTTTTCAGTATAAGTTGCATCCGTTCCAACGATATGTTGAGCTCAAGGGCCGTTTTCCTTCCACTTCGACGCCGTTTCTTCGACTTCCGAACCGTTTCTGCCGATGTTGCTTTTTTTTATGACCACATCCATAGCGTTTTGCAACGCTGCCAGTATCACGGTAACGAGCTATGGTTCGAGACAGAAATGATTTATTCACGTTGAGGTGCTGGAGGGCTCTAACGATAGCTACTTGTGGTTCTCTAGCCAAATATAAAGCAATCACACTATCACGTTTGAATTCCATCGCGGATAAACATTTTTCAACACAACTGAGACGCAAATCGTTTAAAAGGCTTGTAAATAATAAAATTATCTGTGATGTGCAAAAATTTGAGCTCACTGATATTAATGGTTTGGAGATTATAGCAGTCTGAAGTTGGTTGCAGCTCGAGTCAGTCAGGGTGTATATAAGCAAGTGCTTAAACCGTGTAACATATGTATTCTACAAAAGTTTTAGCGCTAAGAACAATCGTGAATGCTCCATGGTATTTAAGGAATAGCGATATTCACCGTGATCTGTGATTTGCTACCGTAAAAGACGAAGTAGCAAGCTCTGCTCGAAATCTTCGTACTCATCTCGTGCATTACTGCATCTAGAAATAATTCGGACATTGGACGAGACCAATTTTGTGCCTTGACTACGTAAATAAGACCGTTCGACTTAGCGCCGTAAGGCAAACCGTATAATTAACGGAAATAGTAGGTGCTTTGCTGGAAGGCTACCTAAAAAAACGTTAACATTTTACAAGAAATGGAATTACTTGTTAAGGAAACTTAGTCGTAGTCTGCAAGAAAATGGGAGGTTTTTTAGTGAGCAGGAATCTCACACTACCATGCTTATGATGGACGCTGCTATGCTACTGGTGCTATGCTACTGGTAGGCAGCAGGTGTTTGCGGTTATGTGCCTGATATGGTGATGAAATGGTGCTCTTAAAAACGCGTGTTTATGGTGCCTATGAAGGTTTTTACCTGCCCACGACAAAAAAAAATCTATTCACAACAATGTCGTCAATAAGTATAGATCGCTCGAAAGCTCTCAGTATTCGGAATATTTTTGGCACTCTTAGTGTTCTAAATGGAAATTAACTATTGTACAATATTATATAGATAGATCTTTTGCACAGTCCTAGATGTGTTGCAGATTAAATAGACCCAAATCAGCTACCAAGAAGTTTTACCATATATTATCACTAAGTGTTACAGAAATTGCTCAAAATCCTCCTGCAGTCTCGAACTAGCTTGTAAGCCTTAAGAGACCTCATTAAGGCTTTAAGCGTTGCTTAGCTGTTGCTACAGTTGCAAATGATCGACCATTACCATTTCTTCGCAATAAAGTTCATTGCAATCAGGATTGGGTAAATCACTCCGAAGACAAACGAAAGTCTTCTTAACGAGTGAAATCCAACGTCGTCGTTTATTGAAAAGACACATGCGCCGCATTATAAATCTATTTTGGAGCCATCAGTGGAGACTCGGCCATGGTTCCTTGTTAGCACAGGTTTCGACCAAAACCAATTTTGAATACACGGAAAGAATATTTTGTTGTTTTTCCGCAGCAGGTGTCATTACATTAAACGGCATGTCCATAAGACCAGAGTCATTCTGACAGCCAAAGAGGTCATCAAAACTTTAGTTCTTGTTGTATCAAAGATCAGTTTAACCATAGTTGAATGAAAAATGGCTTCAAAAATAGAGCCTAGGATATAAATATGAGCACCAAAGGGAAGGAAATACATGAGTGCGTATGGAATAGAGCCAGGTGTATTGGAGAAAGCTCCCAAGCAGCTGGGGCAGATCGTTGGTTGGAGTCTAGTTAGGACAATAGTGACCTTAATTTGTGAAAGCTTGTTCCACCAAAAAACTGATATAAAGCTTGAAATTGGCCTCCTCATAGCATTGTAAATTCAAACACTACCAACAGGTCCTTCACACTGTGGTTGTAACGTGCTTAGTTCAAATTGAATTCTGATACCTTTAAGCACTAAATGAGGCAAATAACTAGTGCACCAATCGTCGGCTACGTCTAGAGCTGACTGCACATTAGATGAGACAATCGCTAGACATGATCCAACAGATGGCAAAACTACATCATCTGCATATGCTTGAGCATAGACGTCAGATCTATTGAGCGCGTTGAGCAGTGAGTCGACAAACCTGCACCATAGCAGTAAAGACAGGGCGCCTACATGGCGACAATCCCTGTTTACCACCGCCATCACGTATTGGTTGTAGTTAGCTTCTGCAATGAGCGTTTATTCATCAGCATTGCTCTCATCCACAAAACCAATGATTTTGCGCCATGTTGTCTGATTGAGTTACACATTGCGTTGTTAAAATCAACAGCGTTGATGAAAATTCTGTGACAAATTTAACCAATTCCACGTTATTTAAATTACCAAACCCACTTTGACACACTAAGTCCCTTCTTTCCGCGAATGCCACATATGCTTTTTGGTTTGGTTTGTAAAGATGACGGTCTTCCTCCAATTTTTTTTCTGATTGCACTATTTGACGATAGGAAAGACCAAGAACTTGAATTTTTGTGCCGAACGATATAAACTGCGAATCGAACGGAGAATGGCCCAAATTTTTTCGTAGCGTCTGCATATTTTCCCTATGGTTCGGTATTGCAGCTGCCATCGATGGCAGTAGCTGATCTCATTGAATGCTGCGATTCCATAAGATTGGACTTATCATATTCTGAGATGCTAATGCAATGAAATAACAAATAAAACGTGAGAGTACTATCGTACTATCGTACTTAATTCCCAATAATATTGGCTCCCAGGTAACATTTGATACGAAAGCAAGAAAGCAAATCAACTTAACGCTATCTACCAGAGGAAAAATCTCCGGAAAATCAAATGGACCGGCTTTAAGGACGTACGAGGGCTGTTTGATAAATACCTGAATTGGAAGATAGGTGGCGCTACTGAGTCAAAATGAGTATACCATCATTTGGTATAAGATTTTCTAGCCCAATTGTCAACAAATTTTGTTTTGACACTCATTTCAAAACATCGTGTTAGTATTTTTTGAGAACATGGAAAAAGAACCGCTCTGTGATCCAAATCTTTTTTAATTTTTTCTTTTAAATCAAGCCCATTCTCGAGGGTGTATATGGGACCTCGTTTACCATTGGTTCGCAGAGTTTCGCCGTGGCCGCACGTCGGATTTGATGAACTGCGCTTAGTTGGACCAAAAACGGTTGCCGCCGAGTGAACCGCCGAGTGAAAATTCGCCAGTTGGCTGAAATAGCAAGCATCTCAACTGAACGTAATAGCCATATTCTGCACGAAATTTTAGGCACGAGAAAGCTGTCCGCGCAATGGGTTCTGCGTTTACTCACACCAGAGAACAAGCGCAATCGTAAAACTACTTCAAAGACGTGCCTGGCCCTGTTTAATCGAAACAGCCCTCGTATCTATAGATCGTAAATATACAAATAAGGGCAATGATGTACGAGATATGTTCAAAAAGTAAGGTGACGTAACGGCGGGTAACGTACATTCGATTATTATCGATATTTTTCATGCACTGTTGGTAACCATGTCCCGAACATATGTTCACAGTGTCAAGCATATACTTTGTTTTTGCAAGATAGAAATGTTAGACGTGTTTTGCTGTGCCCTTCGATTTTCAAGTATTATTAAAAATGGAGAAAAGAATTTACATCAAATTTTGTGTAAGAACTGGAATCAAGTACTTTAACACTGGAAATGTTGAAAGTGGCATACGGTGAGTCTGCTCTCAGTAAAAAAATGGTTCACAAGTGGTAAAAGCTCTTCCAATATGGCCGAGAAGATGCCAATGATGACCCTTGCTCTTGACGCCCCAGAACATCAACAAAAGATAATAACCTCGAAGCTGTGAAGGAAATTGCTTAAAAAAATGGTTGAGTTACCATAAGAGAAGTTGCTGAGGATGTTTGCATATCGTTCGGCTCGTGTTATGCAATTTTTTCGGATGTTTTGGGCATGAGATCTGTGTCAGCGAAGTTTGTTTCGAAACTTCTTAATTTTGATCAGAATTAACATCGCATGAGCATCGCTCAGGAGCTCTTAAATGACGAGAATGATGATTCTTACTTGTTCAGAAGGGTCATAACTGGTGACGAATCGTGAGTATATGGTTATGAAGTCGAAACCAAAGCCCAATTGTCCCAATGGAAGCACCTAGGAGAGCCAACACCGAAAAAAGCACGCCATGTTCTATCAAATGTCAAAGTTTTGATCACATTTTTTGTCGATTACCGTGGCGTAGTGTATCAGGAGTTTTATTTCAAGGTCGTACGGTCAATAAGAAGTATAGCCTTGAAGTTATGCGCCGTTTGCGAGAAGAAATACGAAAAAACGTCCGGAAAAACAATTCATGGCTTTTGCATCACGATGATGCACCGGTGAGAGATTTTTTGTCCAAAAACAACACGAAAATCATGCCTTAGCCACCATATTCCCCGGATTTGGCCCCATGCGACTTTTTTGCTTTCCCAAAACTAAAAAGACCTATGAAAGGACGGAAATTTGCAACGATTCAGGAAATAAAAACACCATCGCTGCAAGAGTTCAAGGCTATACCAAAAACTGCTTATGAAAAGTGCATTGGATTGGGAAAAGCGTTGAGACAAATGTATTATATCTGAGGAGGTATACTTTGAAGTGAACGATAATAATATTGATAAACAAATAGATGTTTTTTTTTTTATAAAAATATAAAGTCACCTTACTTTTTGAACATACGTCGTATGCATAAAGTCACTCAATAACAAATATTCAGTAAATAAGTGCTGGTTGATTTTGACATATCCAAATCGTCATGAGCCAAGCACTGTTTTGACATATTTGTGATTATGTTTTGGTGTCACATACATTTGGTTTTGTGAAAATGCCTGATGAAATAATGAGATGCTGCTTTAAGTGAAACAACGTACTATGATTGATTCCGTAGCTTCAAGGACTGTGATGTTGACGAACGTCCGTGTTTATTCGAACACGCTGATTTGGAGGCATTGCTTGATGAGGATCCATTCCAAATGCAAGAAAAGCTTGCTTCAGCATTAAGGGCTACCCACCAATCCATTTCCAAGCGATTGCATGCGTTGGGAAAGAACTTATTATTTGGAGCCAAGGGACGTTGAGCGTCGTTTTTTCGCCTGTGAACAACTCCTCTAACGACAAAAAATGAAGGGTTCTCTTCATTGAGTAGTGATGGATGATGAAAAATTGATTCATTACAGCAACTCAAAAAGAAACCCATAAGTCTGTTGACTTTTACAAAAGAGGGACTATGTCTCTTTCAAAACTTTGGAAGAAAGTAATAGACCATGATGGACAATATCTGATGGATAAGGTATACTCGTAAGCTTTAATACCGTTCTTATGGTTACCCAAAAAAAAAAGATATATTACTACCTTAAGCGGCAATTCCATCTCTTCAGTTTTAGAGCGTTAGAAACTCCTTCTTAGTTTATCTAATTCTTACTTTAATCCTTATTCAGGAAACTTTAGCCGGTATCTGCCGAAAAGATAGTTGAAACCGTTTGGCCACTACGTCAAGTAAATATATGACGTTCTTATGAAAAGGACCGATGACAAATCAAATCACTTTCTCAGCTTTTGTGTGCATATTCACGTATTAGGTCATAGTAATATATTGTATAGGGTTTCCTAATAACGACTTGACAACATTTTTTTTAAATAAAAGGCAAACCATTTGAAATATTTCAAAAAATTTATTATTGGCTTGAAGTACAATCAAAACATTTATGAATGGAACTCGACTTTGTTCATATGGCCACCGCGGTCACGTTTGCAGCGGTCGATTCATTGGACCCAATTTTTAACGACTCGGCCACACATTTCGGCCGAAACGGCCGCTATTTCGCGTTCAATGTTGACTATCAGCTCTTTCAACGTCGTTGGCCTGTCGGCATAAACCAATGACTGAACGTAGCCTCACAGAAAATAGTCAAGCGGAGTTAAATCGCACGAACGAGGCGGCCAATCGACTGGCCCATGTCTTGAGATAACACGCTCACCATACTTACTCTTCAATAAATCGATTATAGCGTGTGCTATGTGGCTTGTGGCACCATTCTGTTGAAACCACATGTCGTCCAAGTCCATATCTTCCAATTCGGGCCAAAAATAATTGGTGATCATGGCGCGATAACGCTGACCATTCACAGTAACGTGACGATCGTTATCGTCGACGAAAAAATATGGCCCAATAACGCTACCGGCATGCAAACCGCACCAAACAGTTATTTTTTGTTAATGAAGTGGTGATTCATGAAGCACATGTGGGTTTTCACCCGACCAATAACGCATATTTTGTTTATTGACGAACCTATTGAGCCAAAATTGAGCTTCGTCACTGAAGATGATTTTGCGATGAAATTCATCATCTTGGCGCATCTTCTCCAGAACCTAATCGGAGAACGTACATGGTACATCGGCTTCAATTCGTGAGTCAGCTTGATCTTGTATGGGTGTAAACCAAGATCCTTACGCAAAATACGGCATAATGTGGTCTGAGCGATGCCCAATTCTTGAGAACGCCGTGGAATTGACTGATTTGGATCGTTTGCTACGGACGTCTGAACGGCTGCGATATTTTCGACACTTCGACCAACACGTTATCTTACTGACACGGCAACATCACACAACGAATATTTAGACTCAAATTTTTGCACTAAGCTTGTTATTGCCTGTCTACTAAGGCGAGAATTACGACCGAAAATTGGAGTTAACGCTCTTAAAGTTGCAGTCACCAACTCCGAATATTTGTAGAAAATTTTTATAACTTACAGACGTTGCTTAGTGTACTTTACCATGATGAAAATGTTGAGTTTACTGAATAAATTGACAGTGACAGTTTGATGATTAGTGAAAGAGTGCGTTCATAAATTAAATTCAAAGTTGTCAAGCTATTGGAAAACCCTATATAAGTCGATCATCATCCGAGAACCATTATGTCCTCCTCGAAAGGTAGATGACTCAACTATAACGTCAAATACAAGAGCAGGCTCCGCACCAGAACCAGATCTACGTACCTCTATTCACAGTGGTTATGAAGGTAGTAGAGCGAACTCTAAAGGTCCTTATGTTGAATGTGAATTTACTGAAGGGGATCGAACGAAGAACTGAAAATTTAAAAGACCATGATATGTTTTTGGTTAGCAAAACTATGGTATCACATAATACTCATATGTTACAGGAACCAAAGATGTGGAATTAATGCATCTGAGGTTTCGAATATTTAAATGATTCGTATAGAAATTTTCTAGTTCCTTCCTCTAGCTTTTGTTGAGTTCTGAGTTTAGGGGCAGCATCAACAGAATTGGTAATACCTACATAAAGCCGGTCTATTTGTTTTCCCGTAGATGATACATCTTCAACTAGGTCGAGATCTAGCATTCGATTCTGAATTCGTTTCTATGAGCCAATAATCTCTTATCCCATCTGGTAGATATCGATATCGCCGTCTTATTTTTGTATCAAATATGTCACTTTTGAGCAATTATTATTGAGAATCAAGGCAGACGATAGTTTTAAGATGGTACTCTTACATAACATTTGTTATTTCATCACATTAGCATCGCAGAATATGATAAGTCCTATCTTCCTGAAATCGCAGCATTCAATGAGATTAGCTGCTGCTATCGATAGCAGTTGCAATACCGAACCATAGGGAAATTATGCCGACGTTACGAAAAAATGTGGGCCATTCTCCGTTCGCTTCACAGTTTATATCATTCGGCACAAAAAGGCAAGTTCTTGGTCTTTCCTATCGTCAAATAGCGGAATCAGAAGAAAAAAAATTGGAGGAACACCGGCATCTTTACAAACCAAACCAAAAAGCATATGTGGCATTCGCGGGAAGAATGGACTTATTGTGTCAATATATGAGTTTTCAATTCAAAGTGGATTTGGTAACCTAAATAACGTGGAATAGGTTAAATTTGTCACAGAATTTTCATCAACGCTGTTGATTTTAACAAGGCAATGTGTAACTCGATCAGACAACATGGCGCAAAATCATTGGTTTTGTGGATGAAAGCAATGCTGATGAATAAACGCTCATTGCGGAAGCTAACTACAACCAATACGTGATGGCGGGGGTAAACAGGGATTGTCGCCATGTAGGTGCCCTGTCTTCACTGCTATGGTGCAGGTTTGTCGACTCACTGCTTAACGCGCTCAAGCATATGAAGATGATATAGTTTTGCCTGTTGAATCATGTCTGGCGATTGTCTGATCTAATGTGCAGGCAGCCCTAGACGTAGCCGATAATTGGTATGCCAGTTATTTGCCTCATTTAGTGTTTAAAGGTATCAGAATCCAATTTGTGAACTAAACTAAGAATTTGGCTGTTATCCAGGTTAACTAACTTGTATGGACTAAGCACGTTACAGCTACAAAGCGCTTTTGGCCTTCTGGCAGTGTGAAGGAGCTGTTGGCAGTGTTTTAATCTACACTGTTACGAGAAGTGTTTGATAAATACTTGGATTATACTAAAAATGACAACTTAACTATTTTAGGTTTTGAAAATTTATTTTTCAATATAATCCACTTTCAACTCGATACACTTTTCCCAGCTGTGCTGCAACTTTTTTAATCCCTCCGTTTAGTACGACTTCTGTTGGCCTGTAAAATACTCCTCCGTGTGATAACTTCGGACGATGACTTCATCGTTTCACCGGTACTTCTTTCCGGCAAGCAATTTTTTAAGATTTGAGAACAAAAAGAAGTCGCAGGAAGCCAATTCGGGAGGATGGTGGAGCAATTCGTAGTGCAATTCGACCAATTTGGCTGTGGCGACTGCGGAGGTGTGAGCCGGTGCGTTATCGTGGTAGAAAAACACTTTTTTCTTCGCCAAATGTAGACGCTTTCCTCAAATCGGCGTTGAATCGGCCCAATAAATCGACGTAGTATACTATGGGACCTCGCGCGTACCAGAAAATGGTGGCCATCAACTTTCCGGCCGAAGGCACGGTCTTCGCCTTCTTTGGAGCACGTTTACCGAGTAAAACTCATTGTTTCTATTGTTCCTTGGTCTCTGGTGTATACCAATGAACCCATATCTTATCAACGCTCACGAAACGACGCAGAAACTCCTCTGGATTTCGATTAAACAGGGCAAAGCACGTTTTTGAAGATTACGCTTGTTCTTCTGTGCGGACAGCTTTCTCATGCTCAAAAGGCGAATGGATCCAATACACACCATCGAGAGTGGGCTTGATTTGTAGGTTTTGCCTCACAAAAACAGGAATTGGATCACGAAGCAATACTGCTCTTTTTCCATGGTCACAAAGCGTCGGATTGTTACCAAATTTTGGCGAGCGGGCTATAAGAGGTCAAACACTCATGTTGGCTCAGTATCGCCACATCTTCCAATCCGGGTACTCATCAAACAGCCCTCCTATTTATTCATTGGGGACGATTCGCACAAATCCCATTCCTAACTCCCAGCTGCCCTGCGAAAGCGAACTGAAATCGAAAGAATGCGGATACTCCACTGAATTTTGTAGCTCTGCTTTTGACGTCGAAATCTCGGCATCTGTATGGAAAACTATTTGATTAGCCTCAATCTATGTTGGTATACAGCCGTTTAAACGATATGAACAATAATCGATGTGTACGATCCAACAAGAAATATGTAGAATTCGAATGCGCTAGCACATTTAAGGAAATATAGTCGTAATATGGGTGCAATAGACCTCATGGATGGGCTCATTGGTCGACATAAAATTCGTCTGAAGACACCAAAACACACAAATCGATTGTTTCATCATCTACTCGACTTAGCCTCGGTAAATGCTAATATTTTGCTTAAGCGGATCAAAAGATCAAATCCACATGACAAAATTTATCAATTGTCGAACTTCAGAGGACAGTTTGCACATATGTGTGCACATTTCAGGAAGCAGGAGTGCTCAGAACTCCCGAACATCCACGCTTAGGTGTATCGATGAAAACTGCATCAGTTATACCTGCGTTCTTGCCATCCATGGACGTGAGTTACGATGGAGTTGACCACTTTCCACAATGTACAGTGTTTCTTTTTTTAAACATGGGTTCCTAAGGGTACCTTAAGTCATTGCCTTTCCCACGTCTAAAAATGCACACCTACTCATTTTCGAACTTTTGATTCGAGTTTCTCCTTCCCATATTAGTCTCCACAAATTTCTTAAGGCTAAATTAGAGGGTTAAATAGTCAACGTTTATTTTTAGGCTTTGGAATTCAATACCAATATACAAGGTAGTGCAAAATTAGTATTCCAATTTTGTTTTTGAATTTCTTTTTTACTTAATAAAAAAAAAAAAAAATGATTTTGAGTGATGGAAATCTTTATTAGGACCTTTACAATTGTTTCTGTTAATTGGAACTGCGATTGTCTAAGGCTTGTTAGCTAAACCCGCGACTTCAAGGAGCGCCAAAAAACGAAATCTGGGATGGTTAAATCGGGCGATCTTGCTGGCGTTGCGACATCGCCAAAACGGGAGATTACGCGACCAGGAAACGCTTCCTTCACAATATCCATTGTTGAAACTACATGTTCACCAAGTCCCGCTCATCCAATTTCGGCAGTAAGAAGTCATTTATCATGGCTCTGTAGCGTTCGCTACTAACAATGACCGTATTGCCGATGGAGTCCTCAAAAACGAAATACGGCCCAATCACTCAGTGGCTTTGAGTGGATGTAATGGCTCGTGCATCATACAATTCATTGCCCCAGAAACGAAGATTATGCTTATTGACGTAATCGCTTAAGTGAAAATGCGCCTCGTCGCTCATGATGATTTTCGACAAAAAAATCATCCTCTTCGTTGTTGAGATTGTTGATTGTACACTGTTTGCACTTTGTACGGGAACATGTGTATGTCTTTCACTAAAATTCGCTGTACGATTCGTATGGTGATGACAAATTGCGTGGCTCGTCGTCTGGTTGATGTTTCTTCGTTGTCAGCGACATCGGCAGCCACAGTCGCGATATTCTCGCCCGAACGATCGGTCCGGTGGCGGCCACAACTTGCACGGTCTCTTGTAGTTCCACTCTGTTCGAGTTCAGTTGCTAAGCGCCGAAATTTTTGCTTATTTGGTATACGACGTCGAAATTCAAAACCACCGACCGATTGTTGGTCAAAAACATTGACACAATTTACCAAGCTCTTGCGGAGTATAGCGCTCCATTGCTTATCTGTTTGTATATTGCAGTTGTCTAGTTTATAAATGTCAAATGTGATTGACGTACAACACCATTTGCAAAAATTATACCATCTGCCGATAGGGTGATTCATTTTGCGCCACCTTGTACATACGTCAATCTATGGTAGTTCTTTTTCTATGTTTGAAAATCTGCTCATCCCACTTGCAAAATGTAATTTGTAATGACCAGATTTTTAGTTAATTGTAACTTTTTGTCGATTAATTTTAAGCTTAAATGAAAAATAGTTACTTTTAGTAGTTACTTTTCATTCAATTTTTACTTTTATTTTGTTATCTATGTTCCTAGATATCTTGTAATTAGTTTTTTGTATTTAGATTCAGTAAGAATGTGTTATAATTCTAAATATACAATCCATATAAAATAAATGAAAAACATGAGAAACAGCACAAGCTAAATTGTGCTAAGAAAGAATCAAAGTTTGTTTGCATACTACGTATGTTTTGATGAATTAACAGAGTGGAAATGGTGGGAATAGCATAATCTATTTGCATAATTTGAGGTTGTTATTAAATGAATAAAACAACCTCAAATTATAGTTAGTTAGTTAGTTATGCCGTTGCAGCATAGTCACTGTACAATTGGCTTAGTAGCAACACAGATACATGATAGGAATACTGGACATTTGATGTCTTGCAGATACACGCGTTACGGATTTCATTATTTTATTTTGATTTTGAAATTAAACTCTTTATCAATAGACTTATGAATAAAACGATGCATCTGTATCGGCCTCATTTGCATATTTTTTTTTTTTAAATTAATTTTGGCTAAGCAGCAGGGAATTTGCACAAAATTATCAATTTCAAAGTTGACTTTCACTAAAATCGTGCTCGAGGTTTGATATAAAAAGCAAAACTTATCCTCATTGGGTATCACTAGTCAGACAACTATCTTAGCTTTAGCAAACATACCAAATTTCTAAACCAAAGACATGACTGTGAGTATTATAGCAGTATAAGCACATATTTCCAGGATACCTTAGTTCTGACAGCATTTGTTTTAATTTCATTTTAGACTGTAACAATTTGCGTTTTGGCAACCGTCATTGCCTCGTCTAATGCTCTGCTTGGTTGGCTTAATCAAAGTCCCCCACCACAGGAATATATACATCATCATCATCATCATCACGAGGTGGTGCATAAGTCGGCACCGTCATACCATTCACAAGAACTTGTAAAGGTGGTCCATAGGCCAGTGGAAATTCATCCCCAACATGTTAAGGTCTATGAGGTCATTCATGATGGTTCATTAGGCTATGGCATTGAGCACGAAAATGGCTTAGCCGTCCAACCCATTGTGAATAAGAACTTCATTCATAGCCAGCATGTGCATCATTACCATCAACTAGCTCCAGCCTCGGCTCATGGGTGGTCTGGATGGGATTAATGTTTGCTGGGTAAAGACTGATGGTGGTTCCACTGGATTCTTGTTTCGGTTGATCCACTCTTTTTGAATATGTTCAGTTTTATGAATTGCTTTTGAGATAGTAAAATGCTTATGTGTTTCTTAATTAGTGTTCTGATGCGTCTTCATACACAGAACTTGGAATTGACACTAAAAAGTGGAAAATCAACTCTTACAGGAAGAGGAAAAATCGGGAAAACAAGGACGGCTTTTCTTTTTATGTGGGCTTAGACAAAGGTTCTGCTGAGACCATTGAGTCTAGCAGACTCCCTATCTGCCCTTTGGAAGGGTTAATTTCCTCTTTGTTTTCAAATTACTGCGGCTAGAAGACAACTATCCCAGTACCCACCTTTTCTGTGTCCTCAAATCAACCTTCAACATTCAAGTCTGCTACGGCATACCTATGTAAAAGACCTTCCATGTTGAATACAAAACCCTGCATAATATCTATACAAGAACCATGGGTGTAGAATCAACGCATCTATGGTTTTAGATGTTTAAGAGGTTACACACCACTTTATGACGAGCGATTGGAAATACCGAGAGCGAGTGCGATTTTATAACCAAAATTTAGTTGCTTCAGACACAAGCTACGAACAAATTCGTAGTTGCGTCTGCTTATTTTCCCTATGATTCGCTTCTGCCGCCACTACTGGAGGCGATAGTAGAACTCATTGAATATTGTGATTTTAGAAAGATGGAACTTATCATATGCTGCGATGCTAATGCTCAGAACACCTTCTGGGGCAGTAGCAAATGCAACGTGAGAGATAATCATATCCAGGATTTCATATTATCGTCTAACTTGGCTGTCAACAACGATGGCTCACAGCCAACTTTTGTTAAAAGAGTAAGGCAGCAAGTAATCGACTAAACTTTATCCAACAGGTATGCTAAAGAGATTACTGGATGGAAAGTACTATCAGAGATCTCCATGTCCGATCACAGATACATCGAATTCAGAATTGGATGCGAGGTCCGATCCTTTCTGAAAAGGAGGAATCCGCATAAAACTAACTGGACACGATTAAAGGAGGAGCTTGACAAAACAAAAGCTTGAGGAAACTTTTCAGAACATGAATGGCACCCTCACTAAGTGTTTCGAGATGGCATGTTCGGTTAGAAAGCAATCCTGCAGATCGCCCGTTCCTTGGTGGAACTTTAACCTGAAGCGTCTTCGTTATGAATCCAGAAAACTTCTAAACAGATCATTTAAGACTAATTTAGAGGAATATTGGAATCTTTAAAGATTAAAGGATAAAGACTCTTACGATTAGAGTCTTATTCGTATTTCGAAGAGCGCCTCTTACAAAGCTTTTTGCGAAAAGATCGGAACTACTGGTAAAATCAGTAGGATGGTCAAAGTCCTCAAAAGAGGAAGATTAACCAGGCTGGAGCCATTTAGAAAATCTGAGAGTAGCTATATCGAATCAAAAGCAGAGACTCTCCGTCTCATATTTGAGTCTCACTTCCCATGTAACCTAATCGAAACCAGCTCACAACTAGCTCCTATCAACGAAGCAGGTAGTGAGGTGAACAGCATACCACGCCATAGGTGGTATATGAGTATCTCATCGGTTGTGGTGACGGATGTGGCCTTTAAAAATGCTGGTACAGATCAGCTGCTGGCAACTCTAAAGAGAATTTTTACTGCTAGCCTGACACTGGCACACATAAAGAATTCCTGACGTGATTCTGGTGTGAGAGTGGCTTTTATATCGAAAATCGGAAAGGAGGACTACTCGCTCGCCATGAGTTTCAGATCTATAAGTCCGACTTCATTCATGCTGAAAAGCATCGAAGGAATGTTCGAGATAACAATAGATAGCAATAGATTACCAAACTACTCTGGCCTGTTACCGAGAAGGGTTCTTTGGATCTATACGGCTGTGATAAGGCCAATTATATTCTATTCGTCGTCTGGTTAAGTAAGCTCTCGCGAAAATATGAGTGCTTTCCCCAGCACTTCTGGCTCCGCTCTAGACGTATTGATGAATCTCTATCCCCTTGATATTCATCTCATGGGCTGCACTGAAGTGGTCTTTGGTTCAACGCGCACTGGAGCTTTAATGACCTTGCGCTTCGACTGTCTTATGACTCCGGTCTTATGGACATGCCGTCCGACGCAATGACACCGGAACTCGTGTTGTTGGAAAAACACGACATTGACTTTCCTTGTCCTCCGAACTGGCTTCAGCCAAAATCTGAGCCAGGAAAGGAATGCACTCGGGCCTTCACGGACGGCTCCAAAACATATATAAAATGTGTGACTGGTGGAGGACGACAACATTAGATTTCACTTCACGTTAGGAAAGCTTGCATCTCTCTTCCAAGCAGAAATTTACACAAACCTGATGTCGCGAATGAAATATCCGGATACCTGGGGACCTTCCGATTAACTAGCCTTATCTGGATGTAGTTTATCTCTGCACAGATGGACCATCGTTTCTCCGCTACTAGTAGGGTTTTATAATAGATATAATCTCAGAAAAAAAAATCAGAGGGCGGTACTCCTTTTATACCGGGCGGAAGAACGGTGACTGCACCGATTTTTGAAAAGGCTTCTGCATTTTCGAGCGGAGGTAAAACTGTGGCAGGCCATGGTGTACCATGCTCTAAAGGCAATGCAACGAACCTAAAACTAAATTTTTAAAGAATGATAAGACTGTGGCAAGCCATTGTTCTATCACTTCCTCAACCTCCAGCAGCAGCAAGTTTGTGGAAAGCCATGAAATAACCGTTGCTACTAAAACTCATCCCTCTAAGGAGGAATCGGGGCTCAGCCGCATCGAAAAGCTAAAACCTTCAGATCCATTCCAGAATTTAAGAGAAGTGCGGACATAAAGAGCAAGATTGAATGGGCTAACAACATCCTAAAAGACGGATTAACCACTGCCAAAACTCTAAAAGATACCTCCAAGTGCCCAAATCTTATAAAACCAAAACTATTGGGCCATCCAACAGCACATTTATGAACTCTTTTAGCGAAGTCCTAAAAGACGCAATAACGATCGCGGTAATTGACAAAAATGTCACTGATGGTGGCAGTTGATCAAGTTAAAGCTTTCGGGAAACTTCTTGGCCATTATGCGGGAACACTCTGGACCACCTAACATCATCAGCGAGGCTGACTGGAACCAAGTCAATGTCAAGCTTATCGCGTGTGCCAATCAAATATCTCTCGATCTCTTCATCAAAGCCATAAGTGGATTAAGAGAGATTTGGCCAGATGCAACACACGAAATCGCGCATATGGAACTAGAACCCTAAGGGCTTATAAAAAGAATGAGCTGGATGCTGATGAGCAATCTCCTCCTCCTTCAACTGAAATTAAAAATTCAACCTTAGACTTCGGAGAGTCGATATCCTTTCCAGAAATAGTTAGCGACGACTCTAATTTATACAAGGCGACAACTAAGCCCTCGGTCTCATCTTCTCACACGCTGTCGGATATGGAAACCGATGACTCAAACAGCACCGTGGTGGAGGCTACTCTGGTAAATTGTAGCAATGATACGGTGATTCCCGATTAATCTCCATCGGTCAAAAAAAGCTTCGGCCGCACTTTTCGAAAACGCCGAAAACCTTATCCTAATCCAGGAATCATGGATCGTAGAAGGTGTGGTTCTTGAAATTGAAAGTCTTTGTCAAACTGAAGTTCAGGTATGATGTAATCGATGTTCTCTGTGAGGATTCCTATTATGGTATATTAAGAATATAAGCGTGGCCATATAAATTATTTGTTCACAATGTAGTCGCTTTTAGACAAATAGCTCCAGTCGCATCTACTTGCCTGCTGGAGGTATCAAGGGGTATCAAGTGAAACAAAATATGTAATGCCGCGAACGTAGGGCGGGTTATCTGTTTGGGAATTCTTAAATGGTATTAAGATGCTTACCTGAGACGGCAAAGGCAATCACTCTGCTTCCTCCCGCTTCCAAGTAAGGTTCATTAGTTCATTAACCACTAAATTTCTGAGAAGGGGAGAAAGGACACTGCCTTGCAGCGTACCTCAGCTGACTCATCTTATAGCAGAAGCCCCACCTAGTTTGGAGTTGATTATCCTGCTTTTTAGACTAACCAAGTGAGTCGTCCATCTTCAGAGTTAACAGCGCAGTCGTGATTGCGTTGACGTTGTTAAAGGCACCCTCCATGACCAGGAAAGCGACCATTGTGTACTCTCTGTATTACAGGGATCGTTCGATGTGGCTAGTTAGTTAATGCAGAACTGTTTCCACCGAATTTTCTTTCCAGGCATATTGAGCATATTTGAGGACCTTTGTAGTTTGGAAGATATTATACGGTCCGGACCAGCAGGCTTGAATGGTTTGAATTATGCAGCACATAAAGCAGCCTTTTTCCTGTAATCAAACTATGAATTTTGGTCTCGGTCTTATTTCGGTTGCTACCGGCTGCGAACAGAGGGCTACTTAGAAAGTGGGTGTCCAGTAGCAAGTTAACTGATTCATCACTTAAGGTTGCCCAAAAGCCATTGGTTTTTTTCAAACAGCTAGGTATCGTAGGATTTGTAGAGAGGATTTTTCTTAACCGCGATACGTCAGAGGTTTCTGTAATTTTATCATGGAATGACCTCCAGGATTGTCGCTTTGCCTTCCTCAGTTCTTTTTTTTATATATTTTGAGGAATTCTTAGTATAAATTCCAGTCAGTCACTTTTCGTGGTTGAAAAGTTTTCTGCAAACGTTTTTAAGTGAGCATCACTTGGGCTGAATTAAATGTATCTGTGGTCTGAGAATAAGTTTTCAGACTATACCATCCAATTCGTTAGCATTTGAGTGATGTTGCGGAGACAAAGTGATATCTATCACCTTCTGTCAGTTTCTTGTTATAAAACCCTACTCATTGCCAATATTGGAAACAATGAAGTTAGTAGTTATATGGTAAAATGATAATAAAAAAAATAACTCACCTCTACCGTTGATGTCAGTATTGGCCCATACCGTGTGATTATAGTTAGCATTGCATCCGATGATGAGGACGGTTTTAAGCCCTCTAGCTTCCACCATCACCCTTTCTAGGTTATCACCAGAGAGAGGACCCACAAGATCAATTTGCCAGAGTAGCCTCCACCACTGTGCTGTGGTGACTCAAGGGCTCATCTTCTTCCTCTAATCGTAAAGGATCTCTTTTTAGTTCGTCATCGGTTTCTATTTCCGACAGAGTATCAGAGGAGGAGACCGAGGGCTTATCCATATTTGGAAATGATGTCGACGCTCTAAGATCTAAGGTTAAATTTTTAGTTTCAGTTAAAGGAGGATCCTCCTTTGATCAGCGTTCCAACTCGAATAGGTGAGTTGACTTCAAACCGAACCGAATCATGCTTTTAGTCTGTGCTAGAGGGTTAAGAGATTCTTTATTGATCACAATTAACGCGCATCTATAAGGCCCCTTAGTTCTTCTAGTTTCACAACTTTCCAGTCATAAGTCGGTAGGGTCGGGTTGCTTAGCATGATGATCACCAGAATGTTTTCTGCGTCAGGTCTGTTCTGCTAGGAATATCCTCCTTAGTCACGATTTTGGACAAATGTCTCCTAATCCGCCTATGGCTGTGGTGTAAAGATCGAGAAATCTTTTATCGGCACATGCGCTGTGCTGCGCAATGTGTAAGCAGATAGTATATTGCGTTTTGAAATATGTCCACTCATTAGAAAATAAAATATTTTTAAAACTAGATAAAATATATGTAGAAGTAAAGATGCTTACGCGGGAGTATATCCGACCTGGAGAGCTAGATTTCTGTAGTCATTGCTGTGATATATAAGTAGAGGGGATTCCGATCAAGAATGAGTAGTTTGAAAAATATTATTTCTGTTTATATGAACAGGCTAAAATTAGCAAAGCCAGTTCCTTTTCCTTTTAAATTTAAAGTAAATCTTCAGTTAATATATATAAGAAATAAAATAGGACCAGATCTGATCCTTGAGGCACTCTAATATTTATTAATCAATAACAAAACCCCTTATACTAGCTTTCTCTAGTTTTCTTAACAAGATTACATGGTCCACTGTACCGAAAGCCTTCGTTATATTAATATATAAAGGAGCAGTATACGATGAATACCCGGATTAGAAATAACAACGCAACTTTTTTAGGTTTTGACAATTTGTTTTTCAAATACGCTCTTACTGAAATACGGTTCACATCAGAGCAGAATATCAAAAATTGGCTTGATTCATTCTTGGCTGCCAAGCCGGCGCAGTTCTTTTGGGATAATACTATTTTACATGTTTTTCTTAAATAAACGTTCAAATTTTGAAAAAAAAAACCGCACGAATTAAATTACATACCCAATATCTTTTGTAAAAACTATGAACATAAAAGTTAAGAGATTATTCTTGAAGTTTCTATGTACTTAGACAATTATTACGAATAAATTCCACCAAGCTAAAGGACACGCTAAAAAGGAGTCTGGACATAGTTTATGAATGGGTTAACAAAAATTCTGCTTCCAATTTTCCACAAACTTTGATATACGGAAATTTTAATATTGTTGATCATTCTGAAATAGTTAAATAATACAGGCACCAACCTTACATCGAATAGCTGGCCAGAAAATTGCTGCAATAACATATTCCATTCCATCCACTGAAGTTTATAAAGTTATTTCAGCTAAGGATAAGTCTAAATCCCATACAATAAATAGTTCAAATAGTTTTGTCAAGAAAGTTTGCCCTAATATTGTTGATATTTTAACACATATATTTAACAAAAGTATTTTTCATAGGTCATTCCCACAGAGCTTAAAAATGACGAAGCTTATTCCAATTTTCTAAAAAAAGTGATAAAAATGTATCAATATAGACCGATCTCACACTTTCCAGTTTAAAAAAAAAAAAAAAAAATTAAAATGTTGTTAACGTAGAATCCAGCTTTTCTTTTTTGAAAATTCTTCGGTCTACAGCTCAAAGCAGTATGGGTTTAGAGCTGGAAAATTGACTGAAGACGCACTATTCAATCCCAAGTCAATAAAAATTTGAACAGTTATAAATACGAGGGCTGTTTGATGAGTACTCGAATTGGAAGAAAGGTGGTGCTACTGATACCATCATTTAGTATAGGGTTTTCCAATGGGGACTTGACGACTTTAAATTTAATTTGTGAACGCGCTCTTTCACTAATCATCAAACTGTCACTGTCAATTTATTCAGTAAGCTCAACGAGCAATGTCTGCAAATTATAAAAATTTTATACAGATATTCGGAGTCGGTGACTGCAACTTTAAGAGCGTTAACTCCAGTTTTCGGTCGTAATCCTCGCCCTGGTAGACAGGCAGTAACAAGTTTAGTGCAAACATTTGAGTCTACATATTCGTTGTGTAATGTTGCCTTGTCAGTGAGACAACGGGTTGGTCGAAGTGTCGAAAATATCGCTGCCGTTCAGACGTCAACGATCCAAATCAGTCAATTCCACGGCGTTCTCAAGAATTGAGCATCGCCCAGACCACAATATGGCGTATTTTGCGTAAGGATCTTGGTTTACACCTATACAAGATCAAGCTGACTCAAGAATTGAAGCCAATGGACCATTTGAAGCGACGTATTAGGTTCTGGAAGAGATGCGCCAAGATGATGAATTTCATCGCAAAATCATCTTCAGTGACGAAGCTCATTTTTGGCTCAATGGGTTCGTCAATGGGTGAAAACCCACATGTGCTTCATGAATCACCACTTCATTCACAAAAAATAACTGTTTGGTGCGGCTTGCATGCCGGCGGCGTTATTGGACCATATTTTTTCGTCGACGATAACAATCGTCACGTTACTGTGAATGGTCAGCGTTATCGCGCCATGATCACCGATTATTTTTGATCCGATTTGGAAGATATGGACTTGGATGACATGTGGTTTCAACAGGATAGTGCCACAAGCTACACAGCACACGCTATAATCGATTTATTGAAGAGTAAGTATGGTGAGCGTGTTATCTCAAGACATGGCCGCCTCGTTCGTGCGATTTAACGCCGCTTGACTATTTTCTGTGGGGCTACGTTAAGTCATTGGTTTATGCCAACACGCCGACGACGTTGAAAGAGCTCATAGCCAACATTGAACGCGAAATAGCGGCCGTTTCGGCCGAAATGTGTGGTCGAGTCGTTGAAAATTGGGTCCAACGAATCGACCGCTGCAAACGTGCCCGCGGTGGCTATATGAACGAAGTCGAGTTCCATTCAAAAATGTTTTGATTGTACTTCAAGCCAATAATAAAGTCTTTGAAATATATCAAATGGTTTGCCTTTTATTTAAAAAAAAGTTGTCAAGTCGTTATTAGAAAACCCTATTTAACTTTTTCACATTTTTGAAAAGTTTTTGTTGCAATGAATCAATTTTGTGCAATTGGTTTGGAATGTCAGGCTGTACTTTAACGTACTTCAGGCTGCATTTCAAAATACAGTCAAAATCGGCTATAAAGACTTTTACGCTGGAGCAGTTGTTCACAGGCGAAAAAACTAGCTCAACATCCCTTGACCTCAAATCATAAGGAACCCAAGTTCCTTGTTTTTTAAATCATTCCCAACGCATGTAATCACTTGGAAATGGCTTGGCGTATAGCTCTTAGTGCTGAAGCAAACTCTTCTTGCATTTGGCACGGATTCCCATCGAGCAATGCAAAGGATTTTGGCCTTCCTTTACGCGGACGGTCGTCAAGATGGGAATCGCCGTTTTTGAAGCAACGAAAGAAATTACGGCACGGTGTTTCACTTAGAGCAGCATCTCCACAAATTTTTCTTCGAATGAAAGAAGGAAATCAACACTTCCAAAAGTATATGACGCCAAAACAAAATCACTAATATAGTATGTCAAAACGGTTTGTTTACCACACGTCTAAACTTGCTTCATGACGTTTTGGATTTGTCAAAATCGACCAGCACTTACTGCTGGAGCTATCTATTGATATACAGCGAGTTGTTGCGCACCTAATAACTCCAATTATTTATGATCTAATAAGTACGTAGGGGAACAAACGATTAAGTAATTTAACGTTTAACGTTAAATATTACAGAGAAAGAAATAATTAATCCATCCTTATGGCATCTGATTACTGACATTTAATAACGAATTTTTCTACTAAATTTTTAGACGCGAGAAAAATGATTTAACAAATGAAAAAGACACTGCTATACCACAATGTCGTCTCTGCTCCACATAATGCCCAAAATCTGTAACAGATTCAAATGCTGGCAATTGCCTTTCAGTCTTCATCCGACTGTCCGACCAAATAATCGCATTTCACCTCTGAAAAACGAACTCAATTTGAGCGTCATTATTTTGTCTATTTCAAAGGGAGCCTAACGCAGACCAGAAAGTTTGAATTGTCGAGAAAGTTTTTGACTCAATGACAATCATCAATTTCAGACTTCAAGTCAAAAAGGCGGAACAATAATTCCATTAATTCTTGGTTAGTTGCCTTTGAGCTAGTTGGTGGAGGTGCTTATGCACCGTTCTCCCCTTTTTTTTGAAAAAAAAAATCATCAAAATAATTCTCTCATAAATATTCAACAATTTATTGGAATATTTATTTCCCCATGCAACAATAAAAAAAAAAAAACAACGTCAAAATTATTTAACAAACAATAATCGCATCACATCTCATTTACCTTAATCATCTGTCATTAGATAACTGTTACATCGAACACAAATATCTAAGAATCGGATCCCCAAGTTCAGCCACAGCCACAGCCACAACCAGTTTATCTTGCAATATCAAGACGAAACCACAGATTAACAACGAGTATCTGCATCTGTTTCTGACATATGGACTTCATTTAAAAATGAAACGTCACTCGGCACGCCACCACATGTTTGTAGACCTTTGGCAGTTAAGGTGTTTCGTTTAGGCAATTTATAATAAAGCAGGGTCGCTTAAGAAGAAATGCTTACTGACACCAGTACAGCTATGACATTGTATCTTTCTTGGTTTTCTCCTTCTTCGAATCAATTATTAGGCCGTCTCGACCTGTTTGGTATAAAACGCTCTTGCCGTAATGCCTTACGACATTTGTTTAAATGCCTCTAAGGTTACAGCAACGGCAATCACAAGCACGTGCGACAAATCATGAAGGTATGTACCTTCAGTGTACTTGTCATTTCAATTGACCTTTTCACTTTTAGCCGGACTTTCTCAATTTACTCCATTGTATCTCTGTTGTTTTGTAGAGTTTTCTGTTGCTGCTGACTATGGTAACTGTTGCATACGCAGGTTTTATGCTACCTGTGCCGAAGAAAGACTTCGAACCCATCGCTGAGAAATGGTATTCGAGTAGTTCACTAGAGGAGGAAGACAACGATTCGTTGCAATATGATCTGCATCCCCATGAGTTTGAGCTTTATCCGAAGACCGTCCATGTACATGAGGATTATGGCCATCATGATCATCATTACTTTGACGATTTTCACGAACATCATCCGAAGGCAATTGTGAAATATCATGAAACGCCAAAGGCAGTGCACATAGATGAGAAACCGAAAGTGTCGAAACCAAAGATCGTGCATATTCATGAGCATCATCACCATCATCATCATATTATGAAGACACTACCTGTGTCGATTATAAAGAAGACCGTCTACATTAGTCATGGATAGAGGGTGGCATTCAGTGTATCCAATTGAGGTTGGAGATACAAGTACTGTAGGTTAGTTTGACAAGACTGCTACTTTCGTTGTTAAGTTAGATGTAGTGTTTGGATTGAATTGTTTAATAAATAGCGACATGAAGGCATTGATTGTTTTGTTCTTTTTTTTTTTTTTTTTTTTTGTTAATGACGACTTGACTTTGATGTGTGATTATCAGAAATTGATCTTTGTTTTCCTTTATTTAACTTTTCCGTGTGCATTTTATGTTAGTATTTGTGCTGTAGTGGTAATTGCGCTTTCTCTTCTTGGCCAGCTTCCGGGTTTTTCTCAGAACAGATACAACAATAAGTAGTCAGTGATGAGTATTTTAAAATAAAATGGGCTTCCACCCAGTAGGAATTCCGACGATGGAATAAGATTTTAGATTGCAGGGGACTTAGCTCTTACATCCGCAAGATTGGAGGTATCAGGCTCTGCTGACAGGATATAACTATTCGGTTATGAGAAAAAAATCCATACAGCTCGTGTTTAAAGACAACGGTTGGTTCCATAGAGCCATATGTGGTGCGGTTGATGGGTAGATAAGAGAGACGGGGGCAACGTAGATTTCGAGAAATGAGATCAACGGAGACTGAGAGGAGTCGGCGTCTGAAAAGAATGTCTGCAGTGTTCCTACGTTCTACAAGGGTATTGAGACGGTTTCGACAGGGAGGTAAGATTAGAGGATCGTCCCAATGATGATGATGACGCAGGGTGCACTCAATTCGGGATACATGAACTGGTTGAAAGGAACACCATGCTGGGCTAGCATACTCGAAAAGGGGGCGAACAAAAGTGATGTGTAGTAATCTGGTCACGTATGGATTGCAGAATTCTTTGGTCTACCTTTTAGCGATAGTAAGTATCTCATCAATATGCGAGCGAAAAATAAGCTCCCTGTCGCATAATATACCAAGGTCACAGATAGACTGAACAAGGGACATAGGTTGGCCGTGGAGAAGGTATATTCGGAGAGGAGACTTGTTGCACTTACGTGAAAAGGTAATCGATTGACATTTGGTGAGATTAAGTTCTAAACAGATCTTGATGCACCAGGTGGAAAAGCTATTTAGATTTATTTACAGGAGGCTGGAATCATGTAGTGTGGAAATGGGTTTAAAAAATTTAGTATCTTCAGTTAGTGTTGCAGTCGATTGGTAACACTTTAATTGCACATGCTCCGCTAGACAAGACACTTGTACATACATACGGGCATTTTGCTTCGATACATAAAGTGCGCGAAAACCGTTTTAGAAGTTGTCAGGTTTTGTTTTTTAATAACTGTGCGGCATTGATCAAGCATGGAAGCTTTAAAGCGGCAGCGAGCAGCAATCAAAAGACGAATTACGCGAATTTCATCATGCTGTGACAATGGAAATACCAGTTTGTCGAAAGCAAAAACGCTCAAATTTCGTTTAGAACAACTAATGCAGGATATCGAACGAGTGCAAACTGTCATCGAAGACGAGAATGCGGAAGTAGGAGTAGAAGAAGCATATCGCGCGGATTTCGAATCGGTTTTTTACGAAGTGCATGCAAAACGCGATTCGGGAAAGAACATAAACGGAGACTTTGATAAGACTTTGCAATTTTTGGCGGACAATCAATGTACTTTTAACGACATAGTAAAAAAGATGGCGGAATCGTCACCTAGAACGATTAGCAAGCGCAATTGCCTGAAATCAGATCGCCGGAGTTTTCAGGAAAGTTTGATGAGTGGGTACGCTTTCGCGATTTATTTGTTACAATGGTCGAGTCGAAGGGGTCTTTAACGGGCGTCGAAAAAATGGAGCACCTTCGAACGCGTTTAAGGGGAGATGCATCGTCGCTTATTAAACATCTCCCATCAAGCAATAATAACTTTAAAGTGGCATGGGAATTCATTAAGTCGCATTTTGACAAGCCAGACGTCATCACGGTGGTTCATTTAGATAACATCTTCGATTAACCAGCCCTTAAGGGAAATATTTTGGCCGATATTAAGGTATTTTTCAATAGCATAAATGAAAATTTAAATGCATTACGCGCGTTAGCATTGCCGGTAGATCAGTGGAGCATGTTACTCATTTAAATTTTTTTCCAAAAACTTGAAGCCAAAAATAGAATACTTTGGTACCGCGAAATTAAAGACAAGTGACAACCAACGATAACCGAATTCATAAACTTCGTAAAAGGTAGAAAAAGTGAACTAGAATCCATAAATTTCTCTCGTCCGGGACGCGTCAATTACCCATCTAATAAAGCAGTGCAAAGGGACACAAACAAGCGTGTTTTAAATACAATGGTTCAATCATGCATCAAATGCAAACGAAATTACATGCTTAATCAGCGTAAAGAGTTTCGAGAGCTTCCAATAGAAGCACGGCGGGAGCTTGTAAAATTAAATAAGATCTGCATTAACTGTCTTCGTTCCAAACATACGGTTTCTGAGTGCAAGTTTTCGGTTTGTAAGTTATGCTCGGAAAAGCATCATAATGAAACTGAAACGAAACCGCATTCAATGTACCTGCGCGTACCTGCTTTCGCCGCGAATAATTCATCCGTCAACAAATTGCAGCATATTTATCGAGATTGTTTCATGATGCTGCCAACGGTGATACTATCCGTCATGGACCATTACGGTAAGCTGCACGATTGCAGGGCTTTACTCGACTTTGGGTCTCAATCAAAATTAATTTCCGAAGCATGCGTACAGCGTTTACGATTAAAAAGACGCCATGCTCGGATCCCAATATCTGGTATAGGGAAAGATGTGTGGCTCTTGCGACAAGGGCCTACATTCTTTCGTTGCTAACGGGGAACTTACCAAGCATTGATGTTCCTAAAGCAAACTTCAAGTATTTTAAGCATTTATCTCTGGCTAACCCTGTATGCTGTACGTCAAATAAAATCGACATTTTGCTTGGCGCCGACGTGTTTTTCGATATTCTCGCCGAAGGGAAGATTGTTCACCCTGCAGGTTCACCGATAGCCCAGAATACGATCTTCGGTTGGATCATCGCTGGCAACGTAACAGCAGAAGTTCCCAATTTAAATATACTTCACACTAAGGTGTCTTGGACTTGCTTCTGCGCCGTTTCTGGGATTAAGAGGATTTGCATGATAGACAAAAGGTTGACGAAGAGAAGGATCAAATCGAAGAGCATTTTATTGCAACGCATCGCATCCTACCCGATCGTAGGTTTGTAGTTAACTTGCCCTTTAAGGATACATTATAAGAGTTTGGTGATTCCACAAAGGCAGCCCTGAAGCGTCTTTATACAATGGAACGGCGTTTCTCTTATGATCCAGCTCTCAAACGCAAGTATACAGCGTTCATGACCGAATACGAACAACTAGGTCACATGGCGCCTGTACCATCAAACGACATTCAGCGGCAAGTATTCTATTTGCGCACCACGCGTGTACGACTACCAAATTAAGGGCAGTTTTCGATGCGTTATCAAGGTCTAACAATGATGTATCGCTCAACGATTGCCTTTTGGTTGGACTTACTATTCAGCATGACCTCATCACCTCAATAATTAAATTTCGGAAATTTCGTGTTGCTGTTAAAGCCGATATAGCTAAGATGTATAGGCAGATAAGGGTGAGCGAGAAGTATGTTCGTTATCAAAGGATCGTTTGGAGAGAGGACGTTAAAGAGGAAGTACGTGACTACAATTTTTTAACTTTAACTTATGGAACAGCACCTGCGTCTTTTCTTGCAACCAGAGTTCTTAAACAAGTTGGTATGAACAATTTTTTAAGGTATCCTCAAGCGAGTTCTAGTATATTAAATGATTTTTTATGTCGATGACTATATGTCAGGTTTTCACTCGCTTGAAGACGTCGTTTCAATTAAAAATTACATAAATGAGATTTTAAGCGAAGCTGGGTTAGATTTGCGCATGTCGGCGTCAAACTCGTTGGATTTCTTGGCAGAAATCCAGCCTACTCATCGTGAATTATCCACAAATTTATATTTCGGTGAATCTGAGGTCAAGACGCTTGGACTTATTTGGGACACCAAGGTCGATTGCTTCAAATTTAGCTTTTCATTGCCAATAGTAAGGAATCAAATCATAAAGAGGGAGGTATTGTCCGATATTGCACGAATTTTTGACCCCCTAGGATGGTTATCTCCAGCAGTCGTTAAGATGAAAATATTTATGAAGAAGCTTTGGATTAACAAGGTAGGTTGAGACACGTACTTTTCTGCCGAATTCTACGAAGAATGGGCAGCATTTAGAACAAATATTAAGCTAAGCTAAGTCTATTAGGGATACCTCGATGGCTTGCTTACAAACAAGAGCTTTCGCTGGAGCTCCACGCAGCGTTATATTTGCGAGTAGTTCAGCTTAATGGAAACGTTCAGACGTCATTAATTTTCGCCAAAACAGGTAATGCCCCAGTCAAGCCAACTTTGACCATTCCACGGCTTGAATTATGTGGCTCTTTACTGCTAGCCCGATTGTTCAGCAAGGTAAATTATTCCCTGGGTATTTCCGACACCGAGTGTTTCGCATATACAAACTCTTCGACCGTTCTTCACTGGATTCAAGGGTATCCTAGACCACGAAACATGGTCAATAGACAATAGATTGCCGCTAATTACGACGCAAATACCTGCATCCTCATGGCATTATGTTCGTTCATATCATTCAAGGGTATCCTAGACCACGAAACGTGGTCAATAGACAATAGATTGCCGCTAATTACGACGCAAATACCTGCATCCTCATGGCATTATGTTCGTTCCATTGAAAACCCTGCAGATTGGGCCACCGGAGGTTTTACGCCAGAGCATTTAACACAGCTCGACATCTGGTAGAAGGGTCTACTATTTCTTCGTGATCCCATTGTTATTTTTTCAGAGCTGCCGAACGTAAGGAAGAACTCAGGAGATGAAACGGAAAGATGCCTAACAACTTCATCAGCACCTGAGCGGGATATATTCAGCAAATTTTCCAGCTTTGACCATCTTTTGATGGTCGTTGCGCGTTGCCTTTGGTGGCGTCATAAGTAATCTGATCCGAATCGCAAGACTTTCATTCTCTCACTAAAGGATATACGTTTAGCGAAAATCGAACTTTTCAATCTAGCTTAAGCCCGAATTGTCCCCGATGAGATCGCTCGCCTGCAGCGTTATGAGTCTCTACATTGTAAGAGTAAGATCTTGCGAATGAATCCCTTTATTGACCAAGATGGCATACTGCGAGTAGGTGGCAGACTGGAAAATGCTTATATCTCTTTTGACCAAAAATACCCAGTCATTCTTCGAAAGGATCACCGTCTTGTTAAACTTATATTGTTGGACTGTCATCGTTCAAATATGCATGCAGGCACCCGTCAAATGTCTTATCTGATGTATCTTAACTACTTTATTCTCGGCTTATACCATTGTATTAAACGGATAGTGTGTCAATGTGTAAGTTGCACGAGACAGCGCGGTGCATCTTATTCGCAACAAATGGCGAATCTTCCAAGGCAGCGATTAGTTCCAGGAGCGGCATTCAGTTGTACCGGAGTTGACTATGCTGTACCATTCATCATACGGACTTGGAAAGATCGTGGCGCCAAGCAGTATAAGACCTACATCTCACTTTACATATGCTTGACTACAAAGGCATTGCACCTGGAGGCTGTGACGGAGCTCTCGTCTGCAGCGTTCATAGCAGCGCTTCGTCATTTCGTAGCTAGGCGAGGTAAGTGTCACACACTTTTCAGCGACAATGGCACTAATTTTGTCGGCGCCAAGCAACAGCTACGCTAGTGGACAAACCTGCTGCAGTTTTCACAATTTCAAGAATCTGTCTCCGACGAACTAACATCAAGTTCTATCGATTGGCGTTTTATTCCTCCCCATGCCCCCCATTTTGGTGGGCTAAGGGAGGCTGACATCAAGACCATAAAATATCATCTACGAAGAGCAATGGGTGATACGTCGGTAACGTTTGAAGAATTCAACACTATTTTGTGCCAAGTCGAAGCTTGCGTAAATTCTAGACCTCTTTGCATTAAATACGAAGGCGTTGTATCACTTTTTAATTATGCGGCCTTTTTCAGCGACTCGTGCAAGAGTTTTGAAGAAGGTGGGCAACCGACTATCTCAGCCAATTGCAGAAACGTTGAAAGTGGACGCTAAAATCTAAGGGCGTTCAAATCAACGACGTCGTCACTGTGAAGGAAGACAACCAAGCCCCATGCCAGTGGCTCATAGGAAGAGTCACCAAAACCTATCCCGGCAGAGACAGATTGGTACGTGTCGCATCCGTTACCACATCGAAAGGAGAGATCAAGCGTCCCAATTGCAAATTATGTCCTCTGCTTGTCGATGAAGCTAATTGAAAAACACCTTTCAACGGCGGGAGGATGTTGCAGTCGATTGTTAGATACTTAAGAAACTAACAAGCTCTTCCAGCCAATTTACTCTCTTTAACTTTCTCATTTCTTTTATTGTTCTATTCTATTCATCTTCTTTGTTATGGAATTGTCATTTTATTATTGTAGTAGTAGTGTTTTCTTCGGCCTTCTGTACACGAACCATCTTCATTCGGCGGTGTTTAATAATGTAATCGGTATATATCTTAGTAATAATAATAAAGTTCCATTTTTATTTTAATTTGTTGCAAGCGATCGCGTTTTATTTCTTTCGCAAACAGTTAGGATGAAGAGAAGTGGACCTAGGTGACTACCTTGAGGAACACCTGACGCAGCCAAGAATATGGTCGATAGGACAAACTTGAAACGAACGCTTTAAAGGCGACTATCCAGGTGAGAAGATATCCATTTTAGCAAAATGGATTCAAAGCCCAGGACGGATAATTTGAACAGCATTAGTTTTTGAGATATCTTATCAAAAGCTCTTATAACGTCAACTTCTTCCCCACTTTCTAAAGCTGATAGAACAGAACACACGAATTTGACGAGATAAGTGGCAGTGGATCTACCCTTTAAAAAGCCGTGTTGATAAGAGGAAATATGTTAAGAGATATGCACTGGAAGCTTAAGGATTCGTACAAACCGCTTTCGAACAGTTTCGGTATATGTGAAAGCTTAGCTATGGGGCGGTAGTTAGTGACTTCGCTTCTCAATCTCTTTTTGTGTATCGACGTTATGAAGGAAGGCTTCCATATCTGTGGTCGTAGAAAGGGTTTTATTGCGCGAAAAGGGGTCATAAAAAAATAGAATTCAATAATGCTCTTGCAAAAAATGGAGATAGAGATAAAAAAAAGATTAGTCATCTGATTGAGTGCAGAACAGTTGAGGTAGATTGTACAATGTATAGTTAAAGTTCTAGTTTAAAAGCACACGCTAATAGTTCCATTAAAAAATGTCATAGATTAGGTTTGGCCCAGATGCCCATATTCTGCAAGCAAAATCAACACTCTCTGTAGCGTCTTGCTCTTGAGTTTGCCTTCCCTTTTCACCATTTAGAAAAGGTTATTCGAATGATAATGTTAAAACGATAGCTGCTATCAATGAAATTCCATATGTATCCCAGAAGTAGACATCTCTTCGAATGCTTCCAGAATTTAAGGCCTGGATAGCAGTATAAACTAGATAAAACGAATAAGTCAACAGGGCCAAAGGTTGCCAATAAGGATGAAACAAAAATGAATTAATTATCCCGCCAAATTCAAAATGGCATGCAAAGAAAATCCGTGCTACTGCGATACCCCATCCTGGCCGTTTTAAAGACTGGTAAAACGCTGCTTCAAAAACCGTTGTTTCACTTTTTGGATTCAAAGGAATGTGAGGACCATATATTGTGGCAAAAATAGTTCCAAAACACATCAACCATTTCAACTTTGAAGGCATCATTAAGTTGTTTCTATTTCTGTGCATAAAGTCTCCGCATCCGATTCCGGCTAACCAAATTGCTCTCGCAATCGCCTGATATAAATGAGATATACTTTTTAAACGGACCAGTTTAGTAGTAAATGGTGATATTGAAAAGCACCACACTTACTACTGATGGTGTAAGTCGGATATACCGAGTAACGTACTTCAGTGAAAGATTCAGTTTTCGTTCGAAGAGCAATGAATTTACGGATACTTTTGCCATGGTAATGTGCATTGTAGACAGTGTCTTTGACCATAGTATAGCAAATAAGCCATTAATAACTAGCAACAATATCGTTAAAGTGAAGCCATATTCCACGAATATCCAACACATTAAAAGGACTCAAATACCGGGAAGACAATCTACTATATTTAATCAGGCGATTTTATCTGGTTGATTTTGAAAAACTTCTTTGCCTAAATCGCTGCCCATAAAGAAGTCCGAATGATATTTAACCCCATGAGTTTATAAATCGTACAACGTCTAAAGCTGGAAATTGACACACTTCACCGAATTATACTTCACATCACCTTGCGTCGACACATTGATCAGAATGTGAATATTTTGAATTACTCCGAAGCCATGCGCTATCCGTTGTAAACAATGTGACTGTTGGATAGCGCATGGCTTTGGACAAAAATTACACTAAAGTGTAGTGGTATATGCATAGACTCCTCAAACAGAGGGTCGCGGGTTCGAATCCCGTGCGAGGTAATTCTCTGAAAAAGTCTTTTCATGGAATGGAATGGAATGGAATGTAAATCTCGTCGGCGTCAACTCTGACATGAAGGCATAACACTGATGTTGGAGTGGTTGCTGGCTGGGCTAAATGTAACAAACTAACACGTACTTAACACGTACTAAGACCCACTGATTGTGGATGCACTGGATCCAGTTTGACAACCACCTCTGGAAAAATCTCGAAACCTAACACCTGTATTCAGGGTATTCATATCACCTTGGTGCGCGCGCAGAATTATAGAAAAAAAAAAGACTAGGACTACGAGGTACAAGTGCTCTGCCTTATTTAATTTTATAACATTTTTTTCTTTTTACAAAAATCGTTGGAATACGTTTTTGAGTATCTATTACGGTATATTATTCTTTAGAAAAAAAAAAAAAAAAAAACAAACCAAGGTCTAGTTTTTATGAAGACAAACCGATTACTGTGTACACCCTAACTTGTTCTTATCAAACGAGAAGACCACCACATTGTCTAATCTATTTGAATACCATGTTGAGAAAAGACAGAATCGTTAGTGTTTGAAAATGAAGTGTAACAGACATCACTTCCAAGTACAGATCAACACTGATCTGCAGATCCACTACCGTTTTTAACAAATCACGTTAACCATCAGAAGCTCATTAAGCTTGACGAAATTCATGAGCTTAATATTGAGTCATTTAAAAAATCTCCGCGGTTTTTTGTCACTAGATGGTGTTGGTGTCCATTTATCTAGAAACACTAATCTGATTGTGTCAAGTGAACACGTGTTTGAAAGGTGACATGCCAGGCTACATTTTTTGTGAAAACAGCTGCGTAATTCGTTGCTCGTGTTAAAAGTTATACTGATTGGAATATGAATGAAATATCTGAAGAAATACACTACGTGATGCTTTTTTACTATAAAAAAGCGAAAAACGCTGCAAAAATATGCCGAAAAGTTCGTGAAGTTTAGAGTGAGAATGCTGTGAGCGAACGCCGGACTCAGGAGTGATTTGTTCGATTTCTTTCGAAAATTTCGATGTAAAAGATGCACCTTGCACTAGTCGGCGTGTCACGGAGGAACCTAAAATCCACCGAATGACAGTTTGAAATCATCTAAAACGAGCAGGCTGCTCAAAGGAGCTCTATGTTGGGGTGCTACATGAATTAACATAAAGAAATTTAACTGACCGAATAACCATCAGTGAAACGCAACGCAATGGAACCATTTTTGAAGCGATTCATTACGGGTGATAAAAAATGGATTATATGCGAGAATATCCAACGCAAGCGATCATGGTCCAAGGCCGTTGACCTACCACAAACGAGTTCAAAACCTGGATTGACGGCAAACAAGGTTATGTTGAGTGTTTGGTGGAATTGGAAGGGAATTGTCTATTATGAGCTGCTAAAACGTGACGAAACAGTGAAATTGAGTTATATAGAGGAGAGGGTCATCCTCTATATAACTCAACCATTTGAATGAAGCTATCAAGAAAGAGCTACCAGAATTGGCCAAGAGAAAGGGAGCTGTCTTCCATCATGACAATGCTAGGCCACACACATCTTTGATGACCCGGAATAAATTGACGAAACTTGGTTTGGAAGTTTTGATGCATTCACCGTATAGCCCAGACTTTGCATCCTCTGATTACCATTTGTTTCAGTCTTTGCAAAACTCTCTTGATGGTAAAAAATTGGCCTACCGAAGAGCCGCTGAAAATCACTTGGCCAATTTTTTCGCTGATAAACCACAAAAGTTTTACACCGATGGAATTATGAAGCTACCCGTTAAATGGCAAAAGGTCATAGATAATAATGGCCAATATGTACTTGATTGAAATTGGTTCTGAATAAGGACAATTAAGGACAATACCCAATTAATAAAGGCGTTTCCATTAAATGCGCACATTGGAATTCTCTGAATTCACTCATACTATCTTTTGATTGATGTCATATTTGAGCTTCAGACTGTCTACCATTTCATAGTGGAAACGTATTTGGCCAACAACATTTACAAGGCATCCAAATTTTTCAACAGTTGTTGTTGTTGTTACGATTAGGTTACGAGCATTACCTTCTAATAAGCGAACAATTGAGTGTTAAGTGCAAAAATTCGAATCAACTTATGCACTCCATAATATTGCCGTGCCAGTAAGACAGCAAAACTTCAGAAGTGAAGAAAATACTGTGGCTGTAAGCGAATTATTAAGTTAAGACCGCAATTTGCCGGTTCCGCGTCGTTCTCAAGATCTGGAATCCATGTGGTATATTTTGCTAAACGACTCAGCAAAATATACGGACTTATACGTCCGCATAAAATTGTATTGACCGAAGAGCTAAAGCTAAATAACCATATTGCATGTCGAACTTTCAGTTATTCAACTCAATTGATGATTGAAGATGAAATTTGGCCGAACTTCTTCGAGATGATTACAGTAATGAGGACTGATATTACTTCATGTAATTAGAACTGCAAGTTTTTGAGGATATATGGAGTTTCAGTAATTGCCACGCAGACCAAGTTTAGTGATCATTTTGTCGATAGAAATGGCCCTAGAAATTGGCCATCCAAGACGTGCGATTTTATACTAAAACACCATCTACATCATTCTAGCAAATTTTAGCAATTTACAATTTAGCTTGCACAATATATTGGTAATTGACTTACAGTGTCTGCAAAAGTATTAGTAGAATTTGCCTTCTATGTTAGTTCATCTATGGTCGGAGATGACAACAAAGTTCCTTGTCACCTCAAAGTTGTAGTTTGCCATTCTGACCTTTTATCCTAGGCGTCGATGTTGAGTGTCCTTCTTCGTTGGCATGGTACGTATTCTTTGTTTTTCCTAGGTTCACCTTTGCAACGTATTGAAGCTTTTGCTTCAATATTTGCTGTCATTATGTCTCATTATGTCAATGTCGTTTGCATATACGGGTAACTGAACATACTCTTGAGCTTCCCACAATTCTTTCAAGACCGACAGCGAATCGCCTTGATTAGGCCCTTTTCTGACATTGAAGGTCTCGGGTTTGTTATTATCGACATTGACGGTGCAGCATGTATTCTCCATTCTTTGTATACTTCGTATTTGTACTCGTTGATGCTGTTCAATGCGGTTTTGAACTTGATGAAGATGTGGTGTGTATCGATTTGCAATTCTTGGGGTTTTCGAAGTTCTGCCGTAACGTTTGATCTACAATAGAGGACCATACTGGTCTAACTGCCAAACTGATAGGTTTCGGCAATACTGTTGACAAAGAGTCATAGGTGCCAACATTATTCGGCGGATAGATTTTATATGCAAAGTTGAGGATACTTATTCCCTTGTGATTGAGGCAGTTCAGGGGATCTGCCTTCTTGAGGATCGGACAGACAATGATGAAATTCCATTCGTTGGGGATACTTTCATCGACCCATATTTTGGAGATAAGTTGATTCATGCTCCGTATCGAATCGTCACGATTTCTTAGTCATGTGGGCAAAAATTAATTCATTCTTCCCGTTGCACTACTCTAAGGCCTCAGTCAAACGTTGTTTTTCCAGATTTGCCTGTCAGCATTCGTAATCAAATCAGGGGTTTCATTGTTGGGGCGGATTGAAAACCAGCATAACAGAGGCGACCTTTCTAATTGCTTTTTGGCAGTGATGCTACTGGTATTCTACGTTCAATGCTAACAGTATCGGATTTCTGGAGAGATCAATTGAAACTTGAGCGATTGTTCCCCTCAACGTTGAACCTCTTCGCAATGGTTCGATGACTTGGGCTGTTACGGATGTCTGCATTCGTACTTTGACTACAACAAAATAATGGTACGAATCGATGTTAGTTGTTCGAAACGTTTTGAGTTCCAAAAAAACTGGAGGAGTGACTAGCTTCTATAGTAACATGATCAATCTGGTTGATAGTAAGTTGATTAGGATATAACTAGGTTTTTTTTTGATATCAAGAATTGGAAATCATGTACTGGCTGTAATCACACAGTCTTCAAAGATGATTTCCAAATAATAGTTAGGGCAACGATCGAAGGTTTTATCGAAGAGATCTTAGAAGCAGCCTTTAATTAGATTATCCTTCTTCTCCGTCAGGGCGTATGCGTTTAAGAAGATTGTGTACGCGGATCGTTCTCAGGCGTTTATATCTGAAGTTCAAGACTTGTTTTATAAGTCTTCCTCTTACGGCGAATTAGCATGCGAATAAATGCTGCGACTGCTGTCCTTGTGGCACCAGTTTAACATTTTCCACAGTAGATATCACAGTTCTTCATCCTCTTTTTGTCCAGACCTTTATACCTCTCGGATGGCGGTTATGTCTACTTTGCAATAGTCGAGGATCTTCGCTTGTTATTCGGCCGCACATTCCACGTGACGATCTGAACATCATTGTCCTCCACTCGTTTGACAGGATCGTCTACATTGGATCTGTTAATATCCAATGCTATTAGGTGATTCGGCACATTTGAAATCTCTTCTTGCTGAAACTACTTCTAAATGGATAGAAGGAAAAAATTTCAGCTCCCAATAGATCAGAGTCATAAAAAATAACACATAACCCCTTGCCTGCATCTAAGGATAATTAAGAATACAAAATATGTGAACAAGTTGTTTCTTTTTATTTTATTTTTTTAGGGAAAAGGTGCAAGTTTCCATTACTTAGATATGGTTATGGTTAACTCTATGTATGGATTTAATAAATTACTCTGGATGGAGCCTTGCTATGTAGGTAGGGATATTTGAACTGGATAGGACAAAGGTACATGTATTCAATTAACATTTACCAACGAGCTGGAACTGGATGATGATGCACAGGGGCAGAGTCTTGCAATACTTTAAAGATTTGCACTGGAGCTGGAGCATGGTGCACAGCTGCAACATGGTTCATAGCTGGAGCAGCGTGAATTTGTGGAGCTTCATGAATAACTTTGACTATATGTTCTGAATGTCCACCACCGAGTCCACCACCGAGTCCACCACCGAGTCCACCACCGAGTCCACCACCGAGTCCACCACCGAGTCCACTACCGAGGCCTAAAGCGCTTCCTCCTCCGATACCGCCGTGTCCATTTTCATGAATAACCTTAAAAACTTGCTCACTATGGTGTCCACCACCGAGACCACCGCCGAGTCCACCACCGAGTCCACCACCGAGTCCAGAACCGAGTCCAGCACCAAGTCCTGCACCGAGTCCAGCACTGAATCCATCACCGTGTCCACCACCATGGCTTAAGGCGTTTCCTCCTCCGATACCTCCGTGTCCATGTTCATGAATAACCTTAACAACTTGCTCACTATGGTGTCCACCACTGAGTCCACCACCGTGACCACCACCGTGTCCACCACTAAGTCTTAAGGCGCTTCCTCCTCCGATACCTCCGTGTCCATTTTCATGAATAACCTTAACAACTTGCTCACTATGGTGTCCACCACCGACTCCACCACCGAATCCACCACCATGTCCACCACCAAGGCTTAAAGCGTTTCCTCCTCTGATACCGCTGTGTCCATTTTCATGAATAACCTTAAAAACTTGCTCACTATGATGTCCAGCACCGTGGTGTCCGCCATGACTGCTACCATGGCCACCATGGTGGACAGCTGGTCCGGATTCGTGAAGAACCTTAATAATTTGGGAAGGAGCCTCATGATGCTGTACTGGTACCGGAGCCTGATGATGCACAGCAGCGTTAACAGCTGTAGCCAAAGCGAATACACAGATGAAAGTCTGAAAAACAAAAATTTGTCAATAAGTGGTGTAAGGATATATGCACAATGCACATATGTACTCTAAAGGATCCTTACCCTCATATTGTTTTGAGTTTGGTTTGAATTCGTTGAACTAATTCCAGGCGAGTGATGATGCTTACCTTTGACCAGTGTTGTTTTATATACATTCCTTGATTCACCCATTCGATTGGTGGCAAATCTCGCAAGCTTTACCGGTTTGAACCTACGTATAATCTATGCGTTTCAAAATATGCCTACGACAATCGAGTAGCTAGTGAGCATCCAATTTCAAAACTGGTTTAGAGCATTAATTTTTTAGTCCAAAGCTAATTCGATTACATATGACGAGCTGCGGTTGAAGATGCAAATGAGGAATTATATGGCACGCCTCCGGCTAAAAGACTTACGAATTATTTCAGCTAATGTATGCAATCAAAATGACTACAAAATCAGCTATGAGACACTAAAAATTTAACGGGAATAAATTAATATTTATTTGACAAAACTTTACCAATTATTCTTTGACTTAAACAAGCAACTGTGGCTTTTGTTGGAAAGATGTTTTATTATCTCTTAGTTGTTATGTTATACATGCTGTTGAAATCATAATCCTGATTTAAGTGCAATGAGCCTGAGGGAGGATAGTGCACTATCGAACGTAAAAAGGGATACGTAGTAAAAGTACATAAGTGCTCCTAAAGAATACTAATGGCCAATGTTAAGCCTGATAGAAGATTAATCTCATATCGGCGACTTAAATGCAAGGCGACAGAAAGACCGCAAACGATGGCGCCGCGGATGAATAAATCTGTCCCTCAACTGATAACTCATTTTGCTCTGTCTTTGGCGACATACCACAAGATGACCCACAACATCTCATACGGTTTCCATGAACCGATACTCACCGCTTAAGATTTAAGCTGCAATGTCTTTCTTTTTAAACACATTTCACTGTCACGGAGAGAAGTCAATGTGGTTTCCATTCCCAAAGCCGGAAAATGTTCTCATGATGTCCCAAAGGACATCAGACCTATAAGTATATCATCTTTAATTCTAAAAACTCAAGAACGACTGATTGATATATATTTTCGACTTTTGTCAACGGCTCAACTTGGATAATCAGCTCCAAACTGGGTGGCACTTCTGCTAAAAAATGTGTTAGTAGAGGTACGCCGCAAGGCGGTGTCCTTTCCCTCCTTCTTTGGAACTTAGTGGTAAATGAACTGCTAATATACTTGGAAGCGAGAGGAAGCAGGGTGATTGTCTTTGCGGACGACGTTGCTATAGCCGTTCCAGGTAAGCATCATAATACTATCTAAGAGCTGCAAAAAACTAAGCCGAATCCAAAGAACAGCGTGTCTATGCATAAGTGGAGCTCTACGCTCCAATCCCCTCCCCCCGCGGCACTAAAAAATTCTGTTGTACTTGACAAGCAACGAAATCTTCAGCAGTTAAGATGGTGACCACGAGTTTGACCTTGAGACCCATTTTCAAGGTCAAACGAAGGTCACTTTTGATTTTTTTATTGGCAACCCATATTTTTTTTTGACAGATTCGTAATCTACGTGAAAAATTACAATTCTTTTACATGAAACACTTTTTTCAAAAATGCGTTCTTTTTCCATCAGAGGGCGCCATAAAACTTAAGACATTAAAATTACTCCAAAAGTACGACATATCACGAAAAATGTTTCAGACAAAAGTCACAAGGTTCTGAAGGGGATATAAGATGGTGACCACGAGTTTGAACTTGAGACCCATTTTCAAGGTCAAACGGAGGTCACTTTTGATTTTTCAAATGATAATTCCTGATTTTCATTGCTCAGTCGTATTCCTCAGTGCTAGATACCACTGCACTGGCACGCCTAAATCATAAATCGGTTTCCAACGTTGTTATGGTGTTGGAAGGTCGAGATTTGTTTTGAGGAAGTCAATATTGCCTCGACTGATGTTAAAACTCAAAGAAATTTCAGATAGAGACAAATTGTCCTCTCTTATCTAAGAGTGTATGATGTGCACTCTGCCCTTTTTTTTCTACTTGAACGGAACTGTACTTATTATTAGTAACGTTTTCCGGGCTATTTCAATTCAAGAGAAAATTGAAATGATATTGATTTATGGAGAAAGTTAAAGGAATATCGATGGTGCTGTTGCTCTTTACGCCCAACTTTTCCCAGACGATCGCGAGCTTAATTTTATCGGGTCATACAATTCACTGATGAAGGAAGTGTGCAATCAAAGAAAAGGAATCGGTCAGATGGGGTGGCTGTTGAGGACAATGAAATAGCAGTGTTAGCTGGCGTTGCACACGATCCTCACATTAGCACTCGCCAAATAAGTCGTGAATCAGGAATTTCTCAAACGCCTGTCTGTAAGATATTTCATCGGCATAAATACCATCCTTATCATGTTTCAATGCATCAAGAACTTTCTAGTGAGGACTTTCGCAACCGTGTTTCCTTTTGGCATTGGGCACTTCAGCAAATTGAACGAGACCCCCTTTTCTTCGCCAAGGTGTTATTCTCTGATGAGTCGACTTTCACCATTCACGGTACAGTCAATCGATATAATATGATTACTGGGCTACCGAAAACCCTTTTTGGTTGCGACAAGTTGAACGTCAGCGACCATATTTTATTGAAGGCAACTTGAATGGCGAAAAGTATGCAAACTTCTTGCGGGACTGTCTTTCAGTATTACTAGAAGAACTGCCATTGCAGTTGCGACAAACAATAAGGTTTCAACATGATGGTTGTCCAGCCAGGGCTATTCCCAAGTAGCCCGGGGCGTATTAAACAATGTTTAACATCAACGATGGATCGGACGAGGGGGTCCGAGGCAATGGCCTGCTAGATCACCTGATTTTACGTCACTTGATTTCTTCTTGTGGGGTTACTTAAAAAGTGAGGTTTACAGAAAAAAGCCAACAACACGTGAGGACATGAAAAGACGAATAGCTGAAGCTTGCCGGAAGATTACGCCAGAAATACTTCCCAGTTTTGTTGGTTCATTTAGAGCGCGGATAGACAAGTGTAGTGAAATGAATGGGCACATTTTCGAGCATTTATTGAAATAGTCTCGGGAAATAAACGTCGAAATGGGAAGAATTCAATGATTCAACAGTGCGAGGTAAGGGGACCCACTCTAATTAATCATCCCGAAGGAAACGAAATACTGTTACGTCCACGTCGTTGTTTCTGGGTTATGCTAAACGCAGTATGTTAAAACATATGACAAGCCTACGAGCAATACGACAGAGCAACGAAAATCAGGAATTATCATTTGAAAAATCAAAAGTGACCTTCGTTTGAACTTGAAAATGGGTCTCAAAGTCAAACTCGTGTTCACCATCTTATGTCCCCTTCAGAACCTTGTGACTTTTGTCTGAAACATTTTTCGAGATATCGCGTATTTTTCGAGTAATTTGGATGTCTCAAGTTAAAAAACTCACCCGTTATTTTGGTTTTCTTACTGACAATTAATCTGTGCTTCGTAAACCAGATTCGTATCAATTCTACATCATGTTTTATGTAAGCAGTCAGATCCAAAGGGTTTTTATTTGAAACATAGGCAATGCCAAGATCATCTGCGAAAGCAGTGACTTTTCCTACAAATGGTTGATCAAACAAAGAGTTGATGTAGATCAAAAACAAGATGGGGCCAAGGACAGATCTTTGCGGTACAACCAATGCAATTACTCTTGGGTCGCTAAGATAGTCATCCACTCTTACTTTTTGTGTCCTGTTCTTAAGATAAGAAACAAAAAAATTATACATAGAACCCCGAAAGCCCGCACCATAAAGCTTGTTCAAAAGAATGCTGTGATTGACCATGTCGAACGCCTTAGTAATATCCACGAAAAAACCAGCGCAATATTTTTTGTCATCAAGACTTTTGTTTATAAAGGAGTAAAAAACCAGAAGAGCATCTTCAGTGGAAAGACCTTCTCAAAACACAAATTGTACTGGACAAAAAAAGTTTAAATTATTCAAATAACCGCACATTCTAATTTTAACATCCTTTTCAAATATTTTATAGATTGAAGGTCTATAATTATTTTTATCCATTTGTCACCTTTTTTCAAAAGTGTTACCACGTTAGCGCATTTTAATTCATCTTAAATGTTTCCAGTATTAACACTTGAATTAAAAAGATAAGCTAAAAGCGATATTCTTAAGAGTTGTGTTAGATAACCATCATTACCACAAGATTTCGTGTTATTAAGAGATTTTATCATACTTGATATTTCGAAGCCAGTAATTTGTTCAAAAAAGAAACTTGCCACTTGCCACTGTGCCAACACAATGTTGGAAATATGAAGGATAGATAGATAGATAGATCTCTATTTCGCACGGATTTTCTTAACAATTTCTTTTAATAAGCTTACGATTTGCAGATATATGGTATTGGGTCTTTTATCTGTAACGTTATCTTACAAAAGTTGAAATATAATAAATATGGATTTAATAATGATTTACAAAAGGAAAAGCGAAAGAAAAACCTTTTATTTAAAGAACAAAAAAATATATATAAATAAATAAATAAAATGGTAAGTCAAAAATATAAAAATACAAAAAGATAGTAATCCAATGGCAAGCAATACTTCTTTTAAATGTTTAATTAGAGAAAACTCTGAAAATTGGGTGAATATTATATAAAGATTTTAATAAGTGAACAAAATATCACTTAAATAAATAAAAAATAAATAAATATAAATAAGGAAACAAATAATTAAATAAATAAATAATAGATAAGTAAATAAATAAGTTAAAAAAAGGGAAAATTAAATAAATGAATAAGTTAACAAATAAGTGAACAGAAAAATTAACAAGAATACATGAAGTATATAAATAAACAAAAAACATGAAAATTTAAATATTAGTAACGTTTATCTATCCATTAGTTAGAAAATTGCGTGAATAAATTTTTAATAAGAGTATATTCATCACTGGAACATTTTTCTTTAAAGTTGAAACTAAGCTTAATAATATTTTCATTAATCAATTCAACGTTTGCTCTTTGATGAAGTTCAAGGGTTGTGTAATTCCACGGCAGATTAAGCATCATGTACAGTACCTTGTTTTGTGCCACCTGCAATCTTTTAATATGACACTGAGCTGCTTGACCCCATATTTGGCAGCCACAGCATATTATTGCCTGAAAGATTACTTTGTATATTATCAGTTTATTGTCTTGTGAAAGACAGGATTTTCAGTTGATTAAAGGATAAAGCATTTTTATTGCAAAATTTATTTTCTTTAATTTTGCGGTAATATGATCACTAAAGATCAACTTTTGGTCAAGTTTGATGCTAAGATACTTACCTGGGCTTTCCCAGGATATAGTTTTTCCGGTCACAGTGAGACTGCCACTTGGAAGGTAATAAGCTTTCCTTTTTCGTGTGAAAAACATAGCCTTTACCTTCTCAAGGTTAAGTTTGATTTTCCATTTATTGAAATAAAGATGAACTACTTCCATTGCTCAATCTAAATTTCTCTCTATATTGAGAGGAAACTGATGAGACGAAAGAATTGCAGTGTCATCAGCGAATAGTGCAGTCTCGCAATTTAACAACACTGGAAAGTCGACAGTAAAAAATATATACAATATGGGTCCAAGTACTGAGCCTTGAGGTACATCACATTTGACATCAAAGGAACTGGAGACACAGTTGTTGACGTGAACTTGAACAACACGGTTTTTCAGGAAACTTTGAATAATTTTGCACAAGTAAAAATAGCGAGGACTATAGCTTGATAGTTTGTAATAATAAACCATTATGCCATACTGTGTCGAAAGCTTTTTCGATTTTTTTCTACAATTTTGGTTGCAACTTGTTGAATAGTGTTATGATTTTGTCTAAAATCAAATTGCTCATCAGGCAAAATATTGTTTTCAAAAATTAAAGTCATTAGCTCGTCTTTTATAATTTTTTCAAACATCTTACTTAGTGAGCTAAGTAAACTTATTGGTCTATAACTCTCTGAGTTGTCTGGAGGCTTACCTGATTAAAGGATTGGTATAACCTAAGTATTTTTCCAGGTATCTGGAAAATATTGCATCTTTAGACAAGAGTTGAAAATGAAAGTTATATATTTTATTCATCATTTTCTGCGTACGTCCACGTTTGTAAGTACCGACCAGCTGTTTTGGCACTTAGTAAAACACAGGTAGATCCCCGCCTACACCTTTCAGATCACTCTGATCTGAAACTACCTGACTATCGCCATTTATGTGCGTAGTGATGTAGCTTACCAAATTCCACCACAAAGTAGTGCCTTTTCCAATCCGGAATTTAATTTCATGTGGTTAAAATTCCATCTCCGTAAGCAAATTATCCACTACTGCTTTATTTACAGAAACCCCAAACTGGACAGCAACTCGACCTTTCAGGAGTTTGATGCGCTGTCTGACTCCATTCAAAGAATTGTATCCATGTATCCTCATACTGAAATTGTGATTACGGGCGATTTCAATATACACAATTCTGGTTGGCTTCGACATTCTGAACAGACAACACCCGAAGGAAGGTATGTTGAGATCTTCGCTGCGGGAAATAATTTAACCCAGCTTGTGAATGAGACCACACGACTACCAGACGTTGATAATCATACCGTCAACACCCTGGATATGTTTTTAACTTCTCACCCTGACAAGTACTGTGTTGATGTGCTCTCCCCTCTAATCTCATCGGACCATTGTGTCATATCTACTAAATTCTCGTAAACCCACCACACAGATAGAGAAAAGATTCCTAAAAGAACCAGAAAGCCAATTGGAGTGGACTTAATAACTTCTTTAGAAATTTTAACTGGTCGTTATGTTTCCTCGATAACGACGTGGATGCCGCTGCTGATATGATCACAGAAACTATTCTCTTTGGAATAAGATGCTTTATCCCCCATCGATTGAAGAGTATCAAACTAAAGAAAAAAGGCATGGTATGACTCGAGCTGTTAAAAGGCTGTCAGGGTTAGAGAATTGTTTTTTCGGTCCTACATGACCAACCCGACAGAGGAAAACCGAAAAAAGTTGAAACGAGCCAGAAAAGACTGCAACTTCTTCCTCAAGCGTGTGAAATTCCAATATGACCAAAAACTGAGACAAAAAATACTACAATGTCCCAAAGGCAGTAAACATTTTTGGTCATTCGTCAAAAACATTAGAAATTCTGCCTCATCCTCCAACTTAACGCTCATTTACAATGACATTCCAGCTGTCAGCTCTTTGGACAAGGCCAATCTGCTTGCTGCACACTTTGCGGCAAGCTCAACACTGCCAGATTGTGCTCTATCCTCGCCTACACTTGTGTGCGTCGAATCAACAATGGGACGAATCCACTTTCGCACACGTGTAGTAGCAAGAGTACTCAAAGATCTTAACATGCATAAGAAATGGAAAACAGCATTTAAAAAAGGCGAATCTTCTTCTCTTTCCTACTACAGACCCATTGCACTTACGTCCCTTCTTTCCAAGGTCATGGAAACGCTGATAAACTGTCAGCTCATGAAATATCTCGAAACACGAAAACTTCTCAATGGTCGGTAATATGGTTTTCGTAGTAACAGGTCCACTGGTGATTTGATGGCATATCTCACTGAAAAGTGGAACCAAAGCATACATCAATCTGGCGAAAGCAAGATAGTTGCACTTGATATTTCTAAGGTATTTGACAGAGTTTGGCATCAGGCTCTTTTGTTGAAAATACGGGCTTTTGGGATCGATGACTCTCTTCTTCAATGGATTAGAAAATACCTTTCGGAACGTTTAATTTAAGTTGTCTTGGATGATATTCTGATATTCACAAAATAAATGCTGGTGTGCCCCAGGGCTCCTTTTTGTCTCCGACACTCTTTTTAATTTTCATTAATGATCTTTTGTCTGCTACTTCTAATCCAATATATTCCTTTGCTGATGACAGTTCTCCCTGCTTTTCATATTCGTTCTCGGACTCACGCCCCTGATCTTCGGTTGTAGAACGGGAACAGCAGCGTATGTTAAGCTCATTAAATTCCAATATTAACAGCATAACCAATTGGGGAACTATCAACCGAGTGGAACTTAATGCTTCCAAAACTCAATGCTGTCTGCTGTCATTAAAGCAAAATTCAAATACCCAGCCATTATCCATGAATGGCACTAGTATCGTCGAAACCGACTTTCTATTCTCGGTATGTGTGTAAGTGACAACTTCCGTTGGAATGACCACATATTCGATGTCACCAAAAATGCTGCGAAATGTCTAGGTTTCCTCAAGCGATGTAATAAATATTTTACCCCTCTGATCAGGCCACAATATATAAGGCATTCATCCGTCCAAAATTGAAGTACAATGCCCACATCTGGTCAGGTGCTACTAAAACATCTCTGCACCTGCTAGATAGGATTCAATACCGTGCGATAAAACTCATTAGTGATACTAATATCAGTCATTCAATTGACACCCTCGAACATCGACGTAATGTCTCCTGTATCACTCTGTTTTATCGCTATTTTTACCACCAGTGCTCCATTGAAATCGTCAGTAGCATTCCGCCCATTCAAACCTTCAAGCGTAACACCCGTCTCGCTATGAATGCTCATCAGCATACCCCCAAATCCCATTTTCGGACGTACCTTAAAATTTCGTGATTCTTTCCTATAGTAAGCCGTACAACACGCTTATGCAATGCCCTGCCGACCTCCGTGTTTCCTGGTCATTATAATTTACAAACATTTAAAAACAATGTACATCGGTACTTGTCTTTTCTTCCACCCTAAATTTCCTTCGCCCGTGTTGTGTACGAACATTTTAAGGGTACAAAAACCCTTTGAGCGCGCGCTGATTATAAAAAAAAAGAATGCAGTTATGGTATGAATATAAAATTTGCAGTAGTGATGTTTTTGACATACAAATGTAAGGTCTTGTTCCACCATTCAACCGATGTTAACCATATAATTGGCTTTTTCATAGCCATGTAGATCAAAAAAATCGCAATCGGGGACAAGTCCCATGTCTTACTAAAAGCCCTTTTACACGGCCAGAAAGGCAACAACGCACTGGCAACTCCTGCTAACCCGCGCTATCACCTATCCGATTCATCAGCACTTAATTCGTCTATGCTGTGTTGTCTAGCCGAGTTAGACATGATGTCAAAAGTTGCGATGTCGAAAACACCCTCAATGTCTATAGAAATGCCTAACGTGTGTTCCTTCTTTCCGAGTGTACTTTTATTTCTGCGTACCAGATACGCAGATACGTAGATACCTGCAAATCAGTTTTATTTCGACCATGTTCTTTAATATGAAAAAAGTCAGACGTTGAAATCTTTGACGAGGTATAGAGGCTACTCGCACTATTCGTCAAGGGTTCGGTATTTGCCAGGTGTTAGTCTTGTAGCTAAGATTCTTTCTGAGTTACCAATTGCTGATATATTCATTTTTAAAGCATAACCAGATTCATGTCATCGGTGCCAAGAAGTAGCAGCGTCTTTGATTTCTTAATCCATTACCACAACCGATGACAGATACCAGCTACAGTGCATTTGAAGCTTCGTTTGAAGGAGCTGATTGTGGACTGGTGCTGATCAGGTTATCTGTGAAGTAAGTTTTAAGCATAAGACAGAGTCTTTTTCCTAGACTCAGTGTAGCGGCAGTCTAGCTGATTTACCTCCTTTGAAGAATTTGACTAAGCTTCACCGAGTGCTTCGATCTATTGGCAAAAGTCTTTAAAAGAGGAAATTAGCTTCTAACTTATTTTTAAACACCTGGATTCCACCATGGAACGAGAGTTTTGCAGGAGTTTTTTCCTAGCCGGACATGTTAGCTCAAAACACTTGATGAGAGAAACGCCGTTCAGGTTCAGAACAGCTTCCTCTACCTTTTTTGTTGTGAGGTCAGAAGGCCTTCGATGGACTTGCGAGCTCCTCTCTAAAGCATGATCAGTTGATTTTTCGCGGATTCTTCCTCTGCAACAAAGACGAGATATGAGATATCGTATCAAATTTTCAATTCGACGTAATCATATTCTGACATATATGCCTCGGATAATACCCGTACTTTGCAGCCAATAACATCTTTAATGTACTTTTTGAGTAGCGTTAAGTGGAGTATTTGATGTCCTGCTTTCTCGACAAATGTCGGCTAAAAGACCGCTTTGTTGAAAACCAGGTCAGATGATTTTATGAAGTGTAAGGGCCTTTAACACATTGGGAGATCTACGCGAGAAATAAGCTAATTATCGTAATTAATAGTCTGGTCTTCGGATACATAATTGTCAATCTATATTTTGTAAGAGATTTGGTGCGTGCATGCCTTATTCACTCCGTTATTAAAGAGTTTGGGTTGTAAAACCTGTCGACCTCTATATTATTCAAATAGAAACCGTTCCATTGACTGAACGTCTGCCATGTCAACTGACAGTTGCTTAGCTTTTTTATAGTACTTCCAGATGTTGTTCTCATCGTTATAACTTCTCAATATTCTTTTTCGCTACATCGGGATTTATCCATTACTACCCCATAATCATACCACGGGTAATTGCAATCCTTTGATTCTTATGAGGAGCTCTCCCAAAAGTTCAACATTGAACGCTGAATCTAGATGTTCTCTTAGCTGGTTTGATGTTGTTAATTGGCATACTTCTGTAGAGTTTATCCATTTTATGGGAAGCTTGATGATACTGCATCTTTTTCATTACTCCGGGAAGAGTTCCTTTTCCCACACTTTGTATGTCATTGATTCACGGGTTACTATAAGGAATACCTACCACTTTTAATTTGTTTCTTCGATATGCTCGTCAAAGTTAGGCAGTCATGTATTTCGAAGTATTATACTCGTATACTGTTTTGATAAAGCACCCACATGTTGGTTGTTTGCGTAAGTTGCTATCCTAGCTTCTTACGCCCAGTGACTTTGGACTTCATAATCAGAACTATCTACAGCGGTTTACACACCGTTTATAGGTATTTACAATACTTAAATATACTTGATATGCTTTGACTTTTCTGACTATTATCAACACTTGCCTCGCCAGCGAAAGCATTTCCCACATTTTTCCAGTGATTATCTGTATATGACTTCGTTTGCTGGATTGAAGATGCTTCAGGATGTAGGAAAAGATGATCCGTGAACTGTTGTCAAACTGATTTAACTTATCAAATACAAATGGCTGCTTTTAACGATTTACCCTAATACAATTAGGATTCCTCTACTTTTGAGGATATGGATTAAGTGCAGGTATGGATTGTGCGCAGTCACCAAAATGTTGAGTTAATCAATCCTTGAATCTACTACAGTAGTTAAAAGAGGATCACCGGTATTGGAAGCAATAGAATGATTTTTCTTGAAGACATCAGCTAGAATACTTGCCTTTTCCTTATCGGTAAAGTTAAAAGCAGAGGAGCTTTTAAGTCCTGGAATAATTCTGTGTCTGTTTTTTAAAACCCGCATTATATTTCAAAAGGGCCTCCCACATTTGTCCAAGGAACTTAATTTGTGGTTCCATTCATTATTGCGTTAATAAGCAATAAGTTTTGAAATTAATTTACTAAGAGTTCGAACATATTCACGAAAATTCGGATGTCGAAATCTTTGCCAATTTCTTTTGTGAATGTTCCTTATTTTAATTAATGCAACAATAAATGGAGAGAAGGTAGACATATATTACTTTTTGGGAATTTTTTTTGGCAGATTCATTAGCAGCACTAAGAACCGAATTAGTAAAAATTCAACAGAGCGATCAACATCATCTGTGCTGAGGACGTTATCAATGCGGGTGGAGACATAGGTCTCTTTTGATGATCCTTTGGAAATGGTGCCAAACAGTACTCTTGATATCCTGTATAAATTGCATTTTTGTCAACCCCAAATTTAAAAGTCGACAGTGCACAGGATTATGGTCAGAGTTTAGTTCACCGATCAGTAAGGGTTTGAAATAGAGTTTGGACAATTTGTTACAAAAAAATTTAACACCGAAGGACTGCCACGAGTAGACGTAGGGATAAACGTAAGACTAAGAGGGAACTAGAAAGTACATTACCCCAAGCATTCGCCCGAGAACAACCCCAGTCTCTATGTCTGCAGTTTAGATCCACGCCTATTATGTAGTTGTCTTGGGTGGAAGTTAGTTTCCTAATATTGGGTCTATAACTAACGTGCGGTTTGCTAACAGATGGCGTAACTTGTATTATTTCACTGTCATTATTCCATTGGAACATGCGTTGGAAAGCTACTGTCATTGTACGTCATTTCATTAAATGTCATTCATTTGTAGCGTAAACAACAATAATTTTTTTTCATTCAAATATATCGAACTTTGTGCCTGAAAAAGTGTTTTTGAGGGGAGTTCTTCTTCATTACTTTAATATGAAGAAAACTGCTTCCGAAAGTCATCATATTTTGGTGGAAATTTATGGTGAACATACGCTAGCTGAGCGAACGTGCCGAAAGTTGTTTGCACGATTTAAAGGTGGTGATTTTGGCTTGGAAGACGATGAACGTCCTGGGCAGCCAAAAAAGTTTGTAGATGAAGAAGAAGCAGTACTCTATGAAGATTGTTGCCAAACACAAGAATAGCTCGCAGAATCTTTGGGTGTCACTCAAGCAGCCATTTCAAAACGTTTCAAAGCAGCTGGATATATTCAAAAGCAAGGAAATTGGGTTCCACATGAACTCATGCCGAGAGACGTTGAAGGGCGGTTTTGCATGTCCGAAATGCTGCTGGAACGCTACAAAAGGAAGTCATTTTTGCATCGGATTGTTACTGGTGGTGAAAAATGGATCCATTACGACAACCTCAAGCCCAAAAATTCATATGTGAAACCCGGCCAACAAGCCAAATCAACGGCAAAGCCGAATATCCATGGCGCGAAGGTAATGCTCTGTATTTGGTGGGATCAGATGGGTATGCTGTATTAGGAACTGCTAAAACCGGGTGAAACCATCAATGGACAACTCTACCGAACACAATTAATCCATTTGAAGAGACCAGGCACGAGGCAATAATTTTCCATCATGACAACGCTCGGCTCCACGTTGCTATTCCGGTTAGGAGCTATTTGGAAAACAGTGGATGGAAAGTCTTACCCCACCCGCCTTATAGCCCAGACCTTGCCTCTTCTGACTACCATTTGTTCTGGTCGATGCAGAACGCCCCCACTGAAATACGGTTCACATCAGAGCAGAACATCAAAAATTGGCTTGATTCATTCTTGGCTGCCAAGCCGGCGCAGTTCTTTTGGGATGGGATTCACAAATTGCCAAAAATATGGGGAAAAGTCATAGCTTCAGATGGGAAATACTATTATTCAAAGTTGATGTTGCTGGTCGTTGCATTGTTGATAGGCCATGTAGGTAGAGACAATGGCGAAAGGTGTGCATTTGATGGAGAACAGGAGCTTTGAGGCGACTGTATTCGAGAGTTGGAAACTCAGAGAGGGAGCTGAGTAAAACAGGTTTTTGTTTTACAAAATTTAACTGTTTATCTGCAAAAGTATAGGGTTTTTCAATACGGACTTGACAACTTTGAATTTAATTTGTGAACGCACTCTTTCACTAATCATCAAACTGTCACTGTCAATTTTTTCATCATGGTCACGTTAGCTAACGAGCTACGTTCTCCGATTGTATTCTGGAGAAGATGCGCCAAGATGACGAATTTCATCGCAAAATCATCTTCAGTGACGAAGCTCATAAGCAAAATATGCGTTATTGGTCGGGTGAAAACCCACATGTGCTTCATGAATCACCACTTCATCCACAAAAAATAACTGTTTGGTGCGGCTTGTATGCCGGCAGCGTTATTGGACCATATTTTTTCGTCGACTATAACGATCGTCACGTTACTGTGAATGGTCAGTAATCGCGCCATGATAATCGATTATTTTTGGCCCGAATTGGAAGATATGGACTTGGACGACATGTGGTTTTAACAGGATGGCGCGCCACAAGCCACACAGCACACGCTACAATCGATTTATTGAAGAATAAGTATGGTGAGCGTGTTATCTCAAGACATGGGCCAGTGATAAAGTTTTATATCTCAAATGGTTTGATTTTTATTTAAAAAAAAAAATTTGTCAAGTCGTTATTAGAAAACCCTATATTTCTCCTCACTGACAATTGCCGCACTTCTTTGAATTTATTGTAGATCTGCTTTCACAGGAAGAATCAGTAGCTTTGTGCTTTCCCTTGCAATTCGCACATTTAATTAAATTTGGATTTGTGCATTCAGCAGTTTTATGAGGGCCAGCACATGTTGCACAATAAGTTTTTATTTGACAATTTTTTTCGCCGTGGCCATACATTTGGCAGTTTCGGCATTGTGTGAGCTTACCCCTGTGTTTTCGTTGGTAATTCCAGCTCACAATTGTGTATGAAATAAAGCGCGAACTTTTTTCTTTAGGTCACTTAGTTTTACGGTACCGATTTCAAATGAAACCAAAAATATGAATTCCGTATAATGTTCACATTTTTAAATAATTTTTTTGACCTCTAAGCACTTGTAACCTCCTTTTAAAAGTTCGTTTTTCACCAATTGAGGATCGGTGTCATATATGCCATACATAACAGTCTTAAAAGTTTTATTTTTTTGCGTATCATGAGTGAAAAATTGACACTTGTTTTCTTTTAATTTGTTTAGAACTTTTTCGTATGAGTCCAACTAATTCCATGATATTTTGATACCGATCGACAGGTATTTAATTGCATAGTCCGTAATGTTGAGTGCATTCATCAAATTATGGACGTAATCACCAGATTTTTCTTCTAGCTTTTTCGGGGCTCAAAATTTCATCGCCACTGTCAATGTCACTATTCGGTAAACACTGTAATGGACTCCAGTAATTTTTTCTAAAGTCATTTTTTTTAGATGCACCACGCAGGGTTTTTTTTATCCAAAGATAACAAAGAGCCCTCAGGCTCCGGAAAACTATTTCGTTTCAAAATTCTGCCGATAAATTTCACAGAAAAAAAAGCGTCACACGTAAGCAAGAGCTTCGGATCGGATCGACGAAATATGAAGTCATTGAATGTACTGGCTATTGTAAATGGATCAGTAATTTCAACACCTTAATTTCTCAAAGCGATTGGCCTAAGCCTATTTGTAAGGCTGCCACTAATGAAGTCATCTATCACTTTCCATTCTTTTTTAGGATTACCTTATGAACTAATCATTTAAGAGTAAAAATAACCATCGCGGAACATTCGAATTTTCCTGCTGACTTTCTGGCTCATTTTTTTTAAAACGACATTTAAACCTGGAATTGAGTGGAACTGAGTTATAACACTTTCTACGGAGTTTGTTTTTAGGTTTTATCTTTTTATCTTTGTACGGCTTATCCAAAATTTAAGTCTCATATTAGATTTCCTTTAAACCACTGTAAAGCTGAAAGTTTTGTCATGATCTTTTAAAGTTTTTATAAATAATTCATACGCACTAGACGCATTTGTGTTTGAATAGACTTCATCCCAATTCTCAAAACGCAGTAGAGCATTCAATAGATCATACCTAATCTTAGTCACATTTGACGCAAAACAATGCCTGCAATTCTCTTAGACTACCAAGGACAATACCCGTCATGCAGTGATTAGTTATTCGGAATTTAAAGTTAATCCCTGAGCATTGATTTAAAGAAATTACCATAAAACGACCAAAAACATAATCGGGGCATGTATTGGATATTGGCCTAGTAGATTCATTAATAAAAGATGTTAACCCGATTTCTGCTGTAAGAGATAGGTACGAATCTGTAGCAGCGTCTAGAGTGACGAGATTTGCTGTTTTGTCCAAAAATGATTGAGGAGGTAGGGAATGAAACTTGTAGGCACAAACAAAGCTAATACGCCTGTTGTTAATGCTGGAGGAGATCCTTAAAACATCCGCACTCGCCCACCTATAAGACATCTCTTCATACTCATACGAATTTTGCACAGAGGCTCCGATTCAACTTGCAGCATACGATTCATTAGTATTTGGGTAGCAATTATAACCAGGTATTGTATATGATATTCGTGAACTTCACATGAAGAAATCCATACGATGGCGGTCCTAGAAATGACCGACCCAACAAAGAAAATACACCCTGACTGACTCGAACTACAACTAACTTTAGACTGCTATAATTTCCAAACCGTTCATGACAATGAGTTCAAATTTTGACACATGAGAGATAATTTTATTATTTGCAAGCCACAGAATTCAAACGTGATAGTGTGATTGCTTTATATTTGGCTGGAAAACCACAAGTAGCTATCGTTTGAGCCCTCCAACACCTCAACGTGAATAAATCATTTGTGTCTCGAACCATAGCTCGTTACCGTGATACTGGCAGCATTGCAAAACGCCATGGATTTGGTCATAAAAAAACAGCAACATCCGCAGAAATGGTTCAGAAAGCGAAGGCTTGAATAGAGCGAAATCCGCGTCGAAGTGGAAGGAAAATGGCTCGTGAGCTCAACATATCGTTGGAACAGATGCATCACATACTGAAAAATGAGCTTGGGCTCAAGCCATTGAAGTTCCAAAAAGCACACGATCTTACACCGCAACAAAAGAAGTGGTGAGTTGCCGAATTTGGTTTTTTCCAATGAGTCGCCATTTGTTATCGAGCAATCTGTCAACAAACAAAATGACCGAGTTTACTCGCCAGAGAGGTCCTTCGGACGGCCACCAAAAAGCAGGCAGCACCGATGGAGATGGTTTGGGCCGCCATAACAGCCGATGGTCGCTCTCCGCTCGTATTTTTGGACCGTGGCTTTAAAATTAATACGGTCGTATACTGTAAAACTGTCTTAGAGGCAGTATTGAGGCCTTGGGAAAATAATCATTTTGGTCGGAGACCGTGGACATTTCAACAAGACTCGGCACCGTCTCACAAAGCGCGCGTCAACCAAAATTATTACAAAAACAATGTCCCACACTTCATTTCTTCGTAGCAATGCATTGCAAATTCTCCGGATGCAAGTCCGATGGACTTCTCTGTTTGGGCTATTTTGAAGGCGAAGGTTGGCACTAAAAAATACCAAAGTTTGGACCATCTCAAACAACCACTTCGCCGGGAATGGGCCAGTATACCGCAGAGCCACTTGCCTGTTGCTTACGATGCTTTCTTCGGCCGTCTCAAGGCCATTATTCGACCAAAGGTGGACATATTGAAAACTACTGATACAATTTGAAAATTGATGTATTTTCCACAATAAAATTTATCAAAAAGTAAAAAAATTATATGTTCGATACCCTTTTTATAATAAGAACTGTCTTGCTCCTCAAAATAGCCATTAACTGCCGACATCACTTCTTCATCTTTGACCACTGAGCCATTTTTTCAAGTTTAGGAACAGAAAATAATCCGAGGGGACAAAATCTGGCGAATAGGGTGCATGAGGTAGCAATTCAAACTTTAAATCATTAATTTTGGCCATTGCAATAACGGATTTGTGAGCTGGTGCATTGTCTTGATGAAACAACACTTTCTTCTTAGCCAAATGCGGCCATTTTTGCTTGATTTCTTCGCTCAAACGTTGCAATAAGTTCGCATAATGCTGGTCGTTGATAGTTTTTCCTTTTTAAGGATATTTAATGAAAATTATCCCACGCTCATTCCAAAAAATCGACTCCATGACCTTGCCTGCAGATGAAACGGTCTTCGCCTTCTTTGGAGCCGGTTCTCCCTTTTGAATCCATTGTTTTGATTGTTCTTTTGTCTCGGGTGTAAGGTGATGGACCCATAATTCATCCATTGTTATGAAACGGCGGAAATATTCTGCTTTATTGCTGTGAAAGCACGTTCGCTCAGCTAGCGCATGTTCAACACAAACTTCCACCAAAATACGATGACTTTCGGCAGCAGTTTTCTTCATATTAAAATAATGAAGAAGAACTCCCCGCAAAAACATTTGTTTACGCTTCAAATGAATGACATATACTGAAATGACGTACAATGACAGTAGCTTTCCAATGGAATAATAGCAATGTAATAATACAAGTTACGCCATCTCTTAGCAAACCGCACGAATTAAGTGCGGAAATATCATAATATCAGTAATATCATAGTGCATATGCAGATATTAATGTGATGTTAAACTTTTCTTTAATCGTCAATGTACTTAACTTTTATTTATTGGTAAGAATCTTATAATGCTTTTCTTTGTCTTCTTGTCCATTATGAAGCCTGTCCCGTGTTGTCCGCTTCTGTCTTAGATCCGGCTGTAAAAAAGGATTTTTGCTTATTCCTTGTATAGTATATGAGGAGTTCATTTGCTATTTCTAGCACTTTGCCTGGTTGAAGCATCGTCCTTATATTCCATGTTGCTATGGATAGTTCGTTGTCTTTATTTCGTTTCCTGGGTCTGCAACTGTGTCCGCTTGGTGTTATTTTACTCGAAAAAGGATGATATATCCGTTCCCCTAGGCCCTCCACCTTTGACCAGGCTTAAGACCGACATAATAAATTATGGCGGAGTTTCACGAATCCAAAAGGCTTGGGTAACGTCGTCATAGTATCGCATATTATGGTCGATTTAAGGATGAACTTACGGATTGGGATTTAAAATTTAAAAGTTGCTTGTCCGATTGGTCAATAATTTTGTATGTCGCATTTCTGATGACACTTCGTAAGGTTAAGCTTCCATGTCGGGGTATAGATACGGGAACATCGAATTCAGAATCGAATCAGAAAATCTCGAATTGTTTAAGAAAAGCAATCGGTGGAAAACTAGCTGAAGTAGGAGCTCGGTAAGATTATTAGTATTTCGCTTAAACTGAGAATAAAATAAGAGGTAAATGAAGCTGTTCAGAACCTGACCAAGTGTTTTGAGCTGGCGTGTCCAGCCAGGAATTATTTTAGCATGATGGAACGCAAATTTTCAACGACTGCGTTAGAGACCCAGAAAACTTCTAAACAAGTTTGAAAACTAATTTAAAGAAAGAATATTCGAGGCTATTCGGAAACACTCTTTCGTGAGTCAAAGCCTTTATAAGGGACAAATCAATCAGACAAAGAGACTCTCTATTTGATCCTTCAGATTTGGTGTCCAGGTAACCTAATCAGAACCACCTCACACCTGTTATATCCGACATTAGTTGTGAGATTGTATGATGCCGTCAAACACGCTGTTGGTTCCGTCAACGTTTTTAAGTCGTCTCGTACTGATGGTAAATATTTAGCTATGCTACAAAAAGATATAAACCAGTTGGTGACAGCTCAGGGAAATATCTTCACTGCTATCCTGACATTGGCATATATACTAAACTCCTGGCAAACAGTAAGAGTCGCTTTTATTTCGGAAATTGGTAAAAATAAGATACACACTCAGCAAGAACATCAGATTTTATGTTTTATGTGTGGATAACTGATTTGTGAATCTATCATCTATCTAAGATACGAGTATAACATGCCTACCAAAGCAGAAGATCCAGCAGAACTTTGCCACGGCCAAGTATTTGGGTGTCATCCTGGATAACAACATTCTGTGGACTTAAAGTGACATTTCAAATATCTCCAAGACACTGTCGGATTTCTAGCAGTGTAAGGGAGCTTCCAGCACGACATGGTGCTTGTCACCGAGAATGGCCCTCTGAATCTTCACAGCATCTAGCTTATGCGTCAGTTATTTGGTTAATAAGCTATCACGCCAATACTTTTTGTCGCACTGATGAATCTCTCTCCTGCTGATATTCATATTGTGGGGTGTACTCTCAAAGAAATGGTCTTTGATACAACACACATTCCAGTTTCGATCTTATGAATCAATGATGAGGCAATGACACCAGATCTCCTGTCATTGGGAAAATATGAAATCGGCTTCGTTTTTTCCCAGGAATATTTTCGGCCAGAATCTGAGTCAGCATAAGAATGCTGACGGACGGATCCAGGGCCGACCTAGGAAAGACTCTTAACTCCTTACTGGAGTTGTGACGGGGAACTACGCTTTCGTTTAGCATGTAAGCGTGCTAGGATAAGTAAAATAACTTTCACAACGTTCGCATCACGCTGCAGGTACTCTGCGACAGACAGAAATTTCAGCAAAGGCAATTAGAAAGGAGTGCAATTTCTTTTTTTTTAATGAGCAAAGGAATACATTGGACTAGAAGTAGCAAATAAGAGATCATTATAGAAAATAAAAAGGGGTCGGAGGCAAAACGGAGTCCTGGTGCACACCAGCATTTATTTTGTGAATATCAGACTTGAAACCATCTAAGACAACTTGAATTGAACGTTCCGAAAGGTCATTTATAATCCATTGAAGAAGACATTCATCGATCCCAAAAGCATGCATTTTCGACAAAAGAGTTTGATATCAAACTCTGTAAAATGCCTTAGAGATATCAAGTGAGACATACCATCAAACCACCTATGGACCTGTTGCCACGAAAACCGTGTTGCAAGTCTTTGAGAAGTTTTCGTGTTCCGAGATATTTCATAAGCTGATGGCTAATTAGCGTTTCCATGACCTTGGAAAAAAAGGACATAAGTGCAATGGGTCTATTGAAAAAAATAGAAGCAGATTCGCCGTTTTTAGGGACGGGCTGGACAAATGCTGTTTTTCATCTACTGGGAAAAAGCTCTAAGGAGTAGAATTGCGGAAAACGCTTACGAAGGATTCTCCAACTTGCGAGGACATCTTTTCAGAAGGAAGGAAGATATACCATCTTAACCAGCGGATTTGTGTATATTAAGATTCGATGCAATCAAGTGTAGGCAGGGATAAAGCACAATCTCTAAATGTTGAACTAACCATTGGTCTTGTAGGACCGAAAAAACAATATAGGGTTAAGCATCTTTCTCCAAAGAAAATAATATATGTGATCATATCAGTAGGGGCAACCCTACTTGTCTGAGTTCTTTGTTCAGACAGAAAAATCTGCTGCCAGAAGTTCGGAGACCGGTCAAAATAGCACTTACAACTTTAGATGTAAGCCTTGAGCTGTACTTCATTGTCACTAGCAGACTACTGGTACAAGTCTTGAGAATTTTATGATTGGATCGATGTCCAGCTTGTTCTGTCCAGTACGGAGGCGGTAAGGATAGTGGATAGTACATCTACACCTTGTAGCACGAATATAAGTTCTTTAAAAGAGATAAGCGATGAAATCCATCCAGATCGACTGAAAGCCTTGATAAGAGCACTTTAAACCATAGTGGGGATAGACGATACAGTTCTAGGACGATTAACGCTCGTAATAAAATTAAAACAAAAAGGTCACAGATAAGCCGTTTCTTATTCAAGAAAATTTTATTTAAATTTGATAAAGAATCAATCTTTTTAAGAAGTACATATAAACAGTTCGAGATAGATCTTTGATATAGGAGTATGTAATCACAGTTGTAATTTTATCCTATTATAACTACAGAGGGCACCGTCCAAAAAGTTCCATTTCTCCTACTTATTCTTCTTATTCTTTTTATAGAGAACCTACCCCTAAACTTGATGCGTCTAGGCTTTTTGGTGCAACCTGGTATCAACGCTCCTGTATTATCATCAATACAATCACCATTTACGTCAGTTTGAGTACTAACTATTCCCCACAACGCCATAGAAATAAGCAAAATGAAAGCCCAGTAATGCAACTTCATTCTGATGGATGTGCCTTGTGATGCTTCGATTCAGCTAACTGATCTGACAATGAAGAACTTGTCATTTTATAGGCAAATCTTCAGAAATCAGTTTATAAGTATACGTTAGCAAATGTTCAAATAGTCGAAATGCAATTTCAACAAGTTGACTAAACAAATACTTTATTCAGATAATAAATATTGACAATTGTTGAGATCCTTCAAAATTTGAGACTTGAACTCTGGGTTAGTGAATAGAATTTATTGTAGCTGCAGGTGTCCATCCACCTGCGCCATAAAATATTGTTAAACAAAGTTCAAACGCACACAACACTGTAAGTGCGCGATAACAGTTGTGGTCTAGATGACGCTTTATTTTGAGTGACAACCAAATGTCTAGATAGATAGAAGCACATTTTGCCGCACCGAACTGCTTTTTATCATCACTTTGCGCACAATATAACTCTACAAGCCGATCGGTGATAGCTTGTCTTTTGATTACTTGCTATCTCCAGCTTTGTCCTTTGCAACTTTCTTTATTTTCTTAGAACGAAGCGTTTAGACAAAGATCCGGCCCATTGTTTTCGTTTAACATTCCTTCGAACAGAATTTCGAATTTTCTCTGTCTATCTATCGTCTTAAAGATAGACGCATTGACTGTGTTGGGTATGTTACCTTCTGGGCAGACCCTGAATTACTCGCCCCTGGTCACACGATTTCGTCAGAGTTTTTTTCTAAACACCTATACGAGTTTCACTGAAACAAAATTTGACTGCATTCAAAAGTCTACTAGCGTACTCCAATGATATCGACATGATTGGGAGAACTTAGTGGGCTGTTACCGGTGCGTTCGCTAGTATTGAAATGAAGGTAAATAGGGACAAAACCAAGTACATATATGCTGTCAAGAAGAAGTGATACATGACATCCACAGCTATAGTTTCGAAGTAGTAAAAGACTGTCTACCTTGAGCCTGCCATGAATTCTTTCAACAACATTTAAGCAGGAATAAAACGAAGAATCACTCTTGTCAATCGCTGTTTCTTTGAGCTAAGTAGGCAATAAAGAGACTCTGTAAAAGACCTATTTTCCTATTTTTTGGCGGAGAAGCTTGGATCCTATCGAAAGCGGATGAAGATATCCTCAGTTTTTGAGGAAAAATCGAGAGAAAAATCCTTTGAAAAATATTCGGTCTTATTTGCTTTGGATGTAAAGATTCAACGACAAACTATACAACCTGTACAACGACATTGACCTAGTCAGTAAATTGCGCATCATTCGATAAGAGTTGGGTAGAGTATATAGAGCGATTGGACACCAATTCTCTGGTCCGCAGAGTCTTCAAATCTACCAAAGACTAACAACGCAGTAGAAGAAGATCTCACCTTATGTGGATCGTGCAAGTTGAAGGGAATCTGAATTGACTTGGAGTAAGCAACTGGAGACAATTGACAGGCTTAATAGTTGATGCCCATTTCCACGCCGAACTATAGCGCCACCTAAGTGGCAGGATAGGCTGTAGCAATGCTATTTACCCATGCATCGCATATGTGTTCCTTATGGTCGGTTCATTTAGGTATTTAGCAAATGTGTATTGCCTTGTCACGATGCCCGTAAGTAGTATGGATTCTCTTATACTGGCGTACAATAGGAAATTCGATGACCTCCTAGAGAATTTGGGAAGTATTTGTTTGATCTTACCTCGTTATATCGTGACTGTATCATGTTGACATGATACCAGACTGTCATGTCATGTGATGGGCACCCTAACTGAGGAGGCTGGCAATACTGACGCAAAGTTGGGTCCCGAAAAACACTCATCTTAATCTTGCCTACCAAGTTCATTGGTTAGACACAAAAAAGAGTTAGTAAATCCAGTCGTCCAAATGCTTTCAGAGAAGCCTTGCATAATCGATCTAGTGGTGACTTGGGTGTCGATGCAGACACAGATACTTCTTGTCTTCCACCGAATCTTCACAATGTATCATAATTCTTTTCCGTCAAGATTGCTTATATTTCCGCTTGGAAGACAAACAACTTAAGCTTTCCGAACGGTAAGTGAAATCTACGAGAAACACATCAAAGGGATATCCTTGTTTGGTTTTGGAGCCTTTAATAAAGACCCAACAACATTTCCTTCCTGATTCAGATTTTTAGTGTACCAATCGTCGATCTCATATAGGTGGGGTGGCCGTGGTGTAGAGGTTTATGCATAGACTCCTCAAGCAGAGGGTCGCGGGTTCGAATCCCGTGCGAGGCAATTCCCTGAAAAAGTCTTTACATAGAATTTGTATGTAGTTATATAAAAATCCCGTCGACTATTTTCGGCTACTGCTCTCTTCAAACGGAATAATTGTGTTCGGTAGCGTTGTCTATTGATGGTTTCACCCAGTTTTAGCAGCTCATAATACAGCACACCCATCTGATCCCACCAAATACAGAGCATTACCTTCGCGCCATGGATATCCGGCTTTGCCGTTGATTTGGCTTATTGGCCGGGTTTCACATATGATTTTTTGCGCTTGGGGGTGTCGTAATGAATCCATTCCATTACACGTCTCTCGGCTTGAGTTCATGTGGAACCCAATTTCCTTGCTTTTGAATATATCCAGCTGCTTTTAAACGTTTTGAAATGGCTGCTTGAGTGACACCTAAAGATTCTACGAGCTCTTCTTGTGTTTGGCAACAATCTTCATAGAGTAGTGCTTCCAGTTCTTCATCTTCAACCTTTTTTGGCTGCCCACGACGTTCATCGTCTTCCAAGCCAAAATCACCACTTTTAAATCGTGCAAACCACTTTTGGCACGTTCGCTCAGCTAGCGCATGTTCACCATAAGCTTTCACCAAAATACGATGACTTTCGGCGGCAGTTTTCTTCATATTAAAGTAATGAAGAAGAACTTCCCGCAAAAACACTTTTTTAGGCACAAAGTTCGACATATTTGAGTGAAAAAAAAATTATTGTTGTTTACGCTTCAAATGAATGACATATACTGAAATGACGTACAATGACAGTAGCTTTCCAACGCATGTGCCAATGGAATAATAGCAATGGAATAATAACAATGGAATAATACAAGTTACGCCATCTCTTAGCAAACCGTACGAAGTTGTAGACCCAATACCTTCAGGTAGATTGTCAGTGGTAGACTATGGTGCGCATGCACTTATTCCTTGTGCCAGAAGGTACTGTGCGGCTGCGCAGTGGTTTGAGCGTATCTGGCCAATTTTCCTCATAATTGTCCTATTTGCTAGTGCCAGGCATTTAAGGGCACCAGTTATGGGTTCGATATTTTCTGGATTGACCGTTAGTGTACCATAAGATAGTGCAGACTTTGGATATGTGACATTTCTCCCTGCAGATCACAAACTGCTTAAGTCGGTCTGGCAGAGAGGCGCCATGTTGCCGATTTTCAGGCACCTGAGTCATTGTTATGCGTATTATGAGGCGATTTTAATTTTTCTGGAATCTAAATGTTTTTTTTTTTTTTCTTGTTTCTATCTAAAATCGTAACCCCTTCTTAGGCTGGCTACGTCTGCTTTGCTGATCTCTATATTCTTCTGGGTTTTGATAGCTTCGAAAGTGATGGCTTCTTTGAAGTCCATAATTTCGACCATTAATATCTGTATCAGTATCCAGCTATCCACGCCAAGCCTCTCACAGATTTTGCCCCTTAATTGCCCCTAAACCTTTTGGATCCGTTTAGTCCTTGTTAGCGATTCCCTCAAAATTTGGATCTTGAACTTTTTCGTCATAAGAAGTTCTCCCTTTCTTACCACCATGAATAGCCCAGTCACGTTCTTGCCTTTCTTCTCCTTTTCCTTCTTCCTTGTGGGGACTTTCGACCAGGTGCTGCAGTCGATTGCAGCTGCTCGTTGTTCATGTTATTGATGAGTAAATGGCTCGTTGTGGTATTCTCGCCGTTTGTAGCTTTGACTGCTTTTTTGGACTTGGTCTTCGTACCTTACCTAGTCTTCCGGTCATTCTGAGGTTTCTCCTTCCATTTTGTTCTGTGACGTTGGTATTTTTCTGACCGGCGACCTGCGCATCATTGTGCTCCACTGTAAAGGGTTCTCTCCGTTTATCGTTTGATTTTCATTGGATTTAGTAATGTGCCAGAGCCGGGTCAGTATTAACCAGGAATAATACATCTGGACCTTAGCCACCAACTTCTTTTAGGGCTGTCAAAGTTTTGACCATACGGGGATGTTTACAGCAATAGTCTCAAAGTCATTTCAAAGATTTCACGACTCGGCGTAATGAGAAAAGCTTGTAGATTCTTGTGGTCGCTTTTCGCCAAGAACTACTTTTTCGTTATTTACAGCTGGCACACTTGCAGGTAGCTCACTATTTGCCACCTATCATTCCCACAGTAGCTAGAGCTGAGCACTGTATGAGCAAAGACTCATGTTTAGTTTAGAGTTAGGCCTTTCGTTTCTATGTTGTAACGTTTTAAATGATCGAGGATCTGTTGAGGAAATAGTTTGTCCGCCACTTTAGACTAATACACAAAATGGAGTTAGTCTCAAGTGACCTGATTAATATTTCAGTCAAAGTACATAAGGAGTTCCTTCAAACTCTCAACATTGCACAGGATTATACTTATCTATAGCGATCACTATAAGCCAGTTACTTCTTGGAAGGTTTGAAGGAAAGACCCAAAATATTTTTTTTTAACAGTTTACCTAATGACGTTTATTTACTTACGAGTATGTATAGCATGTTTGTGTTTATAAATAGTTTGACTTAAATGAATGACAATTATTTGGTTAACAACAAAACTCCTCCATTGAGGATAACAACATTTAGCGATGGTCTACCATTTACCACCACCAAGTCCACCTAAAAATCCGCGAAGGCCACCACCATTGCCACCGCTTTTGTCTCGATTCTCTCGGATAACATTAACAACTTCCAAATGTCCCTTTTCTATCACATGGCCAGATCTAAAGTAATCATTTGATTTACTTGCCTTGGTGATAACAGCATGACCCTTGTTTCCATAGGTATCGGTCAATGGCTCATCATGTGATCCTGAATCTTCATAGACGATCTTTAAAATTTGTGGCAGAATGGATTTTAGATAGGACGAATAGTTAGGTGCATATGATTGGGCATGATCAATAGAATTTTCTTGAATGGCATAGTCATCACTATGGTGGCCATTTGAGATTGGCGCCTGCTCATGGATAACCTTTATGATTTGTGTCTGAGCGTGCGAAACAGCTCCAGCTGCAGCATATCTACCATCTCCGTATGAATACCCGCTGCCGTGTCCTCCAGAGTAACCACTGCCATAACTGCCAGCATGACCACCGGTATAGCCACCGCTTTCATAGCCACCTCCGCCGATATTCTGAATTCTGATGACATGCACTTGTGGCTGAATTACTGGAGCTGGTGCTACATGTGGCAGTTGTTGAACGGCATGAACTTCTTCAACATGTTCCAGATGTTGTGGTTCAATTTCGATTGATACATGACCACTGCTCCCTCCTGCTATGGCACCAAGTAATCCAGCATTGCAGGTGGCAATTATAGCCAAAAAGCAGAGTAGTTGAACCTGAAAGAGAAGAGATATTCTTAACATTTGATGTAGAGTTGAGCTTCTGGTGTCCTTCTTACCTTCATTGTGATTGTCTTATGGTTTATCTTTCTAATATCAATGACAACACGACGCGACAAACTGATACCACCATTTGCCTATCAGTTAACTTTTATACCCAGGAAAGAAGCTATTACAACTGCTTTGGCACTGGTACCGGACCAATGGTGGCAGTGGTAATAATGATGGTGGTGTTGGTGGGATTGCCGTGTGGTTACACCATTTCAAATGAGATTTGGAATTCCGAAAAAACTAACAAAAATAACATGTTTGTGTGTTTAGATATGGCTACGAGCATAGGTACTTTGCTTCAATCAGTCAGTTAGTCTGGTCAGCAGTTGGTCGCTCGTTACAAGCTCTTCAAATTGATGAACAACTCACAAGACAAAACCCAACGAGCTACAGCACTATTGTTATAGATAGCGTGGACCGTTTTTTAATCAATGCAAAAACAGCACATAAGGCTTGTGTCACACTCAGTGAAAGCTATTGAGTAGCTTGGTATCTTGTATCTGGTAATACTGCCAAAAAGTATCTGCAGCAGTGCAAGTGTCGGTTTTATGGGTTCGCATTAATTCGAATAAACTGACATAATATCGTCGACTCGAATACTCACTCGTATGCCGCTCAAAGTATATAATGTGTATGCGTGCGGGCTTGAGCTAACGATTATGAGATATAACCTGGTAAGGTCTTTGGTAAACTTGAAAGAGGTTACAAATTTGCATATTCAAGCGCGCATCGAATACGCGTCTTGCAGCATGTTACTGTTGATATTATATCTGATGTTGTTGCTGCTACTGTTGTTGGTATTGCGAATGCTTTGCTATTGCATAGAAAGATATTATGATTCGTCTGGGATTCTCAAGAGTGTTATGATGTTAGGGAAATTGTTGATCAATCAATTGATAGGTATTACATGATGTCCGGTGGGAAGCATTGGGTGCGGTTAAGATGGCTTTATCATATACAACACTTGCTGGGAAAAAGATACTCGCACAAGATATGGTATATACGAGTATTACTTTGATTGTTGACTCATGGCGCGCCAAGTTGGTTAAGAATTAAAAGCTGAGATTGTACGATTCGGTTAAATTGGAATTTTCCTATTAACCACTTATTGATGCCTTACATGCTCGACACGTGCTGTTATTTAATACGCAAGGTGTCATCCATTGATGGTTTACTAGTAAATTGGAATTTTAAATTTTATTGGGCTTACCTCTACTACTCTTTTGTGTGCGAATATGTATTTGTGTTAGCACAAATTGTATTGGATGCCACAAAAGTGAGTTTGAAGATTTAACTTCTGCAAGTAAAGGTTGTAATATTCATGGAATCATGGTGAAAACTATCATCACATCTATCATTATTTCACAACCGAAAAGATATAATTTAATGTCTAAGGAATGGCTTAGTGGCTAATTTGCTTGACTGCCCAGTGTAAGCTAATTACAATATACCATATACACATTTGTCTCAATTAAGTGCAGTGACCGATTAATAAAGGGAGGACGTAAGCATCTCATGTTGAACGCTGGTTAAATCTGACAATAAAGAGTGAACTTAGCTACCGAAAATGGTAGTTGACTTTATCTCTAGGAATCTTGGTAGATGATGGGCTGGCTGGCTGGTCAAGAAGTAGTCAAAGCAACTTCAATGCAGATTACTAAGCAATGACTTACACTCTTTCTAAATTTGAGATTTGACATCTCTCTTTTCACTCTGAATCTGAGTTTGTGACCCTTTATTTGTATTATGTGCAGTACAACCATTAATATGGTTGCAGACTGTGTACTGATCTGAACTGAACACCTTCAATGTTTTGTTTTCTGTTTGTGTTTTGGCATCAAAGGGTGTGTAATCTTCATAGATACCAGTAGCCCGGGCTACCAGCAAGCACAATTCGGTAGCCTACGTACGTAGTTTATTTCGACAACTCTCCCAGCGGAACTGCCTCTAGGTATTCCTTCGCGTGGCTGGTAAGCAATTTATGCTATATTGCTTTTTTGCACGTTTGTTATGAATGTGAAAATCTCTATCTAATTTTTTTTTTTGACCGCAACATTTGATTATCCATCCCAGAAAGCCTCCTCCTGATTTGGAGGGCGATAAGGTGAACTATCGTGTTCGAAGCGGTTTAGCTACTTTCGATACTCATTGTGACCAGGTACAAAATGCCTGTTTCCTGTATTTACGGTTTCCATGCTATCGGTTTGTCCAAACGTCTATAGATGGAATCAATCTCTAGGTCCAACTGCCCTTCGTAGTGGTGTTCCACTGATTTGTCAACTGCTCATGGAAATCGCTTTTTTTTCTCCCATTTTTTCTTCTCACATTGACGACTGTCGCCTCTTGGTTACTATAAGTTCTCCTATTAAAGACAAAAACATCGATGGGAATCATCCCGGCTATAACAAAGACTGCTTCGTCCGAAATCGTTCTAAAGCCACTGATTACATTTAATGCGCTTACTTGATGAATTGATGATAACTTCCTCGTGCAAAAGGACTGAGTTTACTAACTTGGATATTAAGATTCTTCTAGCATATCCGGTTCTTCCATTGATTGGCGGTATTTAAGAAAGTGCTGCCTCGAGCTTTTACATATTTAGTCCAAATAGTTGATGAGTGGCATAAAGCTTATTTTATTGTCAAGTATTACTCCGAGGTTTGCTTTCCTACCTTATGTCCATGTATTACACATTTACTGGGTTGTTATTAGTACAGCTTCCGCTTTGTGATCTGCCAATTCTAGGCCGCTGCATATTAGGCAGTCTTTGATGAGGTTGATTGCATCGTTCGTAAGTGACTCTAGTTCGCAACGATTACCACTAGGTACTTCTGGTGGTATCTGAGCATTGAACTTTTTTCTATATATAAACTTTATGTTCCCTTAAGTTGTTGACATACCATATAGAGCGGGCCAAGGAAAGTTAGGGAGGGAATTTCATGATATTTCAGAGCACTCATAGCGAGACGGGTGTTACGGTTAAGAGTTTGAAAGGACGGAATGCTGCTGGCAAATTTGGTGGGGCACTGGTGGTGAAATAGAGATACAGCAAGGTCAGACAGAAGACGTTACGCCGATGTTCTAGGGTGTCGAATGAATTTTATTTTGATTTCATTGTAAATAAAACAATGTTTAGACTGATCACTTGTTTACATAAATATCAAAGTGAAAAAAGTCTTGTTTTTAAGATTTTTTTTAATCTTGGGACATAATTTTTAACATTATGTACAGTTAAGGCAAATACCATTGCGGTGTTCGGAGCATACCGGGTCTTGGCATTTCACGTAAGAAGTTTTAACTTTTTTGTCCCGTTTTCTTGGACACAGTGCACACCTTTCCTGCTTCTGCAACCTTACTTCCTGTAAAGTTCTTCCTAATTGTCGTGGCAAATTTTTAGTCAATCGATGTTTCATATGGGGTTCTGCTAGTTGTAATGCCAACTGCTTTAAATAAATGCTTCGAAACCTATATATCGAGACGTCTGAGTGTTTAGCGTCAACATAAAGCACCATCGAGTTGATTCCATTGGGTCTATAACTTAATTCGTGCGGTTTGCTAAGAGATGGCGTAATTTGTATTATTTGATTGTTATTATTCCATTGGAACATGCGTTGGAAAGCTATACTGTCATTTTAGTATATGTCATTCATTTGAAGCGTAAACAACAATAATTTTTTTTCACTCAAATATGTCGAACTTTGTGCCTGAAAGAGTGTTTTTAAGGAGAGTTCTTCTTCATTACTTTAATACGAAGAAAACTGCTGCCGAAAGTCATCGTATTTTGGTGGAAGTTTATGGTGAACATGCGCTAGCTGAGCGAACGTGCCAAAAGTGGTTTGCACGACTTAAAAGTGGTGATTTTGACTTGCAAGACGATGAACGTCTTGGGCAGCCAAAAACGTTTGAAGATGAAGAACTGGAAGCATTACTCTATGAAGATTGTTGCCAAATACAAGAAGAGCTCGCAGAATCTTTGGGTGTCACTCAAGTAGCCATTTCAAAACGTTTAAAAGCAGCTGGATATATTCAAAAGCAAGGAAATTGCGTTCCACATGAACTCAAGCCGAGAGGCATCGAAAGACGGTTTTGCATGTCCGAAATGCTGCTGGAACGCCACAAAAAGAAGTCATTTTTGCATCGGATTGTTACTGGTGACGAAAAATGGATCCATTACGACAACCCCAAGCGCAAAAAATCATATGTGAAACTCGGCCAACCAGCCAAATCAACGGCAAAGCCGAATAGCCATGGCGCGAAGGTAATGCTCTGTACATGGTGGGATCAGATGGGTGTGCTGTATTATGAGCTGCTAAAACCGGGTGAAGCCATCAGTGGATAACGCTACCAAACACAATATGCGACCAGAGACGAGGCAATAATTTTCCATCATGACAACGTTTGGCCCCACGTTGCCATTCCGGTTAAGAACTATTTGGAAAACAGTGGATGGGAAGTCTTACCCCACCCGCCCTATAGCCCAGGTCTTGCCCCTTCTGACTACCATTTGTAACGGTCGATGTAGAACGCCCTCACTGAAATACGGTTCACATCAGAGCAGTATATCAACAATTGGCTTGATTCATTCTTGGCTGCCAAGCCGGCGCAGCTCTTTTGGGATGGGATGCACAAATTGCCAGAAAAATGGGAAAAAGTCATAGCTTCAGATGGACAATACTTTGAATAATATTATTGCACATGTTTTTCTTAAACAAACGTTCAATATATACCCAATATTATAACTAGTTTGCTAGGTTCTGGGTTTATTGATAAAAGCAAAACAGACTTATTTTTCTTAGGTGTAAAAGAAACCAGTGTCTTTTATTTATCGAAAGCAAACTGAGAAGTGAGTGGTTGTTTGCTTTTACGTGGCAAGAAAGATGAAGGAATTTCGTACCGATACTAGTAGGCTGATAATCCTTCAATAAATCATCAGGAAGTGGAATAGATGAAAACCAATTATCATATGTAACGTTGCGCCAGGGACCCTTGATACTTTCAAGTAGCTTTTTCACATAATCGGCCGGTGTTTTAACCTCGGTTCACTTGCCAATATATGAATATATGAAATAGCATCAAACATGTAGAGTGTCTGAGCATCACAAATGGCAACTATTTTAAGACCGTACTTATCTGGCTTTGAGGCTTGAAATGGACACTTTCCGCGGAAACCCAGAAGTTGTTCCACAACTGTCACATAAAAGCGAGGTTGATACGAATTCTGCAGTTAGTTATAAATAGCGTCCATATGTCTCTGACCGGGGCAAATGTGTCTACTTTATCCCTTTTATCCTTATCATCGAATTGTAAGCAAATTAGCCTTGTAAATAGCAGCACTACATGGAGACCACATATCTTTGACGCTTTTACGATTGTCTCTATTTATAGCCGAAAAAAATAGAAGCCCTATTAGAGCTTCAAATTCTATATTATCAGTCTGATGAACGTAGTTTTGATCTTTATACTTAGTGGCACGTCGGACAATTTCTAACGCGATCGAGTCAATGATTGGCTTGCTGAATAAGTATGTGAATGCATCCTTTTCAGTTTCAATGTTCTGAGTATCACCGTTTAGGGCAACGGCCAATAGTCAAAATATTTCTTCTTGGTGTTCGTCTCGATGCTGGTGGCATGGACGATCAAATATGCTTATTCTTACTTCTTAACACTTTTGCTCGCAATTGAGCTAGCGGTGTATCATAGTCATCATTTTCAATGCTTCCGCTATTTGAAATAACGTCTTCTTCCTCTGCTTCCTCTAAATTCACAGATATATTGACTTCTGTTTCAGATATCTCACCATCATCTGAGTTACGCTCATCATCAGAACCATCATCTATTGTTTCTAAGTAATTTACAATTTGAATATCCGAAAGCGAAACCATTTTTGTCTAAAAACAAAACTTCAAAATTAGCAGTTTAAGTTTAAGTTAAAGTTTACGTAAATAGCAAATGGGGTGACTGGTAACCGCACAACAAAATAATGATTTACCTCTGCACGCTGTTATAAGCAACTAACTGCTTACTGCATATATAATTAGAAAATAGATCGAGCGATAGAGAAAGACAACAACAGAAACAAAAGATATAACGCTTGCCTTCGCAATATTAATGAAAATTAAAAAGAATGTTGAAGACAGAACGGAGCCTTGGGGCACACCAGCATTTATTTTGTGCATATCAGACTTGAAACCAACATTCCGAAAGGTAATTTCTAATCCATTTAAGAAGAGAGTCCCAAAAGCATTTTCGACAAAAGAGCCTTACCACCTTGATCAAAAAGGAGGAATTTATTTAGAATTTTTAATTACTTCCTCTCGGCTGCTGAAACGCGATCCCCGTAGTGGTTTTTTAACTCGATTGAACAGAAAGAAGTCACTGAGAGCCAAATCGGGTGAATTCGATGGCTGTTAGATGGTATTTGTTGCATTTTTCATCAAAATTTTACGAATAATGATGGAACTGTGCGATGGTGCGTTATCATGGTGTAAAATCCACGAGTTTTCTGCCCACAATTGTCTCTTTCGGCAAAAATTCATGATGCACTACATCGTTGTAATCCATAAAAGCCATGAGTATTGCCTTCTTTTTTGACTGAATATGACGTGGTTTTTTGGTCTCGGCTCATTTGGTGAACGCCATTCACTTGCCTGATGTCTGTATTGCGTGTCGTACTCATAAACCCACGTCTCGTCTCCAGTAATGATCCTTTTGATGAATGTGGGATCGGGTTCAGCCTCGCAAATCAGCTCTTTTACGACCTCTTTTTTGCAAAAAATTTAGGTCTTTTGGCATCAACTTTGCTGCACGACGGAAACCCAAATCATTAACAAAAATGTCTTGGACGGATCCATGGTTATTTTGCTTTTATTGACCAACATTTCTTGTACTTCATCAATGTTTTCGTCGGTTTTCGATATCGATGGTCTGCCACTGCGTTCATCATCTTTGATTGACTTACGACCACTTTTGAACCAATCGTGCCACTCGTTTTCTTTAGAGAATCGTTGCCGTAACACTTTTCCAACGTTCGCGCACCATTAAATCCGTTTCTTACGCAAAATTTAATACAAGTTCATGGTTGCAAATTTAAACCCATTTTTAAAATTGTAAAAAATCGCCGACACACAGAGAGATAGATGTACTCTTGGCTACAACTTTTGCAAATGTCAAGCTATGACGCTAAGATTTAGAGGGAATGTCAACAACAGATGTACCATCTTAACAAAAAAAGAACTCAAATCGGAACAATGGAAGCGCCAGACGCACAGTGGGTAAAATGGTCAATCTAGGAGGAAATAAGTCAGATTTGATTGCATTGTTGATTTTGTTGCATCTGTTGGTCTTAAACGATATTCTGAAAATATCTAATACTTAGTTTAACATTTTATAAAAAAATAACAAAATTTTCAACGCTATATCTTTTTATATCTGCATTAAAAATATTCAAATATTTTTCAATAGTACAAAAATTATTTACAAAAATTCGTCGTCTCCATCATCCTCTTCATCATAATCTTCTGCTCCCTCTTTTTCATCATAATCTCCTGCTTCCCCTTCTTCATCACCATCTTCTTTTTCCTCTTCTTCATTAGAGCCTTGCCTTGCAGTTATTATTGCCGGATCTGACAGTAAACGAAGAACATCTTCGCTAAGAGGATGAAATCTTGAAATTGAAGAAATAATGGGATCAGAAGAAACAAATAGTGCATTTAGGAGATCCCTCATAGTTTCCTCTTGAGACATTTTTCTTGTGTGGAATTCTCTGAAGTTTGTGAAATCTTTATTTCTCGATTCTAGAGCTTCTTCTTAGAGCATTCCAATTGGAAGCAGAGAAGATTTTATAATGTCTGCACCATGGATGAGTATTTTGTGAATGCTAGAAGGCATGTAGTACCAATGAAACAATTCTACGTACGACTTGGCGGTCTCCATTGTATACTCCCTAAAAGCTTTAACGTTTAGAGCGTAACCACAAGCCTGGTTTAGGTATGAATTCATACCTTGACAAGTCTGTCAATGATGTTCTTATATTGTGTTTTCTGTTAACTGCTTGTCTTCTAAACTTGAAATTTTCCATTTTTTGTAGGTAGTCGATAGCAATATGTAATATTCACTCGAAGCACCTTATCCAAACGTGTAAAGTAGACAAACCGAATTCGTATATGCTTGCTTTGGGTCTCAACTGGGTTATTTTAGCTAGATCGTTCATTATTTTCGGTGTAGCCTCGCAAATTCCACACTTTTGCATTGAGGATTCTGCAATAACATCAAAGGTTTTTCGTCTATCATTGTCAAACTAAAAACATGGGAAATGGTCAAATCTATACCACGAAGTTAATGAATTAATTTGATTTTTGACCGTTTCAATTTCTCTTTGGATCAATACAGAGCTTTCTTTTTGAAAAATGAGTTTGATCGGCCGGCAAAACCTAGTTGATGATGGCCGTGAATTTTGCCATATAATGTTACCGTTCATATTGGCCTGGAGTGGAACAATACACACAGCATATAAAAAAGCATCTGTTTTCACTGGGCTGGTATCTTCTTCTCTAAAGGCTTGCTTATATGTTGAATGGTTTGCACTTCCATCACAGTCCCACTTATATATGATCGATATATTTTGACTTGAAATATCTGTTTGAAGGACCTCTTTCTGAGACTCCAAAAGTCGCTGCGCAGTGCAATCGACAAGCCCTTGCAGGGTGACTTCTGCCGAAATATCGATTACGCTTATAAAGGCTTCGTTCGGTCAACACTTTGTCTTCGCCACTTGCAAAACATTGTATGGTGGATAGATATTTGCATTACGATATTTAGCACCCGTGTGCACTAAAATGTACGGTTTTTTCGTAAAATGCCCATCTACATATAAAGCCAGTGCTTCCTCCCTGTTTGGAGAAAAATCGAACAAGTTATTGTAATTAGTTTAGCAGTATCCCGTTTATCGGCCTTTTGGAGACTCAGTCTCGCAGCAAACGTCAACTTCTCGCAACTTTCAGTTTCTACAAGGGTAAACACTTTTATGAGTTTTGCACGATCGCTCAGTTCTACAATGTCTTTCGCAGGACGTCCAAGTCCTGATGGTTTAGCTTCTGTACAGAAGCACAATATCAGTATCTAACCACTTTTCATTACTAGACTTAAAAAAATCCACCTTTCATTAAGCTTAGAGGTAAAATTTTGCAAAATTTGTTTTGCCTTCCTGCACTGCTCTTCATTTTCACTATTATCTAACCCAGTTTTGTTAGAAACATAGCTTATAACAGACGCACTCCTTTGTTTTTTTTTTTGGAGCATCTTCTCTTCGCCAAACTTCGAAAAGCTCCCTTTTGGAAATCGACATAATTACCTATAGGTATTGAAAAAAACCAGAATAGCAGATAGTTGCAAGTTATTTCTTTTGTAACTTACTGTGCACTTAGTGGTAAAATATTTAGTTTAAGCCATTCAACGGTATTTGGCGGATGAGTTAGTTAAAAGTCAACAAAAGAACGAGAAACCACGATTTAGACCACGCTAACGCTATTTTAACGCTATTTTTGTAAACAAAAACGAAAATCAGCACTGAGCTAAGATATTTTAATTAAAATATTCCGTTAATTTCAATTGTAGTTGACTCTTTGTTTATCTAAGCTTAAAATTGTAAACAAACATTTTGACTTTGTGATGAAAAAATTTGATAGTTATTTCTCCCTAGAATGGCCATTTTGCCCACTGTGACACTGTGGTTATTACGTTTTTTTTTTTTTTTTTGTGGTCAAGGTGGTATGCCAAAGTCTGTCAAATTCATTTCTAAGGAAGTGCCAGATTGATGTATGCTTTGTTTTCACTTGTTGGTGAGACATGTCATAAAATCACTAGTAGACCTGTGACTACGAAAACTGTATTGCCGGTCATTGAGAAGTTTTCATGTTTCGAGATATTTCATGAGCTGGGGGTTTATAAGCGTTTCCATGACCTTGGAGAAAAGGGACCTAATTGCACAGGGGAGAGAACAATTTTCGCCTTTTTAGGGAAGAGACCTAAAGAGTAGGATTGATAAAAAAGCTTACGCAATGGTTTTGCCAGCGAGGAAGAACACTTCTTCAGAAGAAGGGGAGATATAGCATATAGACAAAGCACAATCTGGAAGCATTGAGCAGGCCGCAATATATGCAGCAAGTAAGCAAAGAACTGACAACTTCAATTTCATTGTAAATGATCGTTGGTATGGAATATGAAGCAGAATTTCTCATGTTTTTTGATGAACGATCAAACAAATGCACTTTTTTTGGGACATTGTAATATATTTAAACATTTTGTGGTTTTCCTCAGTGGGGTCTTGTAGGACCGAAAAAAAACATTTCTATAACCCTGACAGCCTCTTTAGAGCACGAGTCGTACCATACCTTTTCTTTTGATTTATTACTCTTCATTCTGTGAGGGATAAAGGATCTCATTTCAAAGAAAATAGTGTCTGTGATCGTATCAGTAGCGGCATCCACGTCATTATCGAGGAAACATAAGGACCAGTTAAAATTCCTAAAGAAGCTGTTAAGACTAAGAACCGTACGGTTCTTTTATGAATATGTTTTCTTACTGTATTTGTCGGTGTACAAGAAATTTGCTGATAAAACACAATGGTCCAACGAGCCCAGAGGGAGGAGCACATCAACGGAGTACTTACCACGGTAAGAAGTTAAAAACAAGCCCAGGATGTTGGCGGTATGATTAAGTTGTTTTTCACAGCGAAGATCTCAACACACCGTCCTTCAGGAATTGTCTGTTCAGAATGTCGAATGTCTACCAGAACTGTGTATTATTATTATTTTTTTTTTTTCAAGAGAACTTAAAACTCAAGGGGGTATGAATACACTTATAATGACTCAGCATGTGTTATGATTTTTTGGAAAATGTTCTAGAGAGAGAAAGAAAGATGTTAGGGCTCAGTGGTAATTTCGCTCCATTTCATCCAATGTTGGTTTCATCCAACATTTAATGTGAAGAGACTAAACTATTAGTGGAAGTTGGCTTGGAACCACTGGTGTATATGAAGTTCTCCAGTTGTAGAGGCTGAGAAAGGTTAATAAATCTAAAGAATTTCTCCAGATGAGTTTTGAAACTAAAGGATTTTCACCCCTTCCCCTTATCCTACTTTCCATTAACCCTTTCTTTTCCCTTAGTGGTTCAAGTTGTCATTCGACCTGTCCTGAGTATAAGCCTGGTTGAGAGCCCAGTATCTCCAAAAATAGTTCAACCTTGAACTGAGCATCGAGACACCTGGCGACATTCGGATTAGTTAGCCTTATCTGTATAGATTGATAGATTGATCTCGCTTTATCCGCTGCTCGTGAGATTTACCAACGGATACTATCTCAAAAAAAAAACAGCACCACCCTAGACCGGGTGGCTGGCCATGGTGCACCTTTAGAAGGCAAACGCAGTGAGCCAAAACCAGCAGCATAAGCAAGACTGTGGCTAGCTGTTCATTGTAAGTTAGACTCCCCTTCTAAGCGTAAGCTACAAATTGTCTTCAATGACGCAGTAAGTTTCATTCAAAATATTTGAAGGTATGACCGTATTTCTGAACTATCTACGAACTTATTGGGATGCAAATTAAGATATGCAATCCTTACCCTTAGTATTTCCGAATAAACAAACATAAAGAATAAGCCAACAGCTAAAGTGAAAGTTTTCATTAAATTAAGCACACAATTATTATGAAATCTGTAAAAAATTTTATTGATTATTAAATTCTAGTTTATGGCAATTATTAGTAAAATACAACAGATTTTTTGTGACTAAAGCGGCTTCTGTTGCAAGCGACCATCCAAAAGAATAAGTGGGTAAATAACCCCACATTCAGAAGTCTAAAGGTACCAAATCGCATGATCTTGGAGGCCAATCAAGTTCTCTAACCGAAATAATGCAATAAGCAATAAATTGATTGCTTGTGTGGGCGATAGCACCATTTTGTTGAAACCAGAGATCGTCCAGACGTAGTTCAATTAAGTTTCGAAAAAAATAGCCGGTCAACATGTTGCGGTAACGTTCTCCATTTAGTGTAATTGTCTGTCTAGTCTCATCTTCGAAAAAGTACAGGTCAACGACGCCAACCTATAATCCACACCATGCGTCGACTTTTTTGGGATGCTTTGTTTTTTTTTTTGGGTTTTTTTTTGTTTATTTACGTACCCATCAATTCAAAAATGGGCTTAATCGGAAAAAATCAAATTTGATGACAAATTGTCCTGGCGATCGAACATTCAGTTAACAAATCGGCGACATCGGAGATGGTCTAAAGGCTTCAGTTTTTGTGTAATTTATATTTTATTAATGTGCAAATGAAGATCAACTTTTAAGTTCGCCGTAAAGTGCCATAAATGAGACCCACCTAATTGTTGACTTCGGCGACGAATTGAGGTGCCTGGTTGGTTTTAAACACTTTTGTTCACAGTGGTGATGTTTTTGCCGTGTACGTGTTGGCCGTACATGCTGATATGGAGTTTGATCCGAAATCGAATAAATTTTTTTCAAAACGCTTCACCATTGCACGAATTCCCTCACAAAGGCGATTGTGTTGACCAAAAGTTTGACGAATTTTACGAAAGATCGCTTATTCTCATAATAAGACTCAGCTGTTGGCTCACTCTTTACTAAAGCTATACAAAATTTAATTTGCTCATTCTTTTAATGTTTAACATTATCTTACCAATATATAATTTGGAATTCACCGTCGGTCTCCTCTCCTGGAAACCAATAAAGAACTAATAAGAGGTCCTTTACGATTAGAGGAAGAAAAGGAGCTGTTGCGCACATGCTTAGAATCGGAGGACTCGAACTACTCTCCCCAGATTAACCTCCATCGTTTAAAAAAGGCTTCGGCGCACTTATTCTGCGTCTTTCCAAAAACGTAGAAGACATTATCCCAATCCAGGAACCATGCATAGTGGACAGAAGGCGTAGTTCGAGGAGTAGGGACACTTTAGACAAGCTAAGAAGATAATCTAAGATAAGAATTTGTATATTATTAATGTATTTTTATTTCCTAACCTCAACGACCCGGACTCAATTGTTGCCAGACTAGAGACTGCCAAAGTTTCCTACTGGCTGGCATCGGAATATCTTGGGCACGATCATGTGGGCCCTCTTCCTGGTGAAAAGGTGGAAAGGGTGGTACTATAAGCAGGAAGTCTAAAAACTGGCCTCATCATCGGGTGCGACGCTAACGCTTATCACGCAGTTTGGGACAGTACCGACATCAACGATAGAGATGTGTCACTTTTTGATTTGTATGGTAAGTACCAATTTAATTGCTTGCAACATTAGAAATAAGCCCTTTTCTACAACAGGGAACCGACAGGAAGTGCTAGATATCACTCTTGTCTCCAACAACATCACTCAAATGCTAACGACCACAGACACATTCAATTCAGCCCGAGTGATGCTCCTCCCAGCCAACCAGCATTCGGGAAGTATCAGAAAACTGATTGACCAAAATACAGGGGAATACTGTCAGAATCAATATCCTCGAAACTCTCAAGTCCCCACGTGACAACAACGAGCTTGACATGAAAGTCAAGGAATTCACCCTGGCTCTCAATCAGGCTACTTCCTGCCCTCTAATGAAAAAGCCGCACTGGGGCTGGTAATGCTATTCTGGAAAGTGACTGACTGGGATTCATACAAAGAATCCCTCAAAATATATAAAAACAAAACTGAGCAAGGCAAAGCGACAATCTTGGAGGTCATTTTATGGCAAAATTACAGAAACTTCTAAGGCATCACGGCTGCGACTGCAGCTATTCTCTTAAAACGACCACACAGTGGACAAATAATGTTCCTAATTTATTAGGAATCCTCACAGAGAACATCGATTACACTATACCTGAACTTCGGTTTGAAAAGGACTTTCATGTAATCTTCCCCTCTAGATTCTTCTGGGAGGAAGTTGCTTTCATCGATATAAAACTGACTGTTTTTTTTTTTTCAGATAAGCTAAATCCTAGCCTCTCCTTCCATCTTTCAAATCACTTAGCGTGTTCCAGGCGAAAATTTTTGCGATTAGCCAACGGCTTCGCCACACTGAAAGCATCGGTTCCCACTAGATCAACGAAATTAAGCAGTGTTGAGCGTGGTAAGTACGTAGGTGGGTGACCACATGGGAGCTCAGTACTCCGCGTGCTGTTGACAAAACGCGCCACATGGGCAAATACTACCCCGGAGTTAAATCCCGGACCCTACAAATTAATTTGTATCGTTTGTTTATCGTTTGAATTATGGCTGAAGAAAAACGTGATATCTGCAAAGGATATCCGATTATTTTCGAGTATTCAGGACGCTATCAAGTTCCTGGACTCAGTCTTATTAAATTCTAAAACTGCCCTTGAATGCCGATCATATCTTACGGAGATAGCAGAGCAGTTCAACCTTCACCTTTGTTAGATACTGGGCCACAGAGACATTCCAATGAATTGTAGGACCAACGAACTCGCCAAAAAGGATCCACTTTACTAATTCTACCCGAAAAGGGTAGCATAGGTATACCAATAGCTACGTGCAAACAATATTAAAGCTGGATGTTAATAAAGGAGCAGACCTTTGGTGGACTTTTGGACTGTGTAACAACTAAATAGATCTGGAGAAATCTGGATCTGAATCGCTCTAAGAGATTGATCCTTCTAAACAGCAAACATCTCACCACCATCATAGGCAAGCATGCAAGAAGGCTTGGCGCCTTTACAAACGATTCCTGTAAAAGCTGCATAGACAAGGAGGAAGAGAAGACTTTTCTCCACTTACTCTGTACAGCTCCAGCTCTCTCCCAGCAAGGAAAACTTCACTTAGGATCTTTCTTTCTTTCAATGAATTAAGCGATCTATAAGCTCAAATTGGTTCCATGAGTAAAAGGATCACTGATCCATGTGGCATTACAATGGGCCAATAGGCCTAAGTAGGTTGGTCTTTCCAAAAATTTCAAACAAACAGTTAAATCAGTAAGTTATTTCATGATTTTATGATTATTTCTTAGTGTACATATCATCCGATATTTGGCAAAATAAGAATGAATAAATATTATTGACGACTATTCTATCAAGACACTGCCTCGTCAGACATTCACATCTCCTCAACCTACAAGCCGAAAACGATATAAGGCTTACACATATCAACACTGCGCGAGCATAAAATAGTATGGTAAAGCCAAAGGAAGTTTGGTTCACTGGAATTGCGATGACTGAACCTTTCCCCTCATACGCCGTTTAAAAATAAAAAAATTAAACCACCCAAGCTTCCACAATACCAAATCACTAAACTGATTTCTATCTGAACTCGTACTTGGGAAATCGTCCAATTTTTCTCATGGCAGCTGTCATCAAGAGATAAATTTCCCAACTAGTATGCATTTCGATTTAATCGCACTCCCATAAAATTCCTAAAAACATTAAACCAAGATTCACATAACATCAACGTGCAAAAGCGTGTTGTTGTACTTTTATTGGTGTCTATGCGTTTCCTGTTCCACATCAACTTGACAGAGACCAATTGCTCAGGTACGTGTCTGGAAAGCGAAATTTTTGAATGACTAACACAATTTCGAATACTTGGGGCGCCAGGCCGCTGCGAGTACAATATAAGCGATACGCGTGTAAAAGTTTATCAATTTGTCTACCTACTCGTAAGTCAATCGGTACGAGTACTAGGTGGGGTGAAAAGTAACCTCCTTGGGAATGAAAAAAAATTTTTTTTTAAATGTTTTTTTATTTTATTCAATACACTCCCCTTTTAGTTTGATACAATTGTTCTAGCGATTTTCCAACTTCTTGATCCCGTCCGAAAAGTAATTTTCCGGTAGGTCTGCAAAATACTCCTCCGTGGCGTCGATGATTTCTTCGCGTGAGCTGAATTTTTAATTGATTAGCCATCTTTTAAGGTTTGGGAAGAGATAGTAGTCCGAGGGCGAATCCGGTGTATGCGACAGTGCATTGTCTTGTAAAAACAAAATTTTTTTCGCTTCATGTGAGGCTCCAATAATGCACAGTAATACTAGCTGTTGATGGTTTTTCCTTTTTCGAGGTAGTCCACGAAAAGTATGCCACGACAATCCCAGTAAACTGACGCGATAACCTTTTCGACCCTTTGAGCCTCCATCGACCGCTCTGGAGCACTAGTGCCGGCTTCAGTCCATTGTCGGGCACTCATTCTGTTCTTTGGTATTCAACAGTTACCAATCGACGCCAAAAGTCCGAACGATTCCGCATCAGCAAGTTTAAGCACTCTTTCGAAGTGCTCTCGCGGCAGGATAACTTTTTCATATGCAGAAATTGCATATGAGTATGGCGTGTGCGCTCAGTACTAATCTTTGTGGTATCTGCTAGCTTGCGCACCTTCACTTTTCGGTCAGCCAACACCATTTCATGTATTTTTTTGACATTGTCCTCTTGTAGTGGAGTTGCGGCCACCACGAAAATCTCGAAACCAATATTTGACGATGTAATCTGACGGAGCGTTAGCCCCATAATATTTATCCAACTTTGCTTTTGTTTCCTTCGCCGTTTTGTTTTATGAGAGAACGAAAATCGTTTTTGTCCATACTCAACATGATGTCAAACACGTCAATAACAATCAGTATCAGTATCGCACTGAAATTTGGCATGTCTGCATAAATATGAACGGACTTCAAGACACCATAACCTATTTTGCAGAAACAGGGCATTCTGGTGGTCAAGGAGGTTACTTTTACTCCACCTAGTAGTTGAATTGAAAAATCGAAATGCCAGATCGTACTCATATCTCTGAAGTGTAATTCGTTACACACGTTACCCACGTTGACTACTTGCATAACTTGATGCAGCTCATATAGATGGCAGTTTGAATTTCCTCCACCAATCACCTTTCTAATGTACAATTCTCAGTTTAAAAAAAATTTAGTCACTGATCGGTCAGGATCAACGTATTACTGAGTTAATATCTCGTTTTAAGTATTAGATATGTTCAGACCATGGGATTTGATCAATCGAAATAATTAGGCGCCCATTGGGAAGTAACTAAATTTTTTGGGTTAAACCGCATCATCAGTTTGTCGCCGATCATTATTTCTAATGTACGCATAGGCTCAATTGAAAACCTTTTTCCTGCGGAGTTTGGATGTTTGAAAATATTCTACATCTGCCAGAAACACAAACCTGTGTCTAGTTATATGGAATTTAGGATATTCTTAGCCGTAGGGCATCTTTTGGCCAAACAATCCATGAAGATAGCGTTCGAATGCATACAAGTTATGATTTCTTACGCCCATGAGATTAAAAAACGCACAGCTTTAAATTTCTGGACTGTCCTCTTATCGACTGTCCTCTTATCGACTGTCCTCTTATCCGGACTGTCCCCTACTTAATTCTGTTTTACAATTTATACCTTTAGTTGTGACAAATTAAATGACAAGTATGTAGCTTGGGTGTGTATGGTTAGTGGCCCGAATTCGCGGAACTCTGTCTCGGGCACCTATACCGGTGCATTCAGACGTATGAACTCTATGATAACATAACATACATCGTATGACGCTCATGTAAAGCCACAGACAAGATCCTAATAAAACTGATTTGGATACCGCTCAGACGAGGTCACCAAAGAACACATATTATATCATACTTATACATATATAGATGAGTTTGTGTGATTAGAGGCTTCATCAGTCAGCAATATTTAACACCCTCAGACTCGTTATATGAAATATCCGGCCTCTTCTGTACAACAGGGGCTGGGTTTTCAAATTGTCGGTTATTTTTGGGGTTAACTACGTACAAATCTTAATTTTTTTTCTCCTAAAGAGCAAATAATGACTGCTTCAAGTACTGTGGGACTCTCGCCCACTAAAAAAGTGGTGTCGTTTTCTTTTTCCTTTGGGACCGAATTGTTCATACTTATCTTTCTGTCCGGGCTTATTCTATCTTGTCGGTGAGGTTTTCATCAGTCTGTTAGAGGTCCTTTTTTTTTTCTTTTTCTTGGCTGATTACGCAGGTGCTGCTTTTCAACTTCTGTTGTTGAACTTACCAGCTTCTGGAAAGGAAAAAAATTGTGGTTTGCATCGTCTACGACTCTCCCTTACCGATCTTGTAAAGAAATACGTTGAAATATCTATGTCCGATGAGAAACTGGGTGACGTGGTAGTTTACTTCTCCATGTTTCCGTTCAACCCATGTCGCCATGTCCATCGTCCTCTGCTTGCCATTAGCTTTATCGATTGCCACTTCCACGGGGTACATTCTGCTGCAAGAAAATCGATAGGGGTCACTCCTTCGAATACCAGCTTGATATGAGCATGCCACGCGTGAAGCTTCGCGTCTCTGCACTGCTGCCATCTGCTTTCTGTATTTTTTCTTGTTTTACTGCGTCTGCCCAAATCTCACATCCATATAGAAAAATGACGTGTGTGATTGACTTTAGTAGACTTCGTTTGCTGGCCGTAGAACCCCCTACGTCTGCTTAGCACCATATTGCGACCTTCAACACTCGTTCCGATGCGAACTATTGATATTTGTTTTCAGGTGGCGTGTATCGTATTAACACAGGTCCCAAGTATTTCATTTTCTTTTTATAACTTCGGGCTTGATTTTGAAGTTAACGATGGTCGGGATTCTCTTCTTAGTCACAAGGACTATCCAACCAGGAATGCATCTTCAGTAATCTTCATGAGAAATATGCCATCGTATGAGATGTCACAGAGATCAGGTCTCAGGATCGATTCCTGTGCTGTTCCGGAGGTGATTTCCTTTCTTCAAGGCTTTCCACTGTATTGTAAATCAACTACCGGTTTTTGAGGTAGTTCTTCAGCATCGACAAGTGATAAACTGGAATGTTGAAAGTTGGAAGATCATTCAGAGTCGCCAACAGTTTGATCTACTCTGAGTTCTCCTTCTCCGATCGTAGAGTGGACCTTTCTCAGCAATACTGTCTAGTGGACAGGTAATCTGATCTTTGTACTTCATCTGTGAGAGGTGTTTTCAGCATATTTTGTTGGAGTTTCCCTGCAGTGTAGAATGTACAAAGCAGTCTATATGCAGATGGGGATAACGAATCTCTTTCAACTGCTGAGAAAGACGCCTTCCTCAAGGCAGTTGTTGTTTATGTTCAACAGTAGCTGTGTGCATATTTGGGCAATCGCTTTCAGCTCTTCCATCGATATTCCATGTGGCCCGGGGGCTTTTCGGTTTTTTTTTTTTGGGTTCTCACCGCTGGAATCCCTTATCATTTGACCAAAGTCGTGTCGGAGGGCCTTGTAGGCTGAGTTGGGAAAAGAGTGTCTTCTATCTTTACTTCACTTAGGGCAGGGTTGGTCGCTCGAGCACCTAGCTTAGTCTTCAGGGGTCACTATTAACGTCGCGGCAAAGGTCCTTCCATTTCTGTTTTGATGGCCCTCTTGCGCTTGGATTTTTTGTTCTTCTATAGACTCAGCGTATCTTCTCCTTCACCTAGTGACTATGCGCCTCAGCTGCAGGTATCTTGGCCAAGAACGGCAATCTCCTCCATACACCAGTACTTTGGGGCCCTGTTTCTGTTGGAGCTACTCACTCGGATTATCGAGGCGTCTTATGTAAGCCATATGAGTTGCATTGCGTCTTCAGTTTTTTTTTTTCTACAGAACATTTTCCTTCTTCTATCAGAGACGTGAGAAGCACTTCGTTAATTCTATTAACTTTTCACTTCGAAGCTCATATTGGATTCCAATTTGGAACTTGTTGGTCCCTTATAGATCCGTAGATCGAAGATTATGTATTGATGGTCGCTGCCCATATAATTTCCGATGACTTTTCAGTTCTCTTTTCTTGCTGGTGTCGATTCTATTGCGAAGATGACTTCCGGAATGGTTCATTCGTATCCAGATATCCTAAATGTGGTTGAGATTCCTACAATTACTACATTAAGGTCACGTTTCGCAGCCGTCTAGGATGTTTGTCTCCCTCGTAAATTTGCGGTTGGCATCCCCATCATCTCATTCATTCATCTGGAATCCAAAAAGCAGCTATTTCTAATGAGTCTGCAATCTAGTTTAGCAGCGGACCTATCCCCAAGAATTTCTTTGAGAAACTTCTTCCCAAAAGCCTGCTTGTTCTATGTCTTTGACACGGGGTACATTCGGGGTATTTTACCGAAAAGAGACGATGATTCTTTACAAGACGAAGATCTCCTTAATCCAAAGAACAGAAACTATTGACAAAATCAATATGCGAAAAATGCCTAAATCCTGTTTGCGGAGAGCACAAGTCGCTAGCGTGCCAGAACGGCGTTGAAGTCCATTATAAATAGTTGAAAATTAAGCTCCTTATTCTACTAAGTATAATTTTTATTTTTTTATTTTATGATGTTTAGAAACACCCAATGAGTCTGAATATTTTATTTTAATATCTGTAAGTTATTTAAGAGAAAGAAATATTTATTTTTGTTACTTTGTTAATGTTTTTTACGTTTCATTAGAAAGGAATTTTTGTTTTTGTATTTTATTTTTCAATTTGAATTATAAATTAAGAAAAATTTATGTTATTTTATTGAACTTTAAAAAAGTTACACATAAAGTTATAAACGACTTTATGTGAGAAACTAGCAAGCAAAGACACACATATGCGTCAAATCGACGTATGGTTATCTTTAACGTTATCTTTCTCGGGTTAATTGGTTATCATCTTTTTTAGTTTTAACAGTATGTGTATCGGTGGCACTCGCACAGTTGAAATCTCAGTGGGGCATCTTCAAAATGACTCAAAAAATTAGAAAAAATATGTCAAAGGAACGAAAGTACTTGGTGAAGACTGGTGGTGGCACATCACCACCAAAGGAATCCGACAACACTGATGACATCAGTTGTTGGCTACCTACTGAATTTTTTGTAGATTTTTTGTAGATGAGACTACTAATGTCAGTATTTAATGTTATAGAAAATAAAATGTTTTAGTTATTGCTGAAATAAGACAAGCAACTATGTAACTGATGTTTCCTTGTTTATCAAAACAAGATTGAGATCAGCATAGTGGAAGAGCCACCAGACAAACAGAGCATAAATAATGTGAGATTGATGATATATTTATTATTTATTTTTTTTCTATAATTTACATGACACTGACAAAGACTTTTTTACTTTACATTGTAGTATATAGGATGTTTCCAGTCATACAAGGTAACCTCCTAGTGAAAAGTAACCTCCTTCACCGCCAGAATGCACTGCTACTGCAAAAAAGCTTATGGTGCCTTTAAGTCAGTTAATATTTAGACAGACATGCAAAATTTCAGTGCGATACTGTCTTTAGTTTTGTTTTGACAGCTGATATTTGTTGACGTGTTTGGCATCATGTTGAGTATGGACAAAAACGATTTTCGTTATTTTTTGAGAAACAAAACGACGAAGGAAACAAAAGAAAAGCTGGATAAATATTATGGGGCTAAAGCTCCGTCAGATTACACCGTCAAATATTTGTTTCGAGAGTTTCGTGGTTGTCGCAACTCCACTACCAATCAAGTTCGCAGCGGCAGGCCCTCCGATGCGGTTACAGAGGACAATGTCAAAAAAATACATGAAATGGTGTTAGCTGACCGGAGAGTAAAGGTGCGCCAGCTAGCGGATACCACAAAGATTAGTACTAAACACACACGCCATATTTTGGGCAATATTCTGCATATGAATATATATATGCTGATGAGGAATCGGGCGGACTTTTGGCGTCGATTGGTAACTGTTGAACACCAGAGAACAGAATGAGTGCCCGGCAATGGACTGAAGCCGGCACGAGTGCTGCGAAGCGGCCGAGGGAGGCTCGATGGGTCGGAATGGTTATGGCGTCGGTTTTCTGAGATTGTCATGGCATACTCTTCGTGGACAACCTCGAAAGAGAAAAACCCATCAACAGCGAGTATAACTGTGCATTATTGGAGCGATTGAAAGCCGAAATCGCTCCAAAACTGCCTCACATGAAGCAAAAAAAAATTTGTTTTTGCAAGATAATGCACCGGCGCACAAGAGCATCGCAACTATGGCTAAAATCAATGACTTACGGCTCCAATTGCTGTCGCATCCAACGTATTCGGCCGATTTGTCTCCCCCGGACTATTATCTCTTCCAAAACCTAAAAAGATGGCTCTTCAATAAGAAATTCAGCTCATGCAAGAAAATCATCGACGCCACGGAGGAGTATTTTGCAGACCTACCGGAAAATTACTTTTCGGACGGTATCAAGAAGTTGGAAAATCGCTAGAATAAGTGTATCAAACTAAAAGTGGACTATATTGAATAAAATAAAAAAAAAACATTTAAAAAACATACCACCTTGATAAAAAATATATTAACCACCGTGTGGCGCTCCCATTGTTCCGGTTTGTTTTTGTTAAGTTGGTATCTGTTGTTGACATTCCCTCTAAATCTTAGCGTCGTAGCCTAACATTTGCAAGAGTACATCTATCTCAGTGTGTGTTGGCGATTTTTTACAATTTTAGAAATGGATTTAAATTTGCAACATCGAACATGTATTAAATTTTGCGTAAGAAACGGATTTAATGGTGCGCGAACGTTGGAAATGTTGGAAAAGTGTTTCGGCAACGATTCTCTAAAGAAAGCGGTCGTTTACCAGTGGCACGAGCAGTTAAACAGTTCAAAGTGGCAGATCATCGACATCGAAAACCGAAGCAAACATTGATGAAGTAAAAGAAATGTTGGTCAATAACCGCAAATTAACCATCAGAGAGATAGTAGAGGATTTGAACATTGCATATGGATCCGTTCAAGACATTTTGATTAATAAGTTGGATTTCCGTCGTGTACCAGCAAAGTTGGTGCCAAAAGACCTCAATTTCCTGCAAAAAAAGAGACCGTGTTGACGTCGCAAAAGAGATGATTTGCGAGGCTGAATCAGATCCCACATTTATCAAAAGGATCAATTCTGGAGACGAGACTAGAGTTTATGAGTACGACACGCAATCCAGACATCAGGCAAGTGAATGGCGTTCACCAAATTAGCCGAAACCAAAAAAAACAGGTAGTTTTCAATCAAAAAAGAAGGCAATGCTCACGGTGTAGTGCATCATGAATTTTTGCCAGAAGGCCAAACAGTAAACAAAGAGTACTATTTGGGCGTTATAAGACGTTTGCGTGAAGCAATTTGCCGAAAGAGACCAGAATTGGAAAACTCGTGGATTTTGCACCATGATAGCGCACCGTCGCATAGTGCCATAATTATTCGTAATTTTTTGACAAAAAATGCAACAAATACCATCCAACAGCCACCGAATTCATTTGATTTGGCTTCCTGTGACTTCTTTCTGTTCAATCGAGTTAAAAAAACCACTACATGGAACGCGTTTCAGCAGCCGAGAGGAAGTAATGGAAAAATCGCAGAAAGCAGTGATGAACATACCAAAAACCGAATATTGGATCAAGCGCTGGCATAAGTGTGTTGCAGTCGATGGGGATTACTTTGAAGGGGACAATATAGATTTAGATGATGAACTTGTATTTTTAATTTTCTGAATAAATTTCGGTGATCAAGGTTGTATGACGCCAAATCACAGTCACTAATGTGTCAAAACGGTTTGTGTTGTTTATACCATAGAAATTTGGTAAAATCTAATTTTGGTTCATAACGTTTTGTATATGTCAAAATTTAGCCGCACTTACCGCTGGAGCTATATATTGACAAACGCGATACTGCCTCGCATTCACAGGGTATATGTGTTAAGTCCTCAACTGCTTGCTGGTCACCGCAGAATCTGAAAATATTCGTATCTGACAATTTGAGGCTTTTTGCATGCTTCCGCACTAGACGGTGTGCTTTCAGGATTGCTATTGCTGTCCTAAGCTTATCCCTGTTTAGTTTTGTGAACTTTCTAGATCTTTTGCCGCCAAGAGGCCTTTAGAGAGCCTTGGGTACCCTGTGTCGTTCAAAATCACTTTGATTGGCATTCTTTGTGATTTGTTCCTCGCTAGTGCCCTCACTAAGTAGAGGGGTGGTTTGATGTTTGATGTTCGAGAAGCCCCCTTTTTTACAAACTCATCTGCTTGTTCATTTTCTTTAATACAGCAGTGTCCTGGCACCCAACATAGTCTTGAGAACTGTGGGAAAGCCCCTGGCTGTATCAGAGTTGACGTTAGTTGATTCCATTGCCTTGAGTGATATTGACAGACTATCAATGTAGATAGCGATATCTCTTTCGAATACCGATCTCATCTGCATTAGCTCAACCGCCCTGAGGATAGTCAGAACCTCCGATTGGAAGACACTGCCTGCGTCCGATAGTCTGGGTCTAGAAGTCTGCGTCTTTTGAAAATATACAAAACAATACCAAAACCATGTTCTTTCTTTTGTTTTCGAGCCTTCTGTAAAAATTGCATTCTCATTTGACCTGATTATTGTACTTTTTTAACAGACCTCCCTTTCCGATTGTAATCGTATTACATCGTACAGGATGTCGTAGTCGACCAAGGAAGGAATTTCATCCGTTAGAATTGAATTGCCTGGCAGTAGTTCCGCTAGAACTTCGCCACGTCCGAACCTACTGCTCTGGTAATAACCTAGATTAGTGAGTCGTATCGCATTGTTGCTAGCAAGTTTTTTGATCTGTAAATCAAGCGGTGTTTGTTGCTTTCCACTAGTATGTATATATAAGTGCGTCGTATGTAAGTAAGAGTCTTACCAAAACCACCATATACAACGATTTTACCATAGTAGGTTTTACGCCCCAAAAAATAGCATCATTTGCCTCTTTAATTCTTTCCGCTACATTGAGATTCCAATTCAGTTTTTTGCTTAGAATTACACCCAGACTTTTCGCGCTGTCTTTTCTATTTTCCCCACCACTTCGTGCGCGGCGGTTTCTAAAGATTTTCCTTTCATATACTCGTATGCATGCTGTGACTCAGTCAAAAAGCCATTATTGCATCTGTTCCTAATATGAATTTCCAATAATCTCTGTAGGGTTTTAGGCATAAATCATGACAGACTTGTTGTTCTGAAATCTTTTGCTGTTACAATATATGCCCATATTTTCCAGCTTTAGGAATTAAAAAACCTTAACTTCCCCCGAAGCTATTATTACATAATGTTCCCTATTTTTAGACTGTGTCTAAGAATTTCCATAATTTTTTTGATTGCTACCTCCGGTGCCTTCTGTATCATAATCGTTAGAATACCATCCGGACCAGAAGATTTGTACGGCTTAAAGGACTGAATTTCCCACCGTAACTTTTTCCGATTAATTAGAACACTTATTTACTGTTCAGACAGAAATCGATGTTTTCAGTGTGTGGTAGCATGCCAGGGTCGTCTGATACTGTGGATTCCAAAAAATGTATTTCTACGAGCGTTGCAATAACCTCTTAGCTACTTTCAGCACAGTTTCTGTCATCTTTGCTGAGGTAGCTAGGAATGCACGCTGCATACTTTGAAAGCATTTTGCGTAACTTCGAAGCCTCGTCTGTTACCGCGATAGATTCGAAGTATTTCTGCCATAAAGCCTTTTTTGACTTTCTAACTAGGTAATTGAGTTGTTTCCTACATTCGTAGTATTCATTTCATATTTGCTTCTGAAAAGCTTCGCGGATTCATAGAAGATCCTAACCTCTTTCCTCATTAAGCCTATCTCTCTATTCCAACATTTCCCTTGAACCCGCTTAGGTGTTCTGTAAGCCGAGCAAGCTTTCCCGAACGCCATTGTTAGTACCTTATTGATATTTTCTACCGCCCTATCTAAGTTAACAATTTTATCGCAGGTGAATGATTGGGTAACCAGGTGTATATTTACCAGTTCTGTATACTTGACCCAATCAGTCTTCCTAGGATTTCTTTGAAAACTACATAACCTATTCTGAAAGTTCACCTTATGGCGTATTCATCGCTGATCCAACATTGACGCTTCTTCGACTACGCTTCATTTCTAACCCTTCTGTATTAGTAGTAAAGGTGATATCTATATCAGCATCGAATTCGTCTGCTTTGCCAAAAATTTTAGCTTTTTTAACTATTTCGGAGTCAGAAGGGAAGTAGGCCGAGGTCAGACATAGTAGTTTGCCATACTCACTTTCGCAGGTTGCCACACTCAGATCTGCTGAGATTTTATTATTCAAAAGAAAAGCCCCTTTTTGGTTTTAGATAAGAATGCAAGTCCTGATCTTACCTTCAACCTTGGAGAACAACGCGTAATTTTTCGGCTTCAGACCATTGATCTTTTTGTCCTTATTAATCCAGGACTCTTTTATGAGTATGGTTGCGATGATCTGCACAGTTATGTACTCCACCAGACAGTCCGTCACTGCATTACTGTGGTGCAGGTTTGCCTGAAGCACTTTCATCATCGTTTGCTTACCTTACCTTATCTTTCGATTTTTCGAGGTATAGTAAGCAGTCCCTGTTAAGAGACAGCTGAAAATTCTGCACGTGCTGCCGTCTTGGCCCTGTCTTAAGGATTCTTCATGTATCGGCCTTAAATTCCCGATTCTTCTAGCTTGATGCTTTCCCATGCATAGCATACCCCCCAAACGAAGCGTCTGAGGAGAACCACAGAAGGCTTGTTTCCGCAAGGTTACTACCACTTTCCCAAACAACAGCATCGAATTGAAGCTTCCCGTTTCCTGTGGTGGATAGTTCCTTCCAAAAGGCGTCTTGGAATTTCTCTATGATATTTTTCCACTGTCCGAATATCAGGGGGCCCCCGCCTAATCATACGTTGCAGAGCAAATGTACTGATCTTATTGTAAAGGTTTTCGGTACTTACGCCTCCGAATGCTGCTACGATTTGACCAGTTACAACTGGCCGTTTAGAGGTCCTGTTGGGTGGCAGGATAACGGTAGACTACACCAGTTCAGTTTGTATGCATTTTTATTGTATCACTTAATTTACTCTTACTTGCTAGACAAAAAAATGCTTAAAAATGAGCTTAATTAACTTAAAATTATCTTATTCTAACTTACTGGCCCCATGCGAGCACTATAAGTTAAGCCTAACACTTAAATTATGTCTTTCGACGTATCTTACTACCATAGTATACTATTTCTATTCATTATAATTAAAACTAAGAAAACATTACTTAAAATTAAATCTTAATCTACTTAACCTACTTACATCTAACACATACATACACATATGTATCTATATATGCTCTTTTTTTCATTTTCTATTTTTTTTTGGTTTTTATTTATTTTTTTTTTTTTTCTTAAATCTACCTTAATCCTACTTAAAACTATGTAAGCCGGCCATGGCTAAAAAAAATTAGGCGACCTACTTTGCTTTACATGAAGCTACCAAGTATTGGAGGAATTCGACGACGAAGCATCCTCTCCCTCAAAAAGCCACCAAAATTGTTGGTGCTGCTGAGAAACATCCCTAAGGTCGCGACTCCCTACCTCCCTACTGAACCGAAGACGCTCCGCACTGCCGTGTGCGACGTCTCTGTCGTAGTTGAGTCGCCTGTCCGCAGCTGTTCGAGCGACGTGGAAGATTAGTGGCACCGCTAATCTGTCCTGGATCAGACCTTTACTATCTAGGTAAAGAAATGCTTCTGGAGGAATAAAGCCGTTAAAGCGAACACTCTCGTGAGGTCATTGCTCTTGCAATATGCCTTCGAGTCAACTTAGTGACGAAATTGTCCACTCTTATTAGGTTCGCCCTATTGTACAAGACCTCATTACGATAGAATTTTATGTACTCAGATTCTGGTGTTCTGTATAAGCGAAGACAAGTCCTAAGACAAGCCCTCCCAAACACCCGAATCTTTTCCAATAAACTTGCTCTCACGAGCATGGGCCGGATAAGGGCCATGTAACAGATCACCTTCACCTCAATCTTTGGACCCGATCTGTACGCGATTAAGTCGTCTGCGTACGCTATGGCATGGTGAAGTGAACCTATCAGATCACTTGTGTAAATGTTGAACAGGATCGGCGAATTTACCGCACCTTGTTGCAGACCGTTTTTAATGTTAAATGTTCCAGCAGAAGTCACATCGCCATTCTTCACAATGTCTACTGTCTACTGTCTACTGGATAGCATATCAACAAGAATATACAGCAGTGGTTTACTAATGCCCAACCTGTCAAGCTTGAAGAAGAGCCCCTCTAGCCATACGGTATCGAAGGCCCTTTCCAAGTCAATCAGACAGACACCAGTGCACTGTTTCTTGCCTTTGTTAGATTGGATATCAGAAACCAGTTTAGACGCAGCATGAATGATATCATGCCCCGCCTTGAAACCGAATTGATTATCCGGAACTATATGTTTGTCCTCAACCCACTTAGATAGGACTCTATTAATCACCTTCTCGAAAACCTTACTGATGTTTGGGAGAAGACTGATCGAGCGGAGATTCGCCGGATTGGAAGTATCTTTATTCCTTTTGGGAATGGGCTGTACCACCGCAGTTTTCCAATGCGCTGGATAATTTGCATTATTCATTGCACTATTAAACAGGTTGGTATAAATGTCCACCGCTTCTAGTGGGAGATGTCGAAGCACAATGTTCGGTATTTCATCGGTTCCCACTGATTTCTTACTTCTAAGTGATCCGAAGATCGTTTTGGAGCTCTTCCTTCGAAATAAACGGTGGTAATAACCTTTCGTTGGTGATGATATTATTTGCCATGTTCTCGTCACTGAACTGGGTAAAACCCGAGCTCTCGAATCGCCAATTCACAGTTTCATTTCGAAGGCAGAAATTGTGCACAAGGACTCGACTTTCCAGGTCGTGGTTCGGGCCAATGATGTCATTCGCCTTGTACACTTCCTGAAAAGTCGCTCCTATAGCCTCTACCTTTTCCTGCGGATCCTCGATCACAAAGAAGTTGTCATCATCAAGTGCCTCATTTGGATCGATACCCGCTGCTACAAGTATTTTTTCGTTCTTCATTCTTCGGGCGATTTTGAGACATGGAAGGTCGTTTTGATTATTTCTCCGGAATATTTTATTTCTTTGCGGGAACATATTCGGGTTGCTGGTGTTTACAGCCCGAATTTTATTGTTCCAATACAAACTTACAGAATTTCTGTAATTTTCCTTTACTAATATCTGGAGGTTTTTAATCGACGACTTCAATGTCATGATCTCCGGGTTATGTCTGTCAGCAAACTGTCTGTACAAGGTTTTTAGTCTTGACAGTAGTCAACTTTTATGTCGGTGCAGTGCGTCAATAGTTGCGTTGTCTGTGTATTGATACCGAGGTATCGTTTTGTCCATAGTTCGTTTAATTGTCTCGTCCATTTAGTTTTAGATAATCTCCTCATTTGACAGATTTCTGTTGGACGGCGGGTAGATCGAATTCGAGCAGAGTGCCCTTGTCAGTATTCTGGAGAAGTATGTCCAACGTACCCTACTATAATTGTAGGAATGCCTTTGAACAAACTCTTCCAATTCCGCAGTTTCGTTGGGAATAGTAATTTCGGTGCTGAAACCGCAATGGTCACTATCATACACGAAAGTGCGTAGACAGTTTGTAGTTCGTTGGTTAGTGCAGGTCAGTTGTATTCGTGAGTCGAACAGCAGAAGATCCAAATATGACCCATGTCTGGGAAACGACGGACTATCTGTCGCCTTAAGCCCGAGTCGATACGTTATACTGTACTGACCCCACCAATTGAATAGTAGGTTCCCTCTAGTATTTGGTGTATTATTTCCCCAATCTCTATGTTTGGCATTGAAATCTCCGCCGATAATAAAATAGTTGTCTTCCAATTCCAGCCTCAGGAATCGAAAAAGTGTCTCGAGCTCTGAGATGAATAAGGTGGATTGAGTAGAGTTAGGTGTATAGACAGACACCATGTACAGCCGCTTTCCACTACGGAGAGGGATGTACATGACGCATGCTTTCAGCACGACTGCATACTCTTTTGGAATGCAGTCCTTTTCTTACAAGGATTGCAACACCTCATTACCTAGAGCGCATTCCTCTTACTTGTAGTTCTCTCCACACTTCACGCATCGAGGCTGCATTTCGCAGTTCGACGCGGCATGCCCGACCCTTTGGCAGCGAACACATTGTAAAATGTTTTCACTCCTCTTTAATTTTTCCCAGTGTACAACCTGGTACTCTAGGACTTTAATACTCCTTAGACCATCCAATTTGCTATCGGGAGTTAGCTGAACCAGGAAGAACGGTAGTTTCAGTTTCTCCCTTTTGGCTCTGGCTGTGGTGAACGGCTTGACCCCTACGAATTTGGGCTCTTCGCACTCTTTCTCGCGAAGGTGTTTTTGCCCATACAATGGTCTTCTCCATCAACGGATACACATGGGAGATTTTTTTTGTCAGCTGCCGCCCCTTTTGTCGTTGTTGGCGCCTCTTCCCTTGCTCTACCAGGCAGCTTTTTGGGAGAGGTTGAAAGAGAAGGGCGCTTTGCTGAGTTTGGAGTTGGTTTCAACATCCTCCTTCTCTTTATCCTTTGCTGTTTTTGTTGTTGTTGTTATTGTTGTTGATTTCTCTTGAACTGGCTTGACGGCCTGATTATCAGATGACATCGCGCCATCTTCTAATCCCGCTATTAACATAGCGGACCGTGCACTGCCACTCATCGTTTGAACACACTTTTTATGTTTTTTTGTCTTTTTAACCAGTAAAAAAAAGAAGCGGACAATGGTTTTATTGGGGGACTCGAACCCACGGACCCCTTCTTTCTCGGCTTACTGCCACTACCACCAGGCTACCGAATAACTTAGAAGAACTGTCTCTAACTTAATTTTTCACTAATTGATTGATTCGCATACAAAAAGAGCCGAAACGCGTCTATTCTCCGCGGAGATCAATGAACGACTGACGGTACTACACCAGGACTTAAAACATGGTACCATGGGAGTCAGGAGCCCCCCGGATTTCGGTCCGAGCCTGACTTGTTGAGGTAGGCCCTCTTGTGGGAGCATCATGGTGGCTGTGGATTAAACCCAAAGTCGCGGAAAGGGTCTTTGACCCAATGTTGAGTTGCAGATACTGGTTGCTGTGACCTTGAGATTAGTAAGAGGTTTTAGGTCGGCCTCGACCCTTACCAAGGGTGGAATTTTTTGCCCCCAATACGAGTTCCGCTTTGGTATCAAAATATTGACGGTGAGCGATGGCAAGGCATCCCGTGAAATTAAGCCTACAAGACAGGAGTTCACGAAAAACACTAGAGACTCTGTCAGATTATCAGGCGACCTAAAGGCTCCTGCTCGATAATGCGGGAGAAATACCAGCGTTCATATTTTTCGCATCGCTCGGCTCCACGACGTTGTTGTGTCCTTCTTTCCAGAGATGCTAGCCCTTTTTTTTAATTTTGCCGCTTAGAAAGTGGAAGGACCCAGATCGGCTTCCACTCACGCCTTTGCAGCAACATCTCCCTTGCTTACTGCCTGTCGAGTAAGCGATTGTTTGACCAGCATGGCCTTTGCTCTTTCAAAGGCTGTTTCTTTTTTCACTCACTTAGGTTGCTGGGACCACAACCGTCATATTTCGCTACCTTACGCCTAGCGTTACGTAGCAAAACCCTTGCCTTTTGGTATGCGTTCTTCGCCCTCTTACCGGTAGCAGCAGTAATGAAAGCGGCAGCACAGCGGCTGAGTCAGTTCTTCCCACTTCCCACCACCGCAGCTTTGCTCTTATTTATTTGCCTTTTAGAGGTAGTTTCGGCAACGGATGTTCCAGCTGCTTTGGCACCTGGCGTCATTAAAAATAACGCTCATGTCAAGGTGACTGCCGCGCTTAAAAACGCTGTATATAGAATCTTAGGAGAAATTGTGATCAGAATTAACTTTTTGGCGAATAAAGCAACATTGGGTGCAATAAAATAATTTCCTTTAAAATTCTTTGCCTCCAAATAAATGTTGTTAAATGTATGGTCCTTTAGAATGATATCGTCGTATCAACAGACCAAACGTAAACAATCAACACAGCTGGTGAAATGACATTCTCCCTGGTCCATATAGTCAATTTAACCAATTCTTTCACACATTAAAGTGAATCTTTGTCAAGTCATTCTTAATTCGTCAACCAAAGTCTGCCTGTTAACCTAATGACATCTGTTTTCTGAATTTATATTGCGAGTACATTTAATCATCATATCTACCGAATACATTAAGCTGTTGCTTGGATTTGTTTGTGCATATTTATTTTTAGACAAAAGCTATAGCCGTCGTTGTGTGCCGTTCATAAACATTTGTGTTATGAACTTACAAGTTAATTTAGCCCCCAAGTATCAATTGATTGTCCAATGTAGTTGAATGTGAGAGTATATGAAGAGATACCTACGAGTATGTTTACTTAATATGCAGATACAGATGGGTTCTCGTAAATTCGAGGATTGGAATTCGACTTGTTTTATTTATTAGAATGGCCTTTGCAATGACTTGCATTTCAGTCGTAGTTAAAATTCCGAACGGAGCAGTACGCGTTTTGAAATTTATTTTTGGATTTATTTAGTATCAAGGTCATACATTTCACAATTGAAAAGATGGTTTGCTCAGTATATTTGACTCTGGTGATTATGGGAATATCGGCTGGATTAGTGTACATCTTTTTGGTATGGAACTATGATTATTGGAAGAAGCGTGGAGTTAAAGGACCCAAGCCAGCGGTCATCTATGGTAGCTTTCCGAACATGATCCAACAGAAGAGAAGCTTTACTTATGACATTCAGGACATTTACAAGTACGAGTAATTGGAGTGCTTTTAAGAAATTTTAAAGTAAGAAATTGGATTTTCACAGGCAATATCGTTTGGATGAGGATTTTGTTGGAATATATAGCATGCGTACACCACAGCTTTTGGTTCTCAGCCCCGAATTGGCACGAGCTATATTCGTGACGGAATTCAAGAACTTCCGGGATAATGAAGCTTCCACTTGGGTAGTTTTTGTAGAAATATTTGTAACTTCCTTTTCATTAGAAAGTTCTAACCTCCTTAGTTCGATGAGAAAGCCGATAAAATTATGTCCAGCAATCCATTCATACTCCGAGGTGATGAATGGAAGGAACGCCGTCAAGAAGTTGCTGGTGGACTTAGCCCAATTAGAGTATAATTATCATGATAAGTGTTTCAATAGTGACAATGATTTGTGATATTTTTCCTTAGATCAAGGCTGCGTACCCAGTGACACAACAAGTTTGTAAGAGGCTTATCGATTATATGAAACAAAATTGTACTCACACAGATGTCAGCGGTATTGATGGCAAAGATGTAAGCTCAGTCGAAAACTGCAGTAATTCAAATCATACATTTACAATGTCTCTCTTACAGCTTTGCCTGCGTTATACGTCCGAAGTGACGAGTGATTGTGTGTTGGGTGTAAAGGCTGGAAGTTTAACTGACAATCCAACGCCGATCTTAAAAATGACCAAGACACTTTTCCAGCAAACGTATATGTTCACATTATATGCTATCCTAGCTGGATTCTGGCCCAAAATAAAGTCGTTCTACAAAGTTAAGTTCTTCCAAAAGGAGACTGAAGCATTCTTTTTTGGTCTGATGAGTTCAGCTTTTGATATGCGTCGGAAAGCTAATGTGGATAGAATGGATTTTTTGAATTATATTCTTCAGCTGCAGGAGAAGAAGAGTCTTTCAGATGATGAACTTACTGCGCATTCGATGACGTTTCTGTTAGATGGATTTGAGACTACAGCTTCTGTGATCATACATTGTCTCTATCAAGTGAGTTATTTTCCTGTTTTTATGTTTTGTTATATTCGTTCTATAAGGTGCATGAATCTCATAGTTATTGGGTTTAATTTTATATTTATATCTCTACCAGTTCGACCACTCAGCCCGCAGAACTGCCGTTAGGTAATACTTCGCGAGGCTAGTTAGCAAATCAAGCTATTCATGTTGTGTCACCTGCTTTTGAAGTTGCTGCAGCTTCTGAGGCCTCTCCTGTTGCTTTTTTTAGCCTTTCTATTCTCCGTAGCTCATTTTGTAGAATCGCTGCAAAAATATATATGTGTTTCTGCCCAGATCTCCTCCGATTGCAAGAAGTGATCGAGGATTCTTCTTTCTTTTTTTTTTCTGTCGGAACGGAGCACTCAGACAAAGAACTAGTCCATTGTACTCTTTGTAAAGTTCCTTTTAATGAAATTTTACGAAAAAAGTTGAGTAAGATATTAAGTGGTAAGGCGCCTATAGTACCAGCACCCACTACGTCAGAGCCAAGTACCTGCAACTTGATGCGAGCGTAGGCCGGACATTCACGGCGATAGTGCTCCGCGGTGTCGTCATCACTTTTGCAGCAAGCATCGCAGGATGTGTTACTTATGCCCAGCACATTTAAGTGCTTTGCAAAAGTGTAAAGTGTAAGTGTCATGACGCTGGTAAGCAACCTGAAATCTTTCCTGCTGAGGGACAGCAAAAAGACCGCTAATCTCCTAGTGACGTCGGGAAGCATTCATTTGGTCCGCCTGACCTGTCCAGATAAGGGTCACTGAATTTAACCCTCCGACCGGGTTCAGCGATTTCTTCCATTCTTCTGTCGCTATAGATGGATATGCTTCGCGTCCTCCACCGGTTGTCTGCAATATATATCGCAGCCATCAGGATTGCGTAAATGTCCGCTTGGAAGGCAGATGCAAGCTTTCCTAACGTGAAGTGTTGTCATCCTCCACATCCTATATTGGTTTTGGAGCCGTCCGTGAAGACCCAACTGCATTCGTTTTCTGGCTCAGATGACCAAAACTAGTCTTGGGCACAAGGAGAGTCGATTTCGCATTTGTTTCGCAACAGGGTTTCTGTTGCCTCGGACGGCATGTCCATAAGACCGGAGTTATAAAACAGCCGCTGTCCTCCAGTACGTGTTGTACCAAAGACCACTTCGTTTTAGACGGAAGAGAATGCATCCCATGAGGTGGTCGATTCCGTGTTGCAACACCGACAGAGGGTGCATTTGGAAGACAGGCTTGGGCACATGGATCTCGACCATTCTTTTGATGCTTTTCAGAATGAAGGAAGTCAGACTAATAGGTCTGAAACTCTTGGCGAGATAGTAGTCCTCCCTTCCGATTTTCGGTATAAAGGCCACTCTCACTATTCGCAAGAAATTCGGTATGTGTGCGACAACCAGGCTAGCAGTAAAAATTCTTTCAGCTGGTTTATACCTTTTTGTAACATAACTGGCTAAATGCCATCAGTGCCAGGTGACTAAAGGCCATCAAAGGAAGCAACATCTGTCACCACAAGCGATGAGATATACCAGATACGACGTGAGCTGGTTTTGATTAGATTACTTCAAGCATGAAACAGAGAGTCTCTGCTTTCGACTCGATATAGTAGTTTTTGAGTAGTTCCAGCCTGGTTAATCTTCCTCTTTTGAGAACTTTTACCAGCCTACTGATTTCACCGATGATTTCGATCTTTTCTCAAAAAAAGAAACGCTCTGCGAAGTCCGAATAAGCCTCTTAAAACCTATGTGCTTTAATCTATAAAGATTCCAATCTTCCAATAAATTAGTCTTTAGTGACTTGTTTAAAAATTATCTGGATCCTTTACAAGGACGCTGTGTTTCACCAAGAAATGGGCGATCTGCAGGAGTGCTTACTAGCTGGACATGCCATTTCGAAATACTTGCTAAGGGCTATGTTCAAGTTCTCAACAGCTTAGTCAGGCTTTTGTTTTGTCCTGAGCTTAGGGGGAGCTCTATTGTATGATTATTTGTCGAGCTCCTCCTTAAATCGTGTGCAGTTGCTTTTATGCGCACACAAGGTCGAAACCTCGCATCCGAATCTGAATTCGATGTATCAATTCTCTGACAAGGAGATCTCCGATAGGACGTTTCAGCAAATAATCTCCTTGGCGTACCTTTTGGATAAAGTTAAGTCGATTACATGCTGCCTTAGACTCGTAAAAAAAGTTGACTGAGTGCCAACATTGTTCACAGCCAAGTCAGACAATAGTAAGAAGTCCAGGAGATGATCTTTTTTATTTTGTACCTCACTGAACTGCAATATGTATGCAATATGCAATAAAGCCATGGTGATTGTAGCAAAAACCCTAGAAAAAGTTTACCTTTACAGCAATGAAACAATTGCAACTGTACGACTAATTTGTTTTTATAATTTGCGAGAACTCAAGGAATTTTCTTGCACACAACCCGGGGGAAGAAAAATCAGGGAGAAAAGAAAGAGAGGTATCGAAGAAAGTAGGTTTTAAATGTTTAAAGGTTACAATGATTAGGAAATAAATGCTTAAAAGCAATTGGATGGGTTCTAGGATTTCACACATTCTCCCCGCTTACATACTTCTCAAAGAAGAACCACGGCAAAAGTACGGCCCAGATAGGAAAAATCGGTATAGAGCAAAAATTTCATATCACTACTTACATTTTACAGAGAAACCGAAGAGACAGACGAGACAGTGACACAGTGGCAAAAGTGGCCACTCATTTGTTGCTTAGTTATAGTTGGTTTTGTAGACTGCACAAGGGTGAATGTCTAATTTCTTCGGTTGCTAATGTTTTTTTTAAAAATACGAATATAGTGTATGCACTTATGGTTTCAAACTTCTCTTTAGGGCCTTTAAGAAACAAGTCAAAACAATAGCTTGGAAGAAAGCACAGTGGTAGAGAAAAGACCCAAACACGGTCGAGAAGGGAGTAGAGTAGAACGTATTAAGTTACGTTTTACGGCAATGAATGTCGGTAAAAAACTTAGGGTCTCTTGTTCAAATACGACAAATATATCTCTTCCACACCTACACGCTTTTGATCCTTCAATCTTTGTATAACACTTCTTCACTATTTCTTTCTTTCTAGCTCGCCAAAAAACCAAGTGCTCAAGAAAAACTACGCGAAGAGATCCTCAACAATGTTAACGATATTGGTGAGCTGGAATTTGAAAAACTCCATGAACTGCCCTACCTCGATCAGTGCCTACATGGTAAGACTTTAAAAAAAAATTAATTCTCACACATTTCTAACTCAAAATCGATTTTTTTCAGAGAGTATGCGTATCATTCCACCTTTAATGTTCTCAACAAAACTTTGTACAGAAAAATGTGAACTCAACAGTCGAAATGGCAAGAAAGTCCAACTAAGTCGTAATGATATTGTGCTGATTCCAGTCTACGCTTTACATCATGACGAACAGTTCTTCCCACATCCAAATGAATTCCTTCCGGAACGATTTGCTCCTGAAAATGGTGGGGTGAAGAAGTACCGCGAGATGGGAGTTTTCTTTCCATTCGGGGATGGTCCGAGAATTTGTTTGGGAATGAAATTCGCCCTTACACAATCTAAGGCTGCCTTAGCTGATATTGTGAAGACTTTCAAGGTAACCTTGAACCCAAAGACTAGGACAGATAATCTACTTGACAGGACGAATTTTATTGGAACACTAGAGGGTGGAGTTTGGTTAGATTTTGAGGAAAGGAACTAAGTCATGTCATTTGTTTGGAAATATATTGTTTTCTTTTTTATTTTTATTTTGATGGGTTACGTATTCAGTTTGTCATCTGAGAAACAGTGCAGATAGGGTATAGCTTATCGTTCTAAAATAGATTCTATACTATACTTTATCATAAAACCTATGGAATTGGAATTGAACTCTGGTGGATTACATATCGAAGAGTCTATTCATCACTCAAAGTACTTGTGTACTGACTTTCTAATAACACATCCTATCCAATGTGTAGCAACTGATTCAACTGATTCATGGCAACTAGAGAAAAGCTTCTCTGAGTCAAACTTTTTAAGATTCAACAGGGTTTTTTAAATCTCTTCAGTGTTTCCACTGAGTAAGAACTGAGGTCCTCTAACCTTAAGCAGAGAAATGGAATTTAATGTTCTTCGATTCCGGTTATGCTCTCTACATCTCACTATTCACGACGGTTAAATTCGTGAACTACTACACTACAGTTCTGGGCCCGATTCTTAAATCATTTACTTAAAGAATGAAATCTATCTAAATGGATTACCTTTTCAACTGTTATTTTGGAACGAGCATTTTCGTCCGCATAGGGTTGAGTAACTTCTTTTTCACAAACAGTGTAGTTCAAACTAAGGCTCTCGAATCTAGCTCTTGCCGACTGCCTAAGTTCTCCAGAAAGAGTACCATTTAACAAACTTTGTTTACTTGAAGCATATTTAATATTAATGCGCCCATATTTCGAGACAGATCTTACATAATCTGCATCCCAAACGTAGTGCTAATGTGGTTATGCCATTTTTACCACTCTATCCGTTGCAGGTAAATAATCGCACGTTGTCAGTTCGGACGAGATGCTAATTATCCTCTGCCTAAACAGGCTTCTAAAACAAACTCAACTAAAAGATTTGGATGAGAACGAACTCATTGTTGGCGCGGATACAATATATGACAATGAGGTTCGGATCTGCATATAAAACGTTCCGACTTTGAATAGTTCACATGCCGTCGAACAACTGACGGATGCTCAAATAAAAACAGATATAACTACCATCCAGATCGGACAAAACAATGATGGAAAACTGCGACAAATACCATTGTGTATGCTGACACGAAGGATCGGTAAACAGTTATAAATATTCTGAATAGGTTTTCATTCGCCAACATCACTTTTATAAACATCCACGTTCGTACAGACGAAATAGATGAGGAACCAATCTCCTTGTATATTCTTTTTAAGAAAAGCAGGAAAGCCGATGATCTTGGAAATCATTAATTTAACCTGCCGGCAAACTGCTGATTGCTATGTCATTCCATATGCAGTTATGCTCATATGAAACCCTACCCTCAATAGAAGCCCTAATCGAGAACGAGGTTAGTCCTTACGTAGGCTACTATTCTAAAAACCTATTTCTCGTCATCCTATGGTGACTTGAGTCATAAACAACATGAGAACAATCAGTAAGAGCTTGACTTCCCGTCGAAAATGAAATCTTATGTTGTCGCCCTCCAGAAAGACACCAGCGACGCATTCTAAATCGGTTTTGAGGGCATCAATAAAGACCCGATTACGCTCCATACCCGGTTTAGATTCTGACCGAAACCAGTCCTCTTTCTTAACAACCTCTAAGTTCGGAATTATTGCAATTCCGAAGGTGGCAGCAGTTCTGACCGTATTACTTAGTATTGTTGATGAAATACGCTTAGCAATAGATAGGAGAGAAGTAAGTCTGCTTACTCTTCTCGACTTCTCCAAGGCTTTTGACTCGATCATGCGATCCTCTGTTCTAAACTAAGAAGCTTGTTTCGCTTCTCTTCAACCGCAACCAAGCTTTTTCAATCAATGTATAGTTGTTGGAGATAAACCGTCAGCTCTTCTCCCAGTGTGCTGTGGTGTACCACAGGGATTAATTTTTTTTCCTACCTTACATTAACGATTCTCCCCCCAGGCGGTCAGACACTCCGCCATCCTCATGATCGCCGATGATGTACAAGTCTTAATAAGTAGCCAACTAGAAGAAGCAATGAACGATAATTTGTATTACATACAGCAGTGGGTACGGAGTGTAGTAATAATCTCTGTCTGAATACAGCTAAATCGATTGCCATAAGCCGTACCAAATTAGATAGGGTGCTGCTTCCACACATCAAACTTTGTGACTGTGTGATCACCTACGTTGAAAAAGTAAGGAACCTTGGAATCATCTTTAATGACACACTTACTTGGTCCGACCACATAAACACTAAAGTAAAGTGTATGCTGCCATTCGACACTTCTTCCTCATCAAAACAAAAACTTTACTGGCTAAAGCTCTTCTTCTAACTACTCTACCTACACCGACTCTTACTCGTTAAGAAATTTAAATGGTATACTAGGTGGGGTGAAAAGTAACCTCCTTGGGAATGAAAAACATTTTTTTAAATTTTTTATTTTATTTTATTTAATTATTTCAATTCAATTCAAGGGGACTATCCCTTTTTAAGTTGATACACTTATTCCAGAGATTTTCCAAATTCTTGATCCCGTCCGAAAAGTAATTTTCCAGAAGGTCTGCAAAATACTCCTCCGTGGAGTTGATGATTTCCTCGCGTGAGCTGAATTTTTTATTGATGAGCCATCTTTTGAGGTTTGGGAAGAGATAATATTCCGAGGGAGCCAAACCGGGTGAATACGGTGGATGCGACAGCAATTGGAGCCGTAAGTCATTGATTTAATTAAACTAATTTTTTTTTTCGCTCCATGTGAGGCCGTTTTGCAACGATTTTGCTCCAATAATGCACAGTAACACTCGCTGTTGATGGTTTTTCCTTTTTCGAGGTAGTCCACGAATAGTATGCCATGACAGTCCCAGAAAACCGACGCCATAATCTTTCCGACCCATCGAGCCTCCCTCGGCCGCTTCGGAGCACTCATGCCGGCTTCAGTCCTTTGCCGGGCATTCATTCTGTTCTCTGGTGTTCAACAGTTACCAATCGACACCAAAAGTCCGCCCGATTCCGCATCAGCAAGTCCAAGCACTCTTTCGAAGCGCTCTCGCATTCGTGTTTTTAGTCAGAAGTGAGTATGCGCGGTACAATACTAATCTTTGTGGTATTTGCTAGCTCGCGCACCTTTATTTTTCGGTCAGCCAACACCATTTCATGTATTTTTTTGACATTGTACTCTGTAACCGCATCAGAGGGCCTGCCTCTGCGGACTTGATCGGTAGTGGAGTTGCGGCCATCACGAAACTCTCGAAACCAATATTTGACTGTGTAATCTGACGGAGCATTAGTCCCATAATATTTATCCAACTTTTCTTTTGTTTCATTAGCCGTTTTGCCTCTCAAAAAATAATGTTTTATGAGAGAACGAAAATCGTTTTTGTCCATACTCAACATGATGCCAAACAGGTCAACAACAATTAGCTGTCAAAACAAAACTAAAGACAGTATCGCACTGAAATTTGGCATGTCTGACTAAATTTGGCTGTTCCTTTGTTAACTTCTTGAAATTCAAAGCCTTGTGCTGCTTCCACCAAGTCATGCGAACTGGCCAACCAGACTATCTCTATAGAAAATTGGACTTTCCAGTTTCGCAGTTGTCGCATGTGATTATCCAACCACGATACTCCTGCTCGGCATCCGAACGCACTTTCTATGTTTGTACCACACGTCAGTGGAATTCTCTACCAATCGAAATAAAAAGTATCGCAAATCATCGCACTTTTAGAACCTTCCTCCTGAGATTCCATTCATCATCCTAGTCTCCATCTGAATATTAGCTTTAAATTTGTACACATCAATAGAGTTCTGATAGCATTTGAATAATGAACTCGTTTTATGACTTTCCTTCTATCTTAGATTCATAATACTTGTACGCTAACGCTGCGGGGACATGAACTCATGATGAAATACCCTCTACTTTCTGTGCCACTGTCTGCAATATGTAGTAATTCGGAGCCAGTTGGCCTTATGAACATTATTTCACTATTAAAGGCTGTTCATTCGGATCGTCAGAACTAATAGGACCTATATTTGTTTTAGAAAGTGGGCTTCTATGAGTCACAGCCGGGAGATGGCCGTTTGGTTTGAAATCAATTTCTCCCAATCGTAGCCAATTCAACTAATGTCTATATCCTAACACGTGTAATGGTTTCTTTCTGGTGAAATTAATATGACAACTTGGCGGTTTCCTCACTATAACACAACGGCCGTGCCGTTTCTAAGAGAGGGCACCACTTGAATTAAATCCATATCATTTTCAGTTAGTACCAACCTTCAAAAGGTACGTGTATAAATTTGACAGCTGTCGGACGATTAGTTCTCAATATATAGCGTTGTGAGTGAAGCAACTTTTGTTATTGTGGAAAAAAAAAAATGGATTCAAAGCAATTTCGTGTGTGAAGCCAATGCAAAGAAATGGCTTGATAAGTGTTACCCGGGCTCTGCACCAGCCGAACGAACCATTCGCTGGATTGAAAAATTCAAAAGTGGTCATACAAACACCGAAGATGATGCACGCAGTGGACGTCCAAAAGAGGCTGTTTCAGATGAAAACATCAAAAAAGTCCACAAAATGATTACGAATGACCGTAAAGTGAAGTTTATCGAGATAACTGAGGCTCTGAAGATATCAAAAGAGCGTGTTGGATATATCATAGACGAATATTTGGACATGCGAAAGCTCTGTTCAAAGTAGGTGCCGCTACTGCTCACAGTCGGCCAAAAATAACAACGTGTTGTTGATTCAGAGGAGTGTTTAAAGCTGTTCAACTGCAATAAAGCCAAATTTTTGCGTCGGTATGTGACAATGGATGAAACTTGGCTCCATCACTTCACACCAGAATCAAGTCGGCAGTCAGCTGAGTGGCGAGCAGGCGACGAACCTCGTCCAAAACGACCAAAAACTTAACAGTCGGCTGGCAAGGTTATGGCAGCCGTATTTTGGGGCAGCCAAAAGGGGCAGACTATCAACAGCGACTATTACATTGCGTTGTTGGAGCCTTTGAAGGACGAAATCGCAGAAAAACGGCCGCATTTGAAGAAAAAGAAAGTGCTGTTTCATCAAGACAATGCACTGTGTCACAAGTCGATGAAAACAATGGCAAAATTGAATGAATTCGGCTACGAATTGCTTCCCCACCCACCGTATACTCCAGTTTTGACCCCCAGCGACTATTTCCTGTTCGCAGACCTCAAAAGAATGCTTGCCGGAAAGAGATTTAAGACGGATGAAGAAGTAATCGCCGAAACGGATGCCTATTTAGAGGCTACAAAACTGGTATCGAAATCATTTCAATCAGTATATCGCCTTCGAAGGCAATTATATTTATAAATAAAGTTGAATTTTGCAAAAATTTTGTGTCTTACTATAAAACGGCACTGAGTTTTTCGACCATGTGTTAGATTCTGTTCTCGTTGTTGAATTGTTCCCAGAATATATCAGGTATCCGTGAACCTGAACGCTATATTCATAAATATTTCATTCCGACCCGTATTTTATCTTCTGCACTGTTCATGCCTCCCTAAGAACTTAGAACCATATTCGAGCTTTGTTTTTGATAGAAGGACAGTGTATTGGTTGTCAATGCGGACGGCGGCTTCCTTAATAACTGTTGGATTTCGCCGATGGAATGACATACCAACTGACCCAAAACAACTTTATTTTTCTCACTATCAAACCTTTTAAGAAACTCAACACATGCCCTTGCATTTTGAGAGTATTCGCACGACGAGTTCTTTAAAAACAAGTAGCACAGCTTCAGTCCGGATAAGAGGGTCTATATTATTGCTTCTTGTACATTTAGAAGGACCCGATTGAAGGTAGCATCGTCCAAATAGTTGCTGCATCAGGTGAAGCACTTTGAAAAAACTGTTTTCCTAAAACTATGCAAGAATTTGTAGTGTTCTGGTTCAAAGCTTTTCTAAAAGCTTAGTTTTGAATGTATACAGGGTGCCTCAAATTCATTCAATCAATAAAATTATTATATCTTACTTTGTTTAAATTCTCTGAACTTTTTGACTCTATTTGGAGTTCAACAAAGTGCTTGGGTTCCTTATATATCGTCCCTAAATATATGGATTTTTCTTCAATGGTCCTATTTTATGTTTGGCTTTTCTACCTGATTGAATAAGTGGATTCCATTGCATGGCATACTGTCTTCGCTCCGCAAAGTTTAACTAATCCACTACCACTTACCTGTAGTTGATCGTTCGATATACGGTTTGGCCAGAAACCCCAAGAAGGTTGGAAACTTCCTTGTGCGATATAAGTCACTTTTTAGATGCTTAACACCCATAAAGTACCTCTATTTCCATGTTTTATAGGAAAAGTGTTAACTTGCTTGAAACACTTCTTCTCCGTCTTTAAGGTAGCATATCGGGTGCAGTTTTGATTTGTCAATTTCACGTCCAAATCCAGTTTGGAAGATGGTGGTATTCTATGACCATGCTAGATATACTAATCTGATTACTTTTTCGATTTCCTGTCCAACAGGTCAGTTGAGTTGAACGGCGCTGATGTTATGCTGAGACTCTGACTCCAAGCTGTGGGTCAGAGGCCTCATGTTTCATCCAAATATCACTGATTACATCGAGAAATAGGAGTGCCAATGAATACAAGTCTGCTTTACTCCGCTGCGAACTTCAAGTTCTTCTGACACTGCTGTGTAAGACATGACATTAACCGCCATCGCAGATAGCCTTTATAACTATCGACTACTATTTTTTTGATTTACCCCGTCTGAAGAAGGCTTGCCATATAGTATAGTCATTCAAGCTGTAGAAGGTCTTCCCAAAATCAATGAAGAAATATAGCGGAGATCTCCACTCGACGGATTATTCAATGATCCACAAATTGTTGATGTATTCCAAGTAAAAGGATCCTGATCAACATCAAGCATTGAGCAAGAGTTTTTACGCTTTATTCAGTTACCACAGCTCTAGAGTTAAGAAGTGTTTCGCCGGGATGCCTTATAGCCGGCCTTATTTCAGCATTACTGGTAAAATGTGCAAACGGGTCTAAATTTTTAATTCAAAATCATCTGGCAACCTTTTCCTCGTAGTCCGTAAAATTATGTGAAGTCCTTTAACTAACAAAAGTAGTGTAGTAGAGCTTTGACCAAAAACGAGATCCTTTATTATATTATAAAGGGTGACCAGATAGCAATAATAGCTTTTCCAATTTTTATGTTTCAGCAGCTGTCAAAGTTACGAATGACATAGAGCTGTCAAAATATTCAGTAAGGCTTGCCACTTCATCATACACTTGCCAAATATGCGGAAATTCGGTTCTAAATATGCAACGTGAAATTCGTTGTGGTTTCAGTGTGCAGGCAATTCGTCGTCATTGTGGAAGTCGACAATTTTGAGTGTAGGTTCACCGCCGACCAGCTGAATTGAACATTACCAGAGAGTCAACCCAGCTTATTTTGCATTTGAATTTGGCCTACATCCATATAAGATTGTGCTGACGTAACAACTGAACCCGAATGACCATAGATGACGCCGTGAATCCGCTAATTGGGTGGAAATTTTGGTCGAGGATCCGAATTTTGGCCAAAAAATCGTCTTCTCGGACGAGACCCATTTTTGGTTCAGCAGCTATGTTAACAAGCAAAATTATCATTATTGGAGCGAACACAATCCAAAAGTGTTCGGCCAAGCATCAATGCATCCACATAGATTGACTCTTTAATGCAGTTTATGGAATTGCGGCATCGTCGGACCTTATTTCTTTCGAAATGAATCTCACGTGTAGAGCGATATTAGCCGACTTTCTGTGGTCAGAGCTTGACAACATCGATATCTCTGAGCTGTGGTTCTTATAAGATGGCCTTACATGCCGTAAAAAAGTTGTAAAGGAGAAGTTTGGTGACTGATTCATCTCACAGCGAGCGTACATCAATTAGCCGCCGCGATCTTGTGATTTGACATCACTCGATTATTTTCTCTAGGCCTACGTCAAGTTATAAGCCTACGCTAACAAGCCAGCCACTTTGGACGAGCTCGAGGCCAACATCCGACACGCTATTGCCGGAATAACGCCACATATATTGAACTGAGTCATCAAAAATTATACCGACCGCTTGAAGCATTACCACCGAAGCCGAAGCGGTGGTTTGAATGATGTGCTATTCTATACATAATGACATGAACGTAGCTTCAAAATAAAGTAAGAATCAATTTACTATACTACAGACGGTTCTGCTGTAACACTCTCTTGCTGCTCTTTAGCCTTGGTAGTTACGCTGTACTTATTCTAATTCATATGGAAGTGGACAATGGTATCCATCTTTTTTTTTTCTTATTTTGGTACCCTTAAGATGTTTGCATGCAGAGAGGAAGAAGGGAAGTTAGGGAGTGAATAAGAGAGATACCTATGTGCATTGATCTTAAATGTTTGCAAGTTATAATGACTAGGAAATAAAGAGCTTGGAAGGGCGTTCCATACGCCAGCTGTACGACTTAGGACCACGAACGATATTTCAGAGTACGTCCGAAAACTTGTGAGTAAACTGATGAGCATTCGTAGTGAGACGGGTAAAAGATGAAGCTTTGAAGGAGCAGAAGCTACTGACAATTTCAGTGAAGCACTGCTGAAGACATTACGTTGGTGTTTGAGGGCGTCAATTGTCTGTGTAATATTGGCATCACCTATGAGTTTTATCGCACGATTTTGCATCCTATCTATCAAGTGTAAAGAGGTCTTCAGGGCGAATGATCAGATGTGGGCCTTGTACTTCAATTTTGGGCAGAAGAATGATTTATATTGTATTATTAAGCCCTGATTAGAGGGTATAAAATATTTCTTTCATCGATTGAAAGAACTTAGATATTTCGCAGCATTTTTGGCGACATTAAATATGTTGTCCTTCCAACGTATGTTGATATCGAGAAGAGAAAGTGCCATTCATTGAAAATGACAGCAGACAACATTGTGTCTTGGATGCATTAAATACCACTCTGTTGGTGGTTCCCCATTTAGTAATGCTGCTATATCGGAATTTCAAGAGGTTAGCATACGCTGTCGTTTCCGTCTTACAGACGAAGAGCAAGCACTCACGTCGGGGAATAAATATGAAAAACAGACAATAATATCGTTAGCAAAGGAATATATTGTATTAGAAGTAGCAGACAAGAGATTATTAATGAAAATTAAAAAGAGTGTCGGAGATAGAACGTAGCCCTAGGGCACACTAGCATTTACTCGTATTTTGTGCATGTCAGAATTGAATTTATCCAAGACAACTTGAATTGGACGTTCTGAAGGTAATTTCTAATCCATTGAAGAAGATAGTCGTCAGTCCCAAACGCAAGCATTTTCGACAAAAGAGCCTGGCGTTCTCAATTCCACTCGAATACAATTTTTAAAGCATCCGCTAATATAGGGTTTTCCAATAGGGACTTGACAACTTTGAATTTGTTCTGTGAACGCACTCTTTCACTAATCATCAAACTGTCACTCTCAATTTATTCAGTAAACTCAACATTTTTATGATGAGCAACGTCTGCAAATAATAAAAATTTGCTACAGATATTCGGAGTCGATGACTGCAACTTTAAGAGCGTTAACTCCAATTTTCGGTCGTAGTTCTCGCCCTAGTAGACAGGCAATAACAAGTTTAGTGCAAAAATTTGAGCCTATATATTCGTTGTGTGATGTATCAGTGAGACAACGGGTTGGTCGAAGTGTCGAATATATCGCTGACGTTCAGACCTCCGTAGCAAACGATCCGATCAGTCAATACTACGGCGTTCTCAAGAATTGGGCATCGCTTAGACCACATTATGGCGTATTTTGCGTAAGGATCTTGGCTTACACCCATACAAGCCGATGGACCATTCGAAGCGACGCACGTTCTCTGATTGGGTTCTAGAGAAGATGCGCCAAGATGATGAATTTCATCGCAAAATCATCTTCAGTGAAGAAGCTCATTTTTGGCTGAATGTATTCGTAAATGAGCACTTATGCGTTATTGGTCGGGTGAAAACCCACATGTGCTTCATGAATCACCACTTCATCCACAAAATATAAATGTTTGGTGCGGTTTGCATGCCGGCAGCGTTATTGGGCCATATTTTTTCGTCGACGATAACGATCGTCACGTTACTGTGAATGGTCAGCGTTAGCGCCATGATCACCGATTATTTTTGGCCCGAATTGGAAGATATGGACTTGAACGGCATGTGGTTTCAACATGATGGTGCCACAAGCCACACAGCACACGCTATTATCGATTTATTGAAGAGTAAGTATGATGAGCGTGTTATCTCAAGACATGGGAGAGTCGATTGGTGGCCTCGTTCGTGCCGTTTGATTGTTTTCTGTGGGGCTACGTTAAGTCATTGGTTTATGCCAACACGCCGACGATGTTGGAAGAGCTCGGAGCCAACATTGAACGTGAAATAGCGGCCGTTTCGGCCGAAATGTGTGGCCAAGTCGTTGAAAATTGGGTTCAAAGAATCGACCACTGCAAGCGTGCCCGCGGTGGCCATATGAACGAAGTCGAGTTTCATTCATAAATGTTTTGATTGTACTTCAAGCCAATAATAAAGTTTTTGAAATATCTCAAATGATTTGCCTTTTATTTAAAAAAAAAATTGTCAGGTCGTTGTTAGAAAACCATATATTAGAGTGATCGACATGGTTCGAAGTACTATACATTGTCGAACAGTTGAGTTATGTAAATATATATAATATTGATTTAGGTTCATTGCCACCTAAAAGCTTTTCGTCAAAAGGCATGTAAGTAGAATGGCCTGCAATTCAAACAATTTCAAATGATCAGAATAAAATAGTGTGTGTGTCAATTGAGTAAGTACAAGAGTTCTATTACAATATCTGTCATATATATAATAACTAGGTGTCATATTATCAAGTGTACACCTTTTCATGACTCTAAAGTTGACAGCCAATTGGTCTGTCAGTTCAAAAACTACACATCTGTTCGTAACCAATTGTTTTGTTCGTTTGCCGGTTTCTCTGTTTGTCCGAACATCACAAAAAAACTATCAAACCGATTCTAACAGGGTTTTCACTGTTTGATAGCCTATTTCTTAACTTACAAACTGCGATATGTTCCTTTATGATCGGTAGAACAGAGCCGAACTTACAATTAAAAAAAAAAACGTTTCAAAATAACAACAATAACGTATTTGAACAACTACTACATCTGGTATAGACACATGTACATACATATGTATATCTATATGTTATGTATGTATTACACACATAGTTCAGGCCCAGAGAGATGGAGTCGCCGGTCTAACGAATACATAAATATCAAACATCATATCCATATGTGCACACATGAGCACGCTCCCTCAAAAGAGAAGCAGAGAAAAAAAACAACAAAACAACTTTTTGTTTTCCCTTCTCACGGGTGTATTATCATCGCTGAGTTGTAATTAGATTTCGTAAGGTAAAGTAATTACCAATATTAATCGTTTGGGGTAACGTATACAAATATATGATACCTCACAATTTTTGTTATGTCTAGCACTTTACAACGAATTGAAAGCTAATTAAACCAGATACACCGTTTTTGAGTAATCGATGAACGAATGTAAAACAATGCTTAAACTATTTAGTAGTTTGACCGCTGTGGGGGATAACGGGATAATTTATGAATTTTGATGTCAAAGAAGACATAATCTTTAATGTATGTGGCCGTGGATAGGAGGTTTCCGTCTCGCGAATTCCGCTGATTCCTTTTAACCTTCCTTCCAGTTCAAATGACCCGAATTCCCCGTCATCCTCTGCTTCGCCATGGCCTTCAACAGGTCGCTATAGACTTCCGAACGCCTCCTCATCATTTACACTCCCAAGAACCAAACAAGTAATGTAATATACAGAGAGTCTCTGATTTAAAATTAACACCATACCGTTCGGTTGGTTTTGATTCCATGTGGCAAGCAGAGCAGTGAATGCACTTCACTCCCAGTCCCTGTTCGCTGAATTTTTTTAATTTTGGTGGGTTTTAGGCCCACATTTATTAAGCTTAATAAAAGCTTTATCTATATTAAAAAGTAGCACTTAAGAACTAACAAAAATTGAGTCTCAGGAACCAAGGGAATTGTGGAAGAGAGCAAGTTTGAGAGGAGAAGTGAGCAGTTTAAAATCAAAAACGCGGAGGTTTGAGTTGACCTTACGGTCATTGAAATTATAAGAGGAGTGATGGGTTGTAATATAGAAGAGACGAGGACATCGTTAATTACGAGGTTTAGTGTTGAAGAAAATAGAATGCACAGAACCATCCTCAAGGAGCAAATTAAAGGAAACAACGTTAAATGTTCTCGATTCGTGATAAATAAACTTACTTAAAAGCGGACCACACTTGGCTGGTATATTCGAGAAAGGACCGGACAAGGGTAATGTAAAGTTCTCCCGTCACATAGGGGTTGCAAAATTTTTTAGACCATCGTTTGATAAGACTAAGTGATGAGTTGGCTTTAAGCAATATCTCATCAATATGCGAACGGAAGTTTAACTCTCTATGGTATAAAATGATAAGGTCGCGAATGGATTGAATCTGAGGTACAGGTTGGCCATGCAGAAAATAAAGTCGAGAACGAGATTGATTGGACTTACGTGACAAAGTCATAGATTGACATTTGGATACATTAAGCTCCAAATGTGAAAAATCTATCGAGGTATTTTTAAGGAGATACAGTCTCGGGGGGTGCATTGAGTCAAGTTTTCTAACGTAAACACCTGTCGTATAGACTTAAGTTTACGGGGTGTCCATACATCCGTGGGAGCAAGGATACCCCTTGCCATCGCCTGCCAACTTCCAGAGTACCAATTCGCAACTGTGTTGGATGCACGGTTCCCTCTGATAGTATTCAAGGCCGATCTAAAACCTCTTGTTGATCTTAGGATCACAGCACCCAGTACTTTTTGCAACTCTACATTGGGTCAAGCCAAGAAAGACGCTTCCCGCGATTTGGGTTTAAATCACAACTATCATGACGCCCCCATAAGTGGGGCTTCCTCTACAAGTCACGCCCGGACTAAAATCTGGGGCGCTCCTGACTCCCATACTAATGTGATTAAAGTCCTGGTATGGACATCGGTGGTCCTGCCACCAACAGAACCTATAGCCGACCGTTTATAGCTAGTCAAATCATAGCAACCTTCAGAGGCTCTGCCCACGCTTTTTATTAGACAACGTCATTGATGGACGAAGCTTTGATAATTTAGCCGCGGCCCTTGGACGAATCTTCGTAAGATCGTTTTTAGTTAAAATAAAAAATAGGGGACATCGATAGCTGCCTTGTGGGGCACCGAAAATAGCTAAAAACGGGGATTGAGGAGTCTGACCTAAAACAAAAGCTATAACAGCGGTTCTTCAGATAAGAAGATATTGGGAAGGTACTTGAAATATATTGGGTCAGGTACGAAGAAGTTGTCTGCAAATGATTGTTTAAAAAAGTTTGCGAAATAGCAAAAGTATGTGGGTCGGTTGAGGAGAGGGAGGGGGGATAAGATTTTCTCTTGTAGCTGACGAATTGATAACATGTGTTAGGGTCTTTGATAAGGTTGGTCTGCCCTGTGTCGAAAAAGCGCTGATAGAAGCAGTTCTAGAGCTGGGTGAATTGGAGAGTAGTTCTAGTTAGAGAAGTTAGAAAAGGAATTGGTGCGAAGCGAAGTAAAAATCGAAGTCTTCTGGTGAAGAGTTGTGGAAAGAAAGAGAAGAATAAGTTACCACCTTAAGTTATCGATAATTGATAGCGTTAAGATACAAAGCATTACTGTGGAGTTTATGATATGGTTAGCTAAAATAATGTCTACCGATGGAGTTAAAGACGTAACTTATTTGGCAGAGGTTTGAGTCTGTTATACGTTCAATGAATAGGCATTTCTTAAATGAACTAGCGTTAGGCGTGGTAAAATAGAATTGATCATCCAATAGAATCCACGTCAGCAGTCGCCAAAGATAAAATTATTGTCGATGGAATCACTTAGGTCAATAGGTTGGTTAATCGCTTTAATAGCAAGGATTTAGGATACGATGGGTTAAGCCGGGAGAATGTAGCAACGCCTAACATACAGAGACAAATTGGAGAGCTTGAAAGGGATGCCGATGAAAGAAAATGCAAGGCTATTGTGATTCATGGAGATTCAAGTATAGGGAGGGCAGGATCATTACCCATAGGAAGAGAGTGATCGTCATTTCGGTAAACGTTATAAGAAAATTTGAGAAGCTCCTAGCTCTTTATGTCGTGAATCAGACTAGTTTCTGTGAGACCATTGACGTCGAAAGAGAGGCCATGAAATTTAGACAAAACAGCGGGAAATTTAGAGCGCAAGCTTCTTACGTTTTGGTAGTAAAATGTAAGAGGAAGTTTGTTGCATGGAGGAGTAGTGAACTGTAATTGAGATGCAGACAAGAAATGTAAGTTAAGAACGGTAAAATTTATCATGATCGGTTGATCTACGTGAGAGACTTTTTTTAGAGCGATTTTTTCAAGCAGTTGCGAGGTCATCCGCAACCTTTTGGGGAGATCTGTTGAAGATTGTGTGGTACAATACATGTTGTAAAGATTCCTGAAGCCAGTAATAGCAGTAGGAAGGCCTTCCTATTGGATGAAGACCATGATGCTTGTTTTAGTTTTGCCCTTAGTTTTTAGATGTCCTTATAAGAACCGCAGGATTTTATTCTGCGCTATGTATTGGGAGAGTGATTGCTAGTGCCTCTGTCACATGTGCTTCTTTTCCTAAAACCTTAACCCCTATTGAACTGTTTTATTCTGCATCGTGAAATGTATTGACTGAATCTAAACTATTTACTTCTATCCCCAACGTGATTGCAGTTAAATACTCATCTGTGGAGGAATAATGCACAACTACTTTGCTGTTATTTATCCCCACGCTACGACCCTTTGTTCTATGTCTGTCTATGGCAGGATGCTATTTTTCCTCTTTTCATCACAAATAAGACAACTTTGCTGACAGTCTACAAGGACCCAAGTTTAAACAAAGTTTTATAGCACCATGCTTGAGGCTTACTGTACATACATATGTATATCAGCATCTCACGCCTGGATTAAAAGGTTTCCTAAAAGACGACTTCAACTTTTAGTTTAATTCCGTCTGTAGATGTTGAACCTGCGATAAAAAGCGGCGAATTCGCTTTTTATGTCCTATAGCTGTTCTACTCTTGCCCAAACTACACTTACAAGTATGACTAGGGCCAAACGAAAACCCTAAACCGTTGCCTTGACATCTTTAACAGCACTACTTTAACTTTCTTCTTCAGTTTTGTACACGCTTTTTTTGGTTTCTTTCGTCATTTTTGTTTATTTTCCCCTTTTTCCATTACTTGACTTTGGTTTTTGTTTTATTGATATGGAGCCCTACAAGTGTACCTACAGAGGTAAGACCTAACACTTTGTACACCTGAATTTAGTACTAATGATCACTTTAAACCTCCTCAGATCCACATTCACCACTCACACCGCTTACACCAATTAGTGAGTTTACATTGAGGCACACTTTACGCGATCACTCGCCAAGTCTTATGCCCATAACAAAGATAGTCCTTGATAAATGTCCACCTCCAAAGCGAAACCGATTGACTTGCAAATTTCCCGAGATTCGTCGCTCCTCCCCATTGACAAGATCTACGGAAAAAACCCTGGAGCAACGTTCCGGTGAATCACACTATTTGCAAAATTTGAAGAGAATCTTGGTACCAAGTTTGAGACATACCCCGAAATCGCTGGATCTCGGACGTGGTAGTCCTGGTAAGCAAACCAGTTCCAAGCCGAAACGTCTTAAATTTAAGTGTTTTAAAATCAATAATTCTCCACCGCCTATGAGTCCGAGAGTATTGCAGATTTTAAAGGACATCGGCATGGAGAAATATCGCCACATCTTTCTTAAGGAAGAAATCGATTTGGCCGTCTTCAAAATCCTTACAAGATCTGATCTGGAACAGTTGGGGATTTGCGATGAGAAGGATATCCCGACGATACTTAAAGCAATTCGTGTAGTTAAAAAATTGTGAATTTATTTATCTATTTAGAGACGTACATATGTGTGTGCTGAAATGTTTTGTTTGTTTAAATTCTAATTTGTGTTTGGCGTTACCATGTGACAAGTAGTACTAGTAATAAAATTCAATTAAGTGTAATGGATAGTAAATACCAGTTTTAATGTTTCTACAAAGTTTGTGAAGGTTCTGGTAAATTATAGCTAGCGACGACGTCGACAAAACCCATCCGGCTAAGTGTTCTAAGTTCACTTAGCACTCCTTGTGATGCCCGAAGCAAAACAGATCTTCCAACGGACTTGGTAATGTTTCTTCTAGTTTTGTATGTCAAAATTTTCTTTCAACTTGAGTGCCGTTAGACTTTTAACCCTTTCTCTTTGATCTTCATGGTTCAAACATGGCGAGCCTCATGGCCGGGGTATTATAGTTGATTCGCCAAATGTCACTGTAGTTCGGAGTTGACTGTTTGCACTGCATCCATCTCAGTTAAGGTCATCAAAATAGAGCCCCGTTACGATCTCATTACGCATTCTATATTCTTTCGTACTGAGAATAGCAGAAAGGATGCTATCGCATAGTGGAGAGTTATGCTATTTGAAGTTATGCTTATATGAAACCCAACCGCCAGTGGAAGCTTGAATCGTAGTCGCAAACAGTTCTAACGTAAATTTAGGTCTTAACACACTGTTCTCTGAGCTTTGCCTAGGCTAACAAGTTCATTGGCACTTTTATTTCCGGTGATTTCATTATGACCGCCGACCTAGACAAGACTCAGTGAATTCAGTTTTCGACTTGGCTGAGAACAGCCATCTACTCACGATCCTGAAGAGACATAAATTTTCTTAAAATGGAGTGATATCTAACGTTGTTATGATCCAAAAATACACCAACCTCATGTTCTACATTGGTTTTGGCGTCATGTGTGAAGATTCTAGCCGAAAACATTTTTGGGCACAAGACAGGTCGATTTCGTGTTTCATTTGCAATACAAGTTCTGATATCATTGTATCAGACAACATGTCAGTCAGACCAAATTCAAAAGATAATCGACGATCAGGCTCATTAAAACTTCAGTGCATGTTGGACTAAAGATAACTTCTTCTTAAACAAAAGATGGCTTCGAGGACACAACACATAATATAGATATCTTGAGAAGGGAGAGATTCAACAACCCGTTGAGAGCAGCTATGAGTGTGCTAAGGAAACCCTATTGAGCCGTGGACAGAACGTTTCATTGAGTCTGGTAGAAGCTACTGTAACCTGTGTTTTTGGAAGGCCGGTCTCACCAGGCAACCACAAAATTAATGCCTTTAAGTACTATATGAGTCAGACCAGTCAATTTACTCCTTCTCACAAAGAGAAGAACTTCAGTTTAGAGAGGATTGACTAAAATCCCAAATCTTTGCACCATTCGTCTTTCACATCTAGGTCTGTCTACGCTTTAACGCAGACAATCGGTAGAAATGATTTAGACAGTACAGCTACATCATACACGTTAGAACTATTGAAAGTGTTAACAGTGAACCGACCAACATGCATCATAGCAGAAACTAGATGCTGCCTTGCAAACAACACCTGTTTACGCCCGCAATCACATATTGGCCAGAGTTAGTATTCCATGCTTCTCAACTTAAGGAAGTCTGAATTATAGATCTGAAGCTCTTGGCGAGCGAGTAGTTCTCTTTCTAATTTTCGGTATGAAGGTTACAGTCATTGTTTCGGTATGTATACCGGTGCCAGGCTAGCGGTGAGGATCCTCTTCAGAGCTACCAACAGCAGGTCTATAACTTTTTGTAACATAACTGCGTATATACCATTGGTGCCAGGCTACTTGAAGACATCAACAGAAGCAACAGCATGTATAATTGCCCCATCGGTTGGGCTCAGAGTGTTGTGTTATTAAGTTCACTAATAGCTTCGTTAATATAGGGTTTTCCAATAGGGAACTTTGAATTTAATTTGTGAACGCATTCTTTCACTAATCATCAAACTGTCACTGTCAATTTATAGTGACACCTTCCTTAAAATTAGTCGAAAGTGACTTGTTAAGAAGTTTTCTGAGAACTGCAGTTCTACGTCCCAGGAAGGAATGGGCAATCTGCAGTATTGTTTTCTATCTGGCTTTGTCAGTTCAAAACACTTGACGGTACCGTTCAGGCTTTGAACAGCTTCCTCTAGCTTTTATTTTGTTCTGAGTGTACGAGGATCATTAACAGACTTGCCCATCTGCTCCCTCAAGCATACCAAGATGTTTTCCGCGAATGTCGCGCCCCAATCTATATTCGATGAACCTATAGTCTGTCACGGAAAACTTAGATAGTACTTTTCAGCCAGTTATCTGCTTAACATTCCTGTTGGATAGCGTTAAGTCGATTGCTTTTTTTTTTTTTACATTCGTTATTTGGGAGCTAACATTGTTGACAACCTCTTACGTGGCATTTGCTACTGCCTCAAAAAATATTCTGAGCATTTGCAATGCTTCATAGGATAAGCGCCATCTTTCTGAAATAGAAAAAATATTCAATGACCTTGGCTTACGTCTCCAGTGGTGGAGACAGTATCGAATCGTATGGAACTAAACTGACGCAACGACGAATTTATGATGTTCTCCGTTTGTTTCACAACTTGTAGGTGAGTTCAGATTGCTCATTACATAGCGGTGTGAAACTTCTTAAACACTCCAAACCACAGATGAGTTGTTAGCCCACCCATGGTTGCTAGGAAAGGAGAACATATTTGGTAAGACAGTTGGTAAGCATAGCCTACACGACACTACGTCTGGCAACAGACTTACATATGTTTATTGACTTTGCCGCGGGACGAAATATCACCATAATAAGTCTGCCAATATACATAGGCAGACATGAAGGTCTCCGGTTCATCAAACGCTAAATCAAATTGATCATATTGCGTTAGAGGTAAAATTGCGTTGGATGATAGCCAACATTTCTATCCACTTGACCAAAACGAAATAAGGACAGGGATATACAAGCTGAAACAAAGAAAAGTAGCTGGACTTGACGAGTTACTGGCCGTGGTATTCCATGTTGGAGGAGATGACTTTATGGACTGCATACACCAACTCATTTCTCACACCTGATCAGAAGAGTATATGCCTAATGAATAAAATCCTAGCACAGTCTGCTTTACCCACAAAAAGGGAGATTCACTCAACTAAGTCAAACACAGAGCTATAAATCTCCTTAAGATGTGTAAACGTCTGAAATTCTTCATGTAAGAGCTTGATCATCCCAGACCTACTTATTGGGGCACAAGCATGGACCCTATCGAAAATTGCGCATCAGACAACTGAAATGGCTTGGACAAGTAAAATGAATCGACACCAATACTCCGGCGAGCTGAATCTGCGAATCTTACCTGGAGGAACACCGCAGTATTGAAGACCTTAAGTGACGCGTACACCGAATTCGTTGGCAGTTAGCTAAGGATCGGACGGAATGGAGAAGCTTGTCAGTTGAGGCCCAGATTCACCCTAAAGTGTACCGCTAGTAAGCATATAAGTATGGTTCCTGTTTGGATATTATGTGAGGTTTTGCATTCAACACGGAAAACTTCCTACATAGAGATGCAGTAGCAGACTTGGAATGAAATAGAAGCGCAGGTATAATATAATAGATTGCCGGGAATGTCGTCTCTTGGGCAAATAGGGACGTGAGTCATTGCTAGATGTAATTAGTCTCGACAGAAGGTTTGCCTAAGCCCACAATGAGAGCAGAGCCATTTCCTGTTTTCACCATTCTCGCTCTTCCTGTGACAATAGATTTTCTACTTTTCAGTGTGTAGTCCAGGGTTCTGGGTGTAAAGACGCATCAGTTCATCCTTCGTTTTCCTGAGAAAGACCGATTCTGAAATCTCTAAAAATTCTATTTATCAGCTTCGGGACTATCGGTAAAGACTTGCTTAGCTAAAATGTCGGAATTCGAACATTCTCTGCTTTGGCTAGCTCCTACAGGTGACCAATATTTGAAAGTAGTATCCTCCAAGTGTTATACTCTATTCCTCAAATGAAAGCAGTTCGATGGGTAACAGAGGAAATGCAGTGTGCCTTCGTTGGTCCCTTCACCACCACAATCTCAAAAATGATAATATTTCAGAAGGCTTAATCGACAGACATTGTGGATGCTCTATAAACCATGAGTGATCCCAGAAGTTAAGTAACAAACTGATGCTCATATCATCGAAGAGTAATCAATTATATTTCCGAGACTGCATTGCCACGGCTGTATATATTTCTAAACAGGAAAATAAAATGCAATCATAAGCCTCATAACAATTAGAAATATATTAATGTACCTTACGAATAAAACCAACAATTTAAGGCACTCTTCATACCACAAATTATGAAAATCTTACAAAACCCTTTACGACCTATGAAGAATCCCTAATTAGTCCCAAACCAACAATGTTTTAACCCCCGCACATAGCTGTAACAATTAAAATTCATGAACTTGCACGACACTTTTCAACAACAAATTCGTACAGTTACGACTTGTGGCCCAACGAACGTAGCAACAAAGTTAAATTCATTAAAAATTTGAAAAATTAAAAAAAAAAAAAACAAACAAACAACAACATGAATAATAAAAAAAAAAAAAACAAATAATTGCATTAAATCCGGTCACTGAAGGCGTCATAAAACACACCACGGTCTTCAACACTATTACGGACTATGGTAAATGAGAGCTGCTGGAGATTTCTGGTTTCACGGCTTGAACTGTTTAACTATGCCGTCGCGTCATTTCCATCGCCCGCCTTAATGAGTGCTTTCAAAATGTTAATAGACCCTGGCTGGCATCTAATTTAAAACTGTGAGGTTTAAGTCCATTCCAGTTCAACAGAGCGGAGTAGACACGGCTGCAGATATAACATATTTTTGGACCAGTCTTTTTGGAGAAATACTTTCAAATTTAATCAGCTGATGCTAGTCCGATTAATATTGCATCAGAATACTCGTTACGGATCGACAAGGGTTCAATAGCTGATCAAAGTTCTTGCTCTTGAACTTGTTTTCGATGCTTGAGGTGGTCAACCATTCCGCTAATTTTGTTATCGAGAAGTCAGGAAACCAGATAAACAAAATTACTAGATATGCAATAACGTTTTAAGATTGTATAATGGATCGAGACGTGTGATAATTATTTGTCGATTTGTTTACTCGCCTTCGAGTGGAAACAAAGTGATAAGCATGTCAGTAGATGGGTTTCCGCCTAGAAGTGAGTAAGTAAAGATTTTTAATAAATTTTATACAATTTCTTTTAGTTTCATCTGAGATATTCGTGCAAGGAGGTTTCCATCATAAACTATGATCGTTCCTTTTAAAAGGTAAAACCACTGTAGAGACCTTAAAAATAGAAAAAAATCAAGTTTACAAAGGTAAAAGTTTATTGTACATATGATTGACTGTAAAACATTTAAAATTTAAAAATGGCGGCAGTGCAGCATTTTCCAGATAACCCCTCTTTTTGGAAGGGTCTACGGCCATACCAACAGTTCATGTAAATTCTGAATTACGATGAGGTACTAATTTTTTTTTATTCTGCATAACAACAGCTAGAGAAGTATAGTCTCAATAGGGACCTGACAATTTTGAATTTAATTTGTGAACGCACTCTTTCACTAATCATCCAACTGTCACTGTCAATTTATTCACTAAACTCAACATTTTCATCATGGTAAAGTACACTTACGAGCAACGTCTGCAAATTGTAAAAATTTTCTACAGATATTCGGAGTCGGTGACTGCAACTTTAAGAGCGTTAACTCCAATTTTCGGTCGTAATTCTCGCCCTAGTAGACAGGCAATAACAAGTTTAGTGCAATAATTTGAGTCTACATATTCGTTGTGTAATGTTGCCGTGTCAGTGAGACAACGGGTTGGTCGAAGTGTCGAAAATATCGCTGCCGTTCAGACGTCCGTAGCAAACTGTCAAAATCAGTCAATTCCACGGCGTTCTCAAGAATTGGGCATAGCTCAGACCACATTATGGCGTATTTTGCGTAATGATCTTGGTTTACACCTATACAAGATCAAGCGGACTCAAGAATTGAAGCCGATGGACCATTTGAAACGACGTACGTTCTTCGATTGGGTTCTGGAGAAGATGCGCCAAGATGATGAATTTCATCGTAAAATCATCTTCAGTGACGAAGCTCATTTTTGGCTCAATGGGTTCGTCAATAAGCAAAATATGCATTATTGGTCGGTTGAAAACCCACATGTTCTTCATGAATCACCACTTTATCCACAAAAAATAAATGTTTGGTGAGATTTGCATGCCGGCGGCGTTATTGGGCCATATTTTTTCGTCGACGATAACGATCGTCACGTTACTGTGAATGGTCAGCGTTATCGCGTCATGATTACCGATTATTTTTGGCCCGAATTGGAAGATATGGACTTGGACGACATGTGGTTTCAACAGGATGGTGCCACAAGTCACACAGGACACGCTACAATCGATTTATTGAAGAGTAAGTATGGTGAGCGTGTTATCTAAGACATGGGCCAGTCGATTGGCCGCCTCGTTCGTGCGATTTAACGCCGCTTGACTATTTTCTGTGGGGCTACGTTAAGTCATTGGTTTATGCCAACACGCCGACGACGTTGGAAGAGCTCAGCGCCAACCTTGAACACGAAATAGCAGCCGTTTCGGCCGAAATGTGTGGCCAAGTCGTTGAAAATTGGGTCCAACGAATCGACGCAAACGTGCCCGCGGTATTCATATGAATAAAGTCGAGTTCCATTCATAAATGTTTTGATTGCACTTCAAACCAATAATAAAATTTTTGAAATATCTCAAATGGTTTGCCTTTTATTTAAAAAAAAAGTTGTCAAGTCGTTATTAGAAAACCCTATATTGTTCTATGGTACGCAGGTATGCGTATTATAGCAAACCTTTTCAATTGACAAAGACGAAATACGGGTCATATAAAAAGCCTCCGCGGTTTTTTAGTACATTTTTGAAAAAAAAAATTTCTTTATTCAAAATCAATTTCAATCAAGGACATATTGGCCATTACAACCTATGACGTTTTGTTATTTTCCGGTTAGCTTCATAATTCCACTGGTGTAGAACTTCTGTGGTTTGTCAGTGAAAAACTAGGCTAAGTGATTTTCAGCGGATCTTCGGTCGACAAATTTTTTACCATCAGGAGAGTTTTGCAAAGACAGAGGATGCAAGGTCCGGGCTATACGCTGGATGCATCAAAACTTCCCAACCAAGCTCCGTCAATTTGCTCCGGGTCATCAAATATGTGTGTGGCCTAGCATTGTCAAGATGGAAGACAACTCCCGTTTTGTTAGCCAGTTCTGGTCGATCTTTCTTGAAAGGATCGAATTGACCGTTTTGGCACGTTCTAGCAGCTTATAATAGACAATTCCCTTTCAATCCCACCAAACACTCAACATAACCTCGTTTGCCGTCAATCCAGGTTTTGGAATCGTTTGTGGTTGGTCACCGGCATTTGAACATGATCGCATGCGTTGGATGTTCCCGTATTTAATCCATTTTTCATCGCCCATAATCGCTTCAAAAATGGTTCCATTTCGTTACGTTTCAGCAGTGTTTCCCTGATTGTTATTCGTTCAATTAAGTTTCTATGCGGTAGTTTATGTGGCACCCAAACATCGAACTCCTTTGAGTAGCCTGCTTATTTAAGATGATTTCAAACTGTCACACTGTTGATGTTTAGTGTCTTCGCTATCTCCAGACAGCTTCCGTGCCAGTCTTGCTCCATCAGTTGCAAAATTTCATCCACTTTTTCAGTGACAGGCCGACCAGTGCGAGGTGCATCTTTTACATAGAAATTTTCGGAACGGTATCGAACAAAGCAGCAACGTTTTTCCCTTTTTTATAGTAAAAAGCATCACATAGCGTATTTCTTCAGATATTTGACTCATATTCAAATCCGTATAACTTGTAACACGAGCAAGGTATTACACAGCTGCTTTAATAAAAAGTGTAGCCTGACATGTCACCTTTCAAACACGTTTGACACAATCAGATAAGTGTTTCCAGATAAATGGACACCAACACCATCTAGTGACAAAAAACCGCAGAGACTTTTTATATAACAAATATAAGAATTTTGTACAGTATACAGGAAAGATTTTCGAGCAGTTCTTAGTTACTATTTTTCGCTCGACTAGTGCACACTGCTTCAAAATGGGAAACAAGCGTTTTAGCCAAGATCGACACAGGAATGAAGGTGAAAGAAAAATATCATTTCTAAGGAATCAACATACTGCAGAAACTGATATTAATTTTGTGAGTACAAGTGCAGAAAAACTGAAAGATAACAGTGACTTTAAAGTAAGCCACGACATTCGTTTCAAGTACGTTCTTATTAATTTCGCTTTGGTGTTTGATGCGTTAGAATGTATGTTAAACTTTGCAACAGTAATATCAAATTTTTAAAACATTTACCTAGAGGATTAGGATTTAAATTGTGTGTGCCGAGAATATCTAAATGAAAGACCCCATCGACGCCGAGAGTTTATATGACGACCCAGAAATACATAGAAAAGCAAGAATGCGTATTGCAAGTGAAGAAACAAATGTACCGAGCACTTCAAGTTACAAAAAAAAACTTTTAAAGAGCACGCTCCGAAAAAAGCGTAGGATGAAGAGAGACTCGTCGACCAGCGCTGAAGCATCGAAACCTAAACCGTTGCAATTAACTAAGAAGTTTATGTTGAAAATGGGTACATACTACAGTTTAGCAATTACGAAAAACCGTCAATCTCTCCAAGAAATGAAAAGATCCATGTGGGCTACGTTCTACCATATAACATCGACAGACAAAAACCCTCAGCACTTTTACTGCCCAGATTCTTGGTGCAAATATCAATAATTGAAAGTGGAAAATCAAGAGAGCACCTATGAACACCCAGTAACATTTGACGAGCAAGTTATAAATCTTATAAAACCAGTGTACAAGACTTTAGCATCTGACGACTTTTTTAAAAGTTGTTTGGGGGGAAACACCCAGAATAATAACAAAAGTTTCAATCACTGTGTGTGGAATTGTTCTGAAAATTGCTACCTATATAGCTGCCTACATCTTTACTGGGTGTTTTCTACCTGTACTCAAAGTTTTAGAGGTGATGGGCATCACAATAGGTCAAACAGCCAGGGACTACGCTGACACTGTTGACAATGCACGAATTTTAAGGGCAGAGAAAACTACAGAAGCGAACTGTAAGGAGGCCAGAACCTTACGCAGGGCTCTAAAAGCCGCTGAAAATGATAACATTGAGGAAACGCGTTTTTCTTGAAACCATGTTTTTGAAATTTCGGCAAGCAGTGACTCAAAACTATTACACCGATTTGGCTGAGAATTGTACCTGGTATATTAAATATACGTAGATGAATACTGAACCTTTAAAATATTCAATATTTTAATAAAAAATTAATTATTTTTTAAAGAATTTATCAACGAAAAAAATTAGATTTTGAAAACTTTTTTTTCAACAAGTTCGCCATTTTTTTTTTAATATGTATGTTATTGATTAGTTCATCCATAGTTAGTTACCCCCTTCGGGTTAGGGGTTAGAATATACCCGAGGTAAGGCATGCCTGTCGTAAGAGGCGACTAAAATCCACTGGGCCGGATTAAGGTGTTAAGCGACCCGTGCCAGAATCGACCAGGTTGGGGGCCCAGTATAAAAATAGCTCAATCTCTAACGGAGCATCCGGATACTTGGCGACCTCCGGATCAGCCAGACTTATCTGTCTAATGCTGATCTCTGGACAGACGGACTACCCTTTCTCCGCTACTCGGGGGAACTAAAATGAGTTCAAATAATATTCAAAATAATACAAATATAAACCAGGACCCCTTTAAAAAATGCTCAAGAGTCACGAGACCTCTAGCACGCGGATCGCTAGGAAAATCATGCGAAAGCAAAGATCAAACACAGTCGGTAACTCAGGGCAATAGCATTACCCCAAATAAGCTACAAAATCTCGAATCCGAAAATTCTGATCTCAGCGCCAGACTCCAAAATATGGAATTGATCTGTGCCGAACTAAAAAAGCAACTAGATGCCATTAAGCCGCAATATAAATCTGAATCTGAGTCTGTTTCGCTACTTGACCGCCCCGAAAACTCGAGTTTTCATACGGACGAAGAAGAGCTAGTCCGCGAAACGGACTGGATACTTAAAAAGAAGCCAGGTAAGAAGCGCAAAGCTACTTCCCCGCCTGATATTGAACAAACAAAGAAGCAAGCCAGCTTTAACACTACTGAGGTCGATAAGGCAACAAAGCAACCCAAACAAAGTCCGCCGCCGCCAATAAACGTTTTTGGAATCTCGGACTACAACAACTGTCCTTAATCCAGACAACTACCGTTCGCTTTCGCAAAAATTAAATGCCGAGAAGATTCAATGGCATACGTACGAAAATAAAACGGAAAGACCCATACGCGTTGTAGCTAGAGGATTGCATCCCACTTGCCTTAAAGAAAACATCGTAAATGACCTTAAAAATAAAGACTTTAAGATAATCGACGCAGTTAATATATTGTACTTGCGCAAAAACAGCGCGATGTTGAAAGCGAGAGGACGAGCCGAAGAAGCGGTCTTCCCCTCTTTAGGCTAACTTTCGACAAAACCGAAAGCCTAGAAAGAATTTATGCCATTGCCTCACCGGAAAAATTCTAGGCTGATTCCCCAATGTACACGTTGCCAGGGATTCAGCCATACTCAGGCCTACTGCCTGAAGGAACCTCGCTGTGTAAAATGCACTGGCAAACATCTGACTCGAGAGTGCAATGCCGCGAAAGAGTCCACAGCGATATGCATTAACTGCAAGGGAAAACATCCAACTAATTATCGAGGCTGCGAAGTCGCTAAGGAGTTGCAAAAGCTACGAGATCAATCAAAAGCGAAGCCTCCGAAAAACGCAGGGACAGCTAGAATGAGAAATAACAACAGCGGTCCTACTCCAGAGCCTTTAAAAAAGGTAATGGGGACAAACGCTAAAATCACCAATAACAACAACGTCAACAATAACAATGCGCAGGTGGAAAGTGGAAAAACTTACGCGCAAATAGCGGCGCGAGTTAATATGACTAACTGTACATCACCGGATCCTGCCTCAAATGTGTTATCAGTAATTTTCGAGAGACTAGAAGAACAGACTAAAATAAATAAGATAATAGTCGAACGGCTTCTTAAGTTCGAAGCCAATTTCTGTAACTAATTATGGCAAAGAAGCTCAATATACTTGCGTGGAATGCCAACGGGCTACAGAAAAGGCTTGATGAACTAAATATTTTCATGCAGGAAAAAGAAATTGACGTATGTTTAATTTCTGAAACTCACCTGGCAACAGAATCGCACGTGGAACTAAAAGGTTACCGCGACTACCACGTTTATCATCAGGCGGGTCATCAATATTCATAAGATACTGCACTGAACATACTTTGGAAGCAATAATTGAACTTGACAAATTTCAAATGACCGTGGTGCGCGCTAAAAATAAAAATTACTCTTTTAATATATCCTCAATCTATTGCCAATCGCGCTGCAAAATAGCAAAACTCTTTACAGGGCTGGTTAGGAATGTGGTTGCTATTTTTACTCAACAGGCAAGCCGACATATTGGCCCTCAGATGTCGCCAAAACACCCGATCTAATAGACTTCTTTATCGGAAAAGGAGTAAACGCTAGTAACGTCAAAGTTGAAGAGGGCTTCGATCGTTCCTCCGATTATTCTCCAGTTATCCTTTAACTGTGCGAATCCTTGGTTAAGAAACAAAGACCACCCAGATTAACTAACAGCAAAATTCACTGGGAAGATTTCCGAATAGACGTTGTAGACAATACTGAAAGTAGATAACTTGAAAAATAAGTTGAATGTTTCGTTGAAGTCATACAGCAAGCGGCCTGGAATAACTCTTCCCGCGAAATCAGAGAAATGATAAGGAAGAAACGAAGAGCGCTGAAAAAGTGGCATGAAACCCTGGCACCGCAAGATAAAACGTCCTTCAATAGGCTCTGAAACTTGTTGAAAAAATCGATCAAGGACTTCAATAATCAAGGTATTTATAACTACCTTGAAAGACTCACAGCGACAAAGGATACCAACTACTCCATATGGAGAGCCGTTAAAAGTGTCCGAAAGCCCCAAATACACGTGGCGCCAATAAGAAGAAACCAGGATGACTGGGCGAAAGAAGATAAGGAAAAAGCTAATGTTTTCGCCGACCATCTTGCAGAAACGTTTAAACCATTCGACGGGGAAGTGCTTTCAGATTATGTCAATACGCTAGACGTGACGACAAACTTTCCAGTAGAAAAGGCTTCACTTAGAGAACTTAGACAAGTCATAGACACGCTTAAGCCCAATAAAGCCCCGGGATATGACTTAATAACGAGAGAGATACTTAAAGTGTTGCCGAAAAAAGGTTTGCTAAAGCTGCTCTATCTTATAAATGCCAGCATTAGATTAGAGCACGTACCGCACCAGTGGAAAGTATCTGAAGCTATTATGGTTCCGAAACCCGGTAAACCGCTGAATGAAGTCAAGTCATATAGACCAATATCGCTTCTTCCGATTACATCGAAGGTCTTCGAGCGAATCCTTTTTAATTGTCTTAAACCAATTACTGACACAAATTCCCTCTTGCCTGATCATCATATTGGCTTTAGAAGCCATCATTCTACAGTTGACCAAGTGCATCGAATAACCGATGTAATTGAACGAGCAATCGAGTGTAAGTTAGTCTGTTCAAGCGCATTCCTTGACGTTTCGCAAGCCTTTGATAAGGTATGGCATGAAGGCCTAAAATATAAACTCCGACAAGCCCTACCCCAGCAATTGTCTTGTATTTTAGGTTCATATCTGGAAGACCGACTCCTCCGTGTGAGACTCGGAAACGAATATTCCACTTTTAAGACAATAAAGGCGGTGGTGCCGCAAGGAAGTGTACTTGGCCCTCTGTTATATTTGCTTTTTACCCGTGATATATCGCAAACGGACTACACTGTCCTAGCCACATTTGCTGATGACACTGCCATTTTGGCAACGGCTAAAACAGTCGAGCAAGCAACTGCCAAGTTGCAACGTGCCCTTACACGGATTAACAATTGGACAAAGACTTGGCGAATCGCGCTTAATTAAAACAAGTCTGTCCACGTGAACTTCACTCTCATGAAAATTGAGAATCTACCGGTGTTTATCAACGCAGTGCGAATTCCTTACGCGAACGAGGCCAAATATCTCGGTATGACACACGACGCAAAACTTAAACGGAGAGCACACGTCAAGAAAAAACGTGAAGAGCTTGAAATCAAATATAGAGATATTTACTGGCTTATTGGAAAGTATTCCAATCTTAGCTTAGAGAATAAACTGCTGTTATACAAGCAAGTGCTAAAACCGATCTGGACATATGGTGTACAACTTTATTGCAGACATTCCAAAACATCGTTTCTGGTCAATTCTTCGTAGACTGGCTTGATAGCTTCATACACTTTAATTGTAAGCGCTGGCTTATGTTTGTACTCAGCCAAAGTGTTCGTAACCTTAGCCTTTTCCCATGACCCCCATGAATTCTATCCGATTCTCCGATGAATGATCGAGAGTAGCCAATATGCTGTTTCTCATGTTTTCAATTCAATCACAGTTTCTACGAATGGCTAATCTATAATAAATAGAAAGCTCGTCTATTAGTTTTCCTGTCTTAGGCGGGTACCCATTCGCTTTTGAACGTGATCTATACACTTTTTTTGAGTATTGTGACATTCTCATAGGGCTTAGCATCGGTAATGCCTTTAATAGTCTTAGAATCACCGTCACCAATTCTTCAGATTCCTGCATTGACCTCCATTTTTCCTGTTGATCCATCGTGATTCACATCGCACTTATCTTTATGTTTTTGTGCCCATTCCGTATATTATTCGGTATCTTGTTTATTCTTCCAGTACTCTCAGGCCTTACAGTATTATTATTTCACTGCGCAGTCTATAATTGTTGATACTGAAACTGCCAATAAGAGTCACTCAGCCAAACAAGGACGTAAGCCCATGTGTTCTCCACGAACCATCACCTGATACCATAATTCCATTTTCTCCCTTTTCAATAGAAATAATTGCCTCATCTTTCGCGGTTTTTGCAAACTACTTTAGTCGAAGTGCAACTCTTAGACAGCCTTATCATAGAAAGAGTGAAACAAAGGCCAAACCAATTACCTTTCTACGGCTCATTTCAAAGCCTTTATCAATTAATGGACTACTAGGTATCGCAGTCTGTACACAGTTTTTACATGACAAGCGCTTACCACTTTTCGTAAATTTCACTTGCGATTTTCAGACTTCACAAACGACAACGTTTAAAATAGCTGGAAAAATTTCAATAAAGTTTATCATACGATAACCAGAAACTCGATTGATGTCTCTTACTCGTATTGATTCAGAGGTTTTCTTCCAGATATTTTCGGTTTCTTGCTGAATGTACGTATCTCTCTTGCACCTTTTTGACCACAATATACTTTGTCACAATTATAGATAAAAAACAAACGTTGCTCAAGTAGCGTCCTTCTTGAATGTTTCACTGTACGACTAACGACGACTAACTGAAACCGACGTTTCTAAAGCCGAAAGAAGCAATAGTCTGAACACGTGGCAAATACAAGGTAGCGCAAAATTAATCACCCTATCGGAATATGGTACAATTTTTGCAAATGGCATCATGTTTGACATTTTTGAGATAGACAGCTGCAGTTTACAAACAGACATGCAATGGAGCACTATACTCCGCAATAGCGTGGAACAATTGTGTCAATATTTTTGACCAATAATCGGTCGGTTGTGTTAGCGCAGCGTGAATTTCGACGTCAATTTCCTAATCGTGTCGCGCCAACTGGGCAAACGTTCCGGCCCTTAGCTACTCGACTCGAACAGAGTAGAAACACAGGACACCATGCAGGGCAAGGGCGATACTGGACTGGTCATTCGGACAAAAATATCGCGGCTTTGGCTTCCGATGTCGCTGTCGATGTCGACGGGCGACGCAATTAGGCATCACCAGACGGACCCTACAGCGAATTTTAGTGAAAGACTTACACATATACAACAGTGCATCAGTTAATGCCTCGCGTGTGAGTTACTGTAAGGACATTCTCAATCTCAACTACGAAAAGGACGAGTTTGTATTAAATATTCTCTTGAGGGACGAGGTGCATTTTCAATTAAGCGGTTACGTCAATAAGAAAAATCTTTTCTGGGGCACTGAAAATCCGCGTATGGTGCATGAAGAGCCACTACATCCACTCAAAGCCACTGTGCGATGCAGCGTTCACGCGGAAGGAATGATTGGGGCGTATTTTTTTGAGGACGCCATCGGCAATACGGTCACTGTTACTGGCGAACGCTACATAACGAACGCTTATGGGGGTGGCCGTGGTGTAGTGGTATATTCATAGACTCCTCAAGCAGAGGGTCGCGGGTTCGAATCCCGTGCGAGGCAATTCTCTGAATTGAAAAAAGTCTTTTCATGGAATGGAATGGAATGGAGTGTAAATCTCGTCGGCGTCAACTCTGACATGAAGGCATAACACTGATGTTGGAGTGGTTGCTGGTTGTGCTAAATGTAACGAAATAACACGTACTTAGTACGTACTAAGACCCATTAGTTCCAGTTTGACAACCACCTCTGTGAAAAATATCGAAATCTATTACACCTGAGTTTCAAACTACTACACGACCCACCCGCGCCCTGGAGAAAAGCCAGTAAAAGGGTATCCATATCCCCTTGGTGCGCGTGCGGGATTATAGAAAAAAAGGCATGGAAAATGCGATAAAACGGGCACAAATAATTATCAACACTTGGCCGATATTATCTTTTTCACTTTACAGAAACAATTGTAAAGGTTCAGATAAATATTTCCATCACTCAAAATCATTTTTTTTTTTATTTAGTAAGAAAGTAATTCAAAAACTACAGGGTGGCAAAAACATCTCCCGCATACCTGCTCTAGTTCCCTAAAATACCGTCCCTCGCTTCAGTCATAAGAGGCTCGCTGCCTACCTGTCGGCCATGTACTATACTTTGCAAAACAAGTACTTCGAGTTATTTCCCAGCCATAATCTTTTGGGATATCATTTTTGAGGTCATAAGGGCCAATTGAAAGCAATAAAAATAATGGGCATAGTACCCCGGCGTTAAATCCCGGACCCTACAAATTAATTTGTATCGTTCCCTTGATAATAGTAATAATAATAATAAAGTTCTAATTAGATGAATGAACAGAATGTCTCTTATAACCTCACATTCTTCAAGGGTATTCAAATTAATAAGGCTGAGGTGGTTTTGATAGGAAGGTAAGATAAAAGCATCGATCCAGACGAGATCTCGAAGAACAAATCGAAGAAAACGACGTTTGACAAAAAGAAAATTGGCTCTAGGTAAAGTTTGTTTGCTTTGAAAACTACAATATAGACCTTTTTTAACTTTTTGGTAAGTCATTTACTTTTCTACCTAAACCAAGTTAAATATTTTGGGCAAACTAATAAACAATTACATATATTCAAGAACAACGGAACGATTTTCAATAGGCTCTTTTTAACAGATCATGGATGACTCCTATCAAACTGCTTTGTCATATTTGTTAAATATCATTTGGCAAGTCATTCACACCACAGCAGCGTCTCCAAATTGTTTAGCTGTATTACGAAAATCAGCGTTCTGTGAGAAATGTTTTTCGTGCGATTCGAGGAACTTACGGTGCACATAATCGACCTACTGAAACCAATATTGCCAATACCATTCGCAAATTAAGATAAAAAATTAAAGGGTGGGAGCGGTTAAAAAAAATTAGGACGTGAGGCATAGGTGAAAATAAGAGTGTTTTTAAGAGAGAGTTTGGTGAGATGGTAGTCAAAGAGAGGCAGAATATCGTTAACTTTACGAAGCATTCTAGACATTGGCTCCAAGTGTCCGTAATTCGTTCGGTGAAGATTGAGCCGGAAAAGTGGCACAGACCTGAGATTGCGTGGGTTGGTATTAAAAGAAATAAGTCGAAGTAAAGAAAGACAATCGATATTACCAACTAAAATTTGATGAATAAAGAGAATGTCGGCAACTGTTCGAACATTTGAACAGCTTCTATCCGGAGGATGTGTGTTCTGTAGTAGGGTGACCAAACTTGGCTTGCATATTCAAGAAGAGGCCTAACAAAGGTTATGTAAAGAGATTTGGTAACATAATGATTGGAAAACTCCTAAGACCAGCGCTTGATGAAGCCAAAGGCAGAGTTGGCTTTCTTTATTATGTTATCAATGTGAGAGCGGAAATTGAGTTCCTTATCACAGATAACACCTTAATCACGTAACTCATTCACTAAGGGAACAGGCAGATTAAAGATTAGATAGCAGCGAGGTGAAAAAGGGGGCCGCTAACGGGAATACGGTATAGCCTGAAACTTATTGACGTTAAGCTCAAGAAATTTCTTCTGACACCAAGTACAAAATCTATCAAGATCTTCCTGCAGTGGTAGGCTGTCTGAGGAAGAGGATATATATCTAAAGATTTTTATATCGTCTGCGTAAACAGATATGTATGAATTTTTAGTGATGCAATCAACATCATTAATGGCCAGAATAAATAGTAAGGGGCCAAATTGGCTGCCTTGAGGGACACCAGAGGAGGCTTTAATTGGGTCAGAAATCATGGACCTAAATAAAACATAGTACTGTCTTTGATTTAAATATGATTGAACCCATGTTATAAAGTTTATTTGGAAACCAAGAGCTTTTTATTTCAGAAGGATTATATCATGTGAAATCCTATCAACGGCTTTGCTGAAATCGGTGGCAATCACATCAACTTCATTTCCGGATTCCAGTGCACCTAAAGTGCTTGATACGAATTCCGTTAAGTTGGTGGTCGTAGATCTACCTTTGAGAAATCCGTGCTGGTTTTGGGAAACAAAAGGCTTACAATGGGAAAGCATTATGTCATAAATAATGCTCTCGAAAAGCTTAGGTATGCTGGACAGCTTAGAAATTGGTCGATAGTTGGAAATATCATCTTTACGGCCTTTTTTATGTAGGGGAATAATAAATGACCTTTTCCAGGTCAAGGGAAATAATCCCTGGGTGATAGAAAGCTGAAAGAGAGCTGTAAGAGGTTGGGCTAAGTGCATTTCACTTTTAGAAATATAGGGGGAAGATCATCAAGGCCGGCAGAATAATCATCTTTGAGGTTTATTATTTTATCTTTGACTTGCTCTAAATTTATAGACACAGATTCCAAAGTTGTTTGTGGGCAGCTATTTAAGTAGGAAAAGTAAGAGTGGTCTGGCTCTTTGGAATGGGTGGCGAACGCTTGGCTAAAAAAAAATTGCGAAGAGATTTGCTATAATTTGGGGATCGCCCGAGGACTTATCTAGCAAATTCAGAGATGATGGATAGTTATCTGATTTACTTTTAGTTTTGATGAACTGAAAGAATCGCTTGGGGTCGGAAATGAGTGTGTGGTCTATTTGGTTTAAATAGTTGTCATATAGAGTTTGACAAAGTACAGAGAAATTTATTTGGGCAGACTGGTAGTAATAGAAATCGATGTCGGATCGCGATATTAAGTAAGTATGCCAGAGCTTATTTCTCTTATTACGAAAGGATCGCAGCTCTTTATTATACCAGGCTGGTGATAATGAGGGACTCTTTTTGGGTAAAAAAAGGTACAAATTGGGAGAGAGGTGGGGATTACCGTAAAGAAAGTCAAAATTGGCCATATTGAGGAGGTTATTCAGTTTGGCGTAGTTAGCCCTATGAAAATTAAAACTGTAAGAATACTCATAAGAAACGTGATTAAGACCATTGTCGTACGCCAACGTAAGTGAAAGGGGAGGGTGGTAACTATCCAACTTAGAAAGAAGATGTCTGCTTTCTAAAACGATGCAGTTATTTGTATCAGTGGCGAAGACTAGGTCGAGTTGTCTGCCAATGTTATATTACTGACACCACTTAACTGGTACAGAGTCAATAAGGCAGTCGATGAAAAGATTTTCTTTATCAGAGGTGGGATTTGTTGCAGTAAAGTAGGACTGGTTAGTCTGAGCTCATACAAGTTTAGATAAATTGAAATCACCTAAAAAAATAACTACGTCGTTGAGATCAGCAGCATTAAAAATGCTGTCGATTGCATCAACAGCTAGATGGTAACTTTGAATTGGTTGAGAGGGGCGAATATAGCAGCAGCAAATATATAGGTTGCGTTTGCGAATAGGAATTCTAGCGCAAACAAATCCAAAGAATGCAGTGGACGATTTTTTAAAGGGTTTAGACTCTGAGTGGTGGGTTAGGAGCGATGGTAGTTTTTGAAACTAGACCGTATTCGTTATCATCGATCATTATGATTAGTGGCAAGGCTTTCTTACAGAATGGAAACCATTGAATTGGTTTTCGTTATACCATCTACACAGACAGAGTCTGGCTTATCACGTAGGTATGCGAGATATAAACGAACATTATCGTATAGTCTACGGTCTCGTAGTCTAGAGAGAACATACCGGCCATCTTCCCTTGAATCGATAAGGTGCTTGGTTAACTTTGCCTTTGGAGGAAGTATGGGGTCTAAAAAAGAAGGTGGTGTGGTATTAGGGTGGGACTCTAGCTTAGAAGATGGGTAAGGATTTAGAATATGGGTCAAGTTTGTATCAAGAGCTTGTTTGTTAGGCTTTGGATTTTTTTTATGAGAGTTGGGTTTCGGTCAAGAGTTAGACTGCTGTTTTCTAGGTTTAGTGGGATTTGAATTACTGGACTTAAAGGTAGTATCCTTACGATGTTTGTTTTTCCCTCTATTTGGTTTTAATCTTTCCATGATGACTTCGGAAGCAGGGTTGATGAACATCCATTCATATTTTAATGGGATGCTTATCTTGAGGGTGTTGGTGGAGATCTTACGGCAGTTGATAACATTAATTTTTAATTTAGATTTGAAGAGACTAGTTAGCCTGGCTCGATCAAGATCTGTACCTCTTATTAAAAAGGCAACCGATTCGGCTTTGTTGGAATTGTTCAACTTTTTGATTCTCTTGTTCCACTCTGAAAGTGTCCATAAGGTGCCTAGTCGTGAGATTGTGGGTTCAGGAGTTGGTGTATTTGGATCAAATTCCGGAGCGGGTTGAGGTGGAGGATACGATAACCCAGGAGTTATTGGTGGTTCCATTATTACAGATTCAAGCATCTCAGTCAGAATCGAGGTATTGTATGATGCAGTCAGTAGAGCCTGGGATTGCACCGGTATATCGTCGATTTTACTGGAAGCTATCCGGATGTGATCAGCAATTTCGTTTAAAAGCGCGCGTGATTCGGTTATCTCGTTGCTTAAATCACTCATTTGGCACATGATGTTTATGAGCAACTGATCATTATTTGGCGGAGAGGGAACGCTGCTTCGGGACGTACTTTGGAGACGAAAATCGAGGGAGGACCGTGGAGAACTTAAACAGTCTGTTATTGTGGGGATGTACGATTTAATTATGGATTTAACACTATTGGATACACAATACAATTTTTTCGTGTTTATCATTTCGTTTAATCATCATATTTGGTGAATTGATTTTGAATCGATTTGAATGCATGGTTGTTTTCCGTCGCAAAATTGTTGACCGAATCACTGAGACACTTAATAGCAAGCAAGCAAGATGTGGGACGGAGTGATGTCCTTGCACTCATCACAATAGAACAAAAAGTTGTTTTTAAAGTCCCTTAAGTACGCGATGGATCTCTTACTCAAGCCAATGCATAGAGCGTGGAACGACTTTGCAACAAAGGCCACTGCAGATCACCACAACAGCATTTGGATCATTTATTAAGGAGCAATTTGAAAGGCGGTGAATGAGAATTGGGTTATTAGGCATTTTTACTCAATAAACAACAAAGGCAATGACCGAGAAATAGCTTGTGAAAATTATTGCAAGTTAGGCAGGAACAAATTAAATAAAAATAAATAACCGGAGCGAAATTTAAGTACGTCTGAACTTAATGAATGACAATCCCCGATTTCTCACAGCAGCTGTAGCTGAAAGTGTACGCAAAGACCGTGACGAATCAATTCGTCGTCGTTCTCAGCGCCTTAGCTTGGCGTATTTTACGTGAGGAACTCGGCCTAAAAGCGTACAAAATTCAACTTATGCAAGAATTGAGGAATTGGGCTCTGGAAAAACTCAATGAAAATCCGGTGTTTTATGGTGAAATTAAAAACAACGGTATGGTGTGGTTTATGGGCTGATGGAATCATTGGTCCATATTTCTTCAAAAATGAGGCAAATCAGAATGTTATCGTCAATGGTAACCGATATCGCACCATGTTAACGGACTATGTGCTTCCTGAAATTCAAGCACATGGTCTCGGTGAGCTCTGGTTTCAACTAGATGGCGCTAAGAGCCATAAAACGCATGAAACAATGGACTTGTTGAGAAGTCATTTTGGTGAGCACTTAATTTCACGTTTTGCTACGTTAAATTGGCCGCCTAGATCGTGCGATATCACACCTTCGGATTATTTTCTCTGAGGATTTGTAAAGTCTCAGTCTTCAGGAATAATCCATCTACAATTGACGCTTTGGAAGCCAACATTACTCGTGTTATCCGTGAGATACCTGTTGCCACGCTCGAACGAGTCGCCCAAAATTGGACCTTCCGAATGGACCACCTCAGACGTAGTCGTGGCCAACATTTACACGATATTCTTTTCAAAAAGTAAATGCCATGAATTGTTCTTTTAACCGATAATAAGAATTTTAAGTTCACTTTCAAATTTATGTGTTTTATTTTACATTGTAAATCAAAAGTCGCGAGGAATTTTTATTTGTGCTTATAATTCAACAAAATTTTGAAAAGAAAATTAAATTAAATTATAATTCAGTATAAAAAATAATGAGGACCAATTTCTTATTTTAATAAAATTTTATACAGCAAAAGTAAAAATAGAGCATTTGATCAATTTGTTGACTTTGCGAAACTGTTCCTACTTACTACTTCGTATGGCCTCTTTTTGCTTTGAAGATAAATTTTATTCTTTTTGGCATGGATTCTATAAACTTTTTACATTTACTTGCGGTGATATTTTTGGAAGCGGTTTAAGTGCGGTGCCATAATTTATGCAAATCCAGATAATATCCAGGCAAATCCGAGAAACAGATTTTACCTTAACCCAAAGATATTCAATCTGATTGAGGTCTGGATATTGTGGTAGCCAATCAAGTATTTGAAATTGCTGATTTTACAGCTACGCTTTTGTAATTTTGGCTGAGTGTTTAGGATGATTATCTTGCTGGAAGGTAATGTATGACAATCTAAGGAGTCCGTCTTCGCGGATGGTGAAGTAATGAGTGGCTTTCATGCGACTCACCACTCTAATGCATTCACCAACCTCTCCCATGCACATGCATCCCAAATCATAAGATGTCCTTCTCCAAATTTCAATGTTGATCGCTGATTGGCTCACCTGGCCTTTTAAAGATCCATTGGCGACTATCGGACCCAAGACGGTTTATTTTAGGCGGAATTGTAACCTTAATTTCTTATGGCGGTCAGTCTGTGGGGGCTTTTTAATTTTATCGCATCCATTAAAACCGTTTCTGCGCAAAACTGTTCATACAGCCTAAGTTGTTACATTAATCCCATTATTTTGGTTTAATGCCTTGTTAATATGGACTACATTTTCATATACTCCATATATAATCTGCCAAACAATACGCCTTTGTATATTTGAATTTTAAATTGGTTTTTTTCCAGACTTGATTTTTCAGCGTCAGACTTCAAATTTTTGCGTATTTTGGATACATCTCCCACTGAAACTTCAAGTTTTTGAGAAATTTCTCGTAGAGTTCTCTTGAAAACAACTAGCCTTACCGCTTCCTTTATTTTGGAGATACCAATTTCTTTCATTTAACATACTTTCAAATTTAAAACAATTATTTTAATTGTTGAATCTAAAATTTAAATATACCTTATGTAAGAGTATTATTTTAATATTTGAAATATTTTTATTTTTAAAAAAAAACAGAAAAAAAAACTAAATACTTGGTCAAACTTTGTACTCACAAAATGCAACTGCGACAGTGTCAACAAATGATCACATGCGTTGCCTAAAAACTTTTACAAATTCTCCCAAATAGCAGTGCATTTTCATTTGCTTTTGCTGTGCTGATTCATAATCACTCCATTTATTTTGAGTAAAAATTAAGTTGCTCTAACTGTTAAGCTTGAAGAGTTACAACTAAAAGTTATACTTTGCTCTGATCATGTGATCAAAAAGTTGAGTCACTATAACCGCCAAATTTTCGTAAGCGACATTTTTTGCAAAAATAAGTTACTGATGCAGTTCGATAGTTTATTTGATTACGCGTCTTTCTGCATCTTTGGTTTTTCAATAAAACTTTTTAATTATAAATTAGATTGAAAACAAAATTTATCGTAAGCAACATTTATGTTTTTGTAACAGCAAAATATGGTATCGTAAATGACATACATTACTTTAACCAATTCACCTTATTAGTCAAATAATTTTGCTCTTATTCTCTGTGTTCATTTCAGCCAGCAAAATCAATTGTACATTAAGAGATGCACAGCTATTACGTTTGGATTCCAAAAAAGACTGTAATTAAAAGCATTGCAATGTTCAATATTTATTGTGTGCAATATTTATTTTATACATATGTAACACATGGGCTGAAAATTCAGTGCCGTTTTATAGTATTGGGTATGTAATTTAATTCGGGCGGTTTTTTTTCCAAAATTTGAACGTTTATTTAAGAAAAACATGTACAATAGTATTATTTAAAGTATTGCCCATCTGAAGCTATGACTTTTTCCTATCTTTCTGGCAATTTTTGGATCCCATCCCAAAAGAACTGCGCCGGTTTGGCAGCCAAGAATGAATCAAGCCAATTTTTGATATTCTACTCTGATGTGAACCGTATTTCAGTGAGGGGGCTCTGCATCGACCGGAACAAATGGTAGTCAGAAGGGGCAAGGTCTGCACTATAAGGCGGGTGGGGTAAGACTTCCCATCCACTGTTTTCCAAATATTTCTTAACCGGAATAGCAACGTGGGGCCGAGCGTTGTCATGATGGAAAATTATTGCCTCGTGTCTGGTTGCATATTCCGGACGTTTTTCGGCTACTGCTCTCTTCAAACGGATTAATTGTGTTCGGTAGCGTTGTCCATTGATGGTTTCACCCGGTTTTAGCAGCTCATAATACAGCACACCCATCTGATCCCACCAAATACAGAGTATTACCTTCGCGCCATGGATATTTGGCTTTGCCGTTGATTTGGCTGGTTGGCCGGGTTTCATATATGATTTTTTGCGCTTGGGGTTGTCATAATGGATCCATTTTTCATCACCAGTAACAATCTGATGCAAAAATGACTTCCTTTTGTGGCGTTCCAGTAGCATTTCGGACATGCAGCCTTTCGACGTCTCTCGGCTTGAGTTCATGTGGAATCCAATTTCCTTGCTTTTGAATATATCCAGCTGCTTTTGAACGTTTTAAAATGTCTGCTTGAGTAACACCCAAAGATTCTGCGAGCTTTTCTTTTATTTGGCAACAATCTTCATAGAGTAATGCTTCCAGTTCTTCATCTTCAAATTTTTTGACTGCCCAGGACGTTCATCGACTTCCAAGACAAAATTACCACTTTTAAATCGTGCAAACCACTTTTGGCACGTTCGCTCAGCTAACGCATGTTCACCATAAACAGCTTTATTCATTCTTGGCTGCCAAGCCGGCGCAGTTCTTTTGGGATGGGATCAAATGTCAAATGTTGAATCTTGTGCGAAATATGACAACGGGAAATTAAGAGTAAAGAGACAGCTAGCTGTACGTACAGGAATCTATGTCGCGTTCAATACGTGGAAGTGTTTTGTTCACTGTTGGGTTAAGTTAAAACTGAAAATATTGTAAGGTCGAGTCGCTGACACAATGAAGGCGAAAACGAAAAGGCCCTCACTCCCAATCATTTTCTTCTGTGATCGTCCACTGGTACGAGAGCATTTGCAATTTTGTGTGACAATATCAGGAAGGATAATAGGAAGAATTGGCTCATATCACAGTAGTTTGCAGATCGCTTTTGAAAGCGATGGGTAGCAAAGTAACCTCCAACAATAAATGGTGTTTTGACACACAAAATGGTTTACATCCCTAAAGAGACATTATCCTTCGAGTAGACCTGAGCGGTCCTAAAAATTCCTAGCCTAAAGGCAGGTGTTGCGATACATTTGGCAACACTGCCAGCAGCACTACGATCGGCAAAACTTACATAAGTTAGTTTGACATGTACATTACTTTCATTTTTCTTTTTCTTTGAAACTTGTGAAACAACGAGCGGTGCTCAGGCACAATACTAAGTACCCGATTATTATATTAAGTTTTGAATTATAATGTTATTTGAAATAAAGATATTAGTTCATCAAGGATTTGGAATACTCAAAATAAGTGTTTTAATCACGCACCCGGCCCCAGTTTCAACATTTTAAAATTATTCGTGCATGCAAAACAAGTTGCCCCCTTTAATCGTTGTACACTGCAGGTGTGGATTCGTCGACTTTCCCGAGCATATTTCTCAATCTATCGAAATATCAGGAATCGTTACGCCTGCAACTGTGTGGATTTTCAATATTTTTCTACGTAACCTCACATTTATTTGCACATGGATTCGCGCAACGACATGTCTTTATGTGAAGGTGAAACTACATCCAGTACATGCGCATGGATATCGTTGGAGTCAAATGACATAAGCACTACATCCGGCTTAGCTACTGTCGCCATTACCGCAACAACAGCTGAAAATACGCCACCCGAAGTGCAGACGTCAACTCTTCAACCCATCGAAAAAGTGCCAGATCTTCCTTTTTTCACACCTTCCGTCACCAGGTCATTGACAAATCCCTTCGCAAGATTTGAGGATATTTACTCAACACAACGTGTTACCCTTCACCTTTTGCTATCCCAGCTGCGCAGAATCAACTCCAAGAAGGCACTGCGAGAAACACATTACACTCCACCATGCTGAACAATACCATCGACGTGAATCGGATAGCATTTGAGTCTGCTCAGCCATAAATTACATCGAGGCATTTGAATGTCACACATGCACCCGGAATAAATGCTATCTGGCACAACTACAATACATGCAGACATGCTGTTTCCACCACAGCTCCCGTTTGTAGATCAATAACACATACCAGTCAACAGGTATCGAATTTGTTTTTGTCCAGAGGAGCTAATGTTTACGGAAACACCGTTGGAACAGCACATGCGGGAAGTGTGTATTTGCCCACAACAACCGCTGGATGTTGCGGCTATCCGCATTCTACATTCTGTAACGAACCTCTTAATTTTGGAATACCATCTCCAATAACTGTTTCATCCACGCAATCATATGTTGCCGGAGGTCCATCGTATACTAACCCAGCTTTCCCATACATCAATACCGCTGCACCTGATATTTCTTTGTCACAATCACAAATTTTTGCATGTCAAGTGATAACTAAAGAATTACCCAGTTTTTCCGGCAAACCTAAGGAATGGCTTCTTTTCATTACGAACTACTTGCAATCAACCGAACGATGCGGATTCACCGACCAAGAAAATTTGCTACGTCTTCAAAAATGTCTGAAAGGAGCGGCCTAAGAAGCAGTACGAGGTAAACTCATGATGCCAAGCACTGTCTCTTCTGCAATAGAAAAATTAAAAATGCTTTTTAGTCGTCCTAATGTCATCTACGAGTCAATGCAGCGCAAGCTAAGACAGGAGCCAGCTGTAAATCTAGATAAGTTGGAATCTCTTATCCATTTCGCATTGTCTGTGCAAAACCATTGTGCTACCATTTCAGCTGTAGGTTTTGTGGACTATCTCAACGACCCGGTGTTGCTAGCCGAAATGGTGGGCAAACTACCCAGTGAGCTTAAACTCGATTGGGGTCGTCACCAGCTGTCTTTACCTCGTGTTGATATGGGAACATTTGATAGGTGGCTCTTTGCTCTTGCAACCTGCGCTAATCAGGTGACTATCTTCCGACTATTGGCTACTACTAACAACAACGAAATGAAGAGTCCCAGCAGACAACCAAAGCACAGAATTCTGGTCCAAGAAGTAAAGAATCAGAGAAAAATCAAAACTCTTTATCACAGCAAGTGGTTTGTGCAAAATGCCATCAAGCTCATCGCGAGCCTCGCGATCTTTCTACCCAGGAACGATGACAGTTTGTACGTGACAAAAATCTCCGCCTCTGTTGCTTCAAAAAACACTCGCTGAGGCGCTGCAATGCAAGATGACAGTGTGTAGTAGACAACTGTAAAATGCCTCACAATTTCTTATTACATAATAATACCCAGGAACAACATCGCCGTCAGATTAGCCAAGTCAGAAGTAGCCAGGCGAAAGATAATCAAGCCAAAAACGCAGCACCGGATCCATCTATACTCTCCCATTTCAAGAATCAAAAGACTATGTTTCGGTACATTCCTGTGAGACTGTACGGCTTTGACAAGACATTGGATACGTACGCACTCGTCGATGAAGTATCTGCATGTACCCTTATGAAAAAAAGCATCACTTCAGAGTTGGGTCTCACTGGTCCGTCGATGGAATTATGCTTAAAATGGACTGGCAAAATTACTCACAATAAGCCAGATTCTAAGGTGGTAAGCTAAGACATTTCATCACGTGAAGCCAATGCACCACGATTTAATCTACGAAACGTGCGCACCATATCAAATTTGGATTTACCACTGCAGTCACTTGATGCAACAGTGCTACAGAAACAACGTCATTTGCAGAAACTCCTTATTCGCCCATATGATTCAACCCCGAATCATAATTGGCCTGGGTGACGCTAAAATTGGTTTGCCTGTAAGTAACATGGATGAGTTGTTAAAGTCGTATTTTTGCTTAGAATCTGTTGGTGTCCAAGAAACGTTCTTTGCTAAGCAATCCAATGACGATGAGAGAGCGCTGCGTATAATGGAAACTAAATCAAAATACTTGCCTGGCGAAAAGAGGTGGGAGACAGATCTGTTATGGAGATATGATTCTGTTGACTTACCGAATTCTTTTGCAATGGCGAAACGTAGACTTGAGTGCCTTGAAACTAAAATGAAACGCGATCAAGAACTGAAGGCCTTTTTGACGAAAACCATCAGAAGCTACGAAGACAAGGGCTACATAAGAAAACTGAAAAAAAAAGGAAATAACAGATGGTGGAAAGTCATGGTATATCCCTATATTTACTGACAAATGCAAATAAGAACAAAAAGAGGCTTGTTTGGGATGCTGCCGCCAAAGTTAACGACATTTCGCTAAACACAGTTTTGATGAAAGGACCGGATCTTCTAGCATCTTTAGTGGGCATACTTCTTCGCTTCAGATAGAGACCTGTGGCAATCTGTGGTGACATACGAGAGATGTTTCACCAAATTCGTGTCTGCCAAGAAGATCAAGCTGTTCAGAAGTTTTTGTGGCGTAACGATGATTCTTTCAAGGAGCCTGACGTTTTCCTGATGAGGGTTATGACCTTTGGAGCATCGTGCTCTCCCACGTTAGCAAACTACATCAAGAATAGAAATGCGAATAGATGGGCCGGGGTCCATCCGAAGGCAGTTAGTGCTATAATCCAAAATACTTTCGTCGATGACTGGCTGCAAAGTGTGGAAAATGAGAATGAGATGATAGAACTAGCTGGTACGGTGAAGCGTATTCATTGTGAAGGTGGTTTCGAAATGAGGAATTGGTCACCTGGAAACTTTAACGGGTTCAACTAAACAGAATGACAAAGGAATAGAGGAATTAAACGTTGGTAATGAGAAGGTCATCGGTCTGTGGTGGCGTCCTGGTACTGATGAACTTACCTTTGTCCAGAAATACGAAATGTCAGTTTTGGACAAAAACACTTCTCCCAGTAAACGTCAAATCCTGAGAGTCGTTATGTCTATATTTGACCCACTAGGCCTATTGGGTTTTTATGTCATTCATGCCAAGACCATTCTACAAAATATTTGGCATTCAGGTGTCAGCTGGGACGAACCAATACGAGATGCAGATCATAAGGATTGGTTGGAATGGATTCGAAAATTTCCACTCATCAGCACAATTCAACTTCCACACTGTTATTCACTTGTAAGTATTAGTAATAATCTGCAATTACACATCTTTGTAGATGCAAGCATCAACGCATATGCCGCTGTGGCTTATTTACGTGCTGAAATCAGCGGAAGGGTTTGCTGTTCGTTAGTAGCATCGAAAACTCGGGTTGCACTTTTAAAACCTTTATCGATTCCAAGGCTGGAGCTGATGGCTGTGTCAGTGAAAATTAAGAGCCGTATCTTTTGGACTGATTCCAAAAACGTTCTGCTTTGGATTAGATCTGATGCAAGGAAGTTTCAACAATTCGTCGCGCTAAGGATTGAAGGATTGGTAATATTTTGGAAGGCTCAAACGTTAACGAATGGAGGTGGATGCCCACAGCCCTTAACGTGGCTAATGATGGAACCAAATGGACGAAACATACAGAATTTGACTCGCACTCACTGTGGTTTTGCGGACCCAAATTTCTTGTCTCGTCAGAAATTGAATGGCCAGAAACTGTTTTGGGCGATAAAGTCGAATCAGAGGCAGAAGCCTTTTTTTGCTTGGAAATAGAAACTGTCAAAACCACAGACTTGACTGTTATTGTACCTGATCCAAGTCGCTTTAGCAGATGGGAGAAGTTGCACAATGCTCACGATATGTGCTGAAGTTTCTACAGATGCTTATTAGATCAACACCGAAATCACAATTCATAAATGAGTTAGTTAATATGCGGGAATATGACGCAGCTGATGCAATTATCATTCGAGGATGTCAAGAAGAAGCATTCTCAGAGGAATTAAAGAATCATTTAATCTTTAAATGCTCTCCGTATTTGGCTCAACTAGGTCTGCTTAGAGTAAGAGGTCGCTTGGATCTGATGACAAGTTTGCCGATGTATGTCAAGCGCCCAATTATTATGCCACGTAAGCATCAAGTTACACGACTAATCACGGATTACCATCGCAAATTTCACCATTATCACAACGAAATTGTGGTAAATGAAATACGACCACGCTTTTATATCACAAGTCTTCGGGTTTTGGTCAGATCTATCTCCATGGACTGTCAATGGTGTCGCAATCATCGAGCTCAACCTGTCGCTCCAAGCATGGGGGACCTGCCTCTGGAACGACTGACTCCGTTTACACAGCCATTTACTTACACGGGAGTGGATTATTTTGGACCCATGAACATACTGATTGGACGTCGACGGGAAAAGCGATGGGGTGTACTATTTACCTGCCTTACTGTCCGCGCTGTACACTTAGAACTTACACCATCTTTGTCAACAGAAGCGTTTTCGCTTGTGCTTCAGCAGTTTGTCAGTCGTCGGGGCGTACCGAAAAGGATCCAGTCAGAAAACGGCACAAATTTTCGAGGTGCAAGTTGTTCCTTGGTTAACGAACTGGAGAAGATATCCTACCAAGAGCTAGAGCAAAAATATCCTGCGGTCGAATGGTCATTCATTCCCTCAGCCGCCCCTCATATGGGTGGAGCCTGGGAGAGGATGATACGCTCAGTGAAATCGATATTAATGGACAAATTTGCTAGAAGACGTTTTGAGGGCATCTTTAGCCGATACCGAACACATTCTAAATTCCCGACCTTTAACATACGTTCCGCTGGACTCACCTGAGGGTGAAGCACTGACTCCGAACCACTTCCTGGTGGGAAGCTCAAATGGAATCCGAGAACGCTGTAGCGAGGACAGCTCCGGATTGACTCTGCGTAGAAATTGGACTCTATCCAACCAACTAGCGAACCAATTTTGGAAGCGTTGGGTGCGTGAGTATTTACCTTGCATAACAAGGCGCAGTAAATGGTGTCACCTACCGTTGGAAGCACTAAGAGTAGGCGACGTGGTGATTATTGTAGAAGGAAATAGCAAGAGAAACACCCGGGCAAAAGGAACGATTGTTGATCTACATCAGTCAAGAGATGGAGAAGCACAAAGTGCAATTGTAAAAGCAGCAAATGGGTGGCAAATGTGGCATTCCCCTTTATGGCTTAAAGCTAAAAGTTCAACCTGACAAAGACGAACACAAAAAACCGCCATCTATATTGAGGTTCGAGATTGTTCTTCCTTTTTGCATTCGCCTTTCCATGTGAACGAATACATACGAAATTGTTCCTTCGCATCCTAAAAATAAAATAAAACTTTTTAATAAAGTGACGTTTTGTAACCACGCACATAATATCCATACAGGAACTATGTAATTCCATGGTTTCGGATGCTTAAGGGGCTTCACAACACTTTATGAAAAGCGAGCTATAAGACCGAGAACTTGTGTTTATGTGGCGAACCTACTCTCACCATCTATCTGAACTTGTTCAAATTTGCAACAAAGATTTCGTTGCTGCAGACATAAGCTACGAAACAAACGAAGAATGACACAAATTTGTAGTTGCGTCTACTTATAGTCCCTTTGATTCGTTACTGCCACCACAACCGGAGGCGGTAGTAGAACTTATTGAATATTGTGATTCTAGAAAAATTGGTTTTGGGGCAGTAGAAAATGCAACGTGAGACGCAATCATCTCTTGGATTTCATACTATCGTCTGACCTGCCGACAAGAGCAAGACGGTAAGTAATGGACTAAACTTTATCCAATAGGTATGCTAAGGAGATTACAGGCTGAAAAGTACTATCGGAGAGATCTCCATGTCAGGTCAAACACACATCGAATTCAGACTCGGATACTTTACTAAATAGGAAGAATCCGCATAAAACCAACTGGACACGATTTAAGAGGTACAATAGTGCCCTCTCTAAGCGCACGACAAAACAAAAGCCTGAGGAAGCTGTTCAGAACACGAACGGCATCCTCACTGAGTGTTTCGAAATGGCATGTTCAGCTAGTAAGCAATCCTGCCCGTTCCTTGGTGGAAACTTCTAAACAGGCCACTTAAGACTAATTTGGAGGAAGATTGGAATCCTTACACATTTAAGAAAAATGATTCTTCGAGGCATATTCGGACTTCGAAGAGCGTCAACTCTGAAGATAATTTTCACTGCCAGCCTGGCACTGGCATACATACCGAATCCCTGGCGTTCGACAAGAGTGGCCTTTATACCGAAAATCGGAAAGGGGGACTACTCGCTCGGTCAGAGTTTCAGTCTTATAAGTCAGACTTCTTCATGCTAAAAAGCATCGAAAGAATGGTCGAGATTCATGTGCGTAAAACTGCCTTGCGAACGCATTCTCTGTGGCGATGCAACACGCCAATCAACGCGGAGGGTCCTGCGAGAGTATGATAGTCAGAATTAAAGACCTACTCGATAAGAAGGAATACGCCTAGAGCATTTTCATTGACGTTGCTTTTGACAACGCAACTTTTGTCGACATGTGCAACTCGGTCAGACAACCTGGCGTAGACGAATCACTAATTTTGTATATAAAAGCAATAAGACATTGATTGCGGAGGCTAGCAATGGCCAATATATGGCTACGGGTGTAAACAATGGTTGCCCGCAAGACGGCGTTCTGTCTCCACTGCTATGGTGCATATTGCTCAACTTAGTACTCCACGTGTTCAATAGTTCTAACGTCTATGCACAAGCATACGCTTATGATGTAGCTGTACTGTCTGTTGTCTAGAGACTCCAAAGCGCAGGCAGCCCTAGACGTGACATCCTGGATAACAAACTTCTCGGGACTAAACATGTTATGTCGAAAGCCTTTTAGGCGCTGCCGGCCTTCTGGCAATTTAGAGGAGCCAGGTCCTTTGTATCTACACGGCAGTGACAAGATAAATTATATGGTGGAATGGACTTTTGCGAAATTACGTGATATTGCTGCTTTTACCAGTCTTCACTGGTACTTGTTTCCTGTGGTCGCTCGATATTTTTTTGCCACTGAAGGTGTGAAGTTCTTCAGCTTACCATTGTATTGTATACCATTGCCGACCTCAAATTCACTGTAATGACCAACTTTAAATTGGATAAAAAATTGGTTGGATTTGGTGCAGATAATGCAAAAGTGAACTTTTCACACACCACGTTGTGAATTCAATTCCAATTTAATTGGAATTGGGTGTGATGCTCATATCACTCACAATGCGACACAAGCTGGTTGTAATGGAATCCGATTTGACGTCGAGGTGATATTAGTAAAAACTTATTCCCATTTCTGCCAATTCACAAATCGTGTCACACAACTGGAGATATTTTTCGATGAATTTGACGTCCAATTCCAGAATGTTTTGAGCTACTTTTGCTACTTTTGCGCTTTTTATCAATGTTGCCAGCCATTGATTCTATTCATAAAATCTTTGCTTGTCTCGGATGCATTAGGGGTTTCCCCATCACTTCTAGCCCCGCTCTTGACGCATTGATGAATTTCCTTCACCTTGATATATAAATGGGCTGCACTCTGAAAGCCATCTTCCGTCTTACAAAAAAGTGGTCTTTGGTATAACACGCAGTGGAGTTTTGGTGAACTTGCTCGCCGGTTTTTTTATGACTCCTGTTGCTGAAAAAATACGATATCGACTTTTCTTGTACCCAGGAGAGGCTTTGGTCAGAATCTGAGCCATGAAAGCAATGCAGTCGGGTCTTCACGGACGGCTCCAAGACCAATATAGGATGTGGCGCGTATGTTTTTGGTGGATGACAACGTTAAATTTCACTTCATGTCAGGAAGTGAAAATTTACGTAATCCTGATGGCAGAGAACTATATTGAGATGAACCGGTGGAGGAGGCGACAACCAAGCTGCGCTTAGAGCCTTACTGAATCCTCTTATGACTTCTAAGCTAGTTTAAAAATGCAAGAGATCACTTGAACGCAGTCGGAAAGCTAAGTTCAGAGGAGAGTTTTTCAGAACTCGAACCTAGGTTGGGTCTACCTGCGTCTTCGATTAAGGCTTTCATTGACAATTGGGTCTCATATGAGCAGAACAGAGATTAGTGTTCTTTCTGCTGTCCCTCAGCAGGAAAGACTCCAAGTTGCTTACTAAAGTCGTGACAGGGCATTACACTTTAACAAAGCACTCAAATCTGCTGGGCATAAGTGACACAACATCATGCGATAGTTGTTGCAAAAATGATGACGACACCGCAGAGCGTTGTCAGCTTACGCACGCATCAGGCTGCAGGTACTCTGCGCTGACCTGGTGGGTGCTGGTACTGAAGCTAGCTCTGAAGCGCTTTCTCATCTTTCTTTATAAAACTGAAAGATTTCATTAAAATGAAATTTACAAAGTGTAAAGTAATCCGTTTTTAATGGTTAAAAACACGAGTACTGCGGAAAGCTTTGTTGCCGCACGAGCGCAACAAGCAGGTTAGTTTTTTTTATCAAAGTTCGAAACGAAATTATATAAAACAACTACACTTGCGCCGTTGTACTATATGAATATTCGTTATGGGAACTCCATTATGCTCGTATCGCTGATCGTAAGATCTCATTTAATCATTTGCTATTCAAATGAAATACCTTATCATAGCAAGAGTAGTGGCGAAAACTTTTTTTGCGTCCCTGTCGTCACCTCGGCAACTCGTGTGCAATAAATCTTCATTTAATCACTTTTTCTGTTTTCCGTCAAAAACTTTTTTATAAAAAAAAAAAAATAAAGAAAAAAAGTGGCATATACGTACATGCATATTCAATTGCACATATACGTGGGCTTTGAACGCATGACTATTATTTTCAACATGGCAGCAGAAAATTACCCGCATTCTTCTTCATCCGCCAACCATCGTATTTATGAACATTCACTTTCAGTACAGACGCATCTTCTGGTGAATGGCCGCAATATGTACATATATACGAGTATATGAATACTTGCCTTCAAATTATTTAGGATGTATCTATTACTTTTTTTTTTTTGTTAAAATTCAAATTACGCGTTTAACAATTCAAAAACCTCGGACGTAAACTTCATTTTAAGTATTCGAATGGAAGATGAATCGCGTCCAATTTATTAGCTAAATGAATACATTTCTGTTATGTTCGGTTTGGTCTGAATTTTTTTGTCAAATAAATTGTATTTAGGCGTCAAACTGACGAAACACGAGGCTCATGCGGTAAGAGTGAAGAATAAGTCTTCCCTTTTTGTATGGTAAACAATTTGCGTAAGTCGTATTTGTTTTTAAATCTTCTATCGATAACAATTATTCAATCAATAAATGTTGACAACAAATGGACAGACCATCGGACGAGTAATTTGGTTAAACCAAAACATAAAGTGAAGCTAAGAGAAAAGTCAGATATGCTTGGTAATATATGTTAATGGCTTTTTTTGTCTTCAATATGCAGAGATAGTAGTTTACTTTCGTTTACCCCTCTAAGCTGTGCCATTTCCCATAGGTGTTTCTGAAACCTGTGAGCTTACATTTCTTTATAAGCTCGGCAGTTAAGACATAGAGTCCAGCAGCTTTGTTAGATTTTGAAGAAACGCATGTCCTATTTTTGAATTTACTTAGCCCCAAATGCGGCAATTCTGAAGCATTGACGATGAAAATGTACCTTGTTGTTCGGTTAGATGCTGGATTATTTTCATGCGTTTAATACACACAATTAACAAAATTACCTTACAAGCCGTTTACAAAATTCGGTGGAATTTTGTTGATGATATGGCCAGTTTCTGAAATCGACAAACCCGGGTTTTCACCGATATGGAGAGAGAAGTAATATTCTTAGTTACTCTTGTGTGACGGGCACAATTCTACATAACAGCTCGAAAGAGCGTTTCTATCAACCGAGGAGGCTTTTGAATTGTATCGGTTAACGTAAGGTTGCCTCTTTGCGGCGTTATCTGGGAATTTCTTCGGAAATTCTGCGCTAAAAAGCAGAATTAGTGTCGGTTCGTCTGTGGCCCAGCCAGCCGCGACTGTAAAAAAATGTATTGGTCCAAAACGCCGCAACAAGTTTCGGGTACGAGACGTCTCCACGAGACGAAGACCATCAGAATGACAAGTTCCTTCAACTTGAGCGAGAGTTCTAACGTTATAATATGGACATCTTGGGGCTGAGCGAATTTGGATGGTTGGATACTGGGGTATACCAGTCGCCCACAAAAACCACCGTGGTGCTGTTCTCTTTAAAACCAGTACACAAAGTCCAGCGTAAGACTGATGCTAACACCATCAGCAAGAAGCGGCATCATATCTTGGAAACCGTACAGTGACTTGATATTGATGGACAGATTTTAAAGCAGAGTAAGAAAAATTACCGTCATACAGTGCTATGCACCGACGAAAAGAATGATTAAGGACGAAAAGGACAATTTTTACGGTCAACTTGGCACCGCTCACAACTATACATCTGACGAGGACATCGCACTCGTAATGGGAAACTTAAACGATAAGGTAGGTAAAGAAGTGGTGGGTGTTCACGGTCTCGGAGACCGCAATAATAATGGGGAAGAGCTTGTAGATTTCTACAATATCAATCGACAAATCACTGGGAGCATTCGTCATTCATTCAATCAATTCATCGAATTGAAGTTCCCCGATTCCTATGGTGAATAAATCCTTCCATAGGACGTTTTTTTTTTTCTGGGATAGAGAGAGAGAGAGAAAGAAGAAGTTTGGGTTCAGGGATTATTTCGCTCTATAGGTGGCATCCAACATTTAATGGGGAGACCGAATTCTTAGTGGAAATTGGATTGTTGTTGATTTCTGGTCAACTACTCATCTTAGTTTATTTTTGTTCGCCTTGACGTTTTTCCACTGCAGGGCTCGTTAATCATGGCAACGAGAAGGTCGTCTTTCGGGTCGCTGTGCTTACCTCACCTTTTTCGCATCATTCGGCTCCACGACGTCGTCGGATCTGACTCTCTTCCTGCTAAATCTGTCCTTTTGCCGGGTAGGGGATAGAGGGCGCCTGATCAGCTTCCACTCCCTCCTTTGCAGCAACATCTCCTTTGCTCGCCGCTTGTTGAGTAAGCGATTTTTTCACCAGCATAGCCTTCGGTCTCTCAAAGGCGGCTTTTTTTCCGCTCGCTTAGGTTGCTGGAACCACAACCCTGATATTTTGCTACCTTACTCCTGGCATTATGTAGCAAAACCCTTGCCCTTTGGTGTGCGTTTTTCGCACTCTTTGTAGAGGTGATGGAGGTGGCAGGCATAGGGGTTGAGCCAACTGTGCCCACTATTTCCATCACCGCAGCCTTGCCTTTATTTCTTTGATTCTTGGAGGTAGTTTTGTGCATGACCGGCGTGAGTGACAGCCGGATTACCGGTGAAAGCGCTCTCGTTTGTGAATGTTCTTTCGAACTCGTCACTCTCGCTTTTTCAAATGCCCTTAATAGGAGGGGCACGAACTTTGACTCTTCTTGGACAGGGTTTACCGGTTTTTTTTAGTATTTTGTTCATTTTTTGTTTTTGGCTTTTCTTTAAATTAAATTTGGTTTCCACGAATAAGGCCGCGAATAGGTAAAAGGTCAGTCCAGGCATCGCCGCCATACTTGGATAAGACTAAGTATAGTATAACAGGCCTGCGCCAAGTTCCTGAGAGAGCTCGTCCGCGGTTTGTTTGACTGCCAACCTCGTATCCATGCTCACACATTCACTGAAATAAGTTTGGCAGTTCTTAGCTCGCCACTCCTCAGCCGAGCGTAGTCGGTTGAGTCTTTGCGACTTAAGCCTGCGTCATTGAAGATGACAATTTCGTCAAGGTGCCAGTATGAAAAACAATCGAACATTTAAATATTTTCTTTATTCTGCTTAAAACAAATGATTTCTGAAGAATAGTACATATTTGAAGGATTTTTGGATAACTATCGAATAAATGAATATTTTTCAGCTATCGAATAATTCGATTGTTTTTATTCGATAATTCACGAGACTACTGTGAACCTTCAACTCATGAGTCGGGAAGCTTTTCCCCATTCCAGAAACTAATTGTGAGAAATTTTTATTTAACACTCTGACTAATGACAGATGACAATGATACGTGGTTTACTGTCAAATAATTTAGCAGTGCTGCCGTGTTATGAATATCTCACATTAGTCTTAGCCAAACGTCATCAAAATGATGTCAGCACTTATTTAAGGCGTCATATTTATGTACACTGCATAGGAGTTTGTGCAAATGGTTCCTCCACGCGTAGGAAAACCAAACAACTTGGTTACAAACAAACCCATATGAAAAACGATAGCTTAAGTACTTGTATCTATTTACCATATTAATTTGACAGCAATGGAAGTAATAAATTATCTAAATCCGAAAACACTACATTTTGTGCTCCTATAATTCATATATGCACATGCATACGTAAATACCGTATTTACAATTTATGATATTACTGTTGCAGTTACATATTTATCAATAAAACTGTCACCTTCCATAGCTAATTAACTGAAGAGAAATTCTGACTCCGACTTCAATCCATGCATATGCAAATTCATAACTATGCCACAGTCGTAATCACTAATTTATACGATTATTTAATATCTTTTGATTTAATGATTGGAATAACTGTAACTAAATCGAAAACCATTGTAACAGTTAATGCTCACACGACCTGAAAAACAAATTCAACAATTATTTATTAATGAAGACAAGAGCGAGCTGCTTTTGTCAACAGTAGTTCGTCGATCTTCGTAGTTATGTTCATGTGTCGAAATGTTTGGCCATTACCAAAACTTCGGTTAGGGGGGGGGGGGACAATTTTGCATATATTTTTTTTGTTATCGTTACGTTGAAGCCCAGTTGTTTTTCTGCCAGAAATTGGGTCAGATGACTTAAGTACGATCATTTTCTGCTACATTTGCTCTAGATAATGTCCTAGCCAACTTTGCAATTTTTGTTTAAATGTACTTCCCCACCTGGAGGCAGGGCGACAGGGCGATTTCTCTTCAAACTTTTTGCGCCACAGAGCAAACTTGTGAGGGAGGAATCTGCTGTTCAATTGCCTTCGAAATCAAGAAAAACAGCGATTGGCAATAGTTATTCTTGTGGTCTTGTTGTTTAAATATTAAATCCAAAACCTTGGTAGAAAAAGTCCTGCATATGCAGATAACTGTACATACAAAGATACAAAGATTGAGTCTTCTGTTGTTAATTGGGGAGCTTCGCACCATACACAGTGGACAGACAGTGGATCGTATTGTCGAAAGCCTTTTTCGAAATCAAGGGCTTGAGTAAAACAATTATAACCCTCTTGAAGCACCGAGATTCTTCCATGGTCATTCTGTTGAGATGGACAAAAAACAATCAGTTTGATTGATTGGTTGAATTGAATGCTTAGTATCAACATATAACTTAAAAACAAAACAAAAACAAAAAGAGGGAACTCCAATCCCCTTGACCCCTTGCCCTTATTGTAGTTTTTACGTCATATTAATGATAGTCTGGTTTTGCTGATGTTGAATTCAAACCCATTAACCATGTTATGCCCAGTTCGCACCATTCTGGTCAAAGGTCTGTTACAGTCGTAGTTGGTTCGGTGAAATTTGATGTGGAAGAGGGGTCCAGACCTAAGATGGATTAGTATTAATGGATACCATTCGGAACTGGGTAGAGCAGTAAATACAACCGGGAGTAGTTGATGAACAAAGAGTACATCAGTAACTTCTTGACGGTTTTTGAAGGGCTAAAAGTTAATTAGCTTTAAACGATCGCTCTACGGAAGCAAGTTATAGATATCTGTCCAAGGTTGCCCCCGTTTTATAAATCGAATGAATCTGCGTTGAATATCTTCATATCGTCTAGAGTGGCTTTTGTCGTAAGGGGACCAAACTTGGCTACAATATTTTAGTATGAGCTTAACGAATGTTAGATAAAGGGATTAAGTGGGGTAAGGGTTAGAGAATTCCTTGGATTCATTTAATGAATGAAGAATTAGCTTCGCTAATAATATTATGAATATGCCACCGGAAATTGAATTTTTATTGCATATTACACCTAAATCGCGAAGTAAAGTGACAGGGGGTACTAATTCATTGCCGATGAAATAAGACCTTGGTGGTGATGGCATACGTTTACGCAAATAAGTTATTGTTTGGCATTTGCTATCATTAAGCTTTAAGAAATTTTTTTCGCAACAAATTAAGAAAACTATTCAGATTATCTAGGATTGCTTGAGAGTCAGAAGGATTAGAGATATATATAGAGACATCTTCATACCACACAGATGGAAATACGGGATAATGAAATCTACATCAGTGATTGTCAATATAAATATCAGAGGGTCGAGGTGACTTACTTGAGGTACACCAGATGTATCTACAATGGGATCAGAAAGATATTTGTCAAATAAGATTTGGTCCACAAGATGAACTTAGGTTGGAAGCGAAAGAGAGCTTAAAGCTTGAGAAGGGTTATTTCGTACGAAATTATTACATCGATTTCGTTTCTGTTTTCCAATGCACAGAGTGAAGTTAAAACCACGCTGATTAGAAGAGAAAATATCTTTGCGGTGAAAGAACATCAGGTCGTAAACAATGCTCTTAAAGTTTAAATTTGGGTTTGTGTAAGATATTCCTTTATCAATTGGGAATTCCATTTAAGGATATAGCAATGATTATCTTGTAACACGTACCGTTTTCGTGTTATGGATACGATAATTAATGTCAAAATACATACAAAATTAGAAGTTTATTGGAATTGAAACTTAAAAATTCAAAAAGTTAACATTTAATTCATTCTAAAGCATAAATATTTGTAATTATTATTTATTACATCGATAAAGTTTTTCGACCTTCTTTATGTCCTGGTGAAAGTGTTCTCTTTGGTCGTTACTCACCGTCTCAAGGTTTTTCGGAAAAAAATCAAAATATGTAAAAAAAATGTTTTTTCAATGACATTCTGCAATCTAAATCCTTTTCCGCTCGATATCCTAAAAACCCGCCTATTACAGCTTTCAATGATGTCCAAGCTGCTAGTTCCTTTATATTGGTCATATAAAAAGTCTCTGCGGTTTTTTGTCACTAGATGGTGTTGGTGTCCATTTATCTAGAAACACTAATCATGACATGTCAGGTTTCATTTTCGTAAAGACAGCTGTGTAATTCGTTTCTCGGGTTAAAAGTTATACTGATTGGAATATGTGTGAAATATCTGAAGAAATATGCTATGTGATGCTTTTTTACTATAAAAAAAGGGAAAAATGCCGCAAAAACATGCCGAAAAATTTGTGCAGCTTACGATAAGAATGCTGTGGATGAACGCCGGACCCAGGAGTGGTTTGTTCGATTTCGTCCGGAAAAAGTCGATGAAATTTTAAAACTTATAGAGTAAGAAAGGCACGAAAGCTGTCTGGAGATAGGGGTGGCAATCATCAATCATCTACTCAAAGAAGCTCGATGTTTGAGTGCCTCATGAATTAACTCAAAGAAATTTTATTGACCGAATAACTAACAGTGAAACGCTTTTAAAACATAACGAAATGGAATCATTTTTGAAGCAATTCATTATGGGGATTAACATTGGATTAAAAAAGAGAATATCTTACGCAAACGATCATGGTCAAGGGCCGGTGATCGACCACAAACGACTTCAAATCCTGGATTGACGGCAAACAAGGTTATGTTGAAAGTTTGGTGAAATTTTAAGGGAATTGTCTATTATGAACTGCTAAAACGTGACGAAACTATCAATTCAATCCTCTTTTGTGCACAACTCGACCGTTTAAATGAAGCTTTCAAGAAAGAGCTACCAGAATTGGCCAACAAAAAAGAAGTTGTCTTCCATCATGACAATGCTAGGCCACACACATCTTTGATGACCCGGAAAAAATTGACGGAGTTTGGTTGGGAAGTTTTGATGTATCCACCGTATAGCCCGGACATTGCACCATCTGATTACCATTTTTTTCTGTCTTTGCAAAACTCTCTTGATGGTAAAAAATTGCCGACCAAAGAGCCGCTGAAAATCACAAAATACAAAAACTCTTCATCAGTTTACGAAATTCTTCATTAAACCCAGCTTTATGGGTTAAGGTGGAAGAAGAATATTTTATGGCTCAGTCAGTGGTAAATATTTAACATATTTTGACCAATCTTTAACCAAATAATATTTCTCAGTAGCTCGACTGTCCCACATACACGAAAAACAGCAATACTTTGTAAAGCCACCCTGTAATCCTAGTAACAAGGCTATCACTTTTACGTCAGCACAAACTTTCTAACTTGAGTCTCTATAATTTGTTTTGTTATTGAATATGCTACGGATATGAAAGGATTTTCGCTAACATTATTTAGGAGAACTGCTTTTAAGCTCGTTTTAGATCCATCAATAAAGAGACTCCATTCATTTATTCTGTCAGTAATTCGTAATTTATTCATCAATCCGTCAATGTGGTTACAGTAACACATAGATTCGTTCTGTGAGGAGAAGGTAGCCTAATTTGTGTTCCTTTTCCTTGGTAAAGATATCATTCAACTCGTGCTGCTGAATCATTTGTGGTTCTTTCAAAGAACTTCTACGAGGTACATATTCGGATATTTCTTTCTCTAGCACATAGTTTTTTTCAGGGTCAGCCTCATCACTAGACTTTGCACATGGTTCTTGTGTTCTTGGCGTGAGGACAGGAAATTCTTCACTATTTAGTATTGGCATGAACACAGAAGTTACTTTAGGGTATTCTATTTTGTTTTTAATTTTTTTTTTAAACCTTTGACCTTACTTTAACAAAAATCACAGTCATCATAATGATTCACTTGATCATGCCAAATTATTGGAATAGCAAACGTCATCGACTTCTTTTTTAAAATTTAACCATTCCAGAAGTGTAACAAATACAAAACAATTTCTCAATCTATTCTTTGTCTTATTTTATTGAACGATTAAATAAAGTTGATAAGCCTACTTTACTTTTTCAGTTACAGACATTCTTTGGGCCTTTACAATATATTGACCACACACAACACAAAATTTATTGATGCGATTTTCACAAGTGCGACGACCGGTTTTTTTCATATTTAATTTACGGATTGTATTGTACATTCACTTAAAACTATCTCAACACAGCTTAAATCATATTTTTAAATTATTCCGATTGCCAACCGACCGAGCAAGATGACTACTTTAAATTATTGGTGATCATAAACATGCACTCATGTTACCAATACCTTGTCATGCTGTGCAATGATTACAATAAAAATCGTTTTAATGACAAACAAAAAAACCAATCAATAAATAGAAAAATAAATAACTACAAGCAAAACAATAAATAAATTAGTTCGTTAATAAATAGATAAATAATTGTAAACAAATCTTCTTCTTCTTAAGGTGGCGCTACAGTCCGGGGTAGACCTGGTCCTCAACCCACAAGCGTCTCCAGCCAGCATGATCTCAGGCCAGCTGTCTCCAGTTTCGTACGCTAAGTTGGTTAAGGTCCCCTTTCACTTGAGTGAACACCACCTGAGTCGCGGTTTTTCTCTACTGCGCCGTCCCTTGGGAGTGGATTAAAAAATCTTACGGATTGGAGCATTCGTTTCCATTCGCTCTACTTGACCCAGCCATCTCAGTCGTTGGACCTTCACTCCTCTGGCTACATCAATGTCGCTGTACAGCCCGTCTATGCAGACGGGACCGAAAATTACTCGAAGAATTTTCCTCTCAAAACAACCAAGTGTAACCTCATCCGCTTTTGATAAAGTCCATGCCTCTTCACCACAGAGAAGGACTGGGATGATTTAGGTTTAATAAAGGGTCACTTTAGTTGTTCGAGAGAAGGCTTTACTACTCAATTGCTTTCCTAAGCCTAAAGAAACAGCGATTGGCAAGAGTTATTCTTCGTTTAATCTCAGCACTGATGTCATTGTCTAAGTTCATATCGGAGCCTAGGTAGACAAAATCCCTAACCACCTCAAAGTTATATCTGTCCGAGACGTCGGTGTTGGGTGTCCTTTCTTGATAACAGTATATACTTTGTCTTGCCCTCATTGACCGCCAAACCCATCTTCGCAACCTCCGTCTCGATACTCACCAAAACGCCAGTGACGTCCCGCTGTGTTCTGCCGATTATGTCGATGTCGTCGGCATAGGCGAGTTGATGGGCGGACCTTTGAAAGATCCTGCCTCTGATTTTATCGTTTGAGTTTTGCACTGCTTTTTCAAGAATGATGTTGAAGAAGTCACATGACAGCGCATCGACTTGCCTAAATCCTTTTTGCCATCGAAAGTCTCGGTGAGTTATTTACTGACCTTGATGAAGCAGCGTGCATTCTCCATTCTCATTCTGCACAAATGGACGAGTTTGACAGGGATGCCAAAACTAGACATTGCTCTGTATAGCTCGTCTCTATAAATGCTGTCTTAGGCGGCCTTAAAATCGACGATAAAGTGGTGGGTATCGATTTGGACTTTCTGGGTTTACTCCAAGATTTGCCGCAGTGTGAATATTTGTTCTAGGGTGGATTTTTCTGGCCTGAAGCCGTACTGATGTTGACAAATCAGGTTTTTGACGAAAGGTTTCAGACGATCACAAAACAAGGCAGATAAGATCTTGTAAGCGATGTCAAGAAAACTAATATAGGGTGATTCATCGTGAGGTTTGATTTATAATGTAAAATAAAACACATACATTTGAAAGTGAACTTAAAATTTTTATTATCGGTTAAAAGAACTATTCATAGCATTTATTCATTTAGAAACGATATCATGTAAATGTTGGCTACGACTACGTCTGAGGTGGTCCATTCGGAAGATCCAATTTCGGGCGACTCGTTCGAGCATAGTGACTAGTATCTCGCGGATGACACGAGTAATGTTGGCTTCCAAAGCGTCAATTATAAATGGCTTATTCTTGAAGACTGAGACTTTACATAACCACAGAGAAAATAGTCCAAAGGTGTTATATCGCACGATCTAAGCGGACAGTTTACCGTAGCAAAAAGTAAAATTAAGTGCTCACCAAAATGATTTCACAACAAGTCCATTGTTTCACGTGCTGTATGGCTCGTAGAGCCGCCTTGTTGAAACCCTACCGTTATTTTTTAATGGATGTAAAAGTAGCTCTTATTACTCTTCACGTTGCTCATCAGCTCAAATACGGTAATTTTGTTTATTAACGTATCCATTGAGCCAGAAATGGGCTTCATCACTAAACAAAATTTCAGGATAAAACACCGGATTTTCATTGAGTTTTTCCAGAGCCCATTCACTGAAAATATGACACAAATTGAAGTCGCCTGGCTTCAATCCTTGCACAAGTTGAATTTTGTACGCTTTTAGGCCGAGATCCTTACATAAAACATGCCAAGTTGTTGAATACGTCAAGCCAAGCTGCTGAGAACGTTGACGAATAATTCCTCACGGTCTTCGCGTACACTCTCAGCTTCAGCTGCCATAGTCTCTTCATTATGTGCTGGATGTGATCTAACCGGTCGAGTATCATCCACTAATGTACCATAAACTGAGATTCAAATTTGCGAATGGTATTGGCAATAGTGGTTTCAGTAGGTCGATTATGCGCACCGTAAGTTCATCGAATCGCACGAAAAACATTTCTCACAGAATGCTGATTTTCGTAATACACCTGAACAATTTGGAGACGTTGTTATGATGTGAGTCTTTTCATAATAATTTGCCAAATGATACTAAGTAAAAATGATAAAGCAGTTTGATAGGAGTCAAACAAAAAATAGTTTCCGAGTTACAGCCTTCTAAAAACTAGCCGCTCACCGGTTTTATCTTTATTTCTTTTCGTTTTTTTTTCCGAAAACACATTTTTTAAATTTGCTGCATTTGTAACTCTAAGACAAATCATCCGATAGCTTTGATTTTTTTTTTTTTGCTTATTTTATATATGTTTCTCTATACCATGACCCTCCAGTTTTTCGACTGTATGAAAACTGTAATTTTGGCGGGTCAAAATTCATCACATTTGCGGAAAATTCGACTTTTTTTTTTTTTCAAAATTCCGCCATGTCGTTTAATGTCAATGAAAATTTCAGTGTATGCTCATTGTTTATGTATATATATATCCTCAAAATTTGATGCAGTAGTCTTATTTTAAAAAAAAAATCACGTTCTTTGGCAGTCACACTAGGTGTGTCCCTTAACGAGCGGATTATTAGCATGGATGCATCTGTCTTTGAATTAACTTTCTTAATTCTATCTGAGACCAATTCAACTTTTGTTCTTTTGTGAAGATCTCGCGTAGAGATCTTGTTCTATTTGCAACTTTTTTAGATGACATTTTGCACAATATCCCCATTCCTAATTACTATAAAGCAGAATTGACTAGATTCATCTCAATATTGAGAGTGATCTCATGTCACACATGGCAGTGTCGTCAGAATATATTACTGTCTCGCAAAATTGGATTTTGGGTTGATCTGCCTTAAATAGGCTAAACGACTTAGGACCAAGTATGGTACCCTGTGGAACTCCAGAACTAACATTAAACGAATGAACAGAAATTTTTGAACTAACTTACACGAAGAGGGTGGAAAATGTGACCCAATCATATTTTAAATAGTACCGTTATGCCATACATTATCAAAGGTTTATATCAAGTAAAATGATGTTTGATGTTTAACATAGTTACTTATTCATAAGACTTGATAAAAAGTACTATATGAGCGCCTCAATCCAAATTGTTCGTTTGGTAATATACTACCTTGTTCAAAAGGTGGAATTTATTCAGAAAATTAAAAATACAAGTTTATTCATCTAAATCTATATTGTCCCCTTTAAAGTAACTCCCATCGACTGCAATACACTTATGCCAGCGCTTAATCCAATCCTCGAAACATTTTTTGGTATTTGTTGCATTTTTTGTCAAAAAATTACGAATAATGATGGCACTCTGCGACGGTGCGTTATCATGGTGCAAAATCCACGAGATTTCTGCCCACAATTCTGTATTCTTTCGGCGAAGTGCTTCACGCAAACGTCTCATAACACCCAAAATATACTCTTTGTTTACTGTCTGGCCTTCTTGCAAAAATTCATGATGCACTACACCGTTGTAGTCCATGAAAATCGCGAGTATTGCCTTCTCTTTTGAATGAAAACGACGTGTTTTTTTTTATCTCGACTCATTTGCTGAACGCCATTCACTTGCTTGATGTCTGGATTGCATATCATACTCAAATCATCTCTTTTGCGACGTCAACACGGTCTTTTTTGCATGAAATTGAGGTCTTTTGGCACAAACTTTGCTGTTACGCGACGGAAACCCAAATCATTAACCAAAATGTCTTTGACGAATCCATAGGCAATGTTCAAGTCCTCCGCTATTTCTCTAATGGTTAATTTGCGGTTATTGACCAGAATTTCTTTAACTTCATCAATGTTTTCGTCGGTTTTCGATGTCGATGGAATGCCAATGCATTCATCATCTTCGATTGACTCACGACCGTTTTTGAACCGCTCGTGCCACTTTTCCAATATTTCCAACGTTCACGCACCATTAAATCCGTTTTTTACGCAAAATTTAATACAAGTTCGTTGCTGAAAATTGAAATCTATTTCTAAAATTGTAAAAAATCGCCAACACACACAGAGATAGATTTACTCTTGGCTACGTAACTTTTGCAAATATCAAGCTATGACGCTAAGAATTAGAGGGAATATCAACAAGAGATGCACCAACTTAATAAAAAAAAACAGAACTCAAATCGGAACAATGGGAGCGACACAAGGTGGTTATTCCGTGTTTTTTTTTTTTTTTATCAAGGTGGTATTATTATTTTTTATGATTTGAAAAAGTTTGTCCTTGAGAACTTTTTCAATGATCTAACTGAGGCCACTATGGAGGCTTATTGTTCGATAGTTCTCTGCTTGATTGTGAGGTTTTCCAGACTTGAGTTAAAATAACTTTAGCTAATTTCTATGCAATGGGAATATAGCTGATTTTGAAGCATCTACATATTAATAATAAATTGAAAATATCTTATTCCACTTTTAGATTTTCCATTTTTAATTTTATCACGACCAGCTGATTTGTTTACCTTTAAGCTGTTTAAGTAAAATGTAATGTCATCTATGTCATGACGGCTTTATTTACACTAAACTCACTTATTTTATCATTAAAAACCCTTGTCATTTAGACGTTCGGACACTGAGTGATTCTTGACAAAGTTCGAGGCAAACTCATTCACTTTACCAAGATCACTGTATTTTCCATTTTGAAAAGGTGGAAACTGTCTATTTTTGTTCTTGATTATTTTGAAGATAATCCACAAAGGTTAAGTATTCTTTTCCAAACTCTGGAGCTTGTTATTCCAGCTTTTGTGTCGAACGTTGGATTTTGATATTTTGATTTTTGGCCGCAAGTTGCTTCCAAAGTCAATTAAAAAAAAATTGCTAATAACAAAGGAACAAATGCCATTTAAAAAAAAAAAATCCTATGCACTCATGTAGACAATATATTTTTAAAGATCCTGATAAAATCTGAAGTAAACTGGTTGAAAATTGTTCAAGTTATTGGTGCGACCAACTTTAAAAATGCAGTTTTGAGATAAATGCGCTTAAAATTTTAAGTTGGCTCATTGCCTACCTGGTGGCCTTGTACTAAATTTTAAAAAAAACAAGTACTTCCAGATATTTCTAGGCCATAATTTTTTTGGAATATCATTTTTGAGGTCCTGAAGGACTATTGAAAGCAATAAAAAAATCCTAGAATGGCCTAACCCCTTAAGTAAGGTTTGCCATTTCATCATGCATCGTTTTACGCTTGCCAAACGTGTGGATATAATTGGAAAATATCGAAATTCCGGCTCAGTTGCATATACGCATCGTGAATTTCGTCGTGAGGTCGGTCGTAATCATTCTTCAGTGTGCAGGCAATTCGCCACACCTTAAAAAAGTTTCAGCGTGAGTACACTCTTTTGGATCTTAAGCCACCAACCAGCTAGTATCGAATAAGGCCGATAAGCTGAATTGGGTATCGCCAGAGAATCATCACCCTACATCCTCCATCCTGGCCTTTATCAAAATGAGCTTGTGCTTTCGCAAGAACTAAAGCCGAACGACCAAAGATAACGCCATGAGTTCGTTAATTGGGCGCTGAAAATGTTGGCCGGATATCCGGATTTTGACTAGAAGATTTTTGGCTTAGCAGCTATGTCAAAAAGCTTAACTTCCATTATTAAATCTAAAAATTTTGACTTTTTGGTGCGGTTTATGGCATGGCGACATCATCGGATCTTATTTCTTTTAAAATGATTTAACCGATTTTCTGCAGTCAGAGCTTGACAGGCACGATATACAGGGTGAGTTTTTTAACTTGAGACATCCAAATTACTCGAAAAATACGCGATATCGCGAAAAATGTTTCAGACAAAAGTCACAAGGTTCTGAAGGGGACATAAGATGGTGAACACGAGTTTGACCCTGAGATCCATTTTGATTTTTCAAATGATAATTCCTGATTTTCATTGCTCTGTCGTATTGCTTGTAGGCTTGTCATTTGCTTTTAAATACGGCGTTTAGCATAACCCAGACGTAGACGTAGCTGTATTTTGTTTCCTTCGGGGTGATTAATTAGAGTGGGTCCCCTTGCCTCCCACTGTTGAATCATTGAATTCTTCCCATTTCGACGTTTATTTCCCGAGACTATTTCAACAAATGCTCGAAAATGTGCCCATTCACTTCAATACACTTGTCTATCCGCGCTCTAAGTGAACAAACAAACTGAGAAGTATTTCTGGCGTAATCTTCCGGCAAGCTTCAGTTATTCGTCTTGTCATGTACTCACGTGTTGTTGGCTTTTTTCTGTAAACCTCACTTTTTAAGTAGCCCCACAAAAAGAAATCAAGTGACGTAAGATCAGGTGAGTTAGCAGGCCATTCGGCAGGCCTCGGTCCCCTTCGTCCGATCCATCGTTGATGGTAAACATTGTTTAATACGCCCCGGGCTACTTGGGAATAATGGGCTGGACAACCATCATGTTGAAACCTTATTGTTTGTCGCAACTCCAACGGCAGTTCTTCTAGTAATACTGGAAGATGGTCCCGCCAGAAGTTTGCATACTTTTCGCCATTCAAGTTGCCTTCAATAAAATATGGAAATATTAGTTTATCCCCAATAATTCCCGCCCAAACATTAACATTCCAAGGGTGCTGGCGTTCAACTTGTCGCAACCAAAAAGGATTTTCGGTAGCCCAGTAAAGCATATTTTGTCGATTGACCGTACCGTGATTGGTGAAAGTCGACTCATCAGAGAATAACACCTTGGCGAAGAAAGGGGGGTCTCGTTCAATTTGCTGAAGTGCCCATTGGAAAAAGGAAAACCGGTTGCGAAAGTCCTCACTAGAAAGTTTTTGATGCATTGAAACATGATAAGGATGGTATTTATGCCGATGAAATATCTTACAGACAGTCGTTTGAGAAATTCCTGATTCACGACTTATTTGGCGGGTGCTAATGTGAGGGTCGTGTGCAACGGCAGCTAACACTGCTATTTCATTGTCCTCAACAGCCACCCTATCTGACCGATTCCTCTTCTTTGGTTGCACACTTCCTTCATCAGTGAATTGTATGACCCGATAAAATTAAGCTCGCGATCGTCTGGGAAAAGTTGGGCGTAAAGAGCAACAGCACCATCGATATTCCTTTAACTTTCTCCATAAATCAATATCATTTCAATTTTCTCTTGAATTGAAATAGCCCGGAAAACGTTACTAATATCAAGTACAGTTCCGTTCAAGTAGAAAAAAAAGGGCAGAGTGCACATCATACACTCTTAGATAAGAGAGGACAATTTGTCTCTATCTGAAATTTCTTTGAGTTTTAACATCAGTCGAGGCAATGATGACTTCCTCAAAACAAATCTCGACCTTCCAACACCATAACAACGTTGGAAACCGATTTATGATTTAGGCGTGCCAGTGCAGTGGTATCTAGCACTGAGGAATACGACTGAGCAATGAAAATCAGGAATTATCATTTGGAAAATCAAAAGTGACCTCCGTTTGACCTTGAAAGTGGGTCTCAAGGTCAAAATCGTAGTCATCATCTTATGTCCTTCAGAACCTTGTGACTGAATTTTGATGTCTCAAGTTAAAAAACTCACCCGGTATAGTATCCGAACTGTGGTTGCAACAAGAAAGCGCTACATACCATACAATCGGCGCAACGCTAGAAGTTGTAAAGGAGAAATTTGGCGACTGAGTCACCTCACGGTGAGCGTTCATCAATTGGCCACCGCGATCATGCGACTTTACACCAATCGATGATTTTCTCTACGGGCCACAAGCTACGTCAAGTCCTCAAGCTAGAGGTCAACATTTAAAATGCTATTGCCGGAATAACAACGCACATATTGAACCGACGGCTTAAAGTACTGCTAGCTTCATGATAAAGCTTCAAAATAGGGCCAAAATCAATTTTACATCTCACACCGTTGTTGTTTTATTTAATTTCTTTTCCCTTTACATAGTCAAGACATGGCTTTGATATTGGTATAATTGGTTCGTAATAAATGAGATTAGCCCATGTTCAACTAATAAGGATTCATACATATCTATATTAACATTTGGGCATAAAATATTTATATTAAAGTCTCCAATAATAATAAGAGTACTTACAGTTCATTTAAAAGTATTTGCAGATACATGTTTTGAAGTCTGTAAGCCCAAACTACACGAAAAGCTACATTTGCCATTGTACACGAGACTTCAGAGACAGCAGCACTTTTGAAGCAAATAGCAACAATATCAGGCTTATAAGAATCTTTTACAAATACTCTAATCCCTCCCGCAGAATAAGGATCATTATAATTATTTTGTTCGGAGTTTTGTAGTCTTCGATTGCAGAAAAGTAAATCCAAACATCAGATACAAATATCATTTCAAGAAAGTTGGAGACTGCATACTAAAATCTAAAATTTTGTCGCAAGCTTCTTATGTATTGATGCACTACGAAAACAGGGTTTGTATCGTTACTGTTACTGTTAGAAGAAATAATATTATCATGGCAGTTGTTAACGTTGCTTGGGCTGAAATCCTCAAGCTTGGAAGTTAATCTACAATTTGTTATAGATCATCAAGTGATCTTACAACAGCAACTTTACCATTATCATCCCTTCTCAACAAAGTGTTTGAATTGCTAATTCATATGTACGAGTATTTATATTGTTTTCGCCAAACTTAATTTTTTTTTTTTTTTTTTTTTTTTTGCCGCCATAACCAAGGCCATAGTGTATTTTTTGATATAGCGATTTATAAATAAACTATTTCTACTATCACCAAACAATAAAGAGTTAAGAGTTTGTTTTGCTGAACATTTGCTTCCCATAATTTTTCGCTTTGCAACGATCGAGGACAGGTGAACGCATAAAATATTACCTTTTGTCGCTTTATGTAACATTGTTCGAATTCGTCAACAGAGGCAGAGACATTTAGAGCGACATTAAAAATTTTACGCACACTCTCTATTGTACCCCTATATTGTATACTTTATGAAGCAATACAAAATTTACAATTGTTGATACAAAACCTGTGTTTTCTGTCAGAATTACTTCTTGCCTGAATTTTGAGACAGCCTTTATTTTACAAAGCCATTTGCTGTCGAATGTCTTTTCTGCTATCAAATTTCTCAATATTCTCGTGGTCTTTCTTTCTTCCTTCTAAGAAACCACTGCTCGTCCTTCCTTTGTTTGCTTGTACAGCTCATGAGTCGATCTATTCCTTCTTTGCAGTGTCGATCTATATGATTTCTGTTTTTCTGCATGCGACAAAAAATGTGTTGTCTGAAACCCAACACATTAGAGGCAAAAAGATGACATGTTGGCGGCGCAAGACATTGAAAGAGTCGTAAGTACATTTTATCGATAAAGGCCCTGGCAGTTTATTGCATTTACACACTTCCGATCCTAATGTTAAGCTTTTGCACAGTATTCCCTCTTCTTAGCTACTTTAGGGATGTTGCATTCGTACCGTGATCCCAACAAGGGGCCTCTGCATAATTATCAAGACTTCGCCATTAATGACTTTGTCTAATAAAAAGCGGGGGCAGACTAAAGTACTGGTCTTATCGTAACGGCCGGTCATAGGCCTTGTTGGCGGCCTACCGGTAGTTCCTACAAGGACTTAAATCAAGGTACCATGGGAGTCAGGAGCCTCCCGGATCACGGTTCGGATCTGATTTGTTGAGGTCATGGTGGCTTAACCAAATGTAGAGTTGCAATATGTACTAGGTGATGTGACACTAAGATCAGCAAGAGTGCAACTACAAAAATGCCTCCAATACAAGTTCTGCATTGGTATTATACTATTAATTTAGGTAATTGACGGCATGTATCTGCACCCCGTTTAATTAAGTCTTTACAACCGAAATTCACGTTAAACCCAAGACGTGTTGACCACAACAAGGTCGAATACCCAAAGTGCGATTAGCTTCGATCAGTCGCAATTTAATCAATCTGGTTGGTGATAGATTGAACTCCAGATCGCCAGGTTCCCTTATGAATGTCGAGATATGGGAACCGCGCACCTGCGACGAAGATGTTTGCTCCCGAAGATAAGCCTGAATTGTCGGAAGTGGTGTTGTATTGGCCGCATTTATGGATCGTGCTACCAAATATGTCCTATTTTCCTAGCTTCGAATTTTAATTATTTAGTAGGACTTTAACATGATGCATTTAACATATGAACAAGGAGCTCATAAAAAATGTTCTTGGTGGTTTTGTTCTTCACTTCTGTTAGGAACTTAGGTCACATGCCTAAAACCAGACAAAAGGTCTTCTTGCTTAAGTCTACCGCTAATGGCAAAGCCACTGTTTTCCTCCTCGGTAGTTATCTCCATTGTATTGGTATATCCGTATGTCGAAATTGTCCATTTTGGATAGTTGTGCAATCTCATTTTTAACAGTCTTGTTTTGTCCCAGGTGAATTGAAAAAGAGTTGATTGGACTCAACTGCGCTTTTATCTAACTAACTTATAATCGGTCCCGCAATAGTTTCAATCACAAACGTCTATCGGAACGCCAGCATGCCTACAAAAAAAGTAAATCGGTGGAGACTGCGCTGCTCTTTCTTTTCTGATTCTTTTTAAAATCACACTTCCTCAAGGAGTATACAATAGTTTTCATTATCCTTCATATAGAGGGTGCTTTTAACAACAGTAACACCTCAATGGTCATAAACTTTCTTCAGGAACTGGGAAAACATGACTTCGTGTGTACCTTAATCCACTTCATTCTCAACAGTAACGTCAAAAGTAACACCTTTGGTCTCTGCCTTACAAAAAAAAAAGAATTCACAAGGAGGAACACCTCAAGGGTGTATACTATCTCCTCTTCAATTAAATCCGGTCCTCAATTAGGTAATTGCCAAATTTGGGTACGCTCTATAACACTCTCCATAAGCCTTAGCTCATCTTGAACACATATCTGTAAGCGGCTGTTGGAAAGACCAACCTTCTTAGACCTCTTGGCCCACTGTGATTCCACGTGGATCTGTGATCCTCCTGTGTTACTCTTGGAACCGATTTGAGCTTATTATCGCTTAAGTCATTGCTGAAGAAAGCTCCTAAGTGAATTTGCCATCTTTGGGAGAAAGCTGTTCATCCTCGTCCATGAAGATTCTGCATAAATAATTTGTAGGAATGCCAAGCCTTCTTACATGCTTGCCTATAGTTCAGTGTCCATATAGTATAGTGTCAGTGTCCTATGATAGCGATTAGATGTTTTTTATTTAGAAAACCAAACTTTTAACTGAGTTCCAGCTTTCGATAGATTTGTTTCGTTGCTAGACATGTCTTTTTGTAAGCATCCAGCTCTAATATTGTTTCGCATATAGCGATTGGTATACTGATGCCACCCTTTTCTGATAGCGTAGGTAGAGTGATTCAAATGTTGGCGAGTTCGTCGACCCTACAATTTCCTGGAATGACTCTGTGCTCCGGCACTCAACAAAGGTGAAAGTTGAACTGCTCTGCTATCTCCGTAAGAGATGATCGACAGTCAAGGATGGTTCTATGATAGAATTTAGTGTAACTGAGTCAAGGGACTTGATAGCGCCCTGACTATCCGAAAAGTTGCGGATGTCCTTAGCACCAGCCGGGACAAAGCTACTTTAATCGCCAAAATGTCTGCTAGGAACACACTACATTAATTTGGAAAACGGAAGGAGGAAAGAACACCCTTACCAATCCAGCTATCAGTCTTAGATCCATCTGTATAGAAGTGTATTGGCTTGTCATCCATGAAAGCAACTTCCCTCCAGAAGGATCTAGAGGGGATATTTACATGGAATTTTTTATCAAACCAATGTTGGGATGGATATAGTGTAATCGATGTTCTCTGGAAGGATTACTAGTATATTCAAAATACTAGCGTGGCTAAATGAATTATTTGTTCACTGCATAGTCGCTTTAAGGCCAATAGATGCCATCGCAGCTACATATCTGCTCAAGATATCGAAGGGTGTCAATTGAAATCGAATATCTAGTGCTGCGGAGGAAGTAAAGCATAGGGTTCCGTTTATGTTATGCATAGACATGCTGTTCATTGGACTCTGCTTAATTTGCTGCAGTTGATTGCATTGTCTATGGCCGTCCACTATGCAACCTACCCGTAGGTGAGTATCGGTCTTATAACCGAGACGTATAGCCAGCTCTTGAAGGCTCCATTTGTTCTCAATGGTTTTTTTTTTTTTTGCAAGAGAATGAAGCTACTGTGGGTTTCTTACCTCTTTCTTGAATGCTTAGTTTCCCGTTTAGTTTCCTATCAAAAATAAGACCCAGACATTTTGCTGTATCAAAAAAGACTAAACTGCTACCGTTTGATGGGGGTCTATGATTATAATTTTATAGTTCCTGATGAAGGGGATAACATCAGTTTTCACAATTTACAGCATCCGCCCAACAGGTTAATTTGTTAAGATTTAGCTGGAGGAGTTCGTTGAAGGTATTAAGATGCTTACCTGAGTCGGCTATAACAACGTTATCCGCATAGGCAACCTCGCTACCACCCGTTTCAGGTATATCAGCAGTTCAATAACCACTAAGTTCTAGAGAAGAGAAAAGAGGACACCGCCTTGAGGCGTACCTCTGCTGAAACATCTTTTAGCAAAAGCTTCACTTAGTTCGGATTATCCTGTTATTTAGCAGAAGACTGATCAACACCCCAAGTGAGTCGTCTAGCTGCAGAGTTGACAGCGCAGTCGTGATTGCGAATGTGTTGACATTGTTAAAGGCATCCTCTATGTCCAGGAAAGCGACCATTGTGTACTCTCCATGTATATTATAGGGATCGTTCGATGTGGCTAGTCAGTGAATGCAAAGTCGTTGATAGACTTACAGGTCTACGGTCCTTTGTGACTACATTGATTTCTCTCCATGACAGTGGAATATTGATTAATTCTACACATATCATACATATCCTAATGATATTCTCTAGCGCAGGCACAATAATATCTAAGGACCTTTGTAGTTCGGCAGGTTTTATACCGTCCGGGCCAGCAAACTTGTATGGTTTGAAGCTATCCAGTGTACAAAGCCGTTTGTCTCTTGTAATCAGAATATAAATTTTGGTCACGGTTGCAGTAGTCCTGTTTTGATTGCTACTGGCCGCGAATAGGGAGCTATCTGGAAATTGAGTATCCAGTAACAGGTTGAGTGATTCAACAAAGGTTTCTGTTACTTTGTCACAGCGTGACCTCCAGGATTTTCGGTTTACCTTCCTCAGTTATTTTGTATATATTTTGAGAGATTTCTTGTATGGGTCGGTCACTTTTTTTGTGCTTTTTGCTAGTCTGAAACATTTTCTGCAAGCGTTTTTAAGGAGTTCCAGTGTTGATGTCCACCAGCGCGGCTTTTTTTGCAGCTCAGTTGAATTAGAAGGCAGGAAGCAGACATAGCCTGATTGAGAGCCAGTGTTAAATCCTTGCTTTTCATGTCAATTAGAAAGACGCAGATTAAATGTGGCCGAGACCTTTTTGGAGTGATAGAGACTAATTTGGCGAAACTGTATCATTGCTACAATCTTCCAAAGGGGAATTTGTCCGAAGGCTTTAGCTTGATCAACTGCCACACATTCAGGTATTATCAATACATCGATGTCGTTTTTGTCGATTAACGCGTTTGTTATTACATCTTTTAAGGCTTCACTAAAGGACCTCAGAGATGTGATGGTTTGGTTTAGAGCCTTTAGGAAACTGACACGGTTCACTTCAATGATCTCTGGCACTTGGAGGAGTTCTTTAGCTTTTTGGGAGCAGTGGGTAATCCGTCGTTAACAATGTTGTAAGCCCACTCAATTTTGCTCTTTATGTCCACAGCTCTCTCAACCTGCAGAATTGATCCAAAGGTTTTTATAATTCGTAAAGCGCTAAAGCTTTAGTTAGAGCCTCCCCGTGCAAGTTTTCTGTAGGCTCAAAGTGGAGTCAATAAACCAGAGTAGTGTACAGTTCTTTCTTATGGCATAGCAATTTGGTTGAACGCACTAGACAAAAGAACTCATATCAACTTGTTAAGAAAAAGACGAATGATCTCTCTGCTCTGTTTGATAACTCTAAATTTTTTCAACGTGCAAATTGCATTTAACTCTGCCGTTGCATTGAAAGACATTCATCAATGAAAAGGGCTGGATATGGGCATTTAAGTTTACTCATCACCCCTTTCTGTATCAACGAATCTTCAATAAACTAGAACTAAATAGTACCACATAGAAGTTTAAACAAACGAACAAACGCACTAAAGTAATCGAAGATCAGCAACCGTGTTCCTAAGAAATGGAACAGAAAATATGCCGCATTATTGTGATTCACATACGATTGTGAACTTTTTTATTTTGGCTATGTCACGTTAACGACTTATCAAAAGCTATCTAAACAGAAAAAAATACGTCAGCATGTCTTATTACATCAAGCGCACCTCCTGTGACAAAACCGTTGTCTCCTGGTTCTCCAAATCTGAATTGTCCATCTAATGACATCGTGATATTTTGAGTATTATCTGTAGGCTTAGTAGTCTCGCTTTGTATTGTGCTTTGAATAATCAAACACGTAACACTCCAGTTCGCTTGGATTTCTTTGGCAAAGACAAACACCCAAAAGCAGTTGTGAAAGTCTGCTCTTTTCTAATATTTTTACATGTTGGCACATCACCTTTCTAGTGAAGGTTAACCGCAGGTTTACAGATCTAGCTATCTCATCTCACAATTCATCTGCGATGCAGTTCCATGTTCGGTTTTCTTAAGCAGACCAGACGATAGTTTTTAGAAACAACAAAACGATGTCGATTCAATTGCAACCTTCGCCACTGTTTGCTCCAAAGTTCCGGAAGTGCAGCTCTGTATCTGCTCGTTCACCAAAAAACTCAAGACCCAAATATAGTGTATCTTTTTAGCTTAGTACAATTTCACCAATTAAATTCAATGAATTCAACATTTAATTGACTGTCACAGTGCAGTTGTGTGACATGAGATAAGTAACATTCATGTTAGCGTCGGTAATACGAGTACTTTCATCGTCAGCGGTTAAGCATTTTATTAATTGACTTTACTTTCGAAAAAGAAATGTTAAAGTCCATGCCAGTGGATGAGTTATTTGCTTACATAATCCAAAAAGACTTGTTTTGCCTACCAGTCCTAAATGGGTACAACTTTTAAAGCTAGACCTACATGGCACATTTGTTAAGTACTTTATTGCCCCTACATGCATTAAATATAGGTTAGTTGTACATTCACGTAGTTGAGTTGATAGTCCGCGACTTTGGATTTTAATTTAACGTAATGGTCGTTCATCAATCAACAAATTACTAAGCAATGTGTCCTTTTTTAAACAATCCTGAAACAAATACCAACAATATCTGCGAAATAGCACTGAGTGAAAATGTATTTCAATCTCGTTTAATATCTAAACTTTACAACCGAACTAATTGAGCCTTGAGCTTGATTGCTAACCAGACTGGTAAACTCCCCACCTACATCCTGATCACCCTTGATGGCAGCATGCTAGAAGGCTGAAAATATGGAATTTCCAACAAATAGTGATGGTTTGGGAATAGCCTTTGTATGAATGTCCCTGATATGACAACCTGTGCGAATTTGGCTGTTTTGTACCTCAGAATACTCGAATGCTTAACTAAGCATCGATGAATATATTATGAAGACGGCACAAAAGAGGACAAAGGCCTTTGCGCTGTAATGGATGATGCCAAATATTGAGGTCAGCGACACTCAAAAAAAGACCTCTTCCGTCAATTGTCAGCTCTATATTTTCATACATTTAAGTGCTTTGGACAGCATGCGTTTAACCCAAGGCATCTTTACCCGGTCGTTATGGTAACAGCGCGAATGGCCCCTATACTACGGCAGGCTTGGGAGCGCAAGATGAAATTGCTGTGTTTTGAGTACGAAGAAAATATCGATAGAGGCAACGTTATTAGGTTGCTTAAGACAGATGGACTGCAATCTGGGCAAGGTTATGGCGAAGTGTGTTTTCACCTAAGCCGGTTTCTGTCTGGTCAGTTTAACGCATAACCCCATCTGTGATGATATCCCAGACGCGATTGCTGAAATACCTAACACTAACACCTAACCTTGAAGTAGCCTACATTCTAAGACCAAGCAATCAAGTAGACCCTCCGCTAGAATTTTGATGACTTCTTAAGTCGCCCTATGAAAATCTGACTCGTCCTATATTCAAGACTGACTTGAAAATAATAGGAATCTTGAAATTGACTTGCCTCGGAAGGACTTGAGCTCATCACGATAATGCCGTTTGCATCTTCATAGAAGATGGTAATGAACATAAAAGCATCACCCTGATCCCTTTTTACTGGAACTTAATCATTAATTGGCTGCTTACAAAATAAAAGGAATCGGGATATGATGCTGTAGGATAAACTTTCCTTAATGGTGCATGAATCCCCACTGATGACCGAAACTGGTAATCTTCACATGAAAAATCAATAAACGCTGCATCATTCCACTCAAGATAAGTGACATTCATGTGCGTTTCTGAAGTCATGTTAGTAAGCATGTCAGTTTGCAGAACGAAACAAAAAATCTCTAGTTGTTCTCTAGCCGTCTGACTACTCAGCGGTCCAAACTCAAACAGTAATTACACACCACGGTCGTGAGATAGATTCACTCTAGTATATAGCTGTTTGGTGGCCTTCACTGGAGAGACGGACTATCGACAACCTATTAGCCATCTGCATAAGCATTATAGGTGACTCTACAAACGTTGGTTCATTTGCTATCTACAGACTCACTGGTCATGGAGATTTTGATTACTTTTGCGCTCAGATTGAAATATAGTCAGCAATTTAGGACGTGCTACTTTGACACTCTGCTCACTGATTCCAGAAAAGAACGAATGAAAAAAACACGAAGTTATTCTCAGTATGCCCACTTACATCTTTAAAGACCGCTCTGAGATAGCCAAAGGCTAACTTCAGTCAAATCCTCAAGATCCAGCGTGCTTGTTTAATGGCGAACGCTGAATTATGATGCTCTTTGACTTGAGCCAGAATTAATCTAGCTAAATGGAGGTACTCGTAACACTTCCCTTCTTGAGAAGCTTAACAATCATTCCTCCCTTCCAATGCCAACTGCTTGGTTTTTCTTCAAGGTCCTTATCGCCGACGTTAACATATCTCATCGTTAACTGGGGGAGTTTGCGAATATGGATATTTATTGCTGCGGAAGGCTCGCCTGAGCTTGAGCCCAAATAGATGTTGCCTAAATGGTTGAACATTGCTCCAAAATATTCGTTTTATATGAGTGAAACGTTACTCACGCAGTCTAAAATGGCAAAGACATGCTCGGACAGTGGCATAATACTGGTCTACGTCGTCAAAGGGCTCACAACCCTTTATGGAAAAGATAAGCAAGATGTGATGAACCAACTAATGGCTTCTGACAACGAACCTTCTAGTCTGCACATGGAATGTTCAGACTCTTAATAGGTCACGTGCAGCCGAGCAATTAGCAGAGGCCCTTGACTGCTATCACGCATACTATATAGCCCTACCATTCCGGAAGTGCCATGAGATGGGCCAGACATAAAGCGGATGAAAAACTCTGATGTATACTATGCTGCTTGCTATAGAAAAAAACAAACAAAGCTTACTCAGATCCGGATTTGTCATATGCAGCAGACTTAGGCAAGAAGTCTTGAGCTTCTGACACATGAGCGAGCATCTTATGACAATCCACATCAAGGCTAAATGCGTTAACGTAAGCCTAAAATGCGCCCATGCGCTTACGGAAACCAAGGATGACGATACCAAAAAATATTTCTACGTGCTCCTCGATAAGATATATGGGCAATGTCCGAAGTATGACGTTAAAATCGACATTACGTCTGGCAACTGACTTAGGTTTATTGAATTTGTGGCTTAAAGAAATATCACTGTAGAAAGCACACGGTTTCCTGATCTCAGTGTACTCGTACAAAAGAAGACATGACGACCTCCGGATCATGAAACCGTAAGGCATGCCTTCAGTATTCTGGACGTCCGAACGTTTCGGGCAGCCAACCTTGACTGGGATCACCACCTTTTTGTAGCCAGATGCGAATGTGGATTTTCTAAGCGCCACAACAAAGAAGAACTACTGTGAGAAGATAAAATGTATTGGATGCGCAACTAAACTGGTCGCTGTTTTTTTTTTTTTTTTTTTTTTTTTGATAAAATTGCAACTTTATTGTGGAAAAATCGTTACAAATAAGTCATTCAAAGTATTGCCCATCGCTAACTACAACTTGTTCCTATCTTTCTGGCAGAGTTCGAATACCGTTACGGTAAAAGTGTTTATCTTTTGAGGCTATCCATGAAGCAAACCATTTTTTGATGTCTGCATATCAGCGGAACTGCTGATCAGCCAGACCATGTACCATCGAATAAAACAAGTAATAATCGAACGGTGCAATATCTGAGAAATATGACGGGTGGAGTAGGACTTTCCATTTGAGCATTCTCAGGTAGATTTTAACGAGTTTGACAACGTGAGATCGATTGTTGGCATGCTGTACAATCACTTTGTCGTGCCTCTGTTCGTATTGTGACCATTTCTCAATTGAAGTCGATACCGTTCCCCAGCGATGGTTTCGTTGGGTTTTTTATTACAGTTCGTAATAAATAGCACCGAACTGGTCCCACCAAATACACAGCATAGCCTTCGCAACGTGAATATTCGGCCGAAACGACGACGTGAAAGCATTACCGGACAGTCCCCATGACTTTCTTCTCTTTGAATTGCTGTAATTTTTCCATTTTTCATTACCCGTCAGAAAATCCCTCCTTTTTTGCCGCTGGAGCAGTTGTTCACAGGCGAAAAAAACGACGCTCAACGTCCCTTGGCTTCAAATTATAAAGAATTCAAGTTGCTTGTTTTTAAATCATTCCCGACTCATGCTATCGCTTAGAAATGGCTTGGCTGGTAACTCCTAATGCTGAAGCAATCTCTTTTTGCGTTTGGTGCGGATCTTCAATGCCTTCAATTCACCGTCTTCGAAGAATTTTGGCATTCCTTTACGCGAACTGTCGTAAATAATGAAATCACCGTCCTTGAAGCGACGGAACCAAACACGGCACATTGTTTCAGTTAGAGCACTATCTGCATAAGCTTTTTGGAACTCTCGATGTGCTTCTGCCACCGTTTTCTTTGAACGAAACAAGAAAATAAACACTTCCCACATATCTATTGAGAACTTAGTTGCGCACCTTATAGAAAAGCTGCATTAGCAAGAGACCGGAAACGACATCTTTCAAAAGTCTGTGGAACTACTAGCATACGCCAATGATATCGACATAACTTGGAAAACTCAGCGGGTTTTCACCGGTACTTTCGCTTATATTGAAACAGAAGCTTCTAAAATGAGTTCAGCGGTAAATGTGGATAAAATCTAATAAGAGCTGTCAACAAGAAGGAAGACAGAACATAGAAAAATTGGACAGGACGTCATAATCGACAGCTATAATTTCGAGAAAGTAAGAGACTTCTAACTTGGCTCTCTTATAAATTTTGCCCACAACACCTCAGCAGAAATAAAACAAAGAATCACACTTGCCAATCACTGCTTCTTTGGACTAAGAAGGCACCACCGCGATAAAAAAGGCTCTATAAAGACTTTATATAAGACCTTGTTCATTCCAGTCCTACTTTATGCCGCTGAAGCATGGACTCTATCGAAAGCGAATGAAAATATCCAAGGTTGCTTCGAGAGAAAAATTCTTCGATTCAAGACGAACTATACGAGCTATACAGCGACATCGACCTTGTCAGAAACTGCCCATCAATCGCCTGATATGGCAAGAAAATGTAGAGCGAATGGACACCAAACCTACGGCCCGCGAAGTATTTGAATTTAACCCGGAGGTACAACGAAGTAAAGGCACTCCTCACCTTAAGTAGAAGGGAACCTCAATCCACTTGTAGCACGCAACTGGAGGCACTTAGTAAAAACCGGGCTAATTGGAGAGGCTTAATAGTTGAGGCCCAGCTTCACCCCGTAGCGAAGCGACACCTAAGTAAGTAAATATACCTGCTGGTAACTCCTTGTGGATTGACGTATTTATGCTTGTTTCATCTCACACCAATAATGGAGTCAACCCTAAGCGTAGAAATATTTTTTACTGCGCTTCGGTGATTCTCGATGCTCTCAGGAGCGAAGCTGCTGATTGTTTTTGCATTTATCTCAAGGTGCTCTCTTATCTTTTGACACACTCGAAATTCCCAGAGTCGATATTACAATTGGTTATCCTCAGCAAGTTGGAACGTTTGTTGTTAACAGGTGTAGTACGGAAATATACGAGTATAGTAGTTACGAGTTCCATTAGATACTGTTCCCACTCTATTTCGATGACAGCTCTACATATTTTGTACGTTTCTTCGATGTAATTTAGAAAGCATCGGCAACTAGTACACTGAACGATCTATTTCGATGTACACACGTTATTGATCAAAGGAAGCCTAGCTAATCTTCTGATTCCAATGAGCAGGCTTGAGATATTGCAAAAACTAACAGACCTTTAGCAGATGCTATGTCTTGTGTCTAATTATATGGTTGAACGTGGTGTTGTCGTTGCCTACATTTGCGTTAAAATCACACATCACAATCACAATATCTCCGTTAGACATTGAGTTGGTAGCTGCGCTCTGAATGCTATGCTATCCTTGTGATCCTCATTCGCGTTGCTTGGCGGTGCATAACTGTAACTTTGTGGTCAATACCCGTTCACAGTGAAGTTTCAAATTCGCGAGTGGTGTTCATTAGTTTTCTAATGTAGAAAGGTTTCCTTTGGTAGTCGGTACAGAGCAAAAAAAAAACTAGTCTTCTCAGTCTTTCAATGAAAGATCAATAAGCGCTTCAGTGATAAAGTACCTACAGCTCTAATCAGCGCCGAGTACCTGAAGCCCATTTCGGGACCATTCGTGATTCTGAACAAAATCATTTCTGAGATCGTTGTCAAAGACGGTTTCCTGAATACAATCGTATCCCATTGTAAATAGCCAGTGGTCGTCAACAAAGTATCCACCCATATCCGAGCCCTACTACTGGCTTTTAATACTGACGTTGAAAACCCTCCATTCACCTTCTTTGAACTTTTCTATTTCCGAAGAAATAGCTGTGAGCTTTCTACCGACAGATGCATTATCTCATTCTCCATAATTGATTAAACAATGCCGCTTCTACGAAACGTCGTTCCGAATCCCAAAATAAATCCATAAGTTACAATAGAATATTCGTCATAATGATGTCTGTAGGAGCTGCAGCAATAATACGGAAGATAAATTTGTTGAGCAAGTCCTCCTAAGTGCACCTCAAATGAGGACCACTCCAACCAAAACCTTACTTTAGGATGAATACCATGCTAATGCATTAACGAAATTGTTTTTGGATATTTATTCGTCTACCTGGCTAATTTCTATCTGCCTCTGCCTTCACACTTATAAACAAATTTTGTATTGTATTTCTCTTTTTTGTTGCTCTTTTCATCACATAATTACCCTTTCGCTTGCCACATTAATTCGATACTCTCTTGTTGCATGTTTAACAAAGAAATTATCACCGCCCCCACTAGCCTAACCAAAATGTTTTAATTAATTTCAGAAGAACATCAAATTCAAATAACTTGCTGGAAGTCAGTCCCATGGATACACAAAACCCCTAGCAATTTCCTCTTAATTAAACAAAAAACAAAAGATTAAACCAATTCGAACCAAATTAAATGGGAACCGACCATTATTTTCACTATAAATCTTCCACCCAAACGCATCAACTACATCGTGCATCGTGACCTTGTAGTGTCATTTCCATCGAAGATGACATCTTCTCCTTCCATCTTCCGTTCCAGATTAACCATCAATGCAAGCGAAATTAAGTATCAAATAACGCTTTGCTTCCTCGGACTGTCTGCCACATCAAAGTGAGTCCAACCACATAGCACAGGGCTCTGATACTAAGATTGAAAGTGAATTACCATCTGGTGCTACCATTTCTACTTGATATCTACTCCTCACCAGCTTATTATATTCACATAGAAAGTAGGTAACCAGTTTGTAGCCCTAATTTGCATTATGTGACCATCACACTACTTAACATCAATTTTTGGATACAAAATCGCAGACTACTTTGTGTCATCCCGTACGGCTTTGGGTTAACTAATCAGATGATGGCTTGAAAGATTTACTTGGATGAAGAATTAGAGGTCAGCGAGATTCGTGCACAATTTTGAACCTTTCACATTGGAACTTGCTTTGATGGGGGTACGGTTATAGACATACCACTTCATATTCGTTGTATGTCATAGTACGCAACTTATGATATCGAAGTTTGAAGATACATTTTTATTTCGGTATAAAATGTGATGAGCTGGTTTGTCTCGTAATCATTCACTGTTGAACATTTGTTGCTGCCGTTGCTACTTGGTGCTGTAGCCTTAAGCTAGGCCAACGATAAAATGAGAGTAAGTACCAACGAACTTAAGGACTATCATGACGAAAGAATTTAAATTTTGTAAATAGTTGCCTTTTTTTCAGAGAACAATTGGATTACTTTTATTTGGATTACTTTTCCAGCATGGATTAGCTGATGTCTCACATTTGCATGAATCGAGCCATAATCATTATTTATCACCACCCATTCAGAATTCGCCTATTGAACAGGATTACAATGGGAAAGACTCACAACCACACAATGGACACAATACTCAAGGATATTTGCCACCTTATCAAGATCAACATCGTAACGACAACTCCAACAATTATCACCAACCTAGAGATCGACAACAATACCAAAACCCAAACGATCACAACGTTGAGGTGTCTTACCACAAAGACTTTGGAATAAAACACGCAACTGGTCAGTCACATAGTGGCCACGGGCATCATGATCATCAAGACCATCATGACCATCATTCTAACGATCACGAACATGTAAAAATCGATGAACAACAACTTGAGCCCGTAATTCCGTCGAACTTTAACATTGGACCAAGTGTAAGGCCCCAAAGTAGTACGCAAAACCAACTGAATGCAGACCGAGGTGAAGATCAAAGTATCATGTCAGGGAGGTATCCCCACAACCAACTGCCAGAAAATAATGCATTGCCATTCAGTCATCCACAGAATGACCCTTCTTTAAAACATGATACGCATGAAAATGGATACCAATACAATCCTCCAGCTCAGTCAACAAGTGATCTATTGTATCCAAACCAGAGGAGTCCAGAAGTTGGCAATACACATCAACATTCGAACGGTGGACCACAGAGCGGCTATTTACCACCTAATCAAGAAATTTCCAATGGATATTCACCCCAAAGTCATTCAAATCATGTAAATCTCCCTGAAGTTTCCAATTACCAAACAGGCCAGTCGCCCCAACAACCACAACAAAGCTACCTTCCACCAAATCATCACAATCATGGCCATCAAAGCTATCTTCCACCAGTTCCGCCAAGTCATTCAGATCACCAGCCCCAAGGACATTTGGATCAAACAAACAATGAAGTCAATAATATACAAGCCGGATCTCAACAGGGGTATCTACCTCCAAATGATCCCCACAATACTTATGACAAATCGGAAGATTTACAATCAAACTATCAATTACCATTAGATGGCGGGGATCAGCCGAAACATTTAAATGCCCTTCACATTGTAGCGCCACCACAATTTGCTGACGCAGGCCATGTTAACGTTCCTCTGCCAATACCTCAACTCGGGTACTATTTCGTCCCAGGTGTCGTTACAAGAACTCCCAATCTTAACGAAGAACATCTTCACGGACTAAAGCCCGCAATCAACATCCCGGCGATCACTTCACAAGTAATTCAGCATATTTCCTCGCCAGAGTATACTAGAAGTTTCGTACTGCCAAAGGCCAACCACCCCACTTCACAAATGATAATAGTGCCATCAATCCAGACAATGCAAAATGCAAGAAATCGGGGTCTGCTCCATCCAACAATCTTCCAGCAAAATGGACAAAATCTTGGATCTACAAACTCACTGCCTCATCATCAAACTACAAATGCATACCTGCCTCCACGAAATCCCTATCATAATCACCCATTAAGTGATCTATCATCGCAACAAAATTTGAACGATGTCCAGGAGCAGGATTTCATTCCACCAGATAATCTATCGAACAGTGGCTTGCGACTCCAAAATATCGCAAGATCAGAAGTGTCTAATCCAAGCAATCAACAAAATGAGGGTCCTCTAAACGACTATGAAACTAGAGCCCACCAATCTCCCGCCTCTGCTGGACATCAAATCACCAACGTCGGTCGTGGCTACTTACCACCAGATAACTACAACCAGATGATCAGTCTACAAACCTACATGGACGGTGTTCATACCAACGACAGATATGGATCATCACACTATCACCATCCGTCTCCAAGTCAAAGCCTCCAACCACCACCTGCTACTCTATCGCCAATGTATTCCAAACCATCGGCGATCATTGCATATGCCCCTGGAATGGCCTACAATGTCGTTACTAATGCTCCATTTACAACCATTACACAACCCGGTTATCTTCCACCAGTCGACCAAACGAATTCGATCAGTTTTCACCTCAGCGAAGAAGCAAAACTAAGCCTAGCCTCAATTATGCCCAGGGACAACACAATTTTTCCTCTAGATGATGATGACATTAATGTGCCTCGTCCCATGGAACAACTCCGTGGCCGTATCCGAACCGTTCAAATCATAAACGACCGTGCCAACTCCGTCAAGAACATCAAAGTTCTAGAAACAGCCGATAACACTGGCGTCAAGACAATCAAAATCCTTGGCACTTCCGACGAAGTGCCCATGGGCGAGCACAAGGTGATTCGTATCGTTAGCAAAGGTCCACACCCAGATGGTACCGTCCAGACACTGAAAATCTTTACCGATCACAAGGAAGTCAACCTGCCAACTCAAAATGCCTACATTCCTCCGCCGAGAGAGAAAGACATCTATAAGCGCGTGCTGCGGCATTCCAAAGAGCCCCACCTACGCAGCTGATAGTCCGGCTTATATTTTGTACAAACACACCTAAGATTTAGTTAAGATCAAAACCATTTACCCTCATTTCGTAATCGATTTGATCGATCCAAAGAGCCTATGTTAGACTCGATATTCGATTCAATCGATAATTGTTATTAGGACACCTGTCATTAGAAGATACGGATCTACTGCTCTCCTTGTTGTTACTCTAGATTTTAAGATTCAGTTGACCATTGTGTGCCAATCTTACATAAAACAAAAATAAACTGCAAAAGACATACTCGTAATTCCTATCGTTTCTATCGTTTTCTTATTGCCAAGTTTCGAATAACTCTCAGTTTCAGTATGGATTTCAGATTCAATTGGAATGTGAGTGCTGATGACCCAGAAAATTGGTAAATCTCTGATTTTGCGCTTTATTAATCATTGTTAAGTAATTTGGTTAGGTGAATTGTTAATTAATTAGCCAAACGGTATACGAATATGTTGGCTATCGATATACGATTATACTTTGTCCCTTACGACACAGCGATCAATATTTTGTTTGTTAGTTTTAACTAACTGCAGTGGGGCCTCTGTGGTTTGCAATCGATTTGAAGTGTATGCATTCGGTTGAGAAATTGACCGATCTACATACATGGAGTCGAGTGGAAGCTCTCGACGAAGAATCAAGTAGACTTGAGTTTGAGGTCGACGATCCAACGATCCAACGATCCAACGATCCAACGATTAAGTGGAAGATCGTTGAGAGAAATACAAACGACGTGTAGACTTTAGTGATGCAATGGATGCATTGGTAGCTCTGCATGCGACCTTGGTTGGTGAAATGGAAGTATCAAGGTCGACATATGGTCTAAGTCTTCTCCGATGATGATGTTCAAATCTGATGAAACCATGGCCTTGTTTTTTATGCATATAAGGTAGGTTCAAATGAAATGCATGTATGTAAAACAACGGTCAACGTTAAAGTATGGTAATCGGTTAGTGAATTATAAGGGAATTGGACAGTTGGCGATACTAGACTGTGGGACATTTGATCTAGGAATTAGCAAAGTTAAGCAGTGAACTGGTTTTCACAAAGATACATTTCATATGTTAAGTGGAAGATAATTAAAAAAATAATTGATTCTTATTTGGGAAGGAAAACTCGAATGCGTGGATTTTCCATTAGTCACGCACGTTTCGAAAACCAAGTGACAGATACTTGTGGGTACTCCAGTGGTTGTGTCGGTCTATGATATTTTTTTTTTTTTCTTTTTTTGGATTAAGTCGTTATCAAAAAAGTTTGTAGGAAGTGGCTATGATTTGAGATGCTCCCTGCATGGCTTAATCATGCTTTGTGCTCCTGCTTCGACTGCTAGGTCATCCACATCGTTGAGTAATGTAAGTAATTTCTTTTTTTTTTTATTAGAACAAAGCACTCAAACAACACTCATCACAATATGTTTTGTCTGTGCCCTGTTACGATGCACAGTAAGACAACCACTGACTTCTTAGAGACATCAGGATGCATTCGTTTGGTTTGCCGTCACTCTAAAGAGTCAGGTCGTTTGCAGTTATATCCATCCAACGGTCAACGGGAATCCTCACCAAGGACGTTGTTAATTCTAAAAGGTTCAGGCCTTGAGAAACTCTTCTTTGAGCATGATAGCAGGTTCAGCAACAATCTCGGTCGGACCTGAAACTAAACCAATATCCAGTGCATTCAGCTCCTACCCTTGTACTCTCGAACAAATTTGAAAGTCGTAAGAGGGTTGGGTAAGGCCGTACATCACTTCTCCACAAATTCTTCACAATACAGTCTATTGCCACATAGATTGCGTAAAATATACTAACGGTGTTGTCTCATTTCAAAAAAACATCGACACCGCCTCTTAAATCGGTTTTAAATCCATCCGTGAAGACCCGACTGCTCTCTTTTCCACAGTGAAGGTCGGATTCGTATTTTTCCCCACAAACAGTTCCGGTGGTTTTATTACATCAGACAACCGTAAGACCAGAGTCAAAAGTATTTCACCAAGCACTACTTCTTATTAAAAGGAATACGTCTTTGAGGGTGCAGCCCATGATATGAATATCAAGGAGAGGGATACTCATTAATTCGTCGAAATCAGAGCCATTCGTTCTAGGAGAAGTTCCCATGCAGTCGAGACAGACTGTTTTTTGTGAAAGTTTGTTTCACCAGACAACCGATACTTAGAATGTATATAGATAGCCTTACACTGTCAGGAGGCCCACGGCGCTTTGGAGGCTTTCAGCGTGACATGAGGTAGGGCAGGATATGGAGAACGCTTAAGAATATTTTACTCCAGATGGTACTTGCAATAACGGCAATCCACTCGTGGGGCTCAAATTATGGAGGCTGCTGATTAAGGCGCTAAACTCGAAGTTGTTTGATCGTTCTTTCTACGGCACGATACGTTCGGTAGATTCAGCTGCAACATTAGAGACATTTTTGGAGAGTTTCTGTCAAAGGCTCCAATGGTAAGCTCTGAAAGAGTATAGTCTAAGGCACAGTTGAAACGAGAAGAATACGTGAAGCAAATGCACGGCGCAAATAGCGGACAAGCATCGTCTAAGGCAGGAGTGCTTAACAAACAAGCCAGCGGAAGTGACACTCACTGAAACAGAAAAAAACTCTCGGAAGTGAAACTGCACCCTCTTTTTCCGTACCCAGCTAGGCCAAGAGGTATTAAGTTTCTGACATTCTGTTGAATGATTTTTCCGCGTACTATATTTGAATAAGCAAAGATTTTAGTTCCGATCGACGGGAGTTAATTAATGGAACACAATCAACAAAATTTGAAGATCGGTTGGACTTTAACTTCAACGTCGCGAGAAAACTCACCTCAAAACAAATCCCGAAACGCCTAAAGCTACGAGACCGGTGAGCTAGCATCTCTCCGACGCTTTAACTTGGGAAGCCTACCAATGACAACAGTCTGAACTACTACACACACTACATTACACTACTACAACTACTGAACTATGAAATGTTCACATTCAAGCAAAGAGCTGTGATATGGAAAACGGTGCTCTAGAGTAAAGTGCTACACTCAACAAGCTCTTGAATATCTAAGCAAACCCATGCTAAGTAACCTCCCTCTAAAAATTTAGAGTTTTTAGACGGTTCCTAGGCAACTCAAGGTAACGGAGAATGTACTGAGGGTTCTATAGCTAGGTCCCTAGCTCTCGACACCAAAAAGTGGAAAATCTATTCTTACAAAAAGAGAAAGAATCAAAAAAACAAGGACGAGATATGACTCACGTCTCTATCTGCAACTTGAATGTGTTAATTTCCACTTCATTTCCAAAGGAGTGCAGACAAGAGACGACCACTTATATAAATCTTCAATATACCAAATCTGCTACTGCATTCCTATGTAACGGGCTTTCCGTGTTGAATAGAAAACTTCACATATTATCCATACAGAAAAGATGCATTTGTCATTTTGAATGTTTAAGATGTTTAGCACCACTGTATGTCTATAATTCTGTGCCGAATTCACTTCCTATGATTCGGATGCATTTCATTGAATATTGTGATTCTAGAAAGATGCAACCTACCATATATGCGTTGTTTATGTTCAGAATATTTGATGGACCAGTAGCAAATGTAACGTGAGAGGCAGTTATCTCCTGGATTTCATAATATAATATGAAATGCAGGACAAAAATTAATTGACTTAAAGCTGTCCAATAGGTACAAGTTATGTTGCTATAACCCACTAACAACATTTATGCCCGGGAACGCATCTTAAAATAACTTTCGGCTGCAAGCCCACCGAACGCAAACAGCTAAATGCAAACCTAGCCACGCATTTTGGTTTGATGTTGCGTTTGCTACTATGGAGTTGTTTCCGGTCAGTGAATTAGTACAATGTCAGCGGCTTCCTCATATAGGAATTAATTAGGGAGAGTAAGATAACTTTGGCGCCCATAATTGATAACGGTATATAACTTAATAAATAATAATAAAGTATATAACTTAATTCATGCGGTTTGCTAAGAGATGGCATAACTTGTATTATTCCATTGGAACATGCGTTGCCAAATTACTGTTATTGTACGTCATTTCAGTATATGTCATTCATTTGATGCGTAAACAACAATTATTATTTTTTTCACTCAAATGAAAAATGAATCCATTACGACAACCCCAAGCGCAAAAACTCATATGTGAAAGCAGGCCAACCAGTCAAATCAACGGCAAAGCCGAATATCCATGGCGCGAAAGTAATACTCTGTATTTGGTGGGATCAGATGGGTGTGCTGTATTATGAGCTGCTAAAACCGGGTGAAACCATCAATGGACAACGCTGCCGAACACAATTGATCCGTTTGAAGAGAGCAGTAGCCGAAAAACGTCCGAAATATGAGACCAGACACGAGGCAATAATTTTTCATCATGACAACAGTCGGCCCCACGTTGCTATTCCGGTTAAGAACTATTTGGAAAATGCTGCTGTGGATGGGAAGTCTTACTCCACCCGCCTTATAGTCCAGACCTTGCCCCTTGTGACTACCATTTGTTCCGGTCGATGCAGAACGCCCTCACTGAAATACGGTTCATATCAGAGCAGAATATCAAAAGTTGGCTTGATTCATTCTTGGCTGCCAAGCCGGAGCAGTTCTTTTGGAATGAGATCCAGAAATTGCCAGAAAGATGGGAAAAAGTCATAGCTTCAGATGGGAAATAGTTTGAATAATACTATTGTACATGTTTTTCTTAAATAAACGTTCAAATTTTGGAAAGAAAACGCCAAAATTAAAATATATTACACAATAATAAAAAAGTAATTCAAAAACAAAATTGGATGCCACCTCGTACAAGGATATGCAAAAGTAATGTCATAATGTAAATTGGTTGCCATAAAGTTTACTTAGTTGATGCCCATTTGTGCACATTTTACGGCATTTTGAATTGTTGCTCGCAAATCATGTAACTCTAAATTAGTAATTTCTACCACAATGTTGCAAGGTTTGTGGTTTCTTGTGACAGATGAGAGGTTTTGGAAAGCCGTCCAGTTGAAATCGCCAAAACGAGAGACCACACGGCCTGGAAATTGGTGATTTTGAACACTCAGCTTGGCGTCCTCAAAAAAAATAACGGCCAATCACATTTTCACTGCAAATGCTGCAACAAACAGTCATTTTGTGGGGATGAAATAGAGGGGATGAATAGTTGAAATGTACCGTGCCGCAGAAATCCAAATTTTGTTTGTTCACATAACCACTTAAATGGAAATGAACTTCGTCACTCGTTATGATTTCGGATACGAAATCATTCTCTTCTTGCACCAATTTTAACAGAGCGTGAAAGTAAGTTAACCTCACTTGACCTGATCTGGTCAGCAGGCATAAATTGCTGAACGGCTTGCACTTTGTAGCGGAACATCTTAAGGTCTTTCACTAAAATTCGTCGCAACGAACGTCTACTAATGCCAAATTGTATGCATCGTTGTCTCGCCGATGTTTGTAAATTGTATAGAACGTCCTCGGTCACAGCAGTTATATTCTCTGTCGAATAGGCAAAACAGGGCCAGCCACTTCTTGTGACATCTCCAGTGGACCCAGTTTGCACTAGATGTCCAAGCGAACGCTTAATTGTTCGCGCACATTGTGCAAAACAAGGAGAAAAACGAAGACGAAATTCACTCTGCGCTTAAACAGCAGAACGTAAATTGGTCAAATAAGCAATGACAATAAGTCCGCGTTATTCAGGCGCATATCGCTCCATTACTTGCTGTTAACGAATTCACTATCCATCTACAACAGAAATGTCAAAGCACAACGACAATCGACGCAAACATTATGGTACATTTACGTTAAGACATTACTTTTGCTCCACCTCGTATAAAGATCAGGAGATCTTTGATCGGCGCAAGTGATAAGCTTGACGTGGCCTTGGTATCAGCCAGTATCGCCAGAAATTGGAAGGTGTCCGGAATTTTCCCGTATGATGAACAAGAAGCTGCCTACAAGCTTTAACTTCGGCAACTGTCACCTTCAGGTGGAATTTATTGATAGTCAGCGTCGCTTTTGTCGATTACCGCCATAGTTATTTCGTCTTTTAGGATTTCGTCAAAAAATCTCAGATATGTGACGTTAAAAGACCCTGAGGAAATTTTGGAGCTTTTGATTTTGGGTCTTATGAAAATCGGAACGGTTTCCTCCAACCATATCTGGCACTTGGAGAAGTCTTTCAATGTTTTGGGGACGGTAGGTAATCTGCTTTCTAGGATACCATGTTACTTATGTGCATTTCAAACATTTTAGAGTTTTATGTAAGGCGCTTACAGACGCAGCTGAGCCACTGATTCCTCTTTTGAGGAAGGAATTTTAGTAGCATCATGAAGATCGGGGCCTGTCAAAAACTTGTTGTGGCTAGAGGTAAAGGAAGTGGTAGGACCATGGTTTGCTATAGTCTTGCCATCCCTCGTTGCTTTTGCCACTAGAAGATGCACCATGGCTTGCTAAAAATTTGCTTTTACTCAGACAGTACCGGTCTCAAATTTTGTTTTTATTTTAGAATTTCGAGATTCAATATGGGATCCTACTAGTAGCGGAGAAATAGAGGTCCATCTATACAGAAACCAGCTATATACAGATAAGACTAGCTTATCCGGAGGTCGGCAGGTATCCGGGTACTAGGTTCACTACTGATCCTGGCTGATTCTATAATACTCTGATCCAGACGAGGGGAGGAAGGAGGCAGACCCACATGTAAGTCTGTCTTCCTTCATGTTGAACAGCATGGAGAAAATTACCGGATACTCTTTACGTAAAGCTGCTTTGCCTTAGATGGAAGAGTGCGCTTTAAGATGGCTACACTTATGTAAGTAGTCCCGGACGAGATTACGAGTGCCGCCGTTGACTCTTTTTGAATTCTTTCATTACCGTTTCTACTTCAAAATACCTGATAATTGGATCTGAAGCCCTTAAGCATGTCGAAATAGCGCAGTAAGAGCATCACCAAATCAAGCGGCTGGATATGAAATATTAGTTCCATCTGATGAGTTCTTCCACATTTTCTTTATCCAACGTTGAGTTTTATCTCGCTTTTGGAATTTTATTCTGTATTAATAAGAGTTAATACTTTCTAGAGGCCAGCATGAGGAGGTAAAGTAAGCATTTACTCCAAACGTGAAACCTAAACCATGTTTTAAGCAGTCAACGCTCAGTAGTAACCTATTATTCTTTGTTATAATGTTATACTAGTAACTACAACTGATGCCTTGACTAATGCTACTCTGAAATCTATATATCAATTGCTGGTCGTTAGGATGACTCCACGAAACCTGGGTATGCAGATTATGTGATTAGGAACACCCTTTAAATTTTTTGAATGGAAAAAAGCGAAAACAAAAATTTTAAACCATTGGAATGGCTGGAAAATATAGAGTTTGGTAGATTTTCCAAAAGTACGTAGGATTTACTGTATTTCAGATGAGCATTCATAACCAGGGGGTGATTCGGGTAGCAACCTTTTCCTATTTCGCATGGAGAACTGTTTGCTTCTTTATAGTACACATCAAAGTAAAAAAATAATTGAATTCTCTAGCGTTAAAACCAAAAATAAAAAGTGGTAGTAGTGCCGATTAACAATGGATACCGGTCATCCAGAAGTCCCGCAGGTGGAATCGGTATCAAACCGAATAGCAACTACAGCATGTGAAATGCATCAACAGCAAGCAACAACAACTAAGGCAGCAGCAGTGCAAAAGTCAGATGATGACACAAAAGTAAAAAAAAAGCGGAGGGAAGACAGGATCAAAATTGTCCACAAAAAAGAAAATTAAAGAAAATGACATTAAAGCGGACGGAAACAAGTACTTTTATGAATCCTAAAGCTATGAGTGCCACTATAAGAGGGGAATTCCTTTAAAAAGTTGTCAGACACTGATATCTCAGCAGAAGAGGAAGAAAATAATAAGGCTCAGTTTGGCAAGCTTATTAAAGATCTCCTGGAAAAGAGAAAGCAGTTGCGGCATCAAACGCAACAAAAACATTAACAACAGCAAACCATGAAAGAGGTACCAATGCAGCAAAAGAAAGAGTGCCTCCCATAAATGTTAGTAACTTAGAGATTGATAATAGTATTAAGTTATGTAAACTAATAGTGTAACTAAGAATTTTTATGTGAAAAGATTAAGTGCGAACAAGCACATTATTATGTGTATTAGCATGGAGGAATACAGGAAGGTACGCACCGCTCTAGGAAAGCAGATACTGAATGCTATGAATATTATAGCAGTATGCACAAAGTAAGAGGTTCGGGCACGCCGCGGCGAATTGCAAAGAATGCAAAGAAATCGGCGTAGTACCATATGATCCTGTGATTGTTTTTCCCTACTCTAAATAGTATTGGGTATGTAATTTGAACGTTTATTTAAGAAAAACATGTACAATAGTATTATTCAAAGTATCATCTGAAGTTATGACTTTTCCCCATCTTACTGGCAATTTGTGGATCCCATCCCAAAAGAACTGCGCAGGCTTGGCAGCCAAGAATGAATCAAGCCAATTTTTGATATTCTGCTCTGATGTGAACCGTATTTCAGTGAGGGCGTTCTGCATCGACCGGAACAAATGGTAGTCACAAGGGGCAAGGTCTGGGCTTCAAGGCGGGTGGGGTAAGACTTCCCATCCACTGTTTTCCAAATAGTTCTTAACTGGAATAGCAACGTGGGGCCGAGCGTTGTCATGATAGAAAATAATTTCCTCGTGTCTGATCGCATATTCCGTGCGTTTTTCGGCTACTGCTCTCTTCAAACGGATTAATTGTGTTCGGTAGCGTTGTCTATTGATGGTTTCACCCGGTTTTAGCAGCTCATAATACAGCACACCCATCTGATCCAACCAAATACAGAGCATTACCTTTGCGCCATGGATATTCGGCCTTGCCATTGATTTGGCTGGTTGGCCGGTTTTCACATATGATTTTTGCACTTGGGGTTGTCGTAATGGATCCATTTTTCACCACCAGTAACAATCCGACTTCCTTTTGTGGCGTTCCAGCAGCATTTCAGACATGCAAAACCGCCTTTCGACGTCTCTCGGCTTGAGTTCATGTGGAACCCAATTTCCTTGCTTTTGAATATATCCAGTTGCTTTTAAATGTTTTCAAATGGCTGCTTGAGTGACACCCAAAGATTCTGCGAGTTCTTCTTGTGTTTGGCAACAATCTTCATAGAGTAATTCTTCCAGTTTTTCATCTTCAAACTTTTTTGGCTGCCCAGGACGTTTATCGTCTTCCACGCCAAAATCACCACTTTTGAATCGTGCAAACCACTTTTGGTACGTTTGCTCAGCTAGCGCATGTTAACCATAAACTTCCACCAAAATATGATGACTTTCGGCAGCAGTTTTCTTCATGAAGAAGAACTCCACGCAAAAACACTTTTTCAGGCACAAAGTTCGACATATTTGAGTGGAAAAAAATTATTGTTGTTTACGCTTCAAATAAATGACATATACTGAAATGACGTACAATGACAGTAGCCTTCCAACGAATGTTGCAATGGAATAATAACAATACCTCGTGCGTCCTAAAAAAAAATTGTGGCCATCACCTTTCCGGCCGAAGTCACGGTCTTCGCGTTCCTTGGAACACGTTCACCGGGTAAAGCCCATTGTTTCAATTGTTCTTTGGTCTCTGGTGTATACCATTGAATCCTCCGGACTTCGATTAAACTTGTTCTCCGGTGTGAGCAAACCTGGCACTCATCGCGCGGACTTATGAATAACACCTGCTATCTCAGTGGTAACCGTTTTTGGGCCACATGGGCGTCGAAAACCGACGTGGGGCCACGGTGAAACCCTGCAAGCCAATGGCAAACGGTTAAACGGGAACGATAATGGGTCCCACACACCACCACCAAGAAAAGGGTTAATTTCTTCACAGGTTTTGCCACTCAAAAACAAGAATCGGATCACGGAGCGGTACCGCTCTTTTCCCATGGTAGAAAAGAACACTAATACGATGCTTTAAAAAACAAACCAAAACTAAGCGTCGGATTGTTACAAAATTTTTACAGACGAGCTGAAAGAGGTTACACTCATTTTGGCTCAGTAACGCCATCTATCTTTCAAACCGGGTACTCATCAATCAACCCTCGTATTTTGCAACATGTTTGTTGACATCAAAAATACGATCATTCATTGGAATCAGCAACAAACAAATGAAGTACAGTTTATCTGGAACAGTCTTATTTTGGCATCTAAGTCGTCCAGAACAAGACAATGGACGAAAATACAAAGTAATTGAATAAATTAAGAACGTTAATTACAAAATATAACACAACGTCAGTTTTAAATTTATTCGCACCTTAAAAACTCGGACACTACATAAAATCCTTTTCATTGTGAATATAGTACAATAACAAGCAATTATATACACACTTAGTTATATAACAAAAAATAAACAAAAATGAAAATAAAAATTGTTAAGTAATTTGTTTTGATTTCCCCTTACATAACTAAAAACACTATTTACACTGAGCTTCCGCTTGACTACATCTGAGAAGCAATTCATGCCCATCCACCAGATGGTTGCCATCCGCCGCCTCCTCCTCCTCCACCACCGCCGCCTGATGACCATCCGCCACCGCCGCTTCCTCCACCACCACTGCCGATCTTAATGATCTTTATTACCTTCGTAGTACTACCACCGCCTCCTCCGCCACTAGACCATCCGCCACCACCTCCTCCTCCTCCTCCAGATGACCAATCACTACCACCACCTCCTCCACCAGAAGACCAGTCGCCTCCACCACCACCTCCTCCTCCACCTGATGACCATCCACCTCCACCTCCACCACCTCCACCGCCCCCGGGAAGGGTTATAACTTTAATGATTTTAACATCTCCACCACCTCCTCCACCGCCGCTGCCGCCACCACCAGACCATCCACCGCCGCCTCCACCTCCTGAGGACCAATCTCCTCCCCCACCACCTCCTCCTCCGGAAGACCAATCACCTCCACCACCTCCTCCTCCGCCACCACCATCATCAGAAATAACTTTGATAATTTGGATAGACCCACTGCCACCTCCTCCACCACCGCCCGATGACCATCCACCACCGCCACCGCCTCCTCCTCCACCGGATGACCAACCACCAGATGGCTTACAAGCCACACTGGTCACTCCAAGGACCAATAGACAAACAAAAGCCTACAGAAATAAAAAATAAAATATTATTAGTCCATGATACTCGTGCTATTCCCAGCCAAAGGCCAACTATAATCTGCTCCTTATCCTCAGACCTACGTACTTTCATCTCCAAGTGAATTAAGTGAACTCCTGTTTGGCTTCCTCCTTGGATTACTAGATAGATATTCCTCCGCAACTGAACAACTGATGTCTTTTCGGGTATAGTCCAATTCTTTTATACCTATAACCGGGAAACTCCAAAGGGGATTTCAGCAGACACCATACAGATTGGAGGTGGAAGCATATACGAGTACAAGCAAGTGCTCCAATGGTGGTGGTAATGGTGATAGTACTCGCAATAGCAGAAGGTTGACGACGATGAGTCTTCACTTCTGGTGGCTCTAACGATGCGACTGGCGATGGGCCTTCTCACATCATTACCTCAACTGCATGCGCCACTATGTGGCGCATCGAAAATGAAAGTATCTGTACAAGTCTGACTATGAGTACGAATACGACAACTAGTACAAGTACTAAGTGCACCACACTCGAAGCTCATTTCGCTTTCCAAATTGTCCATCAGAGAGGAGAGGGCGGCTGCAGATGTTTGGACAAATGTACCTACTCCAATCCTAACAGACACTAATACAATACTCTTGGCTAAATACTCACACTGGCATTTGCCTATACTCATATTCCATGGAATAACCGTCTATTGCAGTGAGACGCAAACATTACTAGCTTTGCTTCTGTAATCGCAAAAATTGGCATTAGAAGCATCCACACGAGCACATACATCAACTTGGTACAATTCGGTTTGATTTGGTTGGGGTTCAGAAGACGGACGAATACTATGAGACAAGTCTTCACTTTGCCAATGTTACGAAACGCTCGCAAGTGTATCTTTAGATTGTTGTCGGTCGTTCGATGACGGAGTCGGTGCAAGAAAATGATGCGATGCACCATCTTACTTCCGTAGTGTGGATTATGGATTGCAGTTCTTCTTCATCTTGGAGTCGATTTTGAAGAGGAGGACGTATACTCTCTTTTGTCCAGCTGCTAAAGCACCAACTGTGGGAAGCTCCAGCTCAGTTAATGGAAAATTTACCATTGAATCTATGGTTCTTCGGCTGTTTTTATTATTCGGAGTTGGTTGTTTGGAGTAAATTACGCGGCTGTTTGTCGGGATGCTTAGTAAATTGATTTACGCGAATTAAAATGATTAATGCGATTCACTGGGAGTGACAAGCGCCTAGCAGATATTAATCACTTCCTTAATCTATTTTACTAAGTAGTGGTATGCTTCGACTGACGGACACTTTACCGGATGCTTCATAAACTTGAGTCTGATCAAAGTCTAGACATTAGTTGAAAGCTGGATTATATATGTGTGTGCCATTCTCATAAATTAGTAGATACATCCGAATTTGAAGATTCCATGGCGTTAGATGATACAATAGAAGGCGGTTCTGTATTTATTCGTGTTCAGTGAAGAACACCTAAGCTAACACGCTTTCAAGGAAAATAGTGGAAACGAGACATGACCTAATGGTTCAGATGTAGAATTCCCGACTTTAGTTACTCAAGATGTTATTTGAATATATGGTGTCAGCTGCATCAAAATGCCTGCCAACCGCATGAGCTAAACCGGTTACTACAAGCAGAGCTGCAAAAGAAAAATGCGGAAGTTGCGTGAGAAGATGATCAAGTCAGAGCCAGTTTCAGAGGAAATGTAGTGGGTCACTGTTATAAGAATTGGACACGAATAGTCTGCATATGCAGATTAATTTATCTACAAGTCTATGTTGAACAGAGATTTCCATTGGACTGTCACCAAACTCTAGAGGTGACCGGTTAATACATTCATGTAAGTGGTATCTGGAGCTGAAAGCACTCTATACTTCATAGAGTAGATCTATGTAGACCCTTTTCGATGGCCGCGCGTGGGAATTGAGATGAAAAAGGTGGGAATTGTATGAAGGGTTGTGTTGATTGTCATTTGGTCCTTGAGTGGATCTAAGTCATCCTGCCGCATACACAAATCTGAAACGATATTTTAATGAAAAAGCGTAAAGCTTCAAGGGGTCTGTAACTTCCTAAGGTTCTTTGTCTCAGTGGCGCAAGAAATGGAAGGTTTCCTTCGGTAAGTACAAAGTGGAGGTTCGATCCCTATCACGGGAGGTACCTTTTCGAGCCATATTGTCTGCATATTGTCTGCCACTCCTAAATTTTCGATGCATCATAGCTTAACGTTATGCTGACGCAAAGAGGCTTAGGTAGGTAGGAAGGGTCGGCGGTTACCAAAACCTGGTTGAGAATGTGAGAGACTCGGTGAATACATCCTGCTTGTGAAGTTAAAAAAACAGATAAGATCTCGTATCCCTTTACCCAAGACATCATTAAGGTCGTCGAAGAATGGTTTGTTTAGAGCACGCAGTCTGGCTCTTGCCTGACTGACTAACTGACATTTACGGAAGAAATAGGAGAGTGTTTCTTTCTCTTTCCGTTCCCCCAACTGTGACAGTGCGGATTGTATGGGATATCTAGTTCGGCCGCATGGTCCCCAATTGGCCAGTGCCCCATGATTATAGCCGTAATTCTGGCGAAATCTGGCCGGATTGTATTTGGTAGTTCTTTTGTTCTACTCTTGTCGAAAGTCGGTCATATCATTCTTGATATGGCTTAGTTAGTTAACCCCCTTCCATTAGATATTGATCTTTTGCAGGTAGTGTAAGTGGATTTGTCCTTTAACCACTCCTATCGGAATGTGGACCCTTGCCGCGAGTGAGTCCTGTATAGTTCAGCCCTACGTGGCCAGTTTATCTGAAAGCTTTTTTTAGTCTCTGTCGCCTGGAACCCAGAGTAGTGTGACCCTGAAACGTTCGCAAGCTCTTTCCGGCACTCCTGCACCAGTTTGGAGCATATGGGAGCCAAGTCAATAGCTCTGATAGTGGCTTGACTATCTATGAGAATTGCAATGTTTTGTTTGTGAGTTGAATCAAGACCGAGTTGAATGCTAGCTTCTCGGATTGCCTAAAGACGCTGGCAAAATTCGGCAAGCGGTATGATGTTGATATTTTCAGCGATTCCGAATAGTCACCACCCAAACAGTGTAGATGACCGTATCGAAGTCCTTTACTACATCGCCTTTCTTCTACTGAGTTTTGATGGAAGAGTTTAGTTTGGGTGTGATGTAATCGATTGGTGGCATTACCACGCCATTAGGTAACGATTCTAGAATGTTACTGTGGCCGTAAAGCCATGAAGTTCTGTACCCAGATTTTTTGGTCTGACTACGCTGCAAAATATTGTATTTTTTGTGTGTAGGTGGAGAGGTACAAGATGCAGTGGCACAGTAGCACATCCATTGGGGACGACCTCAATGCGCCTGTAGTCTCAATAGTGGAATTTAAATTCCGTAAGGTTGTAGTTTTTTCTCAGCTCGAGCCACCATACCAGCGGCTCGTAGGTGAGAATTGAACGCACTACGGCTATGTATACCCACAAGGTCATCTTCGGATAAGGTAGTCACCTCTTTCCAAAGGTTTTGCTGCAGAAAAGAAGGCGATGCACGCTTTCCCTAGCTTGCTTTCAAAGTTTTGCTTAAATTAAAGTCAAGCTTGATACATAGTGTGAGCTGTGAGATAAGACAGGATATGGTAAAATCAGGTATTTTGGTGTTGGTAGTAACACCAGGGCCATAACTTATGGAGGCTTATCTTCAACAGCCTCCATAATTTCACATATCACGGAAGTGATAACCTGACACAAGCCTTACAAGCATTCTGTACATATTTATAAGTTAGGTTGGAGGAAAACCAACGCCGCCCTGTGAAGTTCCTCTCCATGGTTGAGTTTGAATAAGATTAAATTTGTAAAGATTTTTCGACTATTCGCATCTCGTGGACAGCCGTTTTCGAACATCTTTCCTTAAGGTAAACGTGTTATGATTTGGATAGTAATGATTCTTCTAGAACGCTTCGCATGTTGATGTCTAATCCACGCTCTAAAGTTTCAAGTACAAAGGAGGTTAAATTAATTGGCCTGAAATCCTTCGTAAACTTGTGCTTCGGTATAAATACCAATCGATAGTATCTTTAAGAGAAGGGTCCATGGTTCAGTACTAAACAGCTTCTGAGAATTGACGCTAGCCAAGGTATTGTCAGATCTTGCGTTTTCTGTATGTGCCGTCTGGGCCCGGCGATAGAGTGAAGCTGTTAATACCCAGGAAATCATTTCCTCGGAGATTATTGAATTAATATTGCTATGGGATGCAGGTTATACTTGCGGAGACCCCCGTATTCTGTACTGCATCCGGGGTGTGTGTGTTCACAAGTAGTTTCAGGGTCTGCTCATCCTGCTCATGTAACCTTAGTAGAAAGAGAGGGACAGAATTTTGCTAATCCTGATGAAGTTCTTAAGGATTTTTTTTTATTAAATATCAATAGTCCATCCATTTTACTATTGGGACTCTAGGTTTTCTTTGATTGACCTTTAAGCTATTCCAGACGTCGCTACCTTAAGCAATGCATTTACTAAGGAAATCCTGGGGGAATTGATCTTTGTATTTGATCACCTGATATCTTTCAACCGTCTCGGCGGAGTCAAAGCTAGGCTCTGTTGATAAGGTGATCCACCACGTCTCAGCTATGTCTTTTCCGCTTGTAGAGAGCTCGTTTGCTAGTCCTAATGGGGGTCATCTCTAACCACCTTGGCGAAGGATCGATTTTCTATGGCACTGGCCAACGATGTGGTTGTGTGATTACGGCAACCTTGGTTTTTTTCGGAGCTGTTCGTTAAAGGGGCTCGTCTACAGACCTGTTACACTTTACTGCCTGCTTTGGTTTATTTCTCAGTTACTCGTTGTACTCGTGAACGATTACCTTATATTACACTCCGTCTGGTCTTTTTCGTGGATCTATCCGGCCGCTTGTACTTCCTCTTCATAGCTTTCCCTGCGGGCCTATGATTTCTATGTTGTTGTTTTTGTACTGGTTAGTGGTCGTGGCCAGATGATTGCCTCCCGATTGAAAGCCAGAAATTCGTCCTCTGATGAGGTAAAAACCTCTGGCAGTCTCAGTTGGTCTCTTGTTATAATAGTTTTTAGTACTTCTTTTCTATCTACATATATCATCGTTTAATAAATTATGTTCCCACGAGGCAGAACCGTCTTACCTGGGTAAGCACTGATACAACCAACCTTGCCTGGACATCGAAGGATACCATTTGTTACCAGTTCGGTTATCCACTCTCTGACAACTCGGCTATTAGTACGGGTGCCTCAACACGTTGGCTTATATTTTGAATTAGATTTACTCCTAGCACCTTAATTTAAAAGGTCGGGTTGCTCTTTGTTTTGTTCTAGAGACAATTGAATGACTGCAGGCATTCAAAGGGAGGTTTTGCAACCGATCTTCTGTTGTTAACGCCTCCCACACGTTCCGCAGAATTACTGCAAGGAATTCTAACCCAACAAGGCGGCAATACAACTGAAGAGCAAAGAGCCTTAACCTATTCACGACAGCGTTTTCCAAGTTCTAATTGAATCTGGACTGCAGCGATTGCCTTAACGGCAAACCTGGCCGACAATGAATATCCTAATATATCTAACAGTTGATCGGAAAAAGATCCCTGTACCGGTTCCTACCTCATTCTTTCTTCCATCCGTGAAAATAGATTCCTGTTTCATCCTTCTATGCCAAGGAAAATATAAGCGAATGTCTCAAAGTTTGATGAGGTATCATATAGTCCGTATGAAAGCATACACTCAGTTCATTTGAGAGGACTGAGGCGCGGATCTTAGGGTTTGGTTTTCACTTGAGGTGACTTAATCCTAAAGCACTTTTCGCTGCTGATATGTGGTATAGATATAGATATAGATTTACATATAGCTCGCATATATAGATATAGAGGCAAGGCCTAAGTGTAGTTTCTAGTCCCATAGTTGACGTTGTTCTTATTGCATGAGCATCCTCTTTGCTTTTGTCATTAAATAAAGGTGTCATGTTCAGCTTAATACCATACTAAGCTTCCACATGTTCAATTGGATCTGACGATAACCATGTACATCCAAAGGATAGTCTTGAGATTAGGTCCCTATCTTTTCCCAAATATCTGGTTGCAGGTGTACTATCTTTCTTTCTTTCATACTATCGTCAGAAAGAAATACGGTATATTTGGATAGCAGTAGAAGGCAAGAGTGGGGCACACCATGAAAGGCAACTAGAATTAAGCGTTCCAAAAATTAATTTCTATTCAACTTATGAAGAGATACATAGATCCAAAATGACACGCATTTTTGACAAAATAGATAAACTCTGTCAAATTCCTTCGAAATATCAAGTGCAGATATCTTTCTTTCATCAGATTAGGGTAGACTGTGGTAGACTTCATAGCTGTTGCTATGAAAACGCTTTTGCGTCTGAGATGTTTCATGAGCTAACGGCTTATCAGCGTTTTTATGATCTTTGAAAGAAGAGGTGTAGGTGCAATGGATCTATATATATAAGTATATATAAATTTCGAGAGATACTTGAATCAGACCACCATTGTCGGGTCTCCTTTCGTCTCTCTACCACTATAAACCCTACCCAGAGAGACTCTCTGGACTTCTCCAGAGTTCTTCGCTGGGTTATCATCTGTTTATTTCAGATCTGTTTCATCCAATGGGTCTCGAACCAATGTTTTCCCAAGATCCCCATTCTTCTGCCAAGCCAAAGCTGGACATTGACTCAATATATGTACCGCTGTCTCAGATTCCTCCAGGCATAGCTTACAAGTATCATCCTGTCTAAGGCTCATCTTTCTTAAATGATACCCGAAATTACCATGACCTGTAGTTAACGCCACCACCCATTTCAATGGTTCTGATCCCAGCAACTTTCAGTTGACCCCTGTTTTGGGCCTTTTCGTTGCCGTTGATCCCTTTGTGTTCTCGTACCCAAGTCAGTGTAACCTGATTTTTAGATGAACACTTATTGAGCTTGAATACACATTCCAGTGCCAATGATGTTGTGATGGTTGTCCGTTCCATGCATTTAATCACCGCCTGATTGCAGGCAAGCAATCATCTCAGTCTGGTATACCGAAGTGTGCTTCCCGAGGCTAATGTGACGGGCTAGTTCCATCCGTCTGTGAAAATCACGATTTCACCATTCCTCTTTTCTGGAAGTAATCCATTCTCCATACGAGTTTGTGATTTCTTTCTATAATGCCCACCTTTGTTATACAATCCATATGCATGTTCAGTTCTTTAATTTCGTTTTTGACAAGTTACAGGATCCTCCTGTGTTCATAGATGGTACCCCTATTTTGCCATTTCGCATCTCGATGCAGACGAAGTGCTGTTAGGGCCGCTGTTTTCTTAATAATTAAGTCCAGCGGTAAAATCCTTTAGATGACTTCCAATGCACAAGTTGGTGTTGTGCGTATTGCACCTGTAATTCCTAAACATGCTAAGCGTTGGACCCTAACCAGGTGCTACTTAGCAGGAAAGTTTTTGCTCATCATACAACCGAAGCGTAGATGATAATGGGTCTAGTAATCATCGTATACATTTAGTATGCTTACCTAGGAGAGAGTCTCCAGTTCTGTCCTCATATACGTTTGCACTGATGTAGTACCCTTTCTGCCTTCCGCATTAATGGAGAGTCTTTGCTCCAGACACCACCGCTCAACCACTTTGAGTGCACTCCTCATGATATCCGCCGTGACGTCTATGAATTTGCCTATGCCAGTATTGCTACGTCGTCGGCATATTTAACTTTGTGAATGCCCGTTGCCTTAAGTCTGTCGAGAAGAGAGTCCACAGTGACATTCCAGAGTGTAGGTGAAAGAACACCTCCTTGTGGGCAAGATCTGCTGACCCGTTCTCGGAGTTTTGAGGTTTCCGTCTGAATATTTATAGCCCTTGTATTTAACATATTATCCACTCATCTTACCACCTGTGGGTTAACCCTACGTTTTTCCAAGGCTTGTTTCAGGCTTTCAATATCTTATATCGTATCTTATCGAAGGCATCTTCAATCCGTACTACTTGAAGTAGCGCTATTTCTGTAGACATACCGCCCTAGAGGCATGTTGTCTATTATTCAAAGGATACACCTTAGCCGCCGTACTCTCCATATAGTCCAACACCACCCTTTCCATTGTTTTTAACAGAAATGATGTTAGGCTGACCGGTCTGAAGGACTTTGCCTCGGTGTAATCCTTTTTTCCCGGTTTTGAAAGGAAGACCACCTTCGTCTCCCTCTATGTTATCGGAATGTAGCCTATTGCTAGGCATGCAATGTATATATTCCTGAGCCTTGATGCAATAAAGTCTGCTCCCCATTGCATTAGACCTGGAAATATACCATCTGGTCCCACGGTTTTGAAGTGTAAAAACATTGCTATCTACTTCTGTGTTTCCATCCTGTTCGCTCCTTGTTTCCTGTTTTCTTACTAGAGTAGGTGTGCAAGACACTCGGTACGCATCTTCAACAGCTGATTGCAAATGATTTAGCTGTCATTCTACATGCCAAGTGTTTTTCGGTATTCCGAAAGCCATTACATTCAGTTTTTCCTCCAAAACTTCATGGTACTTTGTCCTATCAGTGTTCTTCAGAATTCTGATGTATTTCCGATCTTTCTTTCTTTTAGATCCATAACGAACATCAAACGAAATGGCTCTGTGATCCGATAATGTAGTCTGATCCATTACCCTCCAATTTGATACTCTTTCAATTATCTTGCTACTGCACAGGGTCACATAAATCATTTCCCTTCGCCTCACATTCACGAAGGTTGGCTCTGTTCACCTGTTTAAGATAGCTAGATACAAATTCGAATAACGCTTCTCCTCTGTAATTATGGTTGGTGCTGCCCCACACTGTATTATGTGTTTGGTATCACAACCAATTATAAGATAATCGTTTCTGTTCCTGCATGCATTCACCAAAGACTCTAACTCTATTGTCGGAGGAGGTTCTGGCGAATCATACGGCAAGTATGCAGATGCTATGATTAAACTTTCCGCACCTGAACTTACCGGTACTGCTCCTAAGTCTGGGGCACACAGATTCGGCAATTTATAAGCTTGAACTCCGTGCCTTACCAGGATACAGGAACTAATTCTTTCGCTGGTTTGCACATGAAGCATTCGATAGGGTATAAGAGATCTTATCCCAAATAGAATAATGTTTGGGATCATATCATATTCTGTCGTAATCGAGGACTAGATAAAATTCGAAGCTATTAAATCCGATACAGCTGTATTTTTTGGAAGTCCTTTCTTTATCTCTGTGATTAGTGAACGAAAAATTAGCCTTCCGGGAAATCACACGACGATATTCTCATCATGACATGAAGTTAAAAAAAAAGCCCGAATCTTGACGGTATGGCAGTTATCAGGTTTTGACGCCACATTGAAGGTTGCAACAGACCATTCTCCGGGTATTGTTAGTCCAGAATGATTTCTAGTTTAATTTTGAAGTCGTACCAATCCTTCTTATTTGGAATAGCAATTATGTTATTCCTAGTTCATGACACTATAAAAACTTCAGTTGAAATCCTGTGGATCAGCTTTCTGTAGACAACCAATCTCATTTATTATTTGCACAAAGTCCATATTGATAAAGAACCAACAAAATTTGATTTCTCCAGAATCACCAATGATGTCTGCACTATTTTGTTAACTCTGTCAGTAGACCATTGTACAAATGTTTTCCCGATGAGTTCATTTTCACTCAGAAGACTTGCAAATAACACAAATCACATCGAAACCACGGAAACGAATTGATCAACTGAAAACTAGGTGCGCATAAGACTGTTGCCACCTTAAGAGTCGTAATGTTGGTCTAGTCGTACATCATATTATCTGCATCTAAGTCTTACTCAACAAAAGAGTCAACATTTAGTTACAGCTAATCAAAAGCTGTGGTACATCTTCCTACCAATGTTTTACAATCATGTAATAAAGTCTGACGTGCGAAAAAAGCACTTAACAGAGTTACCCACTAATGTAACAATACCAGTAATGATAGTCATAAGCACGGAAGCCGGACATTAACGAACGCTGAAATTAGTGTCGTAAAACAGACAGCAAATCGGAGCCTATGATTAAATGTTGAACTTCAGATGCAGGCATTTATATGTATGAATTAGGGTAGACTGGTTCCATATGCTCATACAATAAAGGAAAGTGGTTAAGGTAAGTGATTTTTGTCGGCACTGAGACAAAAGTTAGTCATCAATAAGACGACTAATGTTTGTAAACAAGATCCAGTATAGAAACAAAATTCATAAGACCATGCCATGCAAAAAAATCGAAATTTGATGAAACGTAAATTTGCAGTGAGCCGAAACCTTGTCCAAAAATCCTGAAAATGTAAAAAGCGACAATAGGGGGAAAAAAGTTTCAAAACTGCAACAAAAAAGCCCAGATAACCAGATAATCATTTTGTGTAACATTAAAATTATAAAATTTAAATTCAGATATCACGAATCGGATTAAATTTACTGGATATGCCAGTAAACGAAAATATCGTACTATACCTTCACATAAAATTCACATCAGAGATACGAGTTTGTACCTCTCATTTGAAAGCGCTGTCTGAAGAAAACTGTGATGATGAGAAAAGTATAATTCTTACTTTAGATTTGGCGGAGATATGAGATATCAACAGAGATATGACATTACTGTTTCAATGGGTGACAAAATTAATCAAATAACTTACCGATTCTGGGAAGGATGTCCACTATTTTCTCTGTCGATTAAGAGACCGCGGCTTATAAGATGATGTTCGTTAATCTGTCTATATCGACGAAATAACGAAAACCAATTCAGTGGTTTCCATTCTCCAAGAAGGTTTCCCTACTAATCATAATGATCTGCGGCAACGTTTCATACGTTTTTAGGAGTCATACCTACTTCTGATGATGTGTCCAATTATCTTTCTTCTTTTACGCCTTACGCAAGTTTCAAGTGCATGCTACAGCTACAGAGAACACGGTCTATTTTCAAAAACTACTATCGCTTCTAACCCGCCGTTCAATTGCTTGCAGAAGCCTCCAAAATGTCTGTCCCTTTATTACCAAAACGTAAGAGGATTGCGAACTTAGTCTTCCGCTATACAAGGTGGGCCTATATAGGTATCACCCTATTTTCCTAGGCTCTGTCTTTGGAATAAAACAAATTATTGTATTTTTTAAATGTTTATTTGGGCATTTAAGTATTTTTTCCGTCATATTCCTGCTGTTAAAATAGCTTGTCACTCCATCCTGGCGAGTGATCTTCTAATGAACGACCAGTTCGCCAAGTTTCAACTGCAAAGTACCCCTTCGATGGCGCCTTTTGCGATACCAACTACTGCTCTTATGGCATCATACTCGTAGTTTGAGAGAGTTCCTTTTTCGTCTGCCACTACGAGTAATCTATTTTGGATTATCTTCTCGAGGATCTTCTTCATGGTGTCCAATAGGCCAATAGGCGATAGCACGATGGTGCTTTGGAGGCTTCTTTCTTTTTTGTAGCAGGATCAAATGTGACATTTTCCACTTTTCGGAAAAAGTTCCTTATTCGCATCGTCATTCCTTTTCTTGGATTGTTCGGAATGCCATCGGATTCAGGCGCCTTATTGTAATTAGTGGAATGTCTACTGCACTTACTTCTCTTACGAAATTGCATACAGTAGCTGGTATTTGGAGGAAAAGATTCTCTACTATGGATTTCAGCATTTTTGGACATATTTTACATGCCGAGCCCCATGGGTAAATGTCGGACTTCTCACAGGGGCGTTCAAAGCATGCGGTTTTGCTCTCCTTGATGGCTCTATTTAAATTACGCCTTGCCAGTTTAAAAGTGTCCAGGCATTGTTGGTCCCTTCTTGAATGCTGGACCATGCGTCGGGTTTGTAGGCATCTTGCCCGAAGTGTCTTTATTTCCTCGTTCCACCAGTAACACGGTGGTGCCTTACTGCTGTTTATTCTTCTAGGCATGGATGCATCGCACGCAGTGGTGATGTGCGAGAGTCTCCGCTTTTCCACTTAGGGTTAGATCATCGTTCAACATCTCTTCTGTCCTTAAATTTTGGACCTGTAAGTCTTGGGAATACGACTGGTTTACTTCCTTTTATTTCCAATACTATCATTTGGTGATCACTGTATGAATATACCCCACTTCCCCACTGCACTTTATAATTCTCAAGATAGAACTACTCACAAGGGTGATGATGACAGAGTCTATTCCAGCCTTCCGGTACGTATTTGCTCGACTCTTGTTGTAGATACTTATCGATAGGGTAGCGAATAGTTCTAGTAATTCCTGTTCTCTGGTGTTAGCGCGTCTGCTGCATAATTTGTGTCCAATCTTGAAAAGGTTAGCGTTTTCATATTGCCTGTTGTTTCGCCTTACCGCAGATCTAGTTAGTGTTCTCGTTGGGACATTTACTATATGGAGTTCACCTATCATGGCAACGTCCACTAGTTCGTTCTTGGCCTTTTGTGTAAGATGGTCTTAGGATGTCCTACAGTGATTAAGATTTATTTGTAGTATCTGCATGGTTTTTTCTAGTGATAGACCTCCGAAAAACTGGACATTTGTTACTGCCAGCTACATGCATAACATCATCTGAATGGTCTTTCTTGCAGAACATACATAATGGTTCCTTATCGCAGTTCTTTGCTATGTGGCCTTCTGTCGCACATTTCCTACACATCAGAGTTTGAAGCGGTCTTCTTCGCTTTTGCTTTGCCAAGCTATGTGATCAAACTCTAAGCACTTAAAACGTTTTTTGGCAGGGTTTTTCGCATATGTGACAGGGAATCCAGCCGATTTTAACCTTTCCAGCTTCTAAAAGTTTTAATTCGGGGAGGCTGGTTGTTGCTGGTTGTTGAGTTCCTACGTAAGGCTCCGCAAGCTGGGCACTGATGGCTCTGGTGATCTTTAGCCTTAAGAATAGTGTGGTGCGTAAGTTAGCTTACGTTCGCTTACGTTTGCTTAATCCGCTATCTCTTCACTAATGACGCCTTCGAACTCTGTGATCTTGATACCCATATCCTTGAGTTGTATCAGGGGTCCCCCTTTTGTGTCCTCATTATTTTTTATACCTTCTGTCTTAATCTTACGTAGTATGTCCGCGTATGAAAAGGTTCCCGTCGCTTTGATGATAAAAGCATCAGGTCTAGGATTTTTGGCCTCTAGCTGCGAGACTAGAGGAAGGCGACCTTGTTTTTGACGGTATCTCTCAATTCTTCTTCTCCCACCACCCCCTTCTTTTTGATGCCTGTATTTTTCTGCTTGACCTTGGGATCTTAATGCTGGTTTTCTCATCCTTCTCCTTGGTGGTTTGCATAGATGTCTTTTTGCATTATTGTGTCTCCGTTGTAATACGTTGTCTGCAATACCATTTCCCTTGGGCTCTGATGATGCCTTTAGCCAAAGTTTTGTGAGGAATTGTTCTGAATCACGAATCACTTCCTCTGCTTTCTCGTTATGCAACTGAATTGAAGAGAGCTTGTAAAAGTATCTGATGCAATCGATAGCGTCTCTCAACGCTTGATGGATTAAGCGCCTTTTACCATCTAATAGCATTTCTACCAGTCCTCTTATTTTCTCGTCTAGCTTGTGGAAATGTTATAGCTGAACAATTGATTCGACAGTCACAATTCGCATTGCGGGTAACTTGCATAGCTCGGTACTTCTTTCCGATACTGCTTCTTGACCAGCTGGTGACCTCAGCGTCGTCTTCTCCTACTCTACTTGTCTTCCGGTGTTCTTGATTTTGTTGGTTGTGTTAATTTCTATTTGGTCCCTCCTCAAAGCCGATTTCAATGTTTGGATTTGCAGTCCTTTAAGCATCATAAGGTTGACACAAGATCTTATAAAGTTTTGTGCCAAAGCAGAAAGGGTGCTAATCAGTAACGTTACATTTGGACCTAAGGATTTCATGTAGCCCCAGAGAAAATAATGGAGTGGTATCGAATCGCATGATCGCGGCAGCCAATTCATAAACGCTCGCCAGTTGCCAAATTTCCCCTTCACAACTTCGAGCGTTGCGTCGCTTGTATGGTATAGTATGTAGAGACCATTAACGTTAACGGTGTCTCATTCCTCATTTCGAAAGAAATAAGGTCCGATGATACCATCATGCCAGAAACCACACAAAACAGTCAATCTTTGTGGATGCATTGATGCTTGGCCCAACACTTGTGGATTGTGTTCGCTCCAATAATGGCAAGTTGCTTGTTGACATAGCCTCTTAGCCCGAAAATATGGTTTTGTGGCCAAAATTCGGATCTCCGGACAACATTTTCAGCGCTCATGGAGAGTTCATGGAGTTGTCTATGGTTGTAAGTTTCAATTTTTGCGTCAGCACAATTTTATACGGATGTAGACCCAAATTCAATCGCAAAATAAGCCGGGTAGACACTCTCGCGATGACAAACTCAACTAATTGGCGCCAAATTGACATTTCTGGGTCTTCTTCGATACTGGTCTCTAAGAGGCGTGGAGCGAAACGCTGCATTGCAGAACAAATAAGAGCCAGGAGGCCGGGAAAACAGTCACAAAATGCACAATTCGCAAAAATCACTGGAAAACATCTTGAAGATTATTTCGCGTTTTTCAGAAGTATAGTAGAACGTTGCTTTATTTCACATTCCCAACACAGTTACATGCAAATTTTTATCTCTATATTTCTACTTTTAAAAGGGTGTTTTATAAGAGTTATTAATATTCAACTCTCAACATTTGATCCGGCTCGAAGGATCAGATGTTAAGAGTTGAATACACACATTTCCGGCTCTAAACGGATCTTTTAGTTCATAAACACTAAAAGTAAATCCTATAACTATTCATCATTTCTGAATTTTCCTGATCCTAGGGCGGTCACCAAATTATTACAAATCACTGCGCAATTTTTTTTAGCCAAGCGTTCACCATACACAAGAGCTCGACCACATTTCCAGCAATCTTTGGTAAAGTAGTAGTTTAATACGAGGGTACGGAGACCGTCATTATTCCGGTAAGTAAACCTTTGGTGCCGGCGATGCGAATAATTGCGCAAATTTCTTTAGCCTGAACCGAAGTGGTGCATCAATTCGTTCGTACCTCAAACAGCGCTTACTGGATATAACTTAGCCTGCAATGAGAAAACATACCCATCCGACTACAGATACTTACTTTGATGTCTATTATGAGATTATCATGCTATGAGGTACTCCTCTCTCGACGAATTTCATTGTAAGGCTGTTATCTAGTTCCGACTAAATAAGCTCTTTTAACATCGACACGATCTATTTGTCTAAATAGCCTTCTACGTTCAATGAGAAATATCCGAATAGATTGACTGAAAATATTGCAATCTGGCCATTGGCATTTCGCCTTAAAACGCTCGTATATATGGTAAAATACATAAATTGAGATTCTTTTGTTGTTGATGTTGATGTTGGCTATTACAGATCTTTCTAACTTCAATCTTTTTGATATGAATGCTATTCGAATTTTTGGAAGACTGTATTTAAACAGGCTAAAATTGCTTCAGATGATTTGATGATGATTCAGATGAATATCTGCAAAGTTTAACTCAAAATGGATTTTCAAGTACATGAAGCTGATTAGAAACAGTCCGAATTCTTGAAACAAACAACGTCATTCATTCAAAATTTTCAAAGGCATGATAGCAAAGACCAACTTTTTCCACAATCTTCAGGCAGCTCGTTAGAGGACTGATGCCTGTTCGGCTATTGTTTTATAAGTGTCTTTCTTAAAGTATCTATGATATTCAATTTAAAAAGTTCGGAATACGTTTTCTCAATGGCTTAAGCTTTCGCAATACCAAATCAGCTTCTGCAGGCAAGATTGGAACACCCTATACTATCATAAGTAAACACTCACAACATTCACATTTTATTACAATTTCTCAGCCTTTCAGGCGTTCTGGTGCTATTGCCACAGACGGAATGCCCATAAAAGCAGAAACAAAAGACAGTCGGCGCAAAAGACCGTCAGTGGGTGTTATATCAAAGACCACTTCTTTTTGAACGAAAGATGGCCTTGAGAGTGTAGCTCATGATATGATGCATTTCGTGAAAGCTTATTCCATCAGACCAAAGCAATTAGTTTCTCCTCCTTTTCACACAGAGAATAACTTCAGATTTAAAAGAATTAACTCGAAGCCCATTTCAAGGTTTGCCTTTCTGAGCTACCGGAAGACCGCTAAATACTGAGTAAATCAATCTTCATCACAGCAGTGGAGATAGGAGGCCGTCGTGTGGCTATGTTTACCTCCCCCATTACACATTGTCCGTAGTCACCGTCCTTTATCCTCGTCTATATGTTGAAAGTATTTCCATGGATGAAAATATCCCGCGCGTACTTTTTTTTTTGTCAAAAACACCTTTTCAACTCGGTGCAGTACTTAACTCACTTACAGCTTGATTGTGAGCTGGTGTAGTGCTCTCCGCCAATACCGCTTAGATCCGTCTACTGTAACGATACTGCAGCAATATAACAGATATGCCAAAGGTATCCAACTCTCCAATTTTGCAACTTCAGGCAATGCCTGTATAGGGTGATTCATCGTGAGGTTTGATTTTCAATAGGCTTTGTCATATTTGTTCAGTATCGTTTGGTAAGTTATCATGGAAAGACTCACATCATAACAGTGTCTCCAAATTGTTCAGCTGTATTACGAAAATCAGCGTTCTGTGAGAAATGTTTTTCGTGCGATTCGACCTACTGAAACCACTATTGCCAATACCATTCGCAAATTTGAGTCCCAGTTTACATTAGTGGATGATACTCGACCGGTTAGCTGAGAGTGTACGCGAAGACCGTGACGAATCGATTGGTCGTTGTACAGAGCAGCTTAACTTGGCATGTTTAACGTGAGGAACTCGGCCTAAAAGTGTAAAAAATTCAACTTGTGGAAGAATTGAAGCGACTTGAATTTGCGTCATATTTTCAGTGAATGGGCTCTGGAAAAACTCAATGAAAATCCGGTGTTTTATCGTAAAATTTTGTTCAGTGTTGAAGCCCATTTCTGGCTCAATGGATACGTTTATAAACAAAATTTCCGTATTTGGGCTGATGAGCAACCCGAAGAGTACCAAGAGCTACCATAACATCCAATAAAAACAACGGTATGGTGTGGTTTATGTGCTGGTTAATTATTCTTCAAAAATGAGGCCAATCAGAATGTTACCATCAATGGTAACCGTTGTCGCGCCGTGTTAACGGACTATGTGCTTCCTGAAATTCAAGCACATGGTCTCGGTGAGCTTTGGTTTCAACAAGACGGCGCGACGAGACATACAGTGCGTGAAACAATGGACTTGTTGCAAAATCATTTTGGTGAGCACTTAATTTCACGTTTTTTCTACGGTGAATTGGCCGCCTAGATCGTGCAATATCACATCTCTGAACTATTTTCTCTGGGGATATGTAAAGTTTCAGGTCTTCAGGAATAAGAAGCCAATATTACTTGTGTTATCCACGAGATACTAGTCACTATGATCGAACGAGTCGCCCAAAATTGAATGGGTCAGACATCTGACCTCAGACGTAGTCGTGGCCAATATTTACATGATATCATTTTCAAAAAGTAAATGCCATGAATCATTCTTTTAACTGATAATAAAAATTTTAAGTTCACTTTCAAATGTATGTATTTTATTTTACATTATAAATCAAACCTGACGATGAATCACCCTATACATAGTCATATAATGAAGAAATTAGAATTGAATAGTTAGTCGATCTTCGTCTCTTAGGCTTCGTGTACGGTAGCGATAGAGCTCTGTTAATAATTTATTATAAGAACCGGTGTAAAGTTGAATTTCAATGATAAAGAATTTTACTTGAAGTTTGCCGAATATCGTACCGTGCCGCATACTTGATACCACTACCTCATCTCTATGCTGGTTCTGTTCAGGTTACCTACGAAGTGAGTCTCAACAATAAGACAGAGAGTCTCGATTTTGACTCAGTGTAGGTGCTATCAGGTATTCTGAGCTATTCTAGCTAAGTTGATTCAACATTTTGAAAACTTTGACTATTCTGTTGGTTTCAGCATCTGCTTCGATGTTTTGGCAAAAGCCTTTATAACAGACACTTTTTGAAATCTTTGATCTACCCCTTAGAGGTTAGACTTAGTCTTAAGTGTTTTCTTTAAAAGGTTTCTGGTTTTCTACAGTTTCTACTTTTCTACTTTTAAATATGTCAATTAAAAACATGTCGTGAGATCGCAGTTCAGGTTCTGAACAGGTTCATCTGGCTTTTGTATTATTTTATTCTGAGCTTAGGGGGAACATTAACAGACTTGCTGATCTTCTCTTTAACTAGACACTAGTTAGTTTTGTTCGGATTCCTTCTCTTCAACAAGCCCGAGATCAAGATTCAGATTCAGATCTCTGATATAACCCTTCAGCCGGTAATCTGCTTTGCATGTCTGTTAGATAGAATTAAGTCGATTACTTGCTTACTTTCATAAGAAACGTTATCAACCAGGTCAGGAGATGCGTTGCATTTACTATGATACTATCTCAAAAAATATGAGTTTAGCTTCTGCTTTTGGTGTTGGTGATTGTGTTGAATTATAGAAAAATCTAAAGCAATGACGATTTTGTGTCTAAGAGACATGTTGCCGATCTTTCTGATCGGTGGTCAATAGAAGTACTTCGATGCCTTGAAAGGTAAGTAATTCCTTCAATACCTCTCTTGTAAGGCAGAAAATTTTCAAAATTAACCCTCCGATGAGCGGTGGCATATTAGGCGGTAAATGGGCAGACCCCTACATATAAAATGCGTATATTTCAGGACAGAGAACGGGAGATGACCAGAGGTGTACTAAATGTGTGGTTTTGTGTTAGCTTATGTGGCTTGTATGTATGTAAGTGTTATGGGTGTGTGAAAATATGATAAAACGAATGTTTTAGTCCTTTTGAAAAAGTACGGGTACCTTAAGTTATTACCAAATAAAAATACATTATGAACAGCATTCTGGTTTGCGCGTTTACATTTACATAGAATGTTCTTTGGGGCATATAAGATGATTCCATATGCAGCAATCGAGTAATACGTCTCGATTTTGAAGTAGAAGCGCAAAGAAAGCATGATGAAGATGTGGAGGCTACCTCAGCATATGGCTTTGGTGGAGCTGCGGATGTCAATAAGCGGGAGTCCGGTACATGAAAATAACGAAATACATAGAGTATATACCACAATAATATATCGTTTGTTATGTTTCATGTATATTCTTACAACGACATAGAAAAGTTTCATTGCTTGCTTGATGTGAACATACCTACGAACCAAGGGGTTGGTCGCCCGAATCATCGTGTGTGGTATTACCAGCTGCCGACCCAATTTAATGACAAATGAATGTCGTTTGTCGCTATGTTTTGCTAAATTCAGCTCGTCATAGATGATGAATGAGGCTAAGCCGGCGACATTAAGCATGTTGTAAAATATTGCCAAAGGCTACCGATTCGCCGAACACTTAGAAGAATATCCAGTCAACATCTGATCCATTGTTTCTAGGCCTATTTAGAATTGATTGTAATCTAATTTTTAGTCCGGCTTTGATGACTTCAATCGATCGCTATCATGACGGTAATGAACGGTGGACAAAATGACTACTGGCTAATTTTGTCTTTGCGGCATTATTATTGTGAAAGTAAAATATGTTCCTATTCTGTGCACGTTTTGACTTCAGCAATTGAGGAGGGATGAAGGTCTTGTTTTTTCTAAATGTGCACACAAACGCCACGTTTCAATCTATCAACATCTTTGACAAATTTAATGATGAAAAGAAGTTGTCAGCGAAAACGGTTCTGCCGCTGACCATATATTTCTCCATCAATTTCATGACAACCCGCTCGCCTTGGTTCGTGTCGGGTTGGCCACCTGGTGGTTTTCCCGTATAAATTATTCCCTTCAGGATATAATTTGACACAGAATCGCAGACCCAGCAAACCTTTGTTCCGTATTTCGCGGGCTTACTCGGAATATGTTGAGTAAACATAGTTTGGGATACGTGATACGGAAATAACTGCTCATCGACGGCCAATTGGCAGTCCGGGTTGTATGCTTTTTCTAAATTAGACATCAGCATGAGCCATACATTGACTATTGTCGCAGATTTGCTTTGTTGACGGCTCTCCGCATGAGTGTTACCGTTATCGAAGCGGATGTATATATTCAAGTGCTTGAACCGATTGAAGGACATCTTGGCTTTGCAGATGGGCATATTGTAACTCATCCACAATTCTTTTTCTGGCTGTGAATTGGCGTGAAACACACCAGCAAACAACAACATCCCAAAGAAGGCATACATTTCGTCCTCGTTGATCATCATCCAAACTCGCTGTTTTTTTTATTGCGATGCGCTTCGTTCCATGGTCGAAAGAATTCCAAGGCTTTTCGATTAGTTTCCCGCACGATAATGTTCACGATTTCGGGTGACACCAACGATATGAAAATGGCTCGGTGATGTGGCAATATTCCTCATTATGGCCTTTTATGCGTAATCACTGGCATTTGCATTCCACATCTTGCCATCTTTCGAATGGTAAGCCTCTTCCTTTGTGTTCACCTCAGCATATTTGATGAAGTCATGGACTGCTCCTACTCAGAAATAACAAGAAAAAAACTTAAGCACATTTCAAAACCGGTTTGGTTAGGCCAGACCCATACGTTCATCGGAGGGTTAAAAAAAAAAAAAAAAAAAAAAGATTAAAAAATTTTTTGTAATGCTAACATGAATTTATTGTCAACGAATCATCAATAACAAGAATTATCACTCTTTTAAGCTCCAGCATAGAGGGATCTAGCAGGGACAACCCTGGCTGGCTGAATTTGTGGCTTAAGAACGGCTGGCTTAAGAACGGCTGGCTTAGGAACGGCTGGCTTAAGAACAGCTGGCTTAAGAGCGACTGGCTTACGAACAACTGGTTTAAGTGTTGCCTTAAGTACTGGCTTAATTGTTGCCTTAATTACTGGCTTAAGTACTGGATTGGGTGCTGGTTTAGCAATATTGACTTGTGGTGAGGGCACCAGGACAGGGTCCAAGGAGCTGACCATGGCGACAAGAAGAGCAAGTACTAAGAAGATTAGCTGAAATGAGAAGAAAATAATTTTAAAATTAGAAAAGCAACCGCCAACCGTCAACATTGTTAAGAAGATGTCTTTACTGACTTTATTTGTAGAACTTACTTTCATTTTGCTGGTTTAAGTTAGTTAAACAATTCAATTGCAACTGATACAGTCTCTTGAATTGAATGCAGTATTTATACGATCAAATTTGGTGACAGTACTTCACTTAATTCTTAAACACGGCGCAATCAAAATTGAATATTTTGCGGTACCCAGTATGTCTAGTAGGATAAGAAACTTGTTCCTAGCATTCTTAAAATAAAAAAATATTAGGTAACATCGCCTTAAACTGTATTTAGAGTACCAGCCGGCACCGGTCGCGGGCGTTGTTGTCTAAATATCTGGTTCTGCTGATTTTTTTAATGACTTATACAGTAATAACTAGCTGATGTACCCGCTTCACAGCACATACAAGATATTCTCTATCAACATATTTGCTTTGGTAATAAATCAAGTAACAAATAGCCTTTCTTTGAAGAGAATCTTCATAAGTATTTGTTTTGTTTTTTTTTTTTTTTTTTTTTTTTTTTAGTTGGAGAAGGTCGAACTAATTGTTGTATGAATTCGGTTTGAATAAAAATCTTGCAAAGCTAATTTGACGTCAGCGACTAAAAGAATGAGAATACAAATCAAACTCAAATGCCAATGCATACTTATCCAATACATACCTACATCCGGTTTTTACTGCTAAAGTACTTATTTTTACTTTTAAAAAAAATATTTTTTTTTTTCTCTTTTGTCTCCGACTATTTTCTTACAATGTTCACTTAAGACTGACTTACAACTAAAAACCTAACGAAAAGCTATTCCCAAGCATTGGTGGATGTTCACCTGATCTCGTTGTTATTGCTTACTTTGATTTACCTTAACTCCTCCGCCCTTAATTTCGAGCTTCCTTTTCTATGTTGAGTGTATTATCCTGTAAGAGATGTTTTCTAGCCCAATAACTGTTGATACTGGCTGCTTGATCTTAAAGCGGATGATCCTTTGGTCATAACAAGTTAGTTCGATGATGGCTAAAATTAGTAAAATGCTAGATTAATTTGATGTTTGGTTTTCAAAAGATTGATCTTCTTTGTAAGGTTGAGGTTGCATCTACCTCTAAATTGTCGAGTTGAAAGGGCTGAGTAAGGTCAATGGACCTCGAGAAGTTCTCCAGACGAGACCTGAAACTAAAAGATGCTCCGTTTAGTTCCATTTCACCCAAAGTGTCATACGACCCGTGCCGATTATCAACTTGGCTGAGGGCTCAGGTTTGCACAGTCGAAAATGGAGTATCCGGATACCTGGCGACCTCCGGATTAGCTAGTCTTATCTGTATACAGTAGATCTTTGTACAGATGGACCATTCTTTTTCCGCTGCTCGTAGGATTTCTAATAGATAAAATCTCAAAAAAAAAAAAAACCCGAGGCCGGTACTCCTTTAATACCGGGCAGTAGAGCTTCCACTTCGAGTTTAAGTGAAACTGTGGCAGGCCATGGTAAAAAATCTTTTAAAGGCATCGAACGATCCCTACAATACAGAGAGTACACAATGGTTGCTTTCCTAGACATAGAGGATACCTTTAAGAACGTCGACACACCCGCAATCATGACTGCGCTATTACATCTGCTGATAGACGATTCACTTGAGCATTTGGTCAGCCTTATGCTTAATAGCAGGATAATCAACTCCGAACTAGGTGGAGCTTCTGCTAAAAGATGTGTCCGCAGAGATACGTCGAAAGGCGGTGTCCTTCCTCCCCTTCTCTGGTACTTAGCGATTAATAAACTGCTGTTATACCTGAACGCGGATGCCATTGCTGAAGCCGTCTCAGATAAACATCTTAATTACATGAAGGAACTTCTTCAGCTAAATTTTAATAGATTAACCCGTTGAGCAGATCGCTGTGGATTGGCAGTAAACTGCCATAAAATTGATCTTGTCCTCTTTTCCAGGAAATTTTAAATTCCAATTATAGACCCTACCTCAATAAACGGTTCAGAGTTTTCGAATACAGCAAAATATCTGGATTTCATTTTTGATAGGAAAATAAACCGGAAACCTAGCATTCAAGGAAAATTCAAGACAGCTACAGTCAGCTTTATTCTCTTGCAAAAAAGCCATTGGGAACTCATTTCTATACACTGGCTATACAACTCGGTCATAAGACCGATACTCACCTAAGGAATTGTTGTCTAGTGGACGGCCTTAGACAATGCAGTCAACTGCAACAATCTAAGCAGAGTCCAAAAAACAACATGTCTATGCTTCGGAATTCTACGTTCTACTCCCTCCGCGGTTTTAGACATTCTGTTTCACTTCACACCCCTCCACAACTACTTTTACACAGATGGATCTAAAAGCGATAGCGGGGTTGGTGGCGGTGTTTTCCAAAGTCATTGTAACGTGTTCCAGGAGGAAATTTTGGCGATAAAGAAGCTCTGTCCTGCTCAATCAGGATCAATCTCATTAAATTCTAAAACCGCCCTTGAATGCCGATCATCTCTTTCGGAGATGGCAGTGCAGTTCAACCTTCACCTTTGTTGTTGCCCAGCAAACAGAGACATTCCATGAGATTTACAAATGATTTCTGTAGAAGCTGCACGGTCGAGGAGGAAGAGGAGACAATCCTCCGCCTTCTCTGTATACATATGGTATGTCCAGTTCACTCCCAGAAAAAAAAACTCCACTTAGATTAGATTAGATTATTATGGGAGGTGATATAGAAAATCCCAGGCCACAGACGGGCGTATTGTGATATCCTCTATTTAGAGCTCATCCATGATGTGCCTCAGTTTTTTAGGAAGACGACTACACTTTTAGGTGAGCTGGCAGAATTTAGAATTTACCTGGGTAACGTTAACGTGCTTTGGTTAGACTGTTGAAGTCACATAATATGTGTTCTGCAGTTTCCACGTCCTTGTTGCACAGACTACATGTATTATCTTGTGCTATGCCCATAGTCATCAGGTGTTTTTTTTTTTAACACGCAGTGTCTTGTGAGATAGCCTATGGTCACTCGAATCTAAGTTCTACTTAATTGTATCAGTTGTTTTGGTCTTTTGTGGCAACAGATTGGCATTAAGGTTTTGCCTTGTCTGTTTCCTTCGGTTTCTCTCCAGAAATAAAACATCGTTTCCTCTAACCAGGTTTTAATACTTCGTTGTATTGTATCAATTGATTGACCACAAAATGGTTTTGGCAACACAAATTGAGATGCAGATCCTTTCCTGCCTTGTTCGTGTGCTTTTTCGTTACCTTCTTGTCCACTGTGTCCTGGCACCCAAGTTAGATGAACTTTATTTGTGGAGGCCAGTAGTTGTAGGATTTGAAGGCAATTGAAGGCAGGACTATATTTTTTTTTAGTTTGTTATATTTCTGTTCAGATTCTTTCGAATGCACAGATCTATTGCATGTATTTCAGCCTGAAATACGGAGCTGCTTGTATCCATACTGGCATGAATGGATGGCTTAGTGCGAAGACCGTATACTCCGGCTCCAACTCCATCATTTGTTTTGGATCCGCTTCTGTACCATACATATGAGTCCTTGGCAAATGTTGGTTTTTACTGTTCTCAGCCTTAACTGGGAATGGGAATCTAACTGTAACGTTGTACCGAAGGCCTGTGTGTGTTGGTTATTTTTTACAATTTTAGAAATGGATTTTAATTTGCAACAACGAACTTGTATTTAATTTTGCGTAAAAAACGGATTTAATGGTGCGCGAACATTGGAAACGTTGAAAAAGTGTTTCGGCAACGATTATCTAAAGGAAACGGTCGTTTACCAGTGGCACGAGCGGTTCAAACGTGGTCGTGAGTCAATCGAAAAAATGTTGGTCAATAACCATCAGAGAGATAGCGGAGCACTTGAACATTGCCTATGGGTTCGTCCAAGACATTTTGGTTAATGATTTGGGTTTCCGGCGTGTAGCAACAAAGTTGATGCCAAAAGACCTCAATTTCATGCAAAAAAGAGACTGTGTTGACGTCGCAAAAGAGATGATTTGGGAGGCTGAATCCGATCTCACATTCATCAAAAAGATCATTACTTTAGACGAGACGTGGTCTCGTCGTCGTTTCCAGTCAAAAAAGAAGGCAATGCTCACGGTTTTCATGGATTACAACGGTGTAGTGCATCATGAATTTTTGCCAGAAGGCCAGACAGTAAACAAAGAGTATTATTTGGGCGTTATGAGACGTTTGCGTAAGGCAATTCGCCGAAAGAGACCAAAATTGTGGGCAGAAACCAAAACCCAAAAATCAAAAAACCACTACAGGGAATGCATTTCAGCAGTAATGGAAAAATCGCAGGAAACACTGATGGACATCTCGAAAACCGAATATAGAAAATGTTTTGGGGATTGGATCAAGCGTTGGCATAAGTTTGTTGCAGTCGAGTCACGAGGATGTCAGCATTTAGCTTTGCTTCTTTCATGATTTCCAGATGGGATGTTTAGGATAATGTTATTAGTGAACAAGCTCTGCGCCAAATTCCAAAAAATCGTAAATTGACGTTTTTTTCGGTTTAATTCGTTATTTCGAGGGATATTTTAGGTGGAACTCAGGAGCTCACGCACATTTGTAGAGAAAATGAGAATAAATGAAATCATGTGTGATTGTCTTGCGTGTGTGTCTTAAACCAATTACCGACACAAATTCCCTTTTGCCTGATCATCAATTTGGCTTTAGAAGCCAACACTCTACAGTTGACCAAGTGCATCGAATAACCGATGTAATTGAACGAGCAATCCAGTGTAAGTTAGTCTGTTCAAGAGCATTCCTTGACGTTTCGCAAGCCTTTGATAAGGTATGGCACGAAAGCCTAAAATATAAACTCCGACAAGCCCTACCCCAGAAATTTTCTTGTATTTTAGGTTCATACCTGGAAGACCGACTCTTCCATGTGAGACACGGAAACGAATATTCCACTTTTAAGACAATAAAGGCGGGGGTGCCGCAAGGAAGTGTACTTGACCCTCTGTTATATTTGCTTTTTACCTGTCCTAGCCACATTTGCTGATGACACTGCCATTTTGGCAACGGCTAAAACAGTCGAAAAAGCAATTGCTAAGTTGCAACATGGCCTTACACGGATTAACAATTGGATAAAGACTTGGCGAATCGCGCTTAATGTAAACAAGTCTGTCCACGTGAACTTCACTCTCATGAAAATTGAGAATCCACCGGTGTTTATCAACGCAGTGCGAATTCCTTACGCGAACGAGGCCAAATATCTCGGTATGACATGATGAGAGCACACGTCAAGAAAAAACGTGAAGAGCTTGAAATAAAATATAGAGATATTTACTTGCTTATTGGAAAGTATTCCAAGCTTAGCTTAGAGAACAAACTGCTGTTATACAAGCAAGTGCTAAAACCGATCTGGACATATGGTGTACAACTTTGGGGTTGTACTAAAAATTGTAACATTAATGTATTACAGACATTCCGAAACAAAGTTCTTCGAGGTATTGTTAATGCGCTGTGGTACATTAGAAACGATGATATCCACAGAGAATTAGGAGTCGAAAACGTTCAGAATGTAATTAAAATGTTTGCGCGAAAACATAATAATCGATTACAAGGTCATACGCATATTTCTGTTCAACAGATCCTGGACGAGACAAATTTATTACGCCGTCTGAAAAGGACTAAGCCTCTCGATCTAGCGCGGTGATTAGCAGCGCGTAATTTTTCTAAAGTACACAGGAGTGGACACCTGGAAAGTTTAATATTCAGTTATGACCTATCCCTGGAGTGTATATTAATTGTTTTTGTGAAATTAAAATTGGCCGAACAAAATGCCGAGAAAGCGTGGAATTAATGTGCTCAGCAACAGTTTAAGGGAAAGATATAATTTTATTAAAGAACCAAGAGCGATGGTGATGTTCGTAGCGATGTGTGTAATACCGAATGAAGGCAAAACGGATATTGAATCGCACTTAAGAACAGCAACCCACCAAAAAGCACAGTTTTCCAGAATCGAGCCGGATTCACATATCGTTTACCAGACTTTTAAAAGATTTTCTTTATGAACTTTTTTGCTATACTCGGACTTTTCGTGGTTTGATAACCTTCGTATGTTTGGCACGTGTTTGCTATCGTTAAGAACATTTCGCGCAAGAAAGTGATACCCCTGAATGTTAAAAGAAATTATCTGTGACCAGATCGAATTGATTAAACCATAATAAAATCGTGTAAAATGCCTAATACAGTCTCCCTTTCTGCCCTCCGTCTTACACGTGATCACGTAAAAGGCTCACTTACCAAATTAGCTTCTTATGCAGAATCAATTAATGAGACATCTGCAAGTTTGGCTACAAAAGGCAGAAGGAGTGAGTTCAATGCTTCGCAAAAGCATATGTACGAGTTCGCCGATAAAGAAGGTTATGTAGATCCACTTTTAGAATTTGAAGAATTCGAAACAAAATTTTTAATGGCGGAAAGAAGCAAAGACGTTGCTAATAGGATAATTTCTCAACAGCAGGTTCCAATCTAAACACCAAATAAATCGATTTCGTCTGAAAGCAATTCGGATTTCTTTATTCCATAAATTCGTATTGAACCATTTTCAGGAAACTACAGGAAATAGCCAGCTTTTCGGGATATGTTCGAAGGTACAGTCCACAAGAAAACTAATCTAACACCGGTACAAAAATTTCATTTCTGAAAATCCTGCCTTCGTAGTGAAGCGCTTAATCTGTTAAGCCATTTACCATTTACGGTTTGCGATGCCACTTATGATCAGGCTTGGGCTAGGTTAGATAAGCGGTATAATAGACCGCGGCATGTGATTCACAGTTACATAAAAGCATTTATGGATCTCCCATCGACACATATAATAAATGTTAGCTTGCTTCGCTAAATATCAGACGGTGCTGATGAAATTGTGCGTGGTCCTTCTTCGCTTAATTCACTCAATAGGAATCCGTGGCTCATTTATATTTTGCTCAACAAAAATGGACCAGGAAACTCGCCAGGTGTGGTCGGAAGATAGTGTGAATGAAGACTACCCTAATATCGATGAATTTTTAGATTTTGTGAATCGTCGGTGTAATGCATTAGAAAGCTGTAGGGTTAATTTTCGTGAAAACAATCGGTCTAAGAATCCACAAGTAAGAAGCATGCACGCTTCGTCATCGACAAATTGCACAAAATGTAATTCAGCTCATGGTCTGTCGCAGTGACCAGAGTTTTTAGGCGTGGAAGTTCAGTTGCGCAGAGATTTTGTCAAATCCAAAAAACTTTGTTTTAATTGTTTAAGCTTAGGTCACTCCTTCGCTCGGTGTCAATCAAAATTTCGGTGCAAGTCCTGTAACTCACGCCACCATAGTTTAGTTCATGACAATTCAGTGAACGTAAGCAATGATACATCTTGTTCGCAACCAGGAAGATCGTTCGGTCAAGATCAAATTCCAGAATTTGTTCCTCGACAAAATTCAAGCACAACACCTTCCGCACATACTACTCCACGAAATTTCGTAGTCAATAACCATACAATCAATATCACGCGTCATATACCACAAACCCTTCTTCCAACAGCAATCGGTAAAGTCTTGGATCTTAACGGTAAAACACACCTTGTTCGTATTCTCATCGATTCGGGATCGTAGGTATCCTTCGTAACAGAATCATGTGTTCAACGCTTAGGACTAAAACGGAGAAATGCGCGTATACCCATAAGCGGTATTGGATCTACCAACGCTGGTAAATCTAGCTTCACGCAACGATTTATTTAGTATCACCGTTGATACATATATCTTACCAAGCGTTACTGCAAATTTACCAACTAATTCGTACTCCGTTGAGGACTGGGAGCATTTACAGAGCCTGGATCTAGCTGACCCCTCTTTTAACACTCCTAATACTATTAATATTTTACTAGGAGCAGATAAAGCTTTGCGAAATTTTACAAGGAAATGTCTTTCGAAGTAGCAAAGGATACCCACTAGCACAGCAAACAATTTTCGGTTGGGTTTTGGCGGAACAATTACTATGCCTTTCAGAGCCTAGCCTTATTTCCCATCACTCGTTATTGGACATTGATTCGATCTTACAGTCATTTTGGACCATTGATGAAGTGAATATCAAAGACATCACAACAGAAGAAGATGAAAGAATTGAAGAACACTTTCGAACCACTCATCGACGTAGTTCGGACGGAAAATACATCGTCGATCTTCCCTTTAAAACGCGTCCTCAGTTCGCCAATACGCTTAATGATTCCATTGCGCGTCTTAAATCAATCGAAAGAAAATTTTCTAACAATAAAGAAATTTTCGGTAACTATTCGCATTAATGTTTTTTATCTTCCTCACCATGCCGTTTCAAAGCCGGGCATCACTACTACCAAACTTCGCGTCGTATTTGATGGTTCATTTAAGGACACAAACGGCAATAGCTTGAACAATTCGCTCATGATGGGCCCACCAATTCAACGCAATTTGTTCGCAGTTTGAGTAAGATTTCGTCGTCATCTGTTCGTTTTTACAGTCACCGTTATCGCCACTTGAACACTACCGGTTACGCACAGTCACGTATGGTACTTCTTGCGCCCCTTTTTTGTCGGTACGGGTATTAAAGCAAATCACTGAAGACTATGCAGAAGAATTTCCAATCGCGTCGGAAACAGTGCTCAATGACTTTTACATTGATGATGTGAATTCAGGCGGAAATACCATAGATGAAGCCATTTACAAACGTGATTCTCTGATCAAAATTTTATCTAAGTGCGGTATGGAGCTAAGTAAATGGCACAGTAACTGCGTAGAACTTTTACCAAATAACGAAATCTAATTTCGGGAAACTGTCTAAAGAAACGCGAACTTATGGACAAAAGTGTTAGGGTTATATTGGAACTCAAGATCCGATGTGCTCAGTTTTCGTTTAAGCCACAACCTTGATGAAACCATCACAAAACGCCAAATTCTTAAGGACGTAGCACGCATTTTCGATCCTCTCGGGTTCCTCGCACCCTCGGTCGTTTTATTCAAAATCCTATTCTAGGAATTGTGGCATCTCAAACTGGACTGGGATGAGACAATTCCAGAGTCGCTAGGATGTAAATGGAGAAGATATCACAATAAGCTTCTTTTCTTAACAAAAATCGAAGTTCCTCGCACTCTCGGCCTAGAAAACCCATCTTTTCAAATTCACGGTTTCTCAGACGCATCGGCGTCAGCATATGCCGCAGTAATTTACTCGCGATATCAACTTCCGAACGGACAAATCAAAACGAATATCACCGCCACTAAATCTCGGGTTTCTCCACTAAAACAATTAAGTATTCCTCGCTTAGAGCTGTGTGGAGCGTTGTGACTTACCAGGCTTATCGTCCCTGTGCAAAAGGCCTTGAGTAGAACGTATACAGATGTGTATGTATGGTCGGACTCTAAAGTTGTTCTGTCGTGGTTATCGTCTCCGCATCGTCGCTGGAATGTTTTCGTCGGAAACCGAACTTCGGAAATATTAACCACTATCCCAAGAAACAGGTGGTTCCATGTAAGGTCAGAGTGCAACCCAGCAGACTGCGCCTCTCGTGGAATCTCTCCTTCACAGCTTCTTGAGCACCCGATTTGGTGGACTTCAAAAGTGGTGGCTTCAAAAAGACATCAAAAACTGGCTAGTTGAAAGCGATATAACAGAAGATATAAGCTCTAAGTCAGAGGAAAAGAAGGCTACGCAGCAATCTTAAATCGTCACAACTACAGACCATCCAATCCAAGTACTCTCGTCTCGTATCTCCTCGTGGTATGTATTGATAAAAACAGTCGCTAGGATGCAACGGTTTATAGCAAAATGTCGAAAACTAGAGCGATCATCTTCGTTTCGCTTAGAACCACCAGAGATCTATGGTGTAAAAATATATATAATCCAATGGTTACAGGATCGTTTCTTCGGATAATCTATTCGGTTTTATCGCAAACATGGTACCTTTAACAAAAAATGCAAACTAACTAACCTCTTTCCCTTTCTACACAGTGACAATATACTTCGAGTTGGTGGCAAAATTCAAAAAACAAATCTTTCGTTCAATGTCAAACATCCAATTATTATACCAAAAGGACACATCATTACAAAATTAATTGTTCGTGAGGCACATATTCGCATGTTACATCCAGATGTTCCAACCCTTTTTGCACTTATTCGTCAAGAATTTTGGATTATCGGTTCTCGCAATTTAATTCGCAAAATCACCCATGCAACACCCAGGCAACAACAACCCAACTTATGGGAAGTCTCCCTCCACAGCGAATACAAACAAATAGACCTTTCGCGCATTGTGGTTGTGATTACGCGGGTCCTATAACACTCAAGGTAAAATCGGGTCGTAAGTCAGTGTATTGCAAAGGTTACATATCGCTACCATCGCTACATATCATTTACCTAGTGACTAAAGCTATACATTTAGAAATCGTAAGTGATTTAACCACTGACGCTTTTATTGCTGCGCTTCGTTGGTTTGCAGCTCATCGTGGAAAGCCATCGCACCTGTATTCTGACAACGGTACAAACTTTAATGGGTCGACTCGCTCGTTATCGGAAATGCATGAGCTCGTTTTATCAGAGCAATATAATTCAATAGTTGCAGAATCCCTCGCGCGTGATGGGATTTTTTGGCACTTCATCCCCCCTTCGGCACCACATGTTGGTGGTTTGGAGGAGGCGGGGGTAAAATAATACCCTTTTGACGCAATTTTAAACTCGCGTCCATTGTGTCAATTATCTGACACTGACCTAGATCCATTAACACCTGCGCAGATGAGTCGTATGATGTCATTCCAGAGCCGATGTTGGACTTGCCGGCGAATCATATGTCATGCTGGCAAGCAATTTAATCGAAGGTACAGGGGTACTGAAAACGCTGGCATCTAGAGTACCTGACTTCGTTGAGCAACGTTCACGATGGCAGCGAACACAAGAAAACATCAGCGTAAACGATCTATTAGTGATAAAAGACAACAACCCACCACCTGGAAAATGGGCAATGAGACGAGTTATCGAGGTTCACCCTGGAAGCGATGGTCATGTTCGTGTTGCTACGCTAAGAACAGAATAAGTTAGCAGTATTGCCGGTGTCCTGAAAACTTAGAAATGTTTGAAATCTTATTCTTTTTCTTTGCTTGTAATTAAAATTTTTCATTTGATTTGTAAGATCATGGGTAAGAAACCCACTATAGAATTCACTTTAGCACATTCTATGTTTTCATTTGCATTTTCTCTTTACTCTTTGATTCTTCTATCATGTAATACTTCGAATTTGGACCATACGGATAATAACACACATTGTAAGACACTTAAGCAAATTCGTTTTATCCCCCCCCCCCCTTTGGTTTTTTTCTCTCATCGCTGAAAATCGTGGTTGACACTGGGATTCATCGTTGTCTACACGTTTGCTGTTTGCTGTTCGAGCATTCTACATTTAGAGAATTAGGACATGTGGTCCTTTACAGCTATGATATGATAATATATAATGTATAATGATTCATTTAAGATTATTTTAAATGAATAAATAAGGGAAAACTACTAACAAAAACCCTAATTTGTTAGAAATGTGAGCCTGGAAGTGAGTTTTTTGTCAAATGTTAGACCAAGATATCTGCATTTGTCTGCCCACTCTATTTCCGTAGAGCGTAATCGCAGCTTAACATTATTTTTAAGGTAACACTTTTTCTTGCGCCTAGTGAACCAAATAGCTTGTGTCTTCTGAGGTTTAGGCTTGATATTCCATCTTAAGCAATATTGTTCGAATTTAGAGAGGGCTGCTTGAAGATGATTGTAGACGTCAAAGAAGATTGTGCCAGATGCAAAAATAGCAGTATCATCTGAAAACATTGCTATTTGGACATTTCTGTCTAAATTTGGTATGTCTGACATATATGCATTGAACAGAACAGGTCCCAGAACAGATCCCTGGGGAATTCCGTGTTCAATTTGTCTGATATCTGGCTCATGTTTGTTAACTTTGACTACAAAACTTCTGCCAGTTAGGAAGTTTTGAACCAACTTTGTTTTGTGAATTGTGAAATTAAGCGTATGGAGCTTATGTTCTAAGCTTTGGACATTTCTGTCTAAATTTGGTATGTCTGACATATATGCATTCAACAGAACAGGTCCCAGAACAGATCCCTGGGGAATTCCGTGTTCAATTTGTCTGATATCTGGCTCATGTTTGTTAACTTTGACTACAAAACTTCTGCCAGTTAGGAAGTTTTGAACCAACTTTGTTTTGTGAATTGTGAAATTAAACGTATGGAGCTTATGTTCTAAGCTTTGGACATTTCTGTCTAAATTTGGTATGTCTGACATATATGCATTCAACAGAACAGGTCCCAGAACAGATCCCTGGGGAATTCCGTGTTCAATTTGTCTGATGTCTGACTCATGTTTGTTAACTTTGACTACAAAGCTTCTGCCAGTTAGGAAGTTTTGAACCAACTTTGTTTTGTGAATTGTGAAATTAAACGTATGGAGCTTATGTTCTAAGCTTTGGACATTTCTGTCTAAATTTGGTATGTCTGACATATATGCATTCAACAGAACAGGTCCCAGAACAGATCCCTGGGGAATTCCGTGTTCAATTTGTCTGATATCTGGCTCATGTTTGTTAACTTTGACTACAAAACTTCTGCCAGTTAGGAAGTTTTGAACCAACTTTGTTTTGTGAATTGTGAAATTAAACGTATGGAGCTTATGTTCTAAGCTTTGGACATTTCTGTCTAAATTTGGTATGTCTGACATATATGCATTCAACAGAACAGGTCCTAGAACAGATCCCTGGGGAACTCCGTGTTCAATTTGTCTGACGTCTGACTCATGTTTGTTAACTTTGACTACAAAACTTCTGCCAGTTAGGAAGTTTTGAACCAACTTTGTTTTGTGAATTGTGAAATTAAACGTATGGAGCTTATGTTCTAAGCTTTGGACATTTCTGTCTAAATTTGGTATGTCTGACATATATGCATTCAACAGAACAGGTCCTAGAACAGATCCCTGGGGAACTCCGTGTTCAATTTGTCTGATGTCTGACTCATGTTTGTTAACTTTGACTACAAAACTTCTGATCTGTCTGATGTCTGACTCATGTTTGTTAACTTTGACTACAAAACTTCTGCCAGTTAGGAAGTTTTGAACCAACTTTGTTTTGTGAATTGTGAAATTAAACGTATGGAGCTTATGTTCTAAGCTTTGGACATTTCTGTCTAAATTTGGTATGTCTGACATATATGCATTCAACAGAACAGGTCCCAGAACAGATCCCTGGGGAATTCCGTGTTCAATTTGTCTGATGTCTGACTCATGTTTGTTAACTTTGACTACAAAGCTTCTGCCAGTTAGGAAGTTTTGAACCAACTTTGTTTTGTGAATTGTGAAATTAAACGTATGGAGCTTATGTTCTAAGCTTTGGACATTTCTGTCTAAATTTGGTATGTCTGACATATATGCATTCAACAGAACAGGTCCCAGAACAGATCCCTGGGGAATTCCGTGTTCAATTTGTCTGATGTCTGACTCATGTTTGTTAACTTTGACTACAAAGCTTCTGCCAGTTAGGAAGTTTTGAACCAACTTTGTTTTGTGAATTGTGAAATTAAACGTATGGAGCTTATGTTCTAAGCTTTGGACATTTCTGTCTAAATTTGGTATGTCTGACATATATGCATTCAACAGAACAGGTCCCAGAACAGATCCCTGGGGAATTCCGTGTTCAATTTGTCTGATATCTGGCTCATGTTTGTTAACTTTGACTACAAAACTTCTGCCAGTTAGGAAGTTTTGAACCAACTTTGTTTTGTGAATTGTGAAATTAAACGTATGGAGCTTATGTTCTAAGCTTTGGACATTTCTGTCTAAATTTGGTATGTCTGACATATATGCATTCAACAGAACAGGTCCTAGAACAGATCCCTGGGGAACTCCGTGTTCAATTTGTCTGACGTCTGACTCATGTTTGTTAACTTTGACTACAAAACTTCTGCCAGTTAGGAAGTTTTGAACCAACTTTGTTTTGTGAATTGTGAAATTAAACGTATGGAGCTTATGTTCTAAGCTTTGGACATTTCTGTCTAAATTTGGTATGTCTGACATATATGCATTCAACAGAACAGGTCCTAGAACAGATCCCTGGGGAACTCCGTGTTCAATTTGTCTGATGTCTGACTCATGTTTGTTAACTTTGACTACAAAACTTCTGCCAGTTAGGAAGTTTTGAACCAACTTTGTTTTGTGAATTGTGAAATTAAACGTATGGAGCTTATGTTCTAAGCTTTGGACATTTCTGTCTAAATTTGGTATGTCTGACATATATGCATTCAACAGAACAGGTCCCAGAACAGATCCCTGGGGAATTCCGTGTTCAATTTGTCTGATATCTGGCTCATGTTTGTTAACTTTGACTACAAAACTTCTGCCAGTTAGGAAGTTTTGAACCAACTTTGTTTTGTGAATTGTGAAATTAAACGTATGGAGCTTATGTTCTAAGCTTTGGACATTTCTGTCTAAATTTGGTATGTCTGACATATATGCATTCAACAGAACAGGTCCTAGAACAGGTCCCTGGGGAACTCCGTGTTCAATTTGTCTGATGTCTGACTCATGTTTGTTAACTTTGACTACAAAACTTCTGCCAGTTAGGAAGTTTTGAACCAACTTTGTTTTGTGAATTGTGAAATTAAACGTATGGAGCTTATGTTCTAAGCTTTGGACATTTCTGTCTAAATTTGGTATGTCTGACATATATGCATTCAACAGAACAGGTCCCAGAACAGATCCCTGGGGAATTCCGTGTTCAATTTGTCTGATGTCTGACTCATGTTTGTTAACTTTGACTACAAAGCTTCTGCCAGTTAGGAAGTTTTGAACCAACTTTGTTTTGTGAATTGTGAAATTAAACGTATGGAGCTTATGTTCTAAGCTTTGGACATTTCTGTCTAAATTTGGTATGTCTGACATATATGCATTCAACAGAACAGGTCCCAGAACAGATCCCTGGGGAATTCCGTGTTCAATTTGTCTGATGTCTGACTCATGTTTGTTAACTTTGACTACAAAACTTCTGCCAGTTAGGAAGTTTTGAACCAACTTTGTTTTGTGAATTGTGAAATTAAACGTATGGAGCTTATGTTCTAAGCTTTGGACATTTCTGTCTAAATTTGGTATGTCTGACATATATGCATTCAACAGAACAGGTCCCAGAACAGATCCCTGGGGAACTCCGTGTTCAATTTGTCTGATGTCTGACTCATGTTTGTTAACTTTGACTACAAAACTTCTGCCAGTTAGGAAGTTTTGAACCAACTTTGTTTTGTGAATTGTGAAATTAAACGTATGGAGCTTATGTTCTAAGCTTTGGACATTTCTGTCTAAATTTGGTATGTCTGACATATATGCATTCAACAGAACAGGTCCCAGAACAGATCCCTGGGGAATTCCGTGTTCAATTTGTCTGATGTCTGACTCATGTTTGTTAACTTTGACTACAAAGCTTCTGCCAGTTAGGAAGTTTTGAACCAACTTTGTTTTGTGAATTGTGAAATTAAACGTATGGAGCTTATGTTCTAAGCTTTGGACATTTCTGTCTAAATTTGGTATGTCTGACATATATGCATTCAACAGAACAGGTCCCAGAACAGATCCCTGGGGAATTCCGTGTTCAATTTGTCTGATGTCTGACTCATGTTTGTTAACTTTGACTACAAAGCTTCTGCCAGTTAGGAAGTTTTGAACCAACTTTGTTTTGTGAATTGTGAAATTAAACGTATGGAGCTTATGTTCTAAGCTTTGGACATTTCTGTCTAAATTTGGTATGTCTGACATATATGCATTCAACAGAACAGGTCCCAGAACAGATCCCTGGGGAATTCCGTGTTCAATTTGTCTGATGTCTGACTCATGTTTGTTAACTTTGACTACAAAGCTTCTGCCAGTTAGGAAGTTTTGAACCAACTTTGTTTTGTGAATTGTGAAATTAAACGTATGGAGCTTATGTTCTAAGCTTTGGACATTTCTGTCTAAATTTGGTATGTCTGACATATATGCATTCAACAGAACAGGTCCCAGAACAGATCCCTGGGGAATTCCGTGTTCAATTTGTCTGATATCTGGCTCATGTTTGTTAACTTTGACTACAAAACTTCTGCCAGTTAGGAAGTTTTGAACCAACTTTGTTTTGTGAATTGTGAAATTAAACGTATGGAGCTTATGTTCTAAGCTTTGGACATTTCTGTCTAAATTTGGTATGTCTGACATATATGCATTCAACAGAACAGGTCCTAGAACAGATCCCTGGGGAACTCCGTGTTCAATTTGTCTGACGTCTGACTCATGTTTGTTAACTTTGACTACAAAACTTCTGCCAGTTAGGAAGTTTTGAACTAACTTTGTTTTGTGAATTGTGAAATTAAACGTATGGAGCTTATGTTCTAAGCTTTGGACATTTCTGTCTAAATTTGGTATGTCTGACATATATGCATTCAACAGAACAGGTCCTAGAACAGATCCCTGGGGAACTCCGTGTTCAATTTGTCTGATGTCTGACTCATGTTTGTTAACTTTGACTACAAAACTTCTGCCAGTTAGGAAGTTTTGAACCAACTTTGTTTTGTGAATTGTGAAATTAAACGTATGGAGCTTATGTTCTAAGCTTTGGACATTTCTGTCTAAATTTGGTATGTCTGACATATATGCATTCAACAGAACAGGTCCCAGAACAGATCCCTGGGGAATTCCGTGTTCAATTTGTCTGATGTCTGACTCATGTTTGTTAACTTTGACTACAAAGCTTCTGCCAGTTAGGAAGTTTTGAACCAACTTTGTTTTGTGAATTGTTAAATTAAACGTATGGAGCTTATGTTCTAAGCTTTGGACATTTCTGTCTAAATTTGGTATGTCTGACATATATGCATTCAACAGAACAGGTCCCAGAACAGATCCCTGGGGAATTCCGTGTTCAATTTGTCTGATGTCTGACTCATGTTTGTTAACTTTGACTACAAAACTTCTGCCAGTTAGGAAGTTTTGAACCAACTTTGATTTGTGAATTGTGAAATTAAACGTATGGAGCTTATGTTCTAAGCTTTGGACATTTCTGTCTAAATTTGGTATGTCTGACATATATGCATTCAACAGAACAGGTCCCAGAACAGATCCCTGGGGAACTCCGTGTTCAATTTGTCTGATGTCTGACTCATGTTTGTTAACTTTGACTACAAAACTTCTGCCAGTTAGGAAGTTTTGAACCAACTTTGTTTTGTGAATTGTGAAATTAAACGTATGGAGCTTATGTTCTAAGCTTTGGACATTTCTGTCTAAATTTGGTATGTCTGACATATATGCATTCAACAGAACAGGTCCCAGAACAGATCCCTGGGGAATTCCGTGTTCAATTTGTCTGATGTCTGACTCATGTTTGTTAACTTTGACTACAAAGCTTCTGCCAGTTAGGAAGTTTTGAACCAACTTTGTTTTGTGAATTGTGAAATTAAACGTATGGAGCTTATGTTCTAAGCTTTGGACATTTCTGTCTAAATTTGGTATGTCTGACATATATGCATTCAACAGAACAGGTCCCAGAACAGATCCCTGGGGAATTCCGTGTTCAATTTGTCTGATGTCTGACTCATGTTTGTTAACTTTGACTACAAAGCTTCTGCCAGTTAGGAAGTTTTGAACCAACTTTGTTTTGTGAATTGTGAAATTAAACGTATGGAGCTTATGTTCTAAGCTTTGGACATTTCTGTCTAAATTTGGTATGTCTGACATATATGCATTCAATAGAACAGGTCCCAGAACAGATCCCTGGGGAATTCCGTGTTCAATTTGTCTGATATCTGGCTCATGTTTGTTAACTTTGACTACAAAACTTCTGCCAGTTAGGAAGTTTTGAACCAACTTTGTTTTGTGAATTGTGAAATTAAACGTATGGAGCTTATGTTCTAAGCTTTGGACATTTCTGTCTAAATTTGGTATGTCTGACATATATGCATTCAACAGAACAGGTCCTAGAACAGATCCCTGGGGAACTCCGTGTTCAATTTGTCTGATGTCTGACTCATGTTTGTTAACTTTGACTACAAAACTTCTGCCAGTTAGGAAGTTTTGAACCAACTTTGTTTTGTGAATAGTAAAATTAAACGTATGGAGCTTATGTTCTAAGCTTTGGACATTTCTGTCTAAATTTGGTATGTCTGACATATATGCATTCAACAGAACAGGTCCCAGAACAGATCCCTGGGGAATTCCGTGTTCAATTTGTCTGATGTCTGACTCATGTTTGTTAACTTTGACTACAAAGCTTCTGCCAGTTAGGAAATTTTGAACCAACTTTGTTTTGTGAATTGTGAAATTAAACGTATGGAGCTTATGTTCTAAGCTTTGGACATTTCTGTCTAAATTTGGTATGTCTGACATATATGCATTCAACAGAACAGGTCCCAGAACAGATCCCTGGGGAATTCCGTGTTCAATTTGTCTGATATCTGGCTCATGTTTGTTAACTTTGACTACAAAACTTCTGCCAGTTAGGAAGTTTTGAACCAACTTTGTTTTGTGAATTGTGAAATTAAACGTATGGAGCTTATGTTCTAAGCTTTGGACATTTCTGTCTAAATTTGGTATGTCTGACATATATGCATTCAACAGAACAGGTCCTAGAACAGATCCCTGGGGAACTCCGTGTTCAATTTGTCTGATGTCTGACTCATGTTTGTTAACTTTGACTACAAAACTTCTGCCAGTTAGGAAGTTTTGAACCAACTTTGTTTTGTGAATTGTGAAATTAAACGTATGGAGCTTATGTTCTAAGCTTTGGACATTTCTGTCTAAATTTGGTATGTCTGACATATATGCATTCAACAGAACAGGTCCCAGAACAGATCCCTGGGGAATTCCGTGTTCAATTTGTCTGATGTCTGACTCATGTTTGTTAACTTTGACTACAAAGCTTCTGCCAGTTAGGAAGTTTTGAACCAACTTTGTTTTGTTAATTGTGAAATTAAACGTATGGAGCTTATGTTCTAAGCTTTGGACATTTCTGTCTAAATTTGGTATGTCTGACATATATGCATTCAACAGAACAGGTCCCAGAACAGATCCCTGGGGAACTCCGTGTTCAATTTGTCTGATGTCTGACTCATGTTTGTTAACTTTGACTACAAAACTTCTGCCAGTTAGGAAGTTTTGAACCAACTTTGTTTTGTGAATTGTGAAATTAAACGTATGGAGCTTATGTTCTAAGCTTTGGACATTTCTGTCTAAATTTGGTATGTCTGACATATATGCATTCAACAGAACAGGTCCCAGAACAGATCCCTGGGGAATTCCGTGTTCAATTTGTCTGATGTCTGACTCATGTTTGTTAACTTTGACTACAAAGCTTCTGCCAGTTAGGAAGTTTTGAACCAACTTTGTTTTGTGAATTGTGAAATTAAACGTATGGAGCTTATGTTCTAAGCTTTGGACATTTCTGTCTAAATTTGATATGTCTGACATATATGCATTCAACAGAACAGGTCCTAGAACAGATCCCTGGGGAACTCCGTGTTCAATTTGTCTGATGTCTGACTCATGTTTGTTAACTTTGACTACAAAACTTCTGCCAGTTAGGAAGTTTTGAACCAACTTTGTTTTGTTAATTGTGAAATTAAACGTATGGAGCTTATGTTCTAAGCTTTGGACATTTCTGTCTAAATTTGGTATGTCTGACATATATGCATTCAACAGAACAGGTCCTAGAACAGATCCCTGGGGAACTCCGTGTTCAATTTGTCTGATGTCTGACTCATGTTTGTTAACTTTGACTACAAAACTTCTGCCAGTTAGGAAGTTTTGAACCAACTTTGTTTTGTGAATTGTGAAATTAAACGTATGGAGCTTATGTTCTAAGCTTTGGACATTTCTGTCTAAATTTGGTATGTCTGACATATATGCATTCAACAGAACAGGTCCCAGAACAGATCCCTGGGGAATTCCGTGTTCAATTTGTCTGATGTCTGACTCATGTTTGTTAACTTTGACTACAAAGCTTCTGCCAGTTAGGAAGTTTTGAACCAACTTTGTTTTGTGAATTGTGAAATTAAACGTATGGAGCTTATGTTCTAAGCTTTGGACATTTCTGTCTAAATTTGGTATGTCTGACATATATGCATTCAACAGAACAGGTCCCAGAACAGATCTCTGGGGAATTCCGTGTTCAATTTGTCTGATGTCTGACTCATGTTTGTTAACTTTGACTACAAAGCTTCTGCCAGTTAGGAAGTTTTGAACCAACTTTGTTTTGTGAATTGTGAAATTAAACGTATGGAGCTTATGTTCTAAGCTTTGGACATTTCTGTCTAAATTTGGTATGTCTGACATATATGCATTCAACAGAACAGGTCCCAGAACAGATCCCTGGGGAACTCCGTGTTCAATTTGTCTGATGTCTGACTCATGTTTGTTAACTTTGACTACAAAACTTCTGCCAGTTAGGAAGTTTTGAACCAACTTTGTTTTGTGAATTGTGAAATTAAACGTATGGAGCTTATGTTCTAAGCTTTGGACATTTCTGTCTAAATTGGGTATGTCTGACATATATGCATTCAACAGAACAGGTCCTAGAACAGATCCCTGGGGAACTCCGTGTTCAATTTGTCTGATGTCTGACTCATGTTTGTTAACTTTGACTAGAAAGCTTCTGCCAGTTAGGAAGTTTTGAACCAACTTTGTTTTGTGAATTGTGAAATTAAACGTATGGAGCTTATGTTCTAAGCTTTGGACATTTCTGTCTAAATTTGGTATGTCTGACATATATGCATTCAACAGAACAGGTCCCAGAACAGATCCCTGGGGAATTCCGTGTTCAATTTGTCTGATGTCTGACTCATGTTTGTTAACTTTGACTACAAAGCTTCTGCCAGTTAGGAAGTTTTGAACCAACTTTGTTTTGTGAATTGTGAAATTAAACGTATGGAGCTTATGTTCTAAGCTTTGGACATTTCTGTCTAAATTTGGTATGTCTGACATATATGCATTGAACAGAACAGGTCCCAGAACAGATCCCTGGGGAATTCCGTGTTCAATTTGTCTGATGTCTGACTCATGTTTGTTAACTTTGACTACAAAGCTTCTGCCAGTTAGGAAGTTTTGAACCAACTTTGTTTTGTGAATTGTGAAATTAAACGTATGGAGCTTATGTTCTAAGCTTTGGACATTTCTGTCTAAATTTGGTATGTCTGACATATATGCATTGAACAGAACAGGTCCCAGAACAGATCCCTGGGGAATTCCGTGTTCAATTTGTCTGATGTCTGACTCATGTTTGTTAACTTTGACTACAAAGCTTCTGCCAGTTAGGAAGTTTTGAACCAACTTTGTTTTGTGAATTGTGAAATTAAACGTATGGAGCTTATGTTCTAAGCTTTGGACATTTCTGTCTAAATTTGGTATGTCTGACATATATGCATTCAACAGAACAGGTCCCAGAACAGATCCCTGGGGAATTCCGTGTTCAATTTGTCTGATGTCTGACTCATGTTTGTTAACTTTGACTACAAAGCTTCTGCCAGTTAGGAAGTTTTGAACCAACTTTGTTTTGTGAATTGTGAAATTAAACGTATGGAGCTTATGTTCTAAGCTTTGGACATTTCTGTCTAAATTTGGTATGTCTGACATATATGCATTCAACAGAACAGGTCCCAGAACAGATCCCTGGGGAATTCCGTGTTCAATTTGTCTGATGTCTGACTCATGTTTGTTAACTTTGACTACAAAGCTTCTGCCAGTTATAAAGTCTTGAACCAACTTTGTTATGTGAATTGGGAAATTAAACGTATGGAGATTATGGACTAACGCATCGTGCCATACCGTGTCAAATGCTTTTTCGATGTCTAACAGGACGAGACCCGTTGACTGTTTTAAATTAAAGTTGTCGCGAAGATGCTTTTTTATTCTGGCTACTTGATGGCAAGTATTGTACCTCTTTCTAAAACCAAATTGATAACCTGTTACAATGTTCCTATCTATAATATGATTATTGATTTTATCTTTTATGACCTTTTCGAATAGTTTACTAGTAACATTAAGCAAACTAATTGGTCTATAACTGCCGGGAGTTTCTCTGGGCTTTCCAGGTTTTGCAATGGGAACTATCAGCGCTGTTGTCCATTTAAAAGGAAATTAACATAGCTTTAGGCAGGAGTTGAAAATTAAAGTAAGGTATCTAATGCCACTGGTGGGCATAGATTTTAGCAACCTATTGTTAATTTGATCTAACCCAGGCGATTTCTTTGGTTTTAAGGTGCTTATTAGTTCTTTAACTATAGTCACTGGTACAAAGTCAGATTCACCACGTACAACTGGGGAATTTAGAAGAAGTTTTTTAGTACGCATGTGTGTGGTGCTACTGTATGATTCCCACAGAAAGTATCAGCTAGTAACTTCGCCTTTTCTTCTGGACTGATGAAGAGGCGATTGGATTCCTTTAGAGGAGGAATATTAGAACACTTATTTTTAAGAATTTTTGCTACTTTCCAGCCTACTCTGATTCCCAAATGAAGAGACTACATTATTCCATCGTGTATTTCTATAACTTGAAATTGCTTCTTTTATAGCTTTGTTAAAGAACTTAGTACTGTAAAGGAAGGAACCCATTCGAAATCAAAGCTATTTTCGTCGCTCTGAGTTTCTAAATCGAATTAACAAAAGAATATTCTCCGGCAATGAAGTTTTTGTGCTTTTTATTGGGACCTTAGGGAAAATTGAAATATCAGCGGCTCTAACAATAACGTCGTTGAAATGCTCACAAATAACATCGACCTGCTCAATATCACAGATGGAACTCAGCGATGTTTCGCATTGTACTTGTAAAGTGTATGAGTGTTGATAAAAGTGTGTGTATTGCTAAGCTTCTTCATTTGGTTCGCATTCGACCAACCATTAGAATGGAAATATGTTGAAGCCTTCCGCGAAATTTATTGCATTGAAGGATCGATTTGACATGGAAACGTGCGATACTGCATTATTCGACTAATTTACTTTTTGTCCAAATATGTCACTGGCGAAAAGATTCAACAATGGGAAGAAAATAGCGCTGCTACTGACCAACGATAGGTGGAATATTTCTTATTTGCTGGGCACTTCGGCCACCGTCGAGAGAGTGTTCCACCGATAAAACTCGGTTAAGCATTAGAACGTTGAGAGATCTTATGAGACAACAGGTGGCCCATGAATATGTTTCAAAACATTATTGATGTGGCTGGACTTAGAAGGTATCGGATGTATAATGTTACAAACTTGAATTGGTGTACGAAGGTGTCAAAAAAGCGAAAAATCTTCTTGAGTTAGCAACAAGCACACATCCATAAAAGAATCGAAAGGGCTCAATGCGCAAATTAGTGAATACAGGTCTCAATTGTATTGGTTTCGAACTTACATTAGTTTTTCCTAAAATCCGAGCAAATAGTTTACGCCAACGATGTGTTCCTTGGTTCACGCAAAGTGTCAAAAGGTGATACAAAAACAAGTGTTTTAAGTGTTCCAAACATTTTATTAGAGCATGTGAAGAATGCTACATGAAAAATGATGAACTCGGTAGAAACATAAATAAAAAAATGAAAGGAATTCAACTCCTCTGTGGAGTCACAATTTAAACGTAAACGAAGACATTCGGACACATAATTTTTTCACTTTACATCATTTTCTATATTTGGAGTATTTATTATTTGTTTTTAAGCTTTCTATGTATAATAAACATTTTATGTAAAGTTTATGTTTAATAGATATTATAAAAAAAAATTCCTTTAAGTAAAGAATAACGAATAAAAATTTGTATCGTATCATGAACACGAGCTTAGGGTTAAACAAAAGTAAAGTATAACACAAAGTGTGGCGTTGCCAGCACCTTCCCCTTTGAAATATTTAAGGGTTATCCAGCCACAAAACTGTTTATTGGTCGACGTGGTATGGATGGTGAAGTATCAGATGGTAAAATCTTAGATGATGCAGTGTTGTAAGCAAAGTCTTGACATCTTCAGGGCTAATGTTGTCTCATGAAGCAGCTGATTTTCATGGAGTTGTATCTCACCCATATACGTTCAATGTCATGTCCCATGGTTTCTTCACTTGGGGTTTTATCATGGAGTTCTCTTCGTGACGAGTTCAGAGCTAATTTGTATGTGCACGAATTACTAGGTGGGATAAAAAGTAACCTCCTTGGGAATGAAAAAAAAAATGTAAATGTTTTTTTTTTTATTTTATTCAATATAGTCCTCTTTTATTGCCACATAAGTCTTTTGAGGTCGTTTTTCTCATACTTAAATCCAATCTTGAGGATAAATTCCCCAATACTTGTTTATGAAATTGCACGCAAAGCTGTACAAGTGATCTCCCCATTATTTTTCCCTTAATGGGTCAAAATATTTGCTTCATACGAACTAGTAAGGTTTGCATTAATGGCTTTGCTAATAGGTTATTGCAGGACATAAGCATTGGAAGCTTGGCATCAAACGGAAGTGTTCCTGACTCTAATTGAAGCCGAAACTCGAATTACTCTTATTTCGTCTAAAAATGAAGCGAGGCTGTTGAGATGAGTTATACGTTTGAAGGTCCTTAGATTGCTGATTTTCTCTTTGAAATCGACTGCTGGCATTGCTCGAATTAGCACAATAAATGTGTCATCTAGTTCCTGAGGAAACAATAATATCCTCTTTTGTTGGCTGTCCTTGGCTCTTCTGGCATGATTAATAAAACGTAAGATATACCCAACTGTTCTCTGAAGCGTGATGAATGAATTGTGATGGTTAATTTTGTAGATCACATCCTGATCAAAAAACATGGCCGTTTAGAAAGAGAGACCCATAAAACCCGGCAGGATGGTTGTCTTGTTGCAAACCTCTCGATAATACATCAGCTGGATTATGTTTTTCTTATGACACGTGCCGTCATTGCTCAAGATATGTAAGTCTCTGTCTCGATTGGTCTCAGCAACTCGATTGGCCACAAATGTTAGAAGTCTAACAATTACTTTTCAATCCTTCATAATTGTTTGTATGCTCTTTCAGAGGTATCAGTAAGGGCATGGATTTGTAATACTGCCGGTACATCTTTGTTTATCATATGGCGTGCGAGTTAAAAATTGTTGAATTCATTGAAATGACTGGCTGGTAATGCTTCATCTCACAACTCTCGAACGAAGATTATTCCTGTGAGCTCTACCGCAGCCATCACGCTCATTAGATCAAATAGTTTAGCAAGGGTTTGCTAAACTGGTTGATATGCCTTAACAAATGCATTGCTTTCATTGTTGAAGTCAAGATCGATTTCCTAATCTCCTTTAAGAATGCCTCGAAGTAATCTGCATTTCGATGACAGTTGATAGACTAATGTCTTCAGTCCGACATCAAAATCGTTAAATAGAGACTGACGACTCAATGATAATATTTCATCATTTTCCTTGGCTAACTGTTGTAAACATTTTGTAGCTAGATATGGTGCTGCTCTTGTGCCTTATGTCACCGTGATGAGTTTTCGTTTTCGTATTTTCTCTATACAATAATCGTAGTTTGGTAGATTCTATCACCTGGATGCATGACCATTTGTCTATACATTTTGTGAATAGCGGTACGAAACACAAATCTTGGTAAGAATTAATGAAAATAATTTACTGTGCACTGTTGGTCCTGTACATATGTCGGTCTTGAATACACAATTATAAGGATCTTCATAGATAGCAGTAGCCCAAACTACCAGCTAGGCTGATTGTTCGATTCCAGGAATACGTCAACGTAGCCAAATCACACCCTACACACGGGACTGTCGTTAAATATTACTTCGCAGGGCTAGTAAGAAAATCAAGCTATTCGTGTTGTGTCATTTGCTTCTGAGGTTTCTGTAGCTTCTGAGACTTATATTTCTGCTTTTCTTAGCCCTTCAATTCTAGGTAGCTCATTTGCGCCAAATTTTTTTCCGACTACAACATGTGATCGAGGACTAGCAACGGAATGGGCAGAGTAGTTCTCCATGCCATGAATGGTGAGCAAAAACATACTATGTGCTCCATATCTTCATCTTCGTTTGGGCATTCGGGCAAGATGATGAGCTGTCGGTGGAGATACTTGCGATAACCACCTTGGCCAGACAAGAACTGTGTAAGGTTGTAGCTGCAGTCTTCATGTTTACAGTCTATCCACTAATGCGTTGTCAGTATAAGTTTGTATGTCCATCTGCCTTTCGTTGTATTATTCCAGTGAACTTGCCACATAGCTTTTGACGTTGCCTTGATCCTCTTGATTCCGTTGACATCATGTTGGCTTATGGCTCTTATGATACTAGGTGGGGTGAAAAGCAACCTCCTTGGAATTGAAAAAAAAATTTTTTTAATTTTTTTTTATTTTATTTCAACTTCTTGCTCCCGTCCGAAAAGTAATTTTCCGGGAGATCTGCAAAATACTCCTCCGTGGCGTGAGCTGAATATTTTATTGTTGAGCCATCTTTTGAGGTTTGGTCCGAGATAATAGTCCGAGGGAGCCAAATCGAGCGAATACGGTGGATGCGACAGCAATTGGAGCCGTAAGTCATTGATTTTAGCCGTGGTTGCGATGCTCTTGTGCGCCGGTGCATTGTCTTGCAAAAACAAAATTTTTTTTCGCTTCATGTGATGCCGTTTTTCAGCGATTTCGGCCTTCAATCGCCGTTTTTCCTTTTTCGAGGTAGTCCATCTATGTATGACAATGACAATCCCAGAAAACCGACGCCATAACCTTTCCGACCCACCGAGCCTCTCTCGGCACTCGGCCGGAGCACTTGTGCCGGCTTCAGTCCATTGCCGGGCACTTATTCTATTCTCTGGTGTTCAACAGTTACCAATCGACGCCAAAAGTCTGCCCGATTCCGCATTAGCAAATCCAAACACTCTTTCGAAGTGCTCTCGCGTTCGTGTTTTTGGTCAGGAGTGAGTATGCGCGGCAACCAGCGGCATGATAACTTTTTCATATGCAGAATATTTTCCAAAATCTGGCGTGTGCACTCAGTACTAATCTTTGTGGTATCTGCTAGATCGCGCTCCTTCACTTTCCGGTCAGCCAACACCATTTCATGTATTTTTTTTGACATTTTCCTCTGTAACCGCATCGGAGGGCCTGCCGCTGCGGACTTGATCGGTAGTGGAGTTGCGGGGACCACGAAACCCTCGAAACCAATATTAGACGGTGTGATCTGACGGAGCATTAGCCCCATAATATTTAACCAACTTTCCTTTTGTTTCCTTTGCCGTTTTGCCTCTCAAAATATAATGTTTTATGAGAGAACGAAAATCGTTCTCACCATGATGCCAAACACGTCAACAACAATCGCACTGAAATTTGGCATGTCTGCCTAAATATAAACGCACTTCAAGGCATTATAAATATTTTTGCAGTAGCAGCGCATTCTGGCGGTCAAGGAGGTTATTTTTCCCACCTAGTAATTTGCTGCCCTACAACAAAACGTTATATATTACCTTACCATTACGTTGGTTTATTTTTCCTGGTTTCCACAGGACGTTGTTGTTACTGGTATGTATAGTGAGGTATACATTGTTGAATGATATCGGCTTGGTTCCAAATTTCCAAGTAAATTGTCCTGCCATGGTTGTTCGATTTTTATTTGTTGTCTTATTGTGGCTATGGTGAATATCATTTGATTCTGCCAAAAATGATTTCAGCAGGTGAATTTGAGTTTGGTCTTTGAAGATTTTGGCTAATAGTTCCTTCTATATTTAATTTCCTAAGTGAACGTTCGAAGGTGTCTATAAAATTTTCAGCCTGTACGTTAGACATAATGTAGTAGAACCTGGAGCATGTCATGTACTGTTGAAACTGTGAGCTCTCAAATTGAGTGCCATTGTCGGAAACACTTGTCTCCGGTAATTCAAATCGGAAAAATATCTCTCTAAGAATTTCTATGGTGCATTAAGTTGTGAATAATTTTGTTGCAACTATTTCCAACCATTTGGAGAAGGCATCTACTAGTACCAAAAAATAATTACCTTCAATTGGTCCAGCGTAGTTCAAATAGAAACGTTCCCATTGTTCCCTTGGTGCGGGTCATGGTTGAAACATTGTTTTTGAAGGGATCTTAGACACGGTCACACAATGTTTGGCCATTATACAAAACTTCTGGTTATTGCTTTTGTCCTTAAGATACCTGGATGGCTGCGATGGAGTTGTTTAAGAACTCATTTCCTATACAACTTTGGAAGGACGACTCGATGACCAAACATGATACATCCATCGATGATACTGATGTCTTTTCTGCTATTGAAAAATACTTGTAATTCGTTGTCTTCCGTAATTTCGCTTGGCCAGCCCTTGGTCACGAAATTAGAAATTCACCGTAATGTACAATAGTATCTTTGGCTGATTCAGATTTGATCATTTGGTAAGCAACTGGTAGTTTTTTCACATTATCCGTCAGAATTTGCTTGATTTCCTTTTCAATTTTGACCGGTGAACGGTGAGAGAACATCTGCATATCCCGAAGCTGCTGGCTGAAATGAAACTAACGTTGAATTCCTATGCCAATAACTTGTCTACCCAGCGTTGAAAGCAGTTAACTTGGTGAACAGTAATCCCTGTCTTTTTACCAAAGATAGACACACCTGCAGTTTGAACTTTTGACCAACAATCATCTTGTAGAACTTAGTTACTGCAAAGACAAGTGCAAGTACCTCCTTCTCAATTTGGCTAAATGCTTTTTCTGTTTGTGTAAGCGATCATGATGCGTGGCAAATGGAGTTAACTTTTATGTTCATATCTGGGTTTCCGGGTGCCCACCGAAAAAAAACTGAAAAAATAATTTAAAATTTCGTTAATTTTTTGTTATTTAGCTCTTTAGGAAGGAAATTTTTTATTTTTAAACCAACAAATAAGTTTAAACTTTATCTTTCTCAGGTACCTGAGTACCTACATCGATAATTAAACAGAATACAGTCAATATTATTTTTTTTAAACGTGTAAATGATTATTTTATCAAAAAGATATGTTACAGCAACGTGTTTATAAATGATATTATGTATTACATTCGATACATTTGAGAATATTTTTTGAATGTTTATCGCAAATCGGCAATTGACACACACTGCAGTTCTTGTGCTTTTTCCTTCGTTTTATAAGAGTCATTTTGTGACAAATATGACAGGATGCCGTGACTTTCTTCCTTTCTGTTGAGTATCGCTCAACCGATGGTCCAGGACTTTCTTCGAAAGCTGCAACTACTTGACGACCTATAATGCTTTCAATAGCAATTTTTGTGGTATAATTGCGCATCACTTGAGGATTTGTCATGCGCGCTTCAACCATTGGGTTGGCAAGTTCTTGACTCAACTTGCGCAAAAAAAACGTTCGTCTGTTGTTTTCTTTGCGAGCATTTAAGTGATGTCCAACATGTTGAAGAACATTACCACTGGCCATCTTGAACTTTGCCGTTGAGTTGGGTTTGAGATTAACACCCTTATTACGGCTGTCAAATGTCGATAATTGATAAACGATAAAATTTATCAAACGATTGAAAATTTGAAATTATGATCGTTAATTGATAAAAATTTTTTCTATTGTGAATGACATTTGATTTCGCTAATTTTTTTTTTTTTTTTTATTTTCTTGTAGGTTTTGTTTTTCTTGTCAGTAGCTGTGTTTTTCTTTGAAAATTTGCTTTAAAATGTAAGCATTTCGTATTCGATTAATTACAGTATTTCATAATAAATATTCCATAAAACCGCCTTACTTTGACCAAAATTAGAAAACTTTTATTTTTTAAAACAGCACCATCTACATGTGAGTAATTTCAATATAATTTGGTATGGATTGAATTTTTGCTTTATCAGCTAAGCATCGTTTTTCAGTTCATGAGGTGAAAACATTTTAAAAAAAAAATGTAACCGTTAAATAAATTTATTAATAAGGTTCCGTTATTTTGTGTTTTTAGTAATTTTTTTGAGTGCAATTTATTATAGGTATGTAGACTAACATTTTCTCTCTTAAATATGATTATTTTGGTAGACGTAGGAATAATGAAATACATTTTGTTTAAATAAGAAAAATTCACTTGCCAAATGTTGCATATTCGTAAAACTTTGCCAACGAATTTTTAACTTTGACCGGCAGTACTACTTTGACCAGTTTAAATTTAATTGCTAGTTTTACTTTGACTACCTAGCCTAAGTTAAAACTTCTCTTAGGCGTTACACCAGGTAAAAAAATAGAGGAAGCATTGCAAACAATAGAAAGAAGAGAAATGTCTATTACAAAGTTCGCTCAGCATTTCGGTATTGCGAAGGGAACTTTTATCAATAAGATGCATCAAAGGCATGGTAAGACGTTTTTTAGGGCCTTGCATTTTTACAGATGCTGAGTAAAAACTCCAACCACAAGCGAATGGGGCTTTCCTTTAAATAGGATAAAAGTTAAAACTGGCTAAAAACAACTATCGGAATAAACGTGAGAAATCAAAAAAACGAAAGTTTTTAATAATTTAAAAAAGACTATCACTATTTCAGCTAGTTATATATTTAACAACGATGAAACTAAAACCCCAAAAGTATTGCAAATACCCAAAAAGAGTAATGGTCAGTTCGAAGACCAGTATATCGGTTATGTTCAGTGGCTTGGCAGATGGAGAGGTATTGCCCCCTTGTGCTGTCTATAGATCGGGACAATTATGGGAACAATGGATGGAGGGCGGGCCAAAAAACACAAAATATAATAGAAGCAAGTCGGATTAGTTTGATGATACAATTTTTAAAGATTGGTTTATTAATCACTTCATACCATGTACGAAAAATTTGGATAGAGAAATCGTTCTACTGGGAGATAATCATCCCAGTCACTTTTCTATAGATGTAGTTGAAAGCTGCGGTACAAAACAAAATCAGGTTTGCTTGCTTTCCTCCAAATACCTCTAAATTCCAAATTCCTCCAAATACCACCATTTTAATGAAGTGGAAAGTAAGCAAATCAAGAACTTCGCAAGTGCTAGCAAATGACAAGTTTTCCAAAATGTTTTAAGAACTAGTAGAAGAATTCTTGAATGAAAATGGTTTGTCAACAAATCTAATATCTGGCTTCAAAAAATGTGGAATCTTTCCTTTTGATCCTTAACAAGTGATAACACGAATACCTAGGGAAGAACATCTAGAAGAAACAGCTACAAAGTTATCATCGTGCGTTGTAGATTTGTTAAAAGAAACGAGACATGGTAAAGAAGACTCACCGGGAAGAAAAAAAAGGTTAGATTTACGCCTGGAAAGGAAATAAGTGTTGAAGAGTTTAAAGGAAATCCGGTCAAAGTAGAAGCAAATCTAATTCTCCAACGGCACCCGATTCCTTCCTACATCGGCACTATATTTCAAACAGAGTCTCAAAGTGATACAAACATCGAGGAAACAATGGCAGAGCCCTTGAGCCCTCATCGCTAGAAGACCTCATAGAAGTTGTTCTAAATACCAAAAATCCATCTAAAATAGTCCATCCACTTTTAGTAATTTATTTATTTATTTTTTTGTACCTTCTCACAATCTGTTTTTTTTTTCATTCAGATTTCTTTAGCATACTTTTATTTATTGTTGATTTTCCCTTAAAAGTTTTTTTTTTTTTTTTAAATCTCTGATAATCTTATGAGTAAAGTAAAATTTAACTTTGAAGTAATATCTTTTAGTTTTTATATCTTGTTCATTCGTTCTTTTTTCCTATTACTATTCTACATGTCTTCGAAAAATAAGTTTTTTTTAATTTTTTTTATAAATAAATATAAATAAATCATTTTATTTATGTGGAATATACAACTTTTTCTTTTGATTTTAACTAATAAAATACCCTAAAACTTAAACAAAACGTTTTTCATTGTCTTATGCTTAAAGTTAAAAATGCACTGGTCAAAGATAAAAATGTTCAAGTATAACTTTGACCAAACTATTTTTAAACAATTAAAAGCGCACTGGAAATAAAAACACTGAAGTAAAGTATTGATTATGTTCACAATTCAACAGCCGACAACTAAAATCACGAAAACGACAAAAACACTGCAAATGTTTTCCCTACCAGACTGGTCAAAGTTAGGCGGTTTTACGGTTTTGTTTGTTCAGAAGTAAGGTCGTAAGCAACAAACATCAGCTCGGAAGTTTGGTAGAGATCATGGAAGAATACCCTGAAATCACCAAAGGTATCTGCACAAAACCGGCGTTAAAAAACAAATCGGACGAAATCGCTGTTCAACTCAACAATTTAGGACCTCCAGAGCGTGATTTAACTAATTGGCAAAGAGTAAGCATTGTATAGGGTTTTCTTATAACGATTTGACAAATTTTTGTTTAAATAAAAGGCAAACCATTTGAGATATTTCAAAAACTTAATAATTGGCTTGAAGCACAATCAAAACATTTATGAATGGAACTCGACTTCGTTCATATGGCCACCGCGGGCAAGTTTGCAGCGGTCGATTCGTTGGACCCAATTTTCAACGACTCGGCCACACATTTCGGCGGAAATGGTCACTATTTCGAATTCAATGTTGGCTCTGAGCTCTTCCAACGTCGTCAGCGTGTTGGCATAAACCATTAACTTAACGTAGCCCCACAGAAAATAGTCAAGCGGCGTTAAATTGCACGAACGAGGCAGCCAATCGACTGGCCCATGTCTTGAGATAACACGCTCACCATACTTACTCTTCAATAAATCGATTGTGGCGTGTGCTGTGTGGCTTTGTGGCACCATCCTGTTGAAACAACATGTCGTTCAAGTCCATATCTTCCAATCCGGGCCAAAAATAATCGGTGATCATGGCCCGATAGCACTGACCATTCACAGTAACGTGACGATCGTTATCGTCGACGAAAAAATATGGCCCAATAAGGCCGCCGGCATGCAAACCGCACCAAACAGTTATTTTTTGTGGATGAAGTGGTGAGTCATGAAGCACATGTGGGTTTTCACCCGACCAATAACGCATATTTTGCTTATTGACGAACTCATTGAGCCAAAAATGAGTTTTGTCACTGAAGATGATTTTGCGATGGAATTCATCATCTTGGCGCATCTTTTCCAGAACCCAATCGGAGAACGTACGTCGCTTCAAATGGTCCATCTGCTTCAATTCTTGAGACGGCTTGATCTTGTATAGGTGTAAACCAAGATCCTTACGCAAAATATGCCATAATGTGGTCTGAGCGATGCCCAATTCTTGAGAACGCCGTGGAATTGACTGATTTGGATCGTTTGCTACGGACGTCTGAACGGCAGCGATATTTTCGACACTTCGACCAACACGTTATCTTACTGACACGGCAACATCACACAACGAATATTTAGACTCAAATTTTTGCACTAAACTTGTTATTGCCTGTCTACTAGGGCGAGAATTACGACCGAAAATTGGAGTTAACGCTCTTAAAGTTGCAGTCACCGACTTCGAATATCTGTAGAAAATTTTTATAATTTGCAGACGTTGCTCTTTAGTGTGCTTTACCATGATGAAAATGTTGAGTTTACTGAATAAATTGAGTTCGTTCACAAATTAAATTCAAAGTGGTCAAGTCCTTATTGGAAAACTCTATATTATTGTATAATGAACAAATTTATTTTAATATTTCCTTAAAATGTAGGTATGGGCTGATTTGAAGTGTCAGACAAAAAAAAAAAAAAAACAGAACAAAATAGAAATAATTGCAACTGGTGGTGGACCAAACAAACTTCGCCAACTGACTGACAGTGACTCCTGTGTCGAAGTGGAAGAAGTCTTAATGACACCGAAGCCTACCCGCAGCGATATATTATCAAAGCAACACAGTGAAACCCATCGTCTGATTTTATTGGAGAAGCCGACTTCCGCGCAGGAGAAATTTTACCAGAATATGATTAATATCAGGTGTGATATTTAGAAAAATTCACGAAATCTAGAAAAGTGTATTTCTTAATTAAAATATTATACAAAAAAAAAAAAATACAATCTAGAAAAAGAGAATTATGATTCAGTGCGGATATTAAAAAAAAGAAAAAATGGAGCTGTACAAAGAAATAATAAAAAATAAAAACAATAAAGAAACGATAAATTAAAATTAAAAATTGAACTTTTAGAAATTGAAAAAATTAAAGATAATGTTATCGAGTTTGATTAACGTGCTTCAGAAAAATATTTCAACTATTATACTTCCTTTTATGATAAGCTATGAACTAATGAATTTTGTGATGTTTATTTTTTCTTTTATTTAAACTCCTACATATGAATCTTTTTATTACTTAGGTTTAATGAATTTTTATTTATTTTTTTATTTTTTTTCTAATTATGATTAAGGGTTAAGACGGCTGATAGACCTTTAATTTAAAGTAATGAATTTTGTGATCGTTTTTGTTTTAAGAATCTACACTCTACCTGACTCGAACTTCAGTAAAATTCAAACTGCTATAATTTCCAAACCGTTCTCGACAGTGAGCTTGACACATGACAGATAATTTCATTATTTACAAGCCTTTTAAGCGATTTGCGTCTCAGTTGCGTTGAAAAATTTTTATATGCGATGAAATTCAAACGTGATAATGTGATTGCTTTTTATTTGGCTGGAAAACCACAGGTAGCTAACGTGGGATCCCTCCAGCACCTCAACGTGAATAAATTATTTGTGCCTCGAACCAAAGCTCGTTACCGTGATACTGGCAGCGTTGCAAAACGCCATGTAGGTGGTCATAAAAAAACAGCAACATCCGCAGAAATGGTTCGGAATGTGAAGGCTCGAATTGAGCGAAATCCGCGTCGAAGTGGAAGAAAAGTTGCTCGTGAGCTCAACATATAGTTGGAACGGATGCAATACATACTGAAAATGAGCTGAGCCCAAAGTTCCAAAGCACACGATCTTACACCGCAACAGAAAAAAAGTTATAGTAGAGTCGAAAGAGCGAAGGAGTTGCTGAGCTTGCACGAAAGTGGTGAGTTGCCGAGTTTGAATTTTTTTCCGATGAGTCGCCATTTGTTATCGAGCAATATGTCAACAAACAAAATGACTTAGCTTACTTGCCAAAGAGGTCCTTCGAAAAATTACACCTTCGTACAGCCACTAGAAAGCAGGCAACACCAATGGTGATGGTTTGGGCCGCCATAATCGCCGATGGTCGCTCTCCGCTCGTATTTTTGGACCGTGGCGTCAAAATTATTGCGATCGTATACCGTGAAACTGTATTAGAGGCAGTATTGAAGCCTTGGGAAAACAATCATTTCGGTCGGAGACCGTGGACATTTCAACAAAATTCCGCACCGTCTCACAAAGCGCGCGCTAAAAAACAATGTTTCACATTTCTTCGACACAATGGATTGAAAATTCTCCGGATGCAGAATTTTTCTGTCTGGGGTATTTTCAAGGTGAAGGTTGGCAATAAAAAATACCAAAGCATTCGTTGAAAATTGGGTCCAACGAATCGATCGCTGCAAACTTGCCCGCGGTGGCTATATGAACGAAGTCGAGTTTCATTCATAAATGTTTTGATTGTGCTTCAAGCCAATTATTAAGTTTTTGAAATATCTCAAATGGTTTGCCTTTTATTTAAAAAAAAAAGTTGTCAAGTCGTTATTAGAGAACCCTATAGTTTTGTTTTTACATAAATCTTGCAGTTGAATCCCTTCTGCCTTCATTGAGTGTTGTGTTCTCAGTATCAATAATCAATAATAACTAGTAATCTTCTGGAAAAAAATTGTCAACTTCTGCTTCTTCAGTTTCGGGATTTTTCATCTCTAGTCCTATATTTTAGAAGCTATATTTTGTGTTTGGCTCAAGAAAAATGGGGGTAGGCTAACGAAGCCACAAGGTTATTATATATCAATCGATTTGTTTTGAAGAGAAGAAACACCAGAAACAAATTTTAAAATCCTAGATTAATTTTTTTGCTCTATAAACAGCTTTATGTATCCCTTCATGTCCTTTAAGGCACGTTTCATTCCATTCCACGTTTTCAAATGGCTGCTTGAGTGACACCCAAAGATTCTGCGAGCTCTTCTTGTGTTTGGCAGTAATGCTTCCAGTTCTTCATCTTCAAACTTTTTTGGCTGCCCAGGACGTTCAACGTCTTTCAAGCCAAAATCACCACTTTTAAATCTTGCAAACAACTTTTGGCACATGTTCACCATAAACTTTCACCAAAAATTACGGCAGCAGTTTTCTTCATATTAAAGTAATGAGGAAGAACTCCCCGCAAAAACACTTTTTCAGGCACAAAGTTCGACATATTTGAGTGAAAAAAATAATTATTGTTGTTTACGCTTCAAATGAATGACATATACTGAAATGACGTACAATGACAGTAGCTTTCCAACGCGTGTTCCAATGAAATAATAACAATGGAATAATACAAGTTACGCCATCTCTTAGCAAACCGCACGAATTAGTTAAGCTATAGACAAATACTTTTTCAGAATGATATCATATAAATGTTGGCCACGACTACGTCTGAAGTGGTCCATTCGGAAGGTCCAATTTTCGGCGACTCATTCGAACATAGCGACTGGTATCTCGCGGATAACACGAGTAATGTTGGCTTCCAAAGCGTCAATTAAAGATGACTTATTCCTGAAGACTGAGACTTTACATATCCCCAGAGAAAATAGTCTAAAGGTGTGAAATCGCACGATCTGGGCGGCCAATTTACTGTAGCAAAACGTGAAATTAAGTGCTCACCAAATTGATTTCTCAACAAGTCCGCTGTATGGCTCATAGCGCCGACTTGTTAAACCAAAAGCTCACCGAGACCATGTGCTTGAATTTCAGGAAGCTCATAGTCCGTTAACATTGCGCGATAACGGTTACCATTGACGGTAACATTCTGATTTGCCTCATTTTTGAAGAAATATGGACCAATGATTCCACCAACCCATAAACCACACCACACCGTTGTTTTTAATGAATGTAATGATAGCTCTCGGTATTCTTCGGGTTGCTCATCAGCCAAAATACGGCAATTTTGTTTATAAACGTATCCATTGAGGGAGAAATGGGGTTCATCACTGAACAAAATTTCACCATAAAACACCGGATTTTCATTGAGTTTTTCCAGAGCACATTCACTGAGCCTGGCTTCAATTCTTGCACAAGTTGAATTTTGTACATTTTTAGGCCGAGACCCCCGCGTAAAATACGCCAAGTGATTTTACTATACGACTGATTCGTCAGGGTCTTCTCAACTACAGCTGCAATAGTCTCTTCACTACGTACTGGATGTGGTTTAACCGGTCGAATATCATCCACTAATGTAAACTGGGACTCAAATTTGTGAATGGTATTGGCAAAAGTGGTTTCAGTAGGTCGATTATGCGCACCGTAAGTTCCTCGAATCTCACGAAAAACATTTTTCACAGAACGCGGATTTTCGTAATACAGCTGAACAATTTGAAGACGCTATTGTGCTGTAAGTCTTTCCATGATGACTTGCTAAATGATACTGAACAAAAATTACAAGGCAGTTTGATAGGAGTCACGCGTGATCTGTTAAAAAAATCTATTGAAAATCAAACTCCACGATGAATCACCAATCAATCATACATTAAGCGATCACACATCTGAAAAGTGAAATTCAAATCATATATTTGTAAGCTGTCTGAAAAGAACAAATACTTCACTTGCAAGCATCGCATATATACTATAACACCACCTTTATTCGGTCGAAGAATTTTTATGTATTTGGGATTCTGCCGACGTTCGTCCTCTTGTGTATACTCGAAATTTATCCATTTGGGGCAAATATACCTTTCTAAGGCAGTTATTACTTCCTTGAGGATGACCAATACTGTTGTTTGTGCCATACCAATATTAAAATCATTCCCTACGCTGAGCTGATAACTTCCTTGTGCACAGAATCTTAATACAGCTGCTATATTAAGCACAATTGGGATGGATTGTTGTCTCTTCAATGTTTTTAGCTTGCCTTCAATATCGGCCAATTTATCTAAGAAAGCTTCTTTCGGAATTTGAAAGTTCTTCAAAAAGCTGGAACTGAACCACATTAGTTCAAATGTGTAAGTCCAATGGATTTGAGGTAACTCGTAATTTTCTCCGTATATTGGCATGCTTTAAAATATCTTCCTCTTCAACATTCCTTTCGAAAAATATTTTTATTTTGGACATTTTCTATTTAATAAATTTCTTTTCAAATAAAAACAACGAATAAAATTTATTTATCAACGAGATTTTTGGGATTGACTCAAATTCTGATAGATATAAAATTTTTTGACAAACATAATACCATGTTTATCAATAGAACTAATTACCATACAATGGATCTAAAATTCACTAAAAATTCACAGCTGATCAAAAATTTTGATAATTGATCACAATAATACGGAGTCAACAAATTATTTGATAATTGTCAATTATCGTATTGATATTTGAAAACCGTAAAAAGCGTCTAAGGTTCTTTTTTGCATTGTCACTCACAACTGTATCAGATTGCATTGTTGGTATTAAAATTACCGCCACTTTCTCATGAAAACCAAAAACTGTCGACTGTTCTGTCAATTTATTTGCTGTCATGATACTGGGGATGTATGGTTTATTTTCTTCTTTTTTTTATTGTGCCAACGATAGGTAGATTCCACGATAGCAGGTACTTTGCAACGGGTAGAGTTGTAAAAAAAAATTTACCAAGGCAGATATTTCTTCCACTTCTTAGGTACAGGGATGCTAATTATTTTACCACTCTCTCTCCACTAGTTTTTAATACCACACTTCGCTGACTTTGAAGGCAGATATTAAGTGAATCCTGGGCGGCCTCGAAAAGAATATAATTGTTTATCAATTGTTAAATTTGCCAAAGTCTTATACATTTGAGATAAATTTGTATTAAGCATTGTCCATAAATCGCGGATTGGAGCCGCCTTATCTTCTTCCTTGCGTTGACTGCGAGTATCGCTATCATCGAATCTTAAAATCGTTGTAGAATCTATTAAGTCCAATTGTTGCGCGATACAATGGATACGAATTGTATTGGATTTTTTAGCACGTTGAGAATTTTTATGATCTGCAATATAATTTGCACAGGTAGATAATGCTTTCTTATTTGTTTTCCGGACAATAATATCCACCATCATTCTGAGAATTATTTTTTGAACTTGTCGTTTATCGACAACATTTCAGTACAGCGATGAGGCCCACTTCGTTGACGTAAAACATTGTGAACGCTAGTCTGATGTTGATGTGGTGCTGTCTCCTTTCACACTGATCTTAGAATTAGTAATTCTTACAATATAAATTGAATATTTGCAGACAAAAATTATTATTTCCATTATAGTTAGCAAAAAAAAATGTCTACTACCTGTTGGTTCTGCGGTTTCTACTTCATCATCATCCTTACTCTCACTACTTTAGGACATCTCCTTCTGTATCTTCAGAAAATTGTGAATGTTCATTTTCGGAATCGTTACCTGAAACAGGCAGGTTTGAAATGGACTGCGGAATCCAGACGTCGTCATCACTATCAGACAGTCCGTTTTAATAATTTCGTCTTCATTGAACATCGTTTTCAAATAAGCTGCACTCATTCTAAAGATGAAATATTAAATTATATCTAAATTACACAAAATTGATGTTAAAAAATGTTCAAATATTTTACATATGTATGTGAAGTTTACTTACCTAGCAAAATTCGCTCGACGACAGCAAACTGTCTTTGCCTCTAATATGCTGTAGAAATGTTAGAAATAACCTTGACATTCCTTTTTACTTAGAGAATAGCTGCAGAATAGTCTGCAGCATTTTTCGTCTTAAACTTACTTCAATACTTCAATACTTACAAGAAAATATATTTTTTTACATAATTTTCTTTACTTAAATATAAAAAAATTCCAAAAGTACCGAAAATGGGTACCCGGATACCCCGGGAACTAAATAACATTAGTAAAGTTGAGTATGAACATAAGGGTTAACGAAACCGGCCGAGATAGTAAGCTCGGTAAATTTGTAATAAAAATGGCAAGCGTAGGTGGAAGACCTTTCTAACCAGCCATATATAGCGGCTCCATTTGACACCGGTACATGATTTACTATCAGGTAATGCGCAAAGAAGAGTGAAACATGCAGAAGACAGGAAATTCCTCAAGAACATTCTGAGGACTGACGAAGCGCAGTTCACAAGAGATAGGGTTACAAAACACCATAATTTGTACGATTATTCAGTCTCCAATCCCCATTTAATACGCACAACATCCTTTCAAAGGTAAGAAGTGTTTGAGCTGGATTGATATGAAATCCACACGTTCTTCCAAAAAACAGTTAATTCCCATTACTACCTGAAATTTCTTAGAGAACAATTGCCGGAGCTCCTTGAAGATGTTGCTCTTGTTCAGAGCAAGGCGATGTTCTTTCAACAAGATGGAGCACCTTATAACAGTAGCAGCGAGGTAACTTCGTTCCTCAACCGTACTTTTGAGGAGGTCGATTCGCCCCCCAACCCTTAACCACCCAGATCTCTTGACCTAACACCAATGGATTTTTTCTTCTGGGGTGCTATGACAAAAAAAGGTTTATTTTAGAGAAATATGGAGTCTAGTAGAGATCCAAGAAAATACCACATTGATCAAAAAGTTCCCGGTGGCGTCACTGTGTGGCGCTTCCATTATTCCGATTTGAGTTCTGTTTTTTTTTTTTTTTTTTGTTAAGTTGGTACATCTCTTGCTGAACATTGCCTGTGGATCCGCCCAAGACATTTTGGTCGTGTACCAGCAAAAGTTGATGCCAAATTTCATGCAAAAAAAAGGACCGTGTTGACATCACAAAAAAGATGATCTGCGAATTTTCAGTCAAAAAACAAGGTAATGCTCACGGTTTTTATGGATTACAACGGTGTGGTGAATCATGAATTTTTACCAGAAGGCCAGACAGTAAACAAAGAGTATTATTTGGGTGTTGTGAGACGTTTACACTAAGCAATTCACCGAAAAATACCAGAATTGTGGGCAGAAAACTTGGGGATTTTGCACCATTATAACGCACCGTCGCACAATGCCATCATTATTCGTAATTTTTTGACGAAAAATGCAACAAATACCATCCAACAACCACTGAATTCACCTGATTTGGCTCCCTGTGATTTCTTTCTGTTCAATCGAGTTAAAATACCACTACGGGGAAAGCGTTTCAGCAGCCGAGAGGAAGTAATGAAAAAATCGCAGGAAGCACTGATGGACATACCGAAAATCGAATATAAAAAATGTTTCGAGGATTGGATCCAGCGCTGGCATAAGTGTGTTGCAGTCGATGGGGATTACTTTGAAGAGAACAATATGTATTAGATTTAGATGAATAAACTTGTATTTTTAATTTTCGAAATAAATTCCGGGAATCCGAATGGTTAAACGCAACCAAAAGTGTATTCGAATACTAGTAGAAGGAAGGCAGTTTAAAAAATAAACATATAAACATTCCATAAACTATTCCAAAAAGGTCCTCCTTAGTACCACAAACAAATATCTAAGAGATTATATGAGTAATTCAATAGGCACACTTCTTTTTGGCCAGTTTATTTTCTCACAAAAAATAGCTTTACTACAAAATTTGTTGATCGTACGTAAAAAAGTTTCAAAACATAAAAACATAAAATTTCAGAAAATTTATTTAGTAAAAATTTTAAGAAAAATGCATTTTAAATAAAAAAATGGAACCGGAAATTTTCATAATTTTGAGTTTAACGAGCCATAACTTTTTTAACTTTAACTTGTATGCACAACTTAATCATTATAGCGTTTAAAGTGGTTACACCTCCAAATTACAGGTCACCCACTTTAATGGACTGTAACTTGAAATGGAGTGAGAAGAGACCCCCCCCCCCCTCTCATACAATTTTTTGTTCGACGGAACTTCAGGAATATGCTCTTAAAGGATTATACTGCTAAACTGGGACATCCTGTATGTAGGACAAGACGGAAACAATACAGAAAACGGAAACAGATTGGACAGACCTAACAGCAAATTACCAAACGCATTCGCTCTACACGTATTGAAACCCCAATCCCTACGTCTACAGTTTAGGTCCCTCCAATTATACATGTAGTCATCGTTTATTGGTAAAAACTTCTTTAAATCAGCGTTCAGATATTTTATTTCTTTTAGTAGATACGTTACCACCGGGAAAATAAATACAAAACAGCTTAATTGCTTTACCATTATTCTACCTTACCTCTTTACCTAGATTTTCTACGTAGCGAGTATGAACAACTGCTAGGAGAGAATGTTGAATGACCTCCCAATCAGAATAGCAACGCTTCCCGCTCTTCTGTTTTTTCTATCTACACGATAGAACCATGTCTCGGTTATAAGGACGATATCAACATTCTGATTAATTAAGAGATTTATAAGTTTAGCATGTTTTTAGAGTACAAAAACTTAATAGATAATTGATTTGCATGAACCTATAATAGCTTTATGATCATTTCCATAGCAAGAGAATTTAGCTCCTCAATCGTAGATAAATCTCCGCTCGGAGTAGACAGCAGTTCTTCTCGCCATGATCGAACATTTGACAGTTTCTACGCTGCCTTAATATATTCTTCTGTTTTCTCAGGGAGTTCTTGTTTTTTTTAAGTCAAACATTTTTATGGATCCATTTTCAAGTGAAACAGTGCAAAAAATGGCTGAATAATAGATCGCGATTGATTAATTTATTTTTCAACACATTGACATCGAGCTCACCTAAGCCAAACAAGATAACTTTAAAAGCTTTTTCACCTTTGAGATCGTGGGAGAAGAGTTGGCGGTTTTCGTCTTTTAATTTATTCAGCAGAGTGTTGTAGGAATTTATTTAATATAATAATTGGATTTTTTTAATTGAATAATCAGGATTTTTCAACAGTTTTATTGGTGGTAGCACATACACTTTTCTTTGAGAATTAATTGGCGATACAATTTCGTCCATTTCCTCACTGTCACTCTCACAATCGGGTAAATATTGGAGCGGACTCCAGTAGTTTGCCCTTTGGCTGTTTTTTCGCAGTGCATTTCGGCAAAGCTTTAGTTTTTTTCCCAAGAACAAATAATTGTCTCTGGTTATGAGCAAACTACCGCGTTTATAAATTTTGATAACAAACAAAAAATAAAAAAAAAACAAAAAATACCAATGATAGGAGAACACAGGCTCGAAGTCTAAGATTTCTGTACACGTCGTGCGCTTACAATAGCTACAGGTTGAGGTTGTTAATTTATTTCTACTTTCGTGCGATAAATTTTCTATTATTTAGTTTTTTTTACAATTTTGTTTTTGTACTTTAAGACCAATATCTGCGAACTGACATGTACCCAACAGTTGCAGTAACTACTTAAGGTATCTGGGCTATTTAACTCGAAGTTGTGGAGCTACTTAAAATCACTGAACTTTTCACATCGAAAGTCACGAGAGTTATTTTAGGACCCTGCACTATTTCAATTTAATATGGAGAAAACGGTCAAATTAAAATTTATCGGGTCATGCATTATTTCACAAAATTCTGGTCCCTGCTCGGGCGCCAAAAAACTTCTGTATTCTTTTTAGTTTTTGCCTTTTTAAATAAGACTTCTGTATTCTACGAAATGGGAACTGACTTTTTATAAATCTATTCTGTGTGTGTGGGTAGCAACAGTTGATGTGTGTTGACAGCAACATCGATGCTCCATCAAAATATTGAAGCACATTCGAGGAATTGCGGTAATCATCTGTGGACGATTCATATGAGGCTACAAAATATGTTTAACTCAAACAAAGATTGCTTTGTTAATTTATATGTACATCTCACGATTACATTTTGGCGCGCCTGAGCTATATTTTTAACCATCCCATCAACATGTCCTATTTAAAATAACCAAGAAAGATGTTTACGTTATGCTCATAAACATTTATCGCATATCTTGTCCAGGGCGTATGGGCAATCTTTGGTAAAATTTTGGGTGTTCTCCGCCTATCAGAATACGTGAGTATAAGAGCCGCCTTTATTCCGGTAAGTAGACCTTTGACGCTAGCGATGCGAACAATTCTGCATATCTCTTCACCGAAATGTCGGTATTTTGTTAAGCTTTTTGAACAGCTCCTGGTGCAATACCAAATTCGCTTCTGCAGCCAACATTTGTACTCTCTATACTATTATATCATATATGAGTCTGTCGCTTTTACTAGAATTTTTCAGCCTCTCAGGCATTCCGGTGTCATTGCCTTAGATAGCATGTCCGTAAAACCAGAATCGAAAGATAGTCGGCCTGAAAGTTCATTCACTTCTTTTTAAAGGAAAGATGATTTTAAGAGTATATTTATCAGTGTGTGAATTCGTCAGTTGAAAGCAGCAGGGACGCATTTCGTGAAAACTTATTCCAACAGACCAGAGCATTTAGTTTCTCCTCATTTTCATACAGAAAACAACTTAAATTTTGAATAAATTACAATAACTCGAAGCCCATTGTTAAAGCAGCCCTCCTGAGCGGTAGCTTTACCTCTAAACACTAAGTAGATCAATCCACATCATAGTAGTGGAGTTAGGAGGCCGTCGTGCGGCTATGTTTACCTTCCCTATCACATATTATCCGTAATCAACGTCTTTTATCTAAGTCTATCAGTCATACATACCAACTTGATCAAAAAAATTTTGGGATTTATTCAGAAAATTAAAAATACAAGTTTATCTATCTAAATCTATATTGTCCCCTTTAAAGTAATCCCCATCGAGTGCAACACATTTATTCCAGCGCTTGATCTAATCCTCGAAACAGTTTTTATATTCGGTTTTCGGTATGTCCCCGGTATTTGGGTGTGGCCGTTGTGTAGTGGCCGTAGCAGAGGGTCGTGGGTTCGAATACCGTGAAAGGCAATTCTGTGAAAAAGTCTTTTCATAGAATTTGTATGTAGTTATATGAAAATCCCGTCGGCGTCAACTCTGACATGAAGGCATAACACTGATGTTGGAGTGGTTGCTGGCTGGGCTAAATGTAACGAACTAACAACTAGCACGTACTTAAGACCCACTGGTTGAGGATGTACTCGTGCCGTCCAGTTTGACAACCACCTCTGGGAAAAATATCGAAACCTAATACACCTGAGTTTCAAACTACTACACCACCCGACCGCGCCCTGTAGAAAAAGCCAGTAAAAGGGTATTCATATCCCCTTGGTGCACGGGCGGTGTAATAAAAAAAAAAATAAAAAATAAATGTCCATCAGTGCTTCCTGCGATTTTTCCATAACTTCCTCTCGGCTGCTGAATCGAGTTCCCCGTAATGGTTTTTTGACTCGATTGAGCAGAAAGATGTCACACGAAGCCAAATCAGGTCAATTCGGTGGCTGTTGGATGGTATTTGTTGAATTTTTTTTTCAAAAAATTACGAATAATTATGGCACTGTGCGACGCTGCGTTATCATGCTGCAAAATTCACGAGTTTTCTGCCCACAATTCTGTACTCATTACGCCCAAATAATACTCTTTGTACTACACCGTTGTAATCCATGAAAACCGTGAGCATTGCCTTCTTTTTCGACTAAAAACGACGAGGTTTTTTTGGTCTCGGCTCATTTGGTGGACGCCATTCACATGCTTGATGTCTGGACTGCGTGTCGTACTCATAAACCCACGTCTCGTCTTCAGTAATGATCCTTTTTATGAATATGGGATCGGATTCAATCTCTCAAATCAGCTCTTTTGCGACGTCAATACGGTCTCATTAATCAAAATAATCAAAATATCTTGGACGGATCCATAGGCAATGTTCAAGTCATCCGCTATCTCTCTAATTGTTAATTTGCGGTTATCGTTATCGATATCGATGGTCTGTCACAGAGTTCATCATCTTCGATTAACTCACGACCACTTTTGAACCGCTCGTGCCACTGGTAAATGACCGTTTTCTTAAGAGAATCGTTGCCGAAAGACTTTTCTAACATTTCCAACGTTCGCGCACCATTAAATCCGTTTCTTACGCAAATTCTTATACAAGTTCGTTGTTCCAAATTTAAATCCATTTCCAAAATTGTATGAAATCGCTAATACACACAGAGATAGATGTACTCTTGGCTACGTAACTTTTGCAAATGTCAAGCTATGACGTTAAGATTTAGAGAGAATGTACAAACTTAACAAAAACAACCGAACTCACATCGGAACAATGGAAGCGCCACACAGTGGATATTCCGTTTTTATTTTGATCAAGGGGGTATATCGTCAAGAGTTGCCTGTCCTGCGAGTACTCTTTTTGGTCAAAAAACACCTTTCCAACTATGGCTTGTTGCAGTACTCAACTCACTTAGAGCTTGATTGTGAACTGGCTCTGATCAGGTTACCTACGAAATGAATCCCAAACATGAGACAGAGATTCTCGGTTTAGCCTCAGTGCAGGGGCTATCAGGTATTCTGAGGGATTCTAACTAAGCTGATTCACCATTTTGAAAATTTGGACTATGTTGCTGGTTTCAGCATCTGTATCGATTTTTTGGAAAAAGCGTTTATAACACAGTTTTTGAAATCCGAATTAGCTGCTTTTATTATTTTGTCGTCGATCTGCCTTGGAGGTAGGCATTAGTCTATAAAAGGTTTCTGGTTTCCTTACTTAATCGCTGCAGTTTCTACTACCCAATACGTCAATTAAAAATATGTCGTGAGATAGCAGTTCAGGTTCTAAACAGGTCCATCTGGCTTTTTTTATTCTGATCTTGGGGGGAGCATTAACAGACTTGCTGATCTTGTCACCAGTTAGTTTTGTGCGTACTCCTCCTCTTCAACAATGTCGAGATCTCACATCCGATTCAGAATTAGATGTACCTATGATTTGACATTCAGATCCTCGATGGTACCCTTCAGCCATTGTTGTAAAGCGGAAATTTGGGAATTTTGGAAAATTTAAAAACAAAAATTGTAAACAATTTCTTGCAATGCAAACTTGAATTTATTGTCAATAAATCCTTAATAACAAGAGTTATCAATACTCATAAGCTTATCCATAGAGGAGTCTAGCTGGCTGAAGTGCTGGCTTAGTAACAATGACTTGTGGTGCAGGCACGAGGACAGAGCCACGGGCAGGGCCCAGGCCAAGACCAAGACCAAGACCCGAAGAGCTGACCATGGCGACGAGAAGAGCGAGTACAAAGAAGAATAGCTGAAATGAGAAGAAAACCATTATTGAATTAAATGTTGGCAATCGCCACCATCAATATTGTTAAGAAGATGTCTTTACTGACTTCCTTTGTAGAACTTACTTTCATTTTCTTGGTTTGGGTGAGTTAAACAATGTAATTGCAACTGATACAGAATCTTGATTTTAATGCAGTATTTATACGATAAAATTTGTTGACGGTACTTCACTTAATTCTTAAACACGGCGCAGTTACAATTAAATATTTCGCAGTGCCGAGTACGCCTAGTAGGATAATAAACTTGTTCTTCGCATTCTTAAAATAAAAAAAATTATTAAGTAACGTCGCCTTAAACTGCATTCAAAAGGGGAATCGACCTCGGACTTTATAGTCTTGAGATCGGGTTCTGTTGATTTTTTTAATGACTTAAACAATAATTTACAAAGGGTATTGAATTTAATTTGATGTAATATTTTTTGTTGGTGATGTGTAGGATTATGCTCTCATGCCCCAAGTCTGCGAACAATTTTAGATGGAAATTATAAATGAAGAAGAATAATTTACTCCTCTAACAGCAGGGCCTACACTCGATATCCGCCTCGAACTTGCCGTCGGAAGGAAATTGTTAATACAAAATAAATCATGATTTGACTTAGGTAATCAGTGGGTACATCAGTGGGTACAAACAGAGCACTTGGATATAGAACTACTCCATTATAAAATTTTCTGCCTTGCTCTTGTGAACAGTAACTCCAATCTTAGCTGAAAAGCTGCTCAAGAATAGGCCCTTTCGAAGGTAGATGAAGATATCGTATCAATGTTTACTATGTACGGTTTTGCGTAGACGGTATCTGAAAAAAAAAAAAAAAACTTAGTGACGAACTACACGAGTTGTACAAAATATACGAGCTCTGAATTTTCAGCTGCCGTGAGTCCTCGATTATTATCGAGATGGTCTTGCAACTAAAGACAATTAGCTGGCCAAATGGTAAGGCTTTTTGCTTTAGACTCAGATCAACTTTAAGCCTCCTTACGAATATTATCTACCATTCCATGGTCTAGAAGCTTAAGTAGGACCAGACTCTCAACTCTGGACAGCGAAAACGAAGACGTAATCACCCCATTTTATCCTTTCTTTTCTCTGTATGAGAGTGTCCTTAAGCAAGGGTCACAGTCAAAAGGACTATGCATATATTCAGCCTGCCTGAGACTGTTGTTCTACTTACATGGCGATTTACCAGGAACATCCTTTTCCTAGCTTTTTGTGGGTACAAAATTCCACATTCAATTACAAAATCCCATAGAAACAAAGCTCAACCAAATCCACCAATGTCACCAACAGCACTGGCGCTGATAAGATTTATAAAGCTCGTTTGAATTTTTTTCTTCTTCTCTCTCGGGTTGAACTTGTAAAACCAAGAAACAAATTCTCTAAGCCCGACAGGATCTTTGCAGCTCGATTGGTACCACGCTTTTTCTTTCCTTTAGATGCTCTTCATCCGATTAAGGATAAAATATTCCATTTTAAAGAAAATAGTGCTCATGATGAGATTTAGCATCCACGTCTTTATTATAATGACCAGGTCAAATTCCTACAAAAGATGCTAAATCCACCCCAATAGCCATTGGATTTGTCACATTGTTTGGAATGAAAGCGCAAGGTTTTCAAAAGTTTTTTTTTTCATATTTTCCAAGGTAATCTCGCTTTAGGACGATAAGCCTTTCAAAACGTACAATTTAAAAACTCAAAGTAGATTTGAGCTAGATTTTGTTATTACGAAGCATTTTTTTTATGTTGACGGACAAGGGAAACTCGGAGAGCACGATATTTATTATGTAGCAGTCACCAAAGTTTTACTAAGTATTGTACTACCCTTATTACCTTTACATTTAGAAGGAATAATGTTTTCAGTGAACATCTCATTGAATGAAAACAATTCCAAACTAATTTATCTGGATCTCGTACAAAACGCAACTTATTTCTAGGAATTACCCTTACAGAAATATGTCGGAAAAGCCACAATTTTCAGGTAACATTTCCAGAACCGCTGAACTGGAATATTACACTACGGATCTGGGCCTGGAATATGTAGAGCCATTACCGAATATTACTTTTATGTTACACGGAGAGTAGAATTTCCGTATTTCAAAAGTAGTCTCGCATCAAACCACTTACAACACTAGTCAACACCAGTAGAACTAATTGATTCTGCGTAGCAATACACAAAAAAACAAAAGCAGACGAACCAGCCACAAAACGATTTGAAGCAATATTTATGATGCCAACACCATTCTGCCGGATGTCGATTATTTTAAAAAATTCTGCATCAGCACGAAATTAAACGCGGAAGCTGTGTGAATCGACAATCTAGAAGTTAAGAATCTTTCTATTGGATGTATGCATCTGAGTGAAATACAATAAGTTTCTGTCCTCTTTCATATAGTATCTACATAAATGAAACTAAAACGACTTTTGCAAAAAAAAACTTCCATTACCGCCCTGAATTTTACCAAGATACAAATACGATCAATAAATTCAGTGTCTAAAAGGACACTGCTACACCGATCCGGATACCGTACAAAATCCGATTACTGATGTCGATATTGGGAGAAAGAACTCCAATCCAAATTATGGAACTTTCTGAAATCGAAATTGCACGGGAAAGAGCAACAATCACTTAACATTCCCGATGTCTCGATAGGGGATATCTATTGTGAACGGGCCTTAATTTTTTTTTTTGTTTTTTGTCAAACATCAAGTCATTGAGCAAACATCATCATATTTTTTCATCGTGTTAAAAATGTCGAACTTTTAACCAGAAAATGACGACTTGCGGAAAGCATTAATTTTTTGTTTTCATTTGAAGAAAAGTGGTGCAGGAATGCATCGATTACTTGTCGAGGCATATGGTGATCATGCTCTATCAGAAGCAACATGCAAAAGATGGTTTCAACGGTTCAGAGATAACGTTTTTGATGTGAGAAATGAAGAACGTGGAAGACCATTATAAAAGTTTGAACAAGCCGAATTGCAAACAATATTGGAAGAAGATGACACTTTCAGTCAGAAAAAAATGGCAGAAATGTTAAATGTGGCACAACAAACAATTTCTGGACGCTTAAAAGCTATGGGAAAGATCCAAGTCTGGAGAATGGCTGCCATATGAATTGAATGAAAGGCAGATGGAAAACCGAAAAACCAAGACACGACAAAAAATCGTTTTTGCATCGAATTGTTACTGGAAAAAAATGGATTCATTTTCAGAATTCTAAACGGAAAAAAACATGGGTTAATCCGGGACAACCATCAACTTCGACTGCAAAACCAGATCAGTTCGGCAAAAAGACAATGCTGTGTGTATGTCATGGTGGGATCAAAAAGGTGTGGTGTACCCCGAACTCCTAAAACCTGGTGAAACCGTTAATACAGATCGCTACCGATAACAAATGATCAATTTGAACTATGCATTGATTGAAAAACGACGGGAATCGGCCAGAAGACACGGCAAAGTAATTTTGCTTCATGACAATGCACCTGCACACAAAGCAAAACTAGGTCAGGATACAACCAAGGCAACACTCAATTCATTCCGGTACACCCAGGTATCTTAAAACTTTTAATTATCTCTTTAAGCTGAAGTCTATAAAATTGACAACTGTCGACCCAGGTGTGCCAATTTCAAGACAATCACAGGAATCGGGCGTATCCGTAACTACTTTCCACCACATTTTTCATAAAAATCTTGGCCTACGTGCTTATAAGGTCCAGTAGACACAAGAACTGAAGCCAGCAGACCAAGCACAGCGCTGTGCTTTCACTAATAGGATGCTGGCAAAGATCATGATTTTCTACATTTATTCGTATATGGGTACATAGGCAAACAAAACTGTCTCATCTGGAACTCTGAACAACCTCTCCATTCACAACGAGCAACTGTTTGGATTGGTTTTTTAATTTTTTCGAAAATAATGCTGTTGCGACCGTTTCAGTGAATGAATTGCGTTGCCGAATGAAGTTGATGGACTTTTTTTGCCTGAAAATGATACAATAGGCTGATTCACCGTGAGCTTTGATTTTCAATAGGCTTTTCTTGACAGATTACGCATGACTCCTATTAAATAGCTTTGTTATTTTTGTTCAGTATCATTTGGCAAATTATTATAAAAAGACTCACACCACAACAGCGTCTTCAAATTGTTCAGCTGTATACGAAAATCAGCGTTCTATGAGAAATGTTTTTCGTGCGATTCGAGGATCTTACGGTGCGCATAATCGACCCACTGAAACCACTATTGCCAATACCATTCGCAAATTTGAGTTCCAATTTACATTAGTGGATGATACTAGACGGGTTAGACCACATTCAGCAAGTAGTGAAGAGACTATAGCAGCTTTAGCTGAGAGTGTACGCGAAGACCGTGACGAATCGAGTCATCGTCTTTCTCAGCAGATTGGCTTGGCGTATTCGACAACTTGGCATATTTTACGTAAGGATCTCGGCCGAAAAGCGTACAAAATTCAACTTTTACAATAATTGAAATCAGGCGGCTTGAATTTGCGTCATACTTTCATTGAATGGGCTCTGGAAAAACTCAATGAAAATCCGGTGTTTTATCGTGAAATGTTGTTCAGTGATGAAGCCCATTTCTGGCTCAATGGATACGTTAATAAACAAAATTTACATATTTGTTTCCATATGAGCAACCCGAAGAGTACCAAGAGCTACCATTACATCCATTGAAGACAACGGTATTGTGTGGCTTATGGGCTATTGGGATCATTGGTCCATATTTCTACAAAAATTGAGGCAAATCAGAATATTACCGTAAATAGTAACCGTTATAGAAAGATGTTAACGGACTATGTGCTTCCTGAAATTCAAGCACATGGTCTTGTTGAGCTCTGGTTTCAACAAGACTGCGCTACGATCCATACAGCGCATGAAACAATGGACTTGTTAAGAAATAATTTTGGTGAGCACTTAATTTCACGTTTTGCTACGGTAAATTGGCCGCCCAGATCGTGCGATATCATACCTTTGGACTGTTTTCTCTCGGGATATGTAAATTCTCAGGTCTTCAGGAATAAGCCAGGTACGATTAACACTTTGGAAACCAACATTATTCGTGTTATCTGCGAGATACCAGTCGCTATGGTCGAACGAGTCGCAAAAATTAGACCTTCCGAATAGACCATCTCAAACGTAGTCGTGACCAAGATTTACATAATATCATTTTCAAGAAATAAATGCCATGAGTTGTTCTTTTAACCGATAATAAAAATTTTGAGTTCACTTTCTAATTTATTTATTTTATTTTACATTATAAGCCAAACATTACGATGAATCATTTTATATATACGTGGACTACGTTTATTTTTAGCGCAGAACGGCACGGCGCTACATGCTACACAGCTGGTGACAAAACGGCTCACCTCGCTCCTTTTTTGTATCTACCATAGATGTGTCGTAAGCTCGAATAAGACACATTGTAAGTTGTTGGCCTGTTTCTTGACTTTGCCTACGAGTATTTCCACGCTGACTATCTAGTAATCGTGAATCTCCTTACTCATATATGGAGTCCTGCTTTTCCTCCTGGATGCTACCTAAAATCAATTATAAGAGCAAATGATATACCTATAGGTACCTGTAAGAGACATTTGTGTAGTCGATTTCATTAAAAAACTCAAATCTAACGAACACTAAAAACAGAATCACTTTTAATGAAAATTTCAGAAACAATTGTATCCCATCCAAAGGTAACATATAGGAAATTTTTACCATGTTGGTGCATACATATGTATCTACAAGAAGATTACGGATCCCCTTTTCCGCATAGGCCTTGATCATAATTCCTATTTCCATTGTCGTCTTACCATTTTCTTCGTGATGATCATTAAATAATGAAAAGATTCACTTTCATTCACATTTCTAAACTCATAAAGTGACGACAGTACAATGGCACACATGGATACATTTGGCGTCCCCGCCCCTAATCGGACTTTGCTTTTCGAATCTTTTCTTTCCCTGTATAGATTCATATGCAAAAAAGACACAAAAATGAATGGCATGGCGATGAAATGCAACATTTCCTTTACTATAAATTTCTCTTCCGACATGTGTTAATGAGTATAATTTGAAAAAATATCTTTGGGGCTATGATTTGTTGCTACAGGTTTCCATGGTCCACTACACTTTGTGAAAAGTTGAAGTTAGGCTTTAACAAGTACATGCAATGTTGATCCTTGGGCTAAATTTGACATTGAGATGAATCTGAGACAAAGTTATTGGCAGCAGATGGAATAGTATCTCTTCCATGATGTAACTTGTCTGATTTTGAGATTTTGATAGGAATGGGATTGATCACATGTGGTAGTAATACTTCCTGGATAGTGAGCAAGATAATAAAAATCAGAAGAATTTTGGCTTTATGTAATGCAAGTTGTACTGTGGTGCACATATTAGAAACAGCCCTCTCGCAACTCGCTGTCGGTTTTTCACGGTAACTCTCCTTGAAAAATAAGTTTCTGCAGTTTTACCAAAATGTAAAGTTCCGTGAAAGCTTAACCAAACACTGCCAAAAAGACGACCACAGGCATATCGTAGTAGGAAAGCAGTTTATAAGCGGCGAAAGGCAGGATACATCATTCACCCCGGACAAACCCGCGGCAACTTCCACCCATCTGACCAAAACGAAATGAGGATAGTGATATTCAATGCAACAGATCCGTAGGAGCTAACGACCAAACCGCTGAGATTTTTGAAGCTATCTATCTGAAAATTTGATCTGTTCAGTTCAGGGGAAAGGAGAATTTCTGAACTGCGCCTACTAAACAGCAAGATTCTGGCTTCTGTATTATGTACACGTCATTAAAAGCGAGATAGTTTCATATTAGTGCGATTTTAGATTTCCAACTCTGCGTCACATTCAGCGAAGAATATTTTCAGAGCCAAATACAATCGTTTGTACAGGATGTCGTTGGATATGAAAAATTAACGAATCTTTTGGTATTGGAAAAGGTCTTAAACCGGCCAAGCTTACAACAGAGTCACAATATTGTAGGATTCTGTCAAACTTCCGGAAGATAAATCTAACATTGCCATAATTGGGGAAAACCAGCGATATCTGCAACGAACTTCAATGATGCCATAAGCACATATACCAAGCGGAGAATAGCCATTGAATTCTATCATTAACAACGAAGAAAACACATCCTCGTCATCCCTTACATGTTATACGGTCAAAGACTTAAAAACTCTCTTGAGTGGACAAAAGTTTTTAAGCTCCTTTGATGTGATCTTCAATTCTGTTTTTGTTGACAGCATCAACTATACAGCGGCATAGATCTGACCAGATCGTTTTCTTCAAGTTGGAAATCACCCATCGATCAACTCCCCGGCAGTGTAAAACAAATATTGTATATGGCTCCAAAAGAACTGAAAACCTCAAATAAGAATGATACCGCCTGCTATTTCGTGTTTTAAGGGCATTAGATGGCTGCATAAGCGTGGTAGTAGGCTTAGGGGTCAATGGTGATAAGTTTCAGCAAAGAACTAGGTGAGATATCAAACAAAACATCATGCCATCATGAAGGTGACCCTTAAAGATAACGTTGTGGTACTCGCAATAGTGACAATCCAATTGTTCCATTGGCTTCTGGGGCTATGTCTAAAATAGGTTTGGCAGACAGGTTGATGGGAAGATTGCCAGAGAGTCTACGCCTGTTAAGAATACACATCGAAATGCCGCTTATACTTGAACATTCTCCAAAAGAGATATATCTGAAAGACAACCGTCTAAAATGCAGATGAAAAGAAGAAAACGTAAGACATAATAACGCATACTACAAAGTGACTGCATCTAGCTTCGCAGGCTCAAATGCCGTAGTTATGACGACACCAACTGAAACCAGTCATTCTCTCGGAGCTAGGTTGAAGTGGTTGTCTGGTAAGATTCTGATAGAAACACAAGTATCGTGGATGCGCCATTTTGATATCATAATGCAGGTGACCTGAATGTTGAAAGATGTTACTAAGAGCGTAATTTTCAAATTCGTCTAGTGGAGTTCAGAGAACTAATAACGTTGCAGAACTTTATGCCAAAAATCCAGCTATTACCGGGCAATCACAGAGAAAATAGAATAGCGTTTCCTTTTCGTGTGAGCTATTACAACTACGACAGTGGGGGTCAACAGGAATACCTAACTTGCTGTGATTCTTATGACTCTCTGTGTGAGTTCTGTTGACGAAATCATTTGTACTGTTCTTAATATAGGCGGGCCATATCTGTATGGGTATGGTACAGGTTTTTAGACTATTCCTGTTGTAATTGGCAATATAAAGAAAGTATTGGAGAATTCTACGCTTAAAGAATCCCATTGAGTAACAGACTGACGTCGCGAGAGGTATACTCACATCTGGCTACTACGTCGGCTCTCTCATTTCACTCTATGTTACCGTGACCGAGCTCTTTACTAGTTTAGAAAGACGAAGTAAGGGAGTGGAGTGTTTTTATGGCTGCCTGGCTATCAATAAAGAATCTTATGTTTTTTATGGTATTGGAGTTGAGGCTAAGTATCTTGCAGGCCTCTCTAATCGCTAGTAACTCAACCCGAAAAACACTCAAAAAGTCTGGAAGGCTCTGCTCCAAAGACGCATTACATAGATTATTTTTGCATTCCGTCCTTTCTGAAATGTGAACTTGGATATTATTATTAAAATTCGGTCTAGGTATCGTCTAGTCAGTCAGTATGGAGCAGCATATTGAGAGCTTCTGTCGGGCTAAAATTATAGTACTCCTGTGGTCCCCATACCATCTGTTCATAAGACTCTGCTAAGTTTTATGATATTGTAGGCTTTGCTTAAGGCAGCCTACCAGACTAGCGATCTATAGGTAGGAATGGGACAAATTACTGCAGTATATATCCAGAGGACCATCTAAGACTGGTATCCCCACCTTTGGCCAAAGGTCTTGCTGCAGACGTAGAAAGCGACACTTGCTTTCTTTACCCTGTGTTGGTCGACAGCCTCGCCATACTGAAAGTATCGGTTCCCGTTAGATCATCGAAATCAAGCAGTGTCTATCGCGGTAAGTATTAAGATGGAGGAATGCATAGGAACTCAGTACCTATCCGCGTGCTATTGACAGTATTGGAAATACAAAGGCAGACCTTGCTCCACTCAAAGAAAGGTTCTAAGATGAGTCGAGGAATATTGAAATGTTTGGTGACGTCCTGCTTTACTCAAAGAAAGGTTCTAAGATGAGTCGAGGAATATTGAAATAGGTGGTGGCGTTAGGCTGGTAGAAGAATGAGGATCTTTGGAAAAACATTGGGTCGAAAGACCCATTATATGAAACAGATCTCATATAAAACAGATGCTAGTCTTAGCACTAGTAATTGATTCTAAGAAATAACTCTGGAGAAAATCCAAAGAGTCTCTCTGGTAAAGTTTATAGTGGTAGAGAGACGAAAAGAGACCCAACAATGGTGGTCTGATTCGAATATCTCTCGATACACCCTGACTGACTCAAACTGCAACCAGCTTCAGACTGCTATAATTTCCAAACCGTTCATTACTGTGAGCTCAAATTTTATTATTTGCAAGCCTTTTAAACGATTTGCGTCTTAGTTGTGTTGAAAAATTTTTATCCGCGATGGAATTCAAACGTGTGTGTGAATTATCAACGATAGTGTGATTGCTTTATATTTGGCTGGAAAACCACAAGTAGCTATCGTTGGAGCCCTCCAGCCCCTCAACGTGCCTCGAACCAAAGCTCGTTACCGTGATACTGGCAGCGTTGCAAAACGCCATGGAGGTGGTCATAAAAAACCAGCAACATCGGCAGAAATGGTTCGGAAGTGAAGGCGCGAATTGAGTGAAATCCACGTCGAAGTGGAAGAAAAATGGCTCGTGAGCTCAACATATCGTTGGAACGGATGCAACACATACTGAAAAATGAGCTTGGGCTCAAGCCATTGAAGTTACAAAAAGCACACGATCTTACACCGCAACAGAAAAAAGTTAGAGTCGAAAGGAGTTGCTACGCTTGCACGAAAGTGGCGAGTTGCCGAATTTGGTTTTTTCCGATGAGTCGCCATTTGTTATAGAACAATATGTCAACAAACGAAATGACCGAGTTTACTTGCCAGAGAGGTCCTTCGAAAATTTACACCTTCGGACGGCCACCAGATAGCAGGCAGCACCAACGGTGATGGCTTAGGCCGCCAAAACCGCCGAAGGTCACTATCCGCTCGTATTTTTGGACCGTAGCGTCAAAAATAATGCGATCGTATACCGTGAAACTGTCTTAGAGAAAGTATTGAAGCCTTGGGCAAACAATCATTTCGGTCGGATACAGTGGACATTTCAACAAGACTCGACACCGTCTCACAAAGCGCGCGTCAACCAAGATTGGTTAAAAAACAATGTTTCACACTTAATTTCTTCGACACAATGGATTTCAAATTCTGCGGATGCAAATCCGTTGAGTTTCTCTGTCTGGGGGTATTTTGAAGGCGAAGGTTGGCTATAAAAAAAACCAAAGTTTGGACCACAAGCACTTCGCCGAGAATGGACCAAAATACCGCAGAGGCACTTGCATGCAGCGTGCGATGCTTTCTTCGCCATTATCCGCGCCAAAGGTGGACATATTGAAAACTACTGATACAATTTGAAAATTGATGTATTTTTCAACATTTTTTGCTCGGGCACAATAAAATTTATCAAAAAATAAAAAATTATAGAATTTTAAAAAGTTGCAGTTCGAGTCAGTCACCCTGTAGCCTGTATTCTGTGTTTAGTTTCTGGTCAGGCTGAAATTCAAGAATACCGCCAAGTACCTTGCACTGGAGGATAGAGTAAGTGTTTTGTTGTCAAGATGAGAAGGATTAAAAGTCTTACATGAATTAAGGCCAAGTCCAAAACCTGCGGCCCAAACAATTATCTTAGACAGAGCGCTCTCTGTAAGTTCACTACTTACTGCGGGAAACATCTCTGATACTAAAATAACTGCATTTTCCGCGCACACAACTGCCTTGATGCCAATGTTAACAAACTTCGTCAAGATATTGTTGATGAAGACGCATGGAAGAAGCAGAATAAGTTCCCTCTAGTGGGTATCTCTGTCTACGGATTTGTTTTTTGGGCTGTTTCCTAATTGTGACTAAATGATTCTGGTTCTCAGCATGGATATAATTCAGTTGCTGTGGAAATCTTCCGTGGCAAGCTTGGTGAGGGATTTCAGAATGGATTCAGTGTGCACATTATACAAGCCATCTTCTACACGTAGGTGGCTATAGATTTCTCAATCGCATGCACCACAAGATACGTTAAAGGGTTTTGAGTATGAAGGATGTAAGACTAGTGTGTTTCAAACCCTTGGCCGATTGACGGCCTGGTTTTAGGTCGAAGTAATGTAGTTGAGAGGCACGATAAATTTCAAGTTCTTCAAATCTTTAATGAGTTGATTACATTTTGGTTGCTTGACCTACCCTGCCTGCACAACAGTGCTGCTATCCTTGCATCCCAGGAAATGGGTGTTAATTAGGAGTTCCAGTGATTCTTCAGTGGAATCTGTCCATGTTTCATGAAGTCGTTTAATGAATTTTGGATTAGAGTGTTCTTTTGGCAAGATTTTGTTTAGTCTAGCTGAATCCTTGAGAGATTCAATAGAGTGGCAGTATTATGCCTAAGCTTGTGACTTAGCCTCGCTTATTGCTATTTTGTATATCTTAAGGTGGTCATTGTATCAATTGCTTTCAGAATTTGTGTTGGAGATTAAGGACATCTTCGAAAATTTTCGGAAGTTTTGTGTTTCAGACCTGACTGAATTTCTTCGAGTTAGTCTGCTTGGGAACAGGGGTTTTTGCCGAGAAACTCATGTTGACGGGTGCTTATCTGAGATTCGCAAAGGATATAAGTTTGGATACTCACTACTAATCTACCCTACTTTCTCCCACCCGGAAAAATTTACCGAGCTTAGAAACACGAAGGTTGGAGTTTGCCCACATTACACACATTAAGATTAGAGATCATAAGGAAATCAAAGAAGGACTCACCTCGTTCCTTGATTTCAGTGCTCGCCCGTAATGAGTGTTTTTCGTTGACATCACATCCCAAAAACAGGAACCACTTCTTGGGATGAAGATGCAACACCATGTGATAAGCTTTGTCTAGCGGCAATGGTTTGTCGTAAACCATGTAAACAGATGCCATTTAGAGGTGTTGTGTGCCTATACCCACCACCTGGATGACTATTAAGTCGTTTGCACTGAGATATGAATATAAAAAGACTTTGATACGATTATTGATTAGTATACAGGTTCTAGGCTTACTGGTATCCTTTTTGTAGGAAAGGCTGTATTTGTTGTCCTGTATGAGGCTAATACCATAGTCTTCCTCCCTAAGGAAGACCAGAAAATTCGCCGATGCACACTTCGAGCGCTAGAGATAGAATTATTTGCCACTGAACATTTTTTTTTTTATAATTCCGCGCGCGCACCAAGGGGATATGAATACCCTTTTACTAGCTTTTCACCAGGTCGCAGGCGGGTGGTGTAGTAGTTTTTGAAACTCAGGTGTTAGGTTTCGATATTTTCCAGAGGTGGTTGTCAATCTGGAGCCAGTGCATCCTCAACCAGTGGGTCGTAGTACGTGCTAGTTGTTAGTTCGTTACATTTAGACCAGCCAGCAACCACTCCTACATCAGTGTTATGCCTTCATGCCAGAGTGGACATATTTTTGTTGTTGTTTTTTGCTGAATAGGATCAATCGAAATTTGTTGTCGTCAGGGCCCGTTTGTCTGAAGATATTTAGTTGGGCGAACAATTTTTTTTTTTTTTTTTTTTTTTTTTGGTTTGAGCTCCCAAACTTTACGACTGTTCAATCGTTCACAGAGATGCCAGGGTTCTGAAGCTTTAGACGTTGGAAAGCGTCTCCGTTGTCTATCTTCATCTTTGGCAACCAAATGCGTGGTATATGTTTCCGAGGGATTTGCTTAGCTGTGGTGACTTTAAGTTTAGGGCGCTCTTAAAGAATTTATCCACGCACTTGGTAACAAGGTAACCTATAAAGAGCATCTCAGTGAGCCTATATTCGCTGGCTCATTTAACCAACACTGATTTACCTTAAGGTGAGCGTTCGTTCTTCAGTGCGACCTGAAGCTAGTCTCGCTACATCTGCAAGGGACGGGGATTTTCTTTCTGTCTTTACGCTGACAGAGTGATTGATTGCTGAGGCTGAGCCAACCTGGATGGTCTGCTCTTTTCTTGGAAACGGTTTCTCTTGCCTGCCTCCCATTTACGTTGTTTTTTGTTGGTGCTCAATATATGCCTGGTATATTCATCAGCCACGGTTTGGTATTTTAGCTTGTAGTCAGAATATTTCTCAAACACAGTACCCACCGCTTCATTTAAAGCAATCTTGCTGAGGATAAAGACTGGACCTTTTCTTTAAGATGGCACCAGAGGACTTATCCGGATTGCGGTCACTTTGGCAGTACTGTTGTCCGTTTATTGATTTGGGCTAATGCGGCTAGACCTCCGAGAAACCGACTAAAGTTCGTGCTCGGATAACGTGCTTGAATTAGACACCCCCACTGCTATGTTTGTTACCTCAATACTGTGTGTACTGTCTGTTTGGTTAGTTTTTTTTTTCGTTGTATGTTGATCCCACAAGTAAGTCCGGAAAGAGTGGGGTAGTCCCAACAGAGCCGACATACGGGAAAAAGACTATAATATCATGATCATGAAGCGCTCGGTACTGATCCCTCGATACCTTGGCCTTACAAGTGAGGTTTAGGGTTATTTCCCACCTCTTTCTTAATGGATCACCTCCTACATTGATGCCAATGGTCTTGAATTTCAGAAAGCTTAAATTCCAACTAAAATCGTTTCCAATTCTTCATACTTCGGAAGAGCTGTTGATATATGGAATCCTCATTAACAGGTGTTTTGCTAATATAACGGCTGCTTCCCAGAGACCTCCGAAACGGAGGAATGAAGTCAAATTGAATAGCTCTATTACTGCTTCTGAGTAGATAACTCTTTCTAATTTGGCCAATTGATTGGTTGCTCTAACGAAACTTGTTGCATTGTCGCGGTATAGTTTCTGATAATGCGACCAATAAAATTTATGCTCCGAGGAATGATTATATAGTCAGATCGCTTACAGTGCTTTGGTGGCGAAACAGCAGAAAATTGCCACATGAGGTCGTTTTTCTCATATTTGAATCCAATCTTGAGGATAAATTCCCCAATACTTGTTTATGAAATTGCACGCAAAGCTGTACAAGTGATCTCCCCATTATTTTTCCCTTAACTGGTCAAAATATTTGCTTCATACGAACTAGTAAGGTTTGCATTATTATTGCATTATTGCAGGACATAAGCTTTGGAAGCTTGGCATCAAACGGAAGTGTTCCTGACTCTAATTGAACCCGAAACTCGAATTACTCTTATTTCGTCTAAAAATGAAGCGAGGCTGTTGAGATGAGTTATACGTTTGAAGGTCCTTAGATTGCTGATTTTCTCTTTGAAATCGACTGATGGCATTGCTCGAATTAGCACAATAAATGTGTCATCTAGTTCCTGAGGAAACAATAATATCCTCTTTTGTTGGCTGTCCTTGGCTCTTCTGGCATGATTAATAAAACGTAAGATATACCCAACTGTTATCTGAAGCGTGATGAATGAATTGTGATGGGTTAAGTTTGTAAATAACATCCTGATCAAAAAACTAGTATTGCTAGAGTTAGAATTTTTCGATTTCTCTCTGTATCTTCCGAAATGGAAAGCTCCTCAGTATATTTTACCAGACACATGTCCTCATGGCCGTTTAGAAAAAGAGGCCCATAAAACCCGGCAGGATGGTTGTTTTGTTGCAAACCTCTTGATAATACATCAGCTGGATTATGTTTTTCTTATGACACGTGCCGTCATTGCTCAAGATATGTAAGTCTCTGTCTCGATTGGTCTCAGCAACTCGATTGGCCACAAATGTTTGCAATAATGCCAAGATCGTACGATTTAAGAACCCGTACATGTTATTGACTTTTAAGTCATTCAACTCTTACTGTTTGTTTTTTCAGAGGAGCCACGCATGATATTGAACATAGAAGTCTAACAATTACTTTTCAATCCTTCATAATCCTTCATAATCCTTTGTATGCTCTTTCAGAGGTATCAGTAAGGGCATGGATTTGTAATACTGCCGGTACATCTTTGTTTATCATATGGCGTGCGAGTTAAAAATTGTTGAATTCATTGAAATGACTGGCTGGTAATGCTTCATCTCACAACTCTCGAACGAAGATTATTCCTGTGAGCTCTACCGCAGCCATCACGCTCATTAGATCAAATAGTTTAGCAAGGGTTTGCTAAACTGGTTGATATGCCTTAACAAATGCATTGCTTTCATTGTTGAAGTCAAGATCGATTTCCTAATCTCCTTTAAGAATGCCTCGAAGTAATCTGCATTTCGATGACAGTTGGTAGACTAATGTCTTCAGTCCGACATCAAAATCGTTAAATAGAGACTGATCACTCAATGATAATATTTCATCATTTTCCAGTTAGCCACTGTTGTAAACATTTTGTAGCTAGATATGGTGCTGCTCTTGTGCCTTATGTCACCGTGATGAGTTGATAGTTTTCGTTTTCGTATTTTCTCTATACAATAATCGTAGTTTGGTAGATTCTATCACCTGGATGCAGGACCATTTGTCTATACATTTTGTGAATAGCGGTACGAAACACAAATCTTGGTAAGAATTAATGAAAATAATTTACTGTGCACTGTTGGTCCTGTACATATGTCGGTCTTGAATACACAATTATAAGGATCTTCATAGATAGCAGTAGCCCAAACTACCAGCTAGGATGATTGTTCGATTCCAGGAATACGTCAACGTAGCCAAATCACACCCTACACACGGGACTGTCGTTAAATATTAATTCGCAGGGCTAGTAAGAAAATCAAGCTATTCGTGTTGTGTCATCTGCTTCTGAGGTTTCTGTAGCTTCTGAGACTTATATTTCTACTTTTCTTAGCCCTTCAATTCTAGGTAGCTCATTTGCGCCAAATTTTTTTCCGACTACAACATGTGATCGAGGACTAGCAATGGGATGGGCAGAGTAGTTTTCCATGCCATGAATGGTGAGCAAAAACATACTATGTGCTCCATATCTTCATCTTCGTTTGGGCATTCGGGCAAGATGATGAGCTGTCGGTGGAGATACTTGCGATAGCCACCTTGGCCAGACAAGAACTGTGTAAGGTTGTAGCTGCAGTCTCCATGTTTACAGTCTATCCACTCATGAATTGTCAATATAAGTTTGTATGTCCATCTGCCTTTCGTTGTATTATTCCAGTGAACTTGCCACATAGCTTTTGACGTTGCCTTTATCCTCTTGATTACGTTGACATCATGTTGGCTTATGGCTCTTATGATACTAGGTGGGGTGAAAAGCAACCTCCTTGGAATTGAAAAAAAAATTTTTTTAATTTTTTTTTATTTTATTTCAACTTCTTGCTCCCGTCCGAAAAGTAATTTTTCGGGAGATCTGCAAAATACTCCTCCGTGGCGTCGATTATTTCCTCGCGTGAGCTGAATATTTTATTGTTGAGCCATCTTTTGAGGTTTGGTCCGAGATAATAGTCCGAGGGAGCCAAATCGAGCGAATACGGTGGATGCGATAGCAATTGGAGCCGTAAGTCATTGATTTTAGTCATATTTGCGATGCTTTGTGCGCCGATGCATTGTCTTGCAAAAACAAAATTTTTTTTCTTTGAGGCCGTTTTGCAGAGATTTTGGCCTTCAATCGCTCCAATAATGCACATTAATACTCGCTGTTGATGGTTTTTCCTTTTTTGAGGTAGTCCACGAAGAGAATGCCATGACAATCCCAGAAAACCGACGCCATAACCTTTCCGACCCATCGAGCCTCCCTCAGCAGTTACCAATCGACGCCAAAAGTCCACCCGATTCCGCATCAGCAAGTACAAACACTCTTTCGATGTGCTCTCGCGTTCGTGTTTCTGGTCAGGAGTGAGTATGCCCGGCACCCAGCATCAGGATAAGTTTTTCATATGCAGAATACTGCCCAAAATATGGCGTGTGCGCTCAGTACTAATCTTTGTGGTATCTGCTAGCTCGCGCACCTTCACTTTCCGGTCAGCCAACACTATTTAATTTTTTTTTTTTTTTTTTTTTGAAATTTTTCTCTGTAACCGCATCGGAGGGCCTGCCGATGATCGGTAGTGAAGTTGCGGCGACGAAACTCTCGAAACCAATATATGACGGTGTTATCTAACGGAGCATTAGCCCCATAATATTTATCCAACTTTTCTTTTGTTTCCTTCGCCGTTTTGTCTCTCAAAAAATAATGTTTTATGAGAGAACGAAAATCGTTTTTGTCCATACTCAACATGATGTCAAACACGTCAACAACAATCAGCTTTCAAAACAAAACTAAAGACAGTATCGCACTGAACTTTGGCATGTCTGCTTAGATATGAACGGACTTCAAGACACCATAGACTTTTTTTCAGTAGCAGCGCATTCTGGCGGTCAAGGAGGTTACTTTTCACTCCACCTAGTATATGGTATATTCTCAATTATTTATCTGCAAGAATATCAACGGGAACGATTCCAAATATAATAAAAGCGGCCTTCTCTGATATGGCTCGAAAGCCGCTGATTGTCCATAGCTCGCAGAGCCTGCAGTGTTGACGATAGTCTGCTCTTGGTCTACATCTGCGGCGGCATACAACAAAATTGTCTACCTGTTAGGCAGTATGAGCAAGAAAACTCCTGCATTTGAGATGCTTTTTTGGGTAAATAGTCCACGTGTCTTTTGAAACGCAATCTGTTGTCCAACAAAACTTCAAAATATTTAACAGCTTCTTTGGACTTGATTATTTAGTAACAAGCCTAGGAGTTAAAGACCTCTACAGTTTTTCGACTGATTGTGAAGACAGCTTTTGATCGGCTAGTTCTATCCTGGTGGCTGTTAGCCAATCCTTTATCCGGACAATTGCTTCAATTGTAGCGGATTAAACTGTACAAATCTGTACATATATGATTTTCTATAATAAGGGTCATAAGGCCAATCCCTGTGGAACTCCGGCAGTGACGTAGTATTTTTCACCTTCAGAAAGCATTTTTAGCGTCCAACGTTACTACTGCACAGTACTCCTTTCTGCCAAAGATCTCATTTTTCTAAAGCCAAATTTGTAGTCTAAGAGAACTCCTTTTTTTTCGTCTGCCATTTTGAGTAATAGATTATCTTCTCGAAGATTTTTCTCATGGTATCCAATAGGCTAATTGGGCGATAGGACAATAGTTCTCCTGGAGTTTCCCACTTTTCGGGAAACGTTCCTTCTTCGAGGAACTTCTGCATTGTCATCATAAACAGGTCCAGTCTCTTTTTTATAGCCGCTTTTATTACCTTATTTGGTCTATCGTCAGGTCCGAGTTTCTTGTTGTCGCCAATCTTCTTGCATGCCTGGAGCAGCTCCTCCTGGGTAATTAGTTGAATGTCCACTGCACTGACTTCTCTTACGATATTGCACATAGTAACTGATAGTTGAGGGAAAAGATGATCTAATATGAATTTCAGCATTACTGTGCAAGGTTCTGTATGTCTTTAGTTTGGTCATTAGCGTTCTCTATGCCGAACCCCATGGGTTAATGACAGCTTCCTCACAGTGGCGCTTAAAGCACGCGGCTTTGCTCTCCTTGATAGCTCTATTGAAATTGCGCTTTGCCAGTGTGAAAGTGCCCAGACGTTTTTGAAAGTCTGGTCTACATTTTTTGAACGCTGGACCTTGCGTCGGGCTCGTAGGCATCTTTCCCGAAGTGTCTTTATTCCTCCAACTGTTTGTTCTTCTAGTCAAAGATTCATCGTACGCAGTGGTGATGATATTTGTGAGGCGATCTGCAAAGATCTCCGCTGCTTCACTTAGGGTTGGACCATCGTTCAACATCTCTTTACTTCTCATTATGGTAATGTCGATGATAGAGCCAATTCCAGCGTTTCAATACGTATTTGCGCGACCATTTTTGGTGACATTATCGATAGAGGGGCAAAAGTTATTTAGTGCTGCCATGTTATCAATGTCGATTTGTGCAATGTCACCTAAAGCTTCGTATTCCTGCATAAATTGAATGTACTGATACAATATTTCACTTCCTTACGAGTATTGTGGGCTAACTTTCGTTTGAGGGCGAGAAATCTCTTAACTGCTTAACTGGGCAATTGATGCTCTTACGAAACGGTAGCTAAACAATGAAATGCTCTTCCTTATTTTTGTGTGTGTTTTGGGCGAAGTTTTTTTTTTTTTCTTCTTCGGATCTTGATATGTTGCTATCTGCTGGTTCAACTTCGTCATTGATGGAGATCGTTATCATCAGAAGTAAGTATTCCACAAGTTACATAGACTGATTGGGTTTCCTTTCCTGCCAGTATCAAGCCAAAGGATGTGTTTTACAAGGAAGGTAAATTATCTACTAAACGTACAAACTCGTATTTGTCCGAAGGAAAAAAATTGTTGATAGATTTCTGCGCCGAATAAAACATCAATTTTTCGAATCGTAGAATCCACGAATGAAATTAGAATCCGCTAGTTGAACATTGTGGTAGCGCAACAAAGTCTGTAGTTTGACGTTATTGACATTAACAAGTTGATAGCATTCTTTCCATCCATTGTCAATGCCTTGAATACTGATTGGTGTGCTTCTTGTATTAAGGCCTATTCTCTTTACCAGGCATTCTGTAATCAAGTTCACCTGGAAGCCAGAATTCAAATTAGCTCTACTTTCCAACTATTTATAACCAATTGTAAATACAATTATGCTGAGTAAAATTTTGTAGTGCCTCCCTAGCTTTTGGGATGCTTCTAATGTCACTTATGGGCTCATAGTCCTTTGAGACATTGATTTTTTGTCCTCTTCCGTCGAAATTTGATATCTGGTGATGGTCGCGCTCTTAACGTTGCTCTCAAGATGTAACAACGTGTTGTGCTTTTATTGCCCCTATGTCCAACCTTTAAGCAATTTAGGCAAATCTTATGTTTTTGTAGAAATTGCACTCGATCTACCGGCCTTAGTTGTAAGAACTGTTTGCAGGTGTATTCCATTATATTACGGTTTCACAAAATTTTTATTAAGTGATGCCCACGCTCGGAACGAAGTATCCTCTGATGATGAAGTAACCAATAATGGGAATGGTTTTCCAACAACACTAAAAATTCTTTAACTTATTGTAGTTCCTTTGACTTCTTGAGAGACTGTTCGTTAAGGACCCTTGTGTCTGGATCTAATTTATTCACTAACCAATGGTACATAGCAACATCAAACGTCCTTGAAGATGAAGAAGTACGATGAAGAGTTTTAAAAGCCGCTGATGATAGGTGAGATTGTGTTTGATTTGATTTGGACCCAACTGTTGTTGTACCGTTCTTGAAGGATAAATGACGGATAACGGATAAGACGGATTGATATGACAATAAGGGTTTCCTGTACCTGCCTCTCCTTGTTAATGAATCCGACATGATTGTACGCGGTTACTGTTGGGTCGTCGTTCAATTCCCAGATTGTATAGTTCATCGATTCTGTCTACTGCCATACTGTGATACTGTATGTGCTCATCGTTCTTGCTCATGATTGGCCTCTGTTTTTGGATTGCACCAATTCTTTTTGATGGATTTTTTTCCATTGTTTCTAACGATGACTCAACTGAAACAATCTTCGGTGTAGTTCGAAATCTTCGAAACGATTTGTATATTGCTCGTATAACGTTGGTATTTCAGAAAAGTATTCCGTAATCATTAGAAGTACTCGGCAATAATCTTAGTTTTGTATCTGCTTGTACAAATTTTCTCCAATATTATTGTAACTAATTTAGTCACTCCTTGAAGGTCTTGCAGTTTTCCTACCTGTTTAAAACTTGGAATGTACCGCTGAATTTGTTCGAAAGTTGCCAACTGCACCGCAATGAGTTCTTCGAATGACGTCATGACTACTTTCGAATATGAAGGTGCGGAGTTATTCAAAGATGTTACGATATTTAGTTAGATGATGAAAGATTGATCTAGATAGAGATGAGACTTCAAATAATCAGTTGATAGACAGACGTCGGGATCACCAAAATGTTCAGACTCGTTTGCCTGCGTTAGATATCAAGCGGATTAACTTGATATTTATCTAAATGTGTAAGTAGCACTTGAACTTGTTTACTGGTTATGAATGTCAAGCTGATCAGAAGAAAACCAATTCCGATGTTGTCTGCTTGAATACTTCGCTTTATTATTTTTGAATTTCTTAATTTATACAAAAAATTTGTTTACTCTACCAATTGGCAGTTAAATGAATTAAATGCAATTTATGCACGTTATGAGGTTCGTTGTCGTGAACTAATGAATCATTGCAATAATAATGCTGCGTCGGCATAAGATGTTTTTTGACCCACAGTGAGCTGCGTTCGAATGGAGTAAGCGATATTTAGCGTAAACAACCAGCATAATCACTGTGACCTGGCACACAGTTTAAATGGATTTAATTGATATTGTCTAGTGTTTTGAGAAGTATAATGTAGTCCCAGACAATTTTAAAAGTTTTGATAGCACGTATAGTAGAGTCGCTTTGCTGTCAGAGAGAATACAAATGGTCTTGTCTGTGGCAGATCTGTTTAAGTTCTCCCTAATGCAGAGCTCTGTTGCTTGTATGCTACTATCCATACTTGCGTACAGTGAGGTATTGGTAGTGTCTCCGTATACGCCTGCTCCAATTCCTTCATCTGTCTTCGATTCATCCGTGTCCAATACCAGTGAATCACTTTTAAGCAAGGGTTTGTTCTGTTCCCATTTATGTTGATCGGCGAATGTAACCTTAAAGTTATGGTTGAAGTTGTACAACTGCCGGATATTCTGTAAGAGATATACTAATAGTTCATTTCTCCTGTGTTCCAATTGAAACTCTGGGTGAAATATTTTGGCGTTATTCTCATCCTTTCAGATAAGCATGTAAGCATTTGCCAAAGCTTTTTTCTGTAACCGGAGATGAAGAGGTGCGCGGTTCAGCAGAACCTCTACTGCTGCGGTGGGTGCTGTTCACATTGCATTTGTAGTACACACACAGGCAAACCTTTTGAAGTGTAGACTTGTATAGAGTTTTCCAATAGGGACTTGACAACTTTGAATTTAATTTGTGAACGTACTCTTTCACTTTTCATCAAACTGTCACTGTCAATTTATTCAGTAAGCTCAACATTTTCATCATGTTAAAGTACACTAACGAGCAACATCAGCAAATTATAAAAATTTTCTACAAATATTCGGAGTCGCTGTGACTGGTCAGCGTTATCGCGCCATGATCACCGATTATTTTTGGCCCGAATTCGAAGATATGGACTTTCTTAAAATGTGGTTTCAACAGGATGGTGCCACAAGCCACACAGCACACGTTACAATCGATTTATTGAAGAGTAAGTATGGTGAGCGTGTTATCTCAAGACATGGGCCAGTCGATTGGCCGCCTCGTTCGTGCGATTTAACGCCGCTTGACTATTTTCTGTGGGGCTACGTTGAGTCATTAGTTTATGCCAACATGCCGACGACGTTGGAAAAGCTCAGAGCCAACATTGAACTCGAAATAGCGGCCGTTTCAGCCGAAATGTGTGGCCGAGTCGTTGAAAATTGAGTCCAACGAATCGACCGCTGAAGTGTGACGGACTCAAATTCGTAGGAGTCAAGCCGTTCACCACAGCCAGAGCCAAAAGGGAGAAGTGGAAACTACCATTCTTCCTGGTTCAACTAACTCCTGATAGCAAACTGGAGGGTCTAAGGAGTATCAAAGTCCTAGACTATCAGATTGTACACTGGGAAAAAGTAAAACGAAGCGATAACATGTTGCAATGTGTTCGCTGCCAAAGGTTCGGACACGCCGCGTCGAACTGCGAAATGCAGCCTCGACGCGTCAAGTGCGGTAAGAACCAGAAATCGGGGTTGTCCCGAATTTCGGTACATAAAAAGAGTAAATCTGGCTCGGCAGCAAAAGGTGAAGTTAAGCGTCCACCAGTTCAAATTCAAACACCAGCCGTTACACCCCAAGTTACCTACGCCCAAATGGCGCCAGGTAGGGGGAACATGGCACAGTAAGCATCAAGCAAAGGTTGCTTCTCAGGCCGCTGTGGCTAAAGCACCGAAACCTGGAAATGACATGCTAGCTATCTTGCTCTCTATCCAGGGGCAGATAGCTCAGCTTCAACGTCAGATAACCGAACAAGCTACGTGCGTGCATCAAATCTACGCATTGCTGCCGGGACTAACGCACCTCCAGTCGTAATGGGTACGTACATCGCGGTGCAAACCTTGAAGGTCCTTGCAGTGAATGTTAATTCACTGATTAGGATTGAGCGAAGAGCTGAACTATTCAAGTTGCTTAAAGAACAAGCCTCTGATGTGCTTTTGGTTAGCGAAACTAAGCTTACCAAAAGACACAAAATAAGGCACAGAAGGTATAAAATAATACGAAGAAACCGACCCAACTCCATACAAGGAAGAGGCTTTGCGGTCTTCGTAATGAAAGGTATACGTTTTAAAAGAATATACAGTCGTGTAATGCGTAGGTTTCAGGTGCTTGAAGCATGCATCGTGTATATCCCTCTCCGTAGTAGAAAGCGGCTGTACATGGTGTCTGTCTATGCACCTAAGGCTACTCAATCCACCCTATACATCTCAGAGCTCGAGACACTTTTTCGATTTCTGAGATTGGAATTGGAGAAAAACTATCCTATCTGTCGACTCGGCCTTAAGGCGACAGATAGTCCGTCGTTTCCTAGACATGGGTCCTATTTGGATCTTCTGCTGTTCGACTAACGAATATAACTGACGTGTACTAACCAACAAACTGTGTGTATGGCAGTGACCATTGCGGTCTTAGTATCGAAATAACCGTTCCGAACGAAAATGCGGAATTGGATGAGTTTGTTCAAAGGCATTCCTACAACTATAGTAAGGTGTGTTGGACACACTTCTCAAGGACAATGACTAGAGCACTTTACTCGAATTCGCTCTACTCACCGTCCAACAGAAATCTGTCAAACGATGAGATTGACAGATATCTAAGACTAATGGACGAGACAATTAAACGAACAATGGACAAAACGATACCTCGGTATCAACACACTGATAACGAAGACTTATTCCGCAACGCAACTATTGACGCACTGCACCGTCATAAAAGTAGACTGCTGTCAAGACTAAAAACAATTTACTGACAGACATAACCCGGAGATCATGACATTAAGGTCGTCGATCAAAAACCTACAAACATTAATAAAAGAAAATTACAGAAACTCTGTAAGTTTGTAATGGAACAACAAAATTCGGGCTGTTAACACCAGCAACCCGAATATGTTCCCGCAAATAAGTAAAATATTTCGGAGGAAAAATATTGGATATATATTATAATTCGTGCGGTTTTTTTTTCAAAATTTGAACGTTTATTTAAGAAAAACATGAACAATAGTAATATAAATAAGAATTGCCCATCTGAAGCTATGACTTTTCCCCATCTTTCTGGCAATTTGTGGATCTAATCCCAAAAGAACTGCGCCGGCTCGGCAGCCAAGAATGAATCAAGCCAATTTTTGATATTCTGCTCTAATGTGAACCGTATTTCAGTGAGAGCGTTCTGCATCGATCCGAACAAATGGTAGTCAGAAGGGGCAAGGTCTGGGCTATAAGGCGGGTGGGGTAAGACTTCCCATCCACTGTTTTCCAAATAGTTTTTAACCGAAATAGCAACGTGGGGCCAAGCGTTGTCATGATGGAAAATTATTGCCTCATGTTTGGTCGCATATTCCGGGCGTTTTTCAGCTACTGCTCTCTTCAAACGGATTAATTGCGTTCGGTAGCGTTGTCCATTGATGGTTTCACCCGGTTTTAGCCGCTCATAATACAGCACACCCATCTGATCCCACCAAATACAGAGCATAACTTTCGCGCCATGGATATTCGGCTTTGCCGTTGACTTGGCTGGTACCCGGTCACGGTTGTCGTAATGGATCCATTATCACCATCATCACCAGTAACAATCCGATGAAAAAATGACTTCCTTTTATGGCGTTCCAGCAGCATTTCGGACATGCAAAGCCGCCTTTCGACGTCTCTCGACTTGAGTTCATGTGGAACCCAATTTCCTTGCTATTGAATATATCCAGCTGCTTTTAAACGTTTTCAAATGGCTGCTTGAGTGACACCCAAAGATTCTGCGAGTTCTTTTTGTGTTTGGCAACAATCTTCATAGAGTAATGCTTCCAGTTCTTCATCTTCAAACTTTTTTGGCTGCCCAGGACGTTCCAAGCCAAAATCAATACTTTTAAATCGTGCAAACCACTTTTGGCACTTTCGCTCAGCTAACGCATGTTCACCATAAACTTCCACCAAAATACGATGACTTTCGGCAGCAGTTTTCTTCATATTAAAGTAATGAAGAAGAACTCCCCGCAAAAACACTTTTTCAGGCACAAAGTTCGACATATTTGAGTGAAAAAAAAAATTATTGTTGTTTACGCTTCAAATGAATGACATATACTGAAATGACGTACAATGACGTACGCCATCTCTTAGCAAACCGCACTAATTAAGTTATAGACCCAATATAATCCACACAATTTCAAAGGTGCATTATATAGGGTTTTCTAACAACGACTTGACAACTTTTTTTTGAATAAAAGGCAAACCATTTGAGATATTTCAAAAACTTTATTATTGGCTTGAAGTACAATCAAAACATTTATGAATGGAACTCGAATTCGTTCATATGGCTACCGCGGGCACGTTTGCAGCGGTCGATTCGTTGGACCCAATTTTCAACGACTCAGCCACACATTTCGGCCGAAACGGCCGCTATTTCGCGTTCAATGTTGGCTATGAGCTCTTCCAATGTCGTCGGTGTGTTGGCATAAACCAATGCCTTAACGGAGCCCCACAGAAAATAGTCAAGCGGCGTTAAATCGCACGAACTGGCCCATGTCTTGAGATAACACGCTCACCATACTTATTCTTCAATAAATCGATTGAAGCGTATGCTGTGTGGCTTGTGGTACCATTCTGTTGAAACCACATGTCGTCTAAGTCCATATCTTCCAATTAGGGCCAAAAATAATCGGTAATCATGGCCCAATTACGCCGCCGGCATGCAAACCGCACCAAAGATATGTGGAGTAGTCCTGGGCCCTAACCAACAAAAGTCTTCAGGCAGTTCGGTCTTGACCTAGCTGCCTCCAGTTTCGCTCACTAAATTGGTTGAAGTTCCGCTCCACTTGCGTATGCCACCTGAGTCGCGGTCTTCCTCTACTTCCTGGGGCCAGATACGAAGATTTTTCGGATGAGAGCATTGGTGTCCATCCGCTTCACAAGCTTGCCACCTTAGTCGTTGGACCTTCACTCTTCTGTTTAGGTCGATGTCGCTGCCAAGAACACCCTCATTCATTTTTGATAAAGTTCAGACCTCTGCGCAATAGGACTAGAATGGGATTATTAGGGTCTTGTATAGGATCACTTTTGTTATTCCAGAGAGTTCTTTGATAGTCAGTTGCTTTCTTATCCCAAAGAAGCAATGATTGACAAAAGTTATTCTTCGTTTGATTTCAGCGCTGGTGTCGTTGTCTGAATTCATAGAAGATCCCAGGTAGGCAATTTTCTGTCCGAAATGTCGGTGTTGGGTGTCCTTTCTGGTTGATAGCATATGACATACTTGATCTTGCCCTCATTGATCGTTAAACCCATCTTCGCCACTTCTGTCTCAATGCTAGCGAAAGTGCCACTGACATCACGCTGATTTCTTCCAATTATGTCAATATCATCAACCCATACGAGTAATTGGACGGACTATGGAGAGATTGTGCCTCTCATTGTGTGTTTCTGTGACTCTTTTACCGACCTTGATCGAGTAGCGTGCACTCTCCATCGTCACCCTGCACTAATGGACGAGTTTGGAAGCGATGCCAAAACTAGACATTGCTCTATCTATATGAGGATGAATAGGCAGATAGATCTGCAGCAGTGTGAATATTTGGTCAATGCGGGTCTTTCCTGGTCAGAAGCTGCACTGATATAGACCAATCATGTTATTGATGAACAGTTTCGGAGATGCACACAATACGGCACATAGGATCTTGTAGGCGATGTTAAGAGGACTGATGCCTCTGTCGTTGGCGCAGTTCAGAGAGTTTCTTTTCTTTAGGATCGGACAAGCAATGCTGAGGTCTCATTCATCGGGCAAATTTTGTCTGACCATATTTTACAGATGAGTTGGTGTATATACCTTACCGAGTCATCATTACATGAGTCGCTTTGAAGAGTACGACAGTCAGGCCGTCTGCTCTACTAGCTTCATTCGACCTAATCTTATATATGACTTCACTTAATCCAGGCCGGGGTGGCCGTGGTGTAGTGGTATATGCATACACTCCTCAAGCAGAGGATCGCGGGTTCGAATCCCGTGCGAGGCAATTCTCTGAAAATGTCTTCGTAGGATGTAATAGCTCGTCCCGTCCAGTTTGACAACCACCTCTGGGAAAAATATTGAAACCTAATACACCTGAGTTTCAAACTACTACACCACCCGCCCGCGCCCTGGAGAAAAGCCTGTAAAAGGGTATTCACATCCCCTTGGTGCGCGCGCGGTATTAAAAAAAAAAATGATTTCACTTAATCCAGGCCGGGTGGACGGAATTGCTCTTTCCAAATCCTGAGTATCCACTGCAATTATACTATTATGTTCTCTTGATAGTCTCTACAGGCTTCGGTTCGCGGTTTCTGCTCATGGCATGTTTTATTTTAACTTTTGGCAAGGCTTCCGAATTTCATTCCTGGACTAGCATTTCTCAATTTTCTCCAACGCCCGCTTTTCATGTTCCTTCTTTTTTTCATTTAATAAGTGGGTGTTCGTCTCTCTTCGTCTGCTCGTAGATCTCGTGAACAGCTCCAGCCCCTCTCTGCAGCTCCGCTTCCTTAGCTGCACATGCTTGACGGCACTCGTCGTCAAACCAGAGGTTTCTTTGTGGTGGTCGAGTAAAACCCAGTACACTGGTCTTCAATGCTTGATGCTGGCGAAATAGGACCTCTTAGGTAATTAAGGGAGACACGATCAGAAAAGGATTTGGTAGTCTCTTCCGATTGTACCCGCCTGACCTCAAAACTTTCTTACAGTATTAGCTTGCCTTTTTGATGTTCGGTATTGGCTTGGCTGCAACAAGGTAATGGTCCGAGTCGATGTTTGCCCATGGAACATTCAGACATCTATCTTCAATACTAGATAAATCAAAGCAATGTGGGCAATGTGATTGACGGTTGGTTGGTCAGGAGTTCTCCAAGTCCTCTTATGAATTTCAAGATGCGGGAACCACGTGATAGCTACGACATTGTTTCGCCACGCCGCGCCGAAAAGACGGTTATCCTAAATCCGTTATCCGAAGTGGTGTCATGCAGGCTATATGGTACTTTTCACCAGTACTACCAAAGCTGCCCACTCTAGCTGGGGAGTAGATTTTATCCTAGAGCTCATCTTTCTCCTCGTGCACATATAAGTATAATGTTGTCCAATTCAACCTTAATACCGAATATTACGAGGCGCTCGCTAACATGCCGGAAGGTCAGTACTTCTTCTCCAATTCTGCCGATTTCACCATTTATTTGTCCGGCACATCATAGCTCATTTCTTGGATAACGGTAACATCTGGTCTGCAGAAATCTGTAGGTATTGTCAACAGTAGATCCGTCGGTATCCGAGGTTTGTTGTTGCTAAGTAACTGTGGGTTACCTCAACCTTAAGTGACAATTCCATTATAGATACTCCTAGGGGTCGATTAGACCGCAGTCAGTTATCCGTTCGGGGATGTGAGCGCTGCCGTTGGTCCATTAAGGACTCATCTGGCACATATTTTATATATTTTATTATATTTTGGTGGGGGCGAAAGCCCCCATTTATTCGGCTTAATACAAGCTATAACTTAAAAATTAAACTTAAACTAAAACTTAAGACTAAGGTTGGTTATTGTGGTGAAGGAGAACCGATTTGAGGTAGGAAGTGGTGCGGTGGAAGTCAAAGACGCTAGGGTTTGAATTAATTTTTCGTAGCATGCGGGAGATTGGTTCGTTCGTGCCATAGGTGGTGTGGTGGGTTGGGAGATAGAAGAGACGAGGGGTACGTAGATTACGAGGGTTAGTGTTGAGGAAAATAGAATTGTGAAGGGACGTGCATTCAAACTGACCTGAAAGAAGTCGATGAATGAAGAGAAAGTCGGCTGCATCTCTGCGTTCCTCAAGGGTGTTTAGGTTAATAAGGTTGAGACGGTTTTGATAGTGGGGCAGAATAAAAGAATCATCCCAGGGCAAACCCCGAAGAGCGAATCGAAGAAAACGGCGCTGGATGCTTTCGATTCTCGAGATATGAACGCGATGATATGGGGACCCTACTTGACTGGCGTACTCTAGGAGGAGACGAACAAAGGTAATATAGAGGGACCTGGTCACGTATGGGTTGGTGAATTCTTTGGACCATCGTTTTACAAAACCTAGTGCAGAGTTGGCTTTAAGGATTATCCCATCCTTATGCAAACAGAAGTTGAGCTCCCTATCACACAAAATGCCGAGGTCGCGAAGAGATTCAACGGAGGAGATAGGTTGGTTGTGGAGAAGGTAGAATCGGGGAGGAGATTTGAGCCGCTTATGTGAAAAGATGATGGATTGGCATTTGGTGATATTAAGTTCCAAACAATTTTTGAGGCACCAGATCGAAAAACTATCAAGTTCTTGTTGAAGAAGGAAGGAATCATGGGGAGAGGAAATGGTTTTGAAAAATTTGGTATCGTCGGCGTAAAGGGAGACGGACGAGTATTTGATGATCCTATCGAGATCATTTATGGTTAATATAAAGAGAAGGGGGCCGAGATGGCTACCTTGAGGAACTCCAGAGGTGGCCAAAAATTAAGCGGAGTGGGCTGACCTAAAACGAACACTGTAAAAACGGTTTTCGAGGAAAGAGGATATCCATTTTAACAGTATGGGTTCAAAGCCGAGGGCAGACAATTTGAAGAGTATTAATCGATGAGAGATTTTATCGAAGGCTTTGCTAAAATCGGTTGCAACTACATCGACTTCGTTGCCGTTCTCTAGGGCAGAGATGGCAAAGGATACGAATTCAACAAGATTTGTGGTGGTTGACCTACCCTTTAGGAAGCCATGTTGTCTAGGGGAAATAAGTGATTTGCATTGGAAACTTAGAGCTTCATACAAAATACTTTCGAGGAGTTTGGGTATATGGGAGAGTTTAGCGATTGGACGATAGTTTGTTATTTCGTTCTTTGATCCTTTTTTTGTGGATCGGGGTTATAAAGGAGGCTTTCCAAACCTGAGGAAATTCTCCTTGTGAAAGGGATAGACGAAAAAGATCAGAAAGGGCAAGAGAAAGAGACGAAGAACATTTTTTAAGAAATATGGGAGGGAGGCCATCTTGACCGGGTGTAAATTCGTCATTGAGTTGGTGTAATTTATATTCGATATAGGAGGGGTCCAAGATGTGAGAGAGAAGTGGGCCGTTGGAGAAGTTCAGTAGGTAACGAAAATAGGATGGATCTGGTACAAAGGAGTCGTTGGTGAAGGATTGTTTAAAGAAGCTGGCAAATAGGTTGGCAATGGTGAGTGGATCGGTTGATGACTTGTTGTTAAAAGAGAGAGAAGGAGGGTAACCATCGGACTTTCTTTTGTAGTTAACAAATTGGTAAAAGGACTTAGGGTCATTTATAAGGTTGACTTGCGCTTTGTTAAGGTAACGCTGGTAAAAGGAATCGTAAAGTTCGGTGAAATTAAGATAAGCACCAAGATAGTTGGAATAGTCGGACAAGGATCTGGTACGCAGGAAAACAGCCCATAACTTGTTTCTCTTGTTTCGTAAGGAACGAAGCTTGCGATTATACCAGGGAGGACTAGTAGATGATGTTTTAAGGCGGGAAAACGGAACGTAAAGGCTGAAAGAATTAAATATTTCTTTATAAAAAATGGATAAGGCATCATTTACGCTTAGGTTGTGAAAGTAAAGGGGGGATCTGCTAAGATAGTCACTGATTTTGTGAAAGTTTGCTTTATGAAAGTCGTAGGATGAGAGAGTTGTGGACTGAAAAGAAGAGTTATGAAAAAATGAAAGTAGACGGGGGGGGGGGGGGGGGTAGTTGTCGATTGTAGAGAGAGATAGGGGAAAAAGTGAGACTGAGGAGTTAATTGAATCTGTTGTGAAAATAAGGTCCAATTGCCTGCCCATATAGTTGGATACACCACTGACTTGGCATAGACTTGAGTCTGTTAAGCGATCTAAGAAGAGACATTCCTTAGCTGAGTTGGCATTTGAAGCGATGAAGAACGATTGATCGTCTGATGGAATCCACTGTAGCTGAGGAAGATTAAAGTCGCCGGAAACAAAGATATCGTCAGTAGAGTCATACAGGTCAATTAAATAGTCGATCGCATCGACAGCAAGTTGGTAAGATTCGGTAGGTTGAGCTGGCAGGATGTAGCAACATAAAACGTAAAGGGACTTGAAGGGGAGTGATATTTTTATAGCTACAAAGTCGACTTTAAAGGATGAAGAGATGCTAATGGGAGAAGAGTTAAGGCTGTTGTGGATCGCCAGTAAGACGCCTCTACAGGGGGAGTCATCATGTGGGCGGGTAGGATCGTCGTCGCGAAAAACATTAAAAGTAGGGGGGAACAATTCCTGGTTCTTTATGTCAGGAATCAAATTGGTTTCAGTCAAGGCGTAAATATCGAAGGGAAGAGAATGCGATTGACGTAGGACAGCATTGGTTTTAGAGCGAAGACCTCTTACATTCTGGTAGTAAAATGTAAGAGGGATGTTGTGGGGTGGAGATGTATAGCGGGATGGTTTAAGTGCTGACGAGGAAGTCACGTTATGGACGAAAAAATTTATCGTGGTCAGCTATAGAGATCTCTCTATCATCTCCAATCTTTAATCCTGGATTATGTATGGACAGCGACCAGTACCCGACGGTTTCCACAATTGAAATGGCCACATTTCAATGCTTACCCTATTCTATAGCATCGACAGACATGAAACATGCTAGTTCCTAGTAAATTTCTTTATAAATGGTGTGCATAGATTGAGGTCAAGGATTTCATCCCTTATTCTGTTTAAAAGGGTTAGACTATGTCCGTAGTTTACAATTACAAAATTATTTTTGTAGATGAATTCTAGAAGAGATTCTCCTCTTGTGTTGATAATTGAGCTGCCTCAGTTTGTATGGTGGACGTTTGCATCACATCCAATCATCAGCTTCTGCCACAGTAAGTCATGAGTGCTTGTAGTGGCAGAAAGTCTTGGTCGGGGTAATGCACGCAAAAAAAGTTGAGCAAATACCATTTTTAGCTTCTTCACTGGGCTGTCTGATTTCTGAGGTCTTAGACTTTGAGGACAGTCTTCTGAAGCCTTGGATCTTCAAAGCTCTCCCTTAGCCATTACCACTGAGCTGCTAGTTCCAGATGAGATGGGTTCAGCTATCTGGTTGTTCTCTTGAGCCCTATCACCCCCAATTGTACTAACGCGTCGAGCAGACTAGGAAAACGTCCTTGGTAAGGTTCTCTGCTTCTAAAGCAAAGACAATCTAGGTAAATAATTTGGAAAACTCGTGTTCCTGAGTTAAACGCAAATTTGCATTCAGCTATGATTTTATTTTGCCTACCGCAGACATGAGCCAGTTTTTAACGGCAACTTAACGAGTTGTTAAATAGAAAAAAGCCAAATGTAGATATCCTATTAAATAGCAATAATGCACTAGTGTCTGAACCTGCACAGATTGCTTTGCTTTTCAACGATTTCTTCCGTAATATATCAAACTTCTTGCAGAATCTTCGGACAGACGCTTACCATTGGGATGTTTCTGTTATTCAAAAAAATCTGCAATTATATTGCTCTTTCTTTGAACGCTATACACTGTTTATTCCTCATCTAATGATAACATCTCTAGCAATACATTAAAAAATATATCTTTTCATGTTTCCGATATTCTTTATCATATTTTTAACAATGGCTTTCAACGTATGAATAAACTTTTTTAGTTCTTCTCAACTCGACTTTCGTCATGGAAAATCTACTGAGGATGCCCTGCTCAATCTAACAAATGAATAAGTTAAAAGCCTAAAAGCTAACTGCACTTTTTATTGATATTACCAAAGTCTTCAATATGGCTGATCATACAATCTTGTTAAAAATAAAAAATAAAAAAAAAACTTTATACCATAATGCTGGTTTTAGAGGTTCTATACACGAGTGGCTTGCGTCCTCATTAAGAAATCATAACCAAATATTCAAAATTAAAAATTAATTCAGTTTTCAAAATTGTTTAAATGTTGGTGTTCTACAGGGGTCTCTACTAGATCCTACCCTATTTTTGATATACGAACCAAACGCAAAATAGTTGGCCTGTAACATTTATTTTTTCGGAATTCGATTAAAAGATTGGCACTCCAAAGTAAACAAGGAAATATCAAAATTTATTTCGATATTGTGTAAGTGTCAGACATACACATTTAAAAAGAGTATTTTACAAAATAATAGCACTTCATTTAATCAGTAAAAAAAAAAAAATAATTAATCATTCAAGTTCTTAGCCGATTTTTTTCTTAATTCGTTTTTCATTTTTCCCCACAAAGTCTCAATTGGAGACAGGTCGGGACTGTTTGCAGACCACGTTAGAACTGAAATGTTATGTTATCGAAGCCAGCTCATATTTCGCTTGGCTGTATGACATGATCCACCATTTTGCTAAAATGTAAAACTGTCATCTACTGTTTGCAGCCTTGGAGTTGAAGGTATAAGCTGATGGTCTAAGATGCCTTGATACCTACTGTCATTCACAGTGCCATCTATGAGGCAAAAGTTGCCTACTACTTGAGATGACATAGATCCCCAGACTATTACTGAAGCAATACATTTTGCTTTTCGCTGAAAGCAATCTGATTGAAATTCTTCAGCTGGCATTCTTAATAATTTTGATCGCGAGTCTCCAATACAATCGAATCGAGACTCATCGCTCCACATTACGCCCCTTCATTGCCACAACGGCCAGTTTTGATAGTCACGAGCCTACTTTAAGCGCTTCTTTTCTTGCATAGGAGTTAAAAGTGGCTTTTCTTCTGCGTAAGTGATGGTTTGTTGCAAGAATACATTTTCTAAGATGATAAAATAAAAATGGTAAAAATTACTTTATAAAATTTGTATCCCATTTTCTTCATTTCTCGAATGCAGGTGTCTCTTGAGACTTGTTTTTCAATTGCATTCTTCCACTCCAAGGTGATATTTGCCGTTGTAGCACGTCGATCTTTCATGAGAATTTTTCCAAAGTTCTTCTGTCACGATCACTTGCAATAGATGGCTTTTTAGTTTTCATTATTGGCTTCACATTTCCGGTCTTCTTGAATAAATTAATTATATTTCGAACTGATAAGCATTTGCCACGCGCCATGAAAAACTTTGATTGCGAATGCAATAACGTAACAATAAACGGTGCATGGCAAGAGAAAGAGATATTATCTGCTCAGGCCAACAATGCTTGTTCCCGGAATTTATTCAGAAAATTCAAAATACAAGTTTATTCATCTAAATCTATACTGTCCCTTTTAAAGTAATCCCCATCGACTGAAACACACTTATGCCAACGCTTGATCCAATCCTCGAAACATTCTTTATATTCGGTTTTTGGTATGTCCATCAGTGCTTCCTGCGATTTTTCCATTATTTCCTTTCGGCTGCTGAGCGCGTTCCCAGTAGTTCTTTTATGTCTCGATTGAACAGAAAGAAGTGACAGGGAGCCAAATCAGGTGAATTCGGTGGCTGTGGGATGGTATTTGTTGCATGTTTCGTCAATAAATTACGAATAATGATGGCACTGTGCGACGATGCGTTATGATGGTGCAAAATCCACGAGTTTTCTGCCCACAATTCTGATCTCTTTCGGCGAATTGCTTCACACAAATGTCTCATAACGCCTTACTTTTTGATTGAAAACGACGTGGTTTTTTTTGGTCTCGGCTCATTTGGTGAACGCCATTCACTTGCCTGATGTCTGGATTGCGTGTCGTACTCATAAACCCACGTCTCGTCTCCAGTAATAATCCTTTTGATGAATGTGTAATCGGATTTAGCCTCGCAAATCATCTCTTTTGCGACGTCAACACGGCCTCTTTTTTTGCATGAAATTGAGGTCTTTTGGAATCAACTTTGCTGCTACACGACGGAAACCCAAATCATTAACCAAAATGTCTTGGACTAATCCATAGGCAATGTTCAAGTCCTCCGCTATCTCTACGATGGTTAATTTGCGGTTATTGACCAACATTTCTTTTACTTCGATTGACTCAGGACCACTTTTGAACCGATCGTGCCACTGGTAAACGACCGTTTTCTGTAGAAAATCGTTTCCGAAGCACTTTTCCAACATTTCCAATATTCGCGCACCATTAAATCCATTTCTAAAATTGTGATAGATGTACTCTTGCCTACGTAACTTTTTCAAATGTCAAGCTATGACGCTAAGATTTAGAGGGAATGTCAACAACAGATGTACCAATTTAACAAAAAAAAAACAGAACTCAAATCGGAACAATGCCACACGGTGGTTAATCCGTGATCAAGGGGTATAAAAGATATTGATCTCCTGGTCCGTAGGGAACTGGTTTGTAAGCATGGAGTGCATGATAGCGACCTTACATTGGGTGTAGTATCCCTATGAAATAATCGTAGCTCTGATGTGCTATGTCATTTCTATGAAGTCCCCATTTCATCAGACCTTAAGGCATACCTTCTCATGTGTGTTTACGTGACTCTGCATGTGGTCTATGTTTTTCTTCGTTTCTGCTATAGGAGAGCTATCTTTACGAGTAGACTGTAATGTAACACCAGCTGAGCCTACTTTGATCTTTTTTTCTTTCTTCCTCCGCGCGACAACTAGCGCATATCTTGCTTTTTCTAGCCATTTAGCCTTCTCGGGTTCAATTCCGTTCCTTATGAGGACAGCGATTCGACGTTTTGGTAAATTTTATTACTATGTATCTGTCTTGTCTGAGAAATTGGTGAACGAAGTAGAGATTCCTCACATGACTAGGTTAACATTTTTATTATTTTTGTTCTTATCGTGGTACCTCTACCACACTTCGTGGCCTTCTCCTATCTGCCACATGGAGACGATCGGGGTTTATGAAATTTATAAAAGAAGTATGCACACAAATTATTTCTGCTTGTGGATCTCCCTCAGGCAACATACTCATGGCTTTCTGCTTTAAAAAAAGTTTTCTGTGACAAACTCACACTGAAAATTTATTGACTTTAACTGCGACTCCGACGGATGCATCAACTCTCGCAAAACACAGGAACTGCGATTACTGTGTCGAGATGTAGACCTTCTTTCTACTTAGAACTGATTTCGATATGAATATGGTATGGAATGTGACGTTTTGAGAAGGACGACAACTTCAAATTCTATTACTCCCTGGGCAAACTTAAACTTTTTTTTAAACGAGTCCTTAGCAATAACCGAGCTGGGCTTAAGGCCTTATTGAACCTTCTTATTTTTTCAAGCCAATTCGAGAATTGAAGACCTTTTTGTGCTCATTTGGAAGGCTTAATGAACAGTATCTTATCAAAAAATGCTATCGTCGATGAACATGAAGCGTTGAGACTTCTTTGGTCCTCTGTTAAACTTCTATTATCAGTTTTTTTTTTTTCTTATAAAGGGAATAGGTAAACGAGAGGAATTTTCGCAAAATTCTCTTAAAATCAGCGGCCTTTTTGTTCTCCCTGCACAGACTTGTTGTTGGCTCTTTAAAAAGGTACCATAAGCTTGCTAACGGTGATGACGACACTGTGGAGGAGTTCTTCTCTAAACGAAAGAGCAATTTCTTTAAAAGTAAGATTAAAGGAAACGAAAGGACTTCTGTTTGAGTGCTTCCTCTATCGGAGAAAATTACGTGGTGGAAACATTGCTCGATTGCTAGCTCCAACTTTTGAACTTTATATTAGGCGCCCAACTAAATTATCGCTTTTTTTTTGATTAAAATGCAACCATATTTTGAAAAAATCGTTACAAATGAATTATTCAAAGTATTGTCCATCGTTAGCTACAACTTTTTACTATCTTTCTGGCAGACCTCGAATACCATTACGGTAAAAGTATTTATCTTTTGAGGCTATCCAGGAATCAAGCCATTTCTTGATGTCTTCATATGAGCGAAACTGCTGATCAGCCAGACCATGTGCTATCGAACGGAACAAGTAATAATCGGACGGCGCAATATCTGGGAAATATGGCGGGTGGAGTAGGACTTCTCATTTGAGCGTTTTCAGGTAGGTTTTAACGGGTTTAGCAACGTAACGCATAGTATAATCTTGGCTGTGTGATTATTTGGCCGACCCGACGGCATAGAAGCATGACCGGGCAGTCCCGATGAATTTCTACTCTTTGAGTTCTTGTAATGAATACACTTTTTTGCCACTGATGCAGTTGTTCACAGGCGAAAAAACGGCGCTCATAAGGAACTCAATTTTCTTATTTTTGAATCATTTCCAACGCATGCAATCGCTTGGAAATGGCTTTGCGGGTAACTCCTAATGCTGAAGTAAGTTCTTCTTGCATTTGGCATGCATTATCATCGAGCAATGCCTCTAATTCAACATCTTCGAAGGATATTGGCCTTCCTTCACGCGGACGGTCGTAAACATCAAAATCATCATCTTTAAAACAACAGAACCAATCACGGCCATTGTTTCACTTAGAGCAGCATATCCGTAAACTTTCTGAAAGAAGAAAATCAACACTTACCACAAGTGACGATTATTTGGCACAAAATCAGATATTTTTACTCAACCAAAAGTATATGACGCCAAAATAAAATCACTAATGTGTCAAAACGGTTCGTTTAAGTATGCTTAAGCCTGGTTCATGACATTATGGATATGTACAAATCGACCAGCACTTACTGCTGGAGCCATCTATTGACAGTTTAGAACTAAGTTGCGCACCTTATACTTATGAAAATATTTTGGAACCCTCTACTATAAGGGGCCATGCCCATTGAGACTTTTAATCAGGATTGTTTCACATGCAAAATATGTTCCCCAATTTTATATTTGGTTAAAGAAGAAAGTGGTTCAGACACGGAGGGGCCTTAAAGCAATTGCTCTTTAAGTGGTAAACAGAAGGTGGTGATCACGTGTATAGATCCAGTCTTCAAAGCATAGCCTTTTAGCCAAATGGTTGATTACGCTGAATATTCCTTTCATGTCAGATAACATGAAACAAAATACCTTCGGCAGCTAGGTGATTTGTATTAAGTACATAAGTCAACAACGCTTTCGGCGTTGTACATATTTCTAGCTACCAAAGCCCTGATGTCTCATCACGCCTAAGTGCAGATATATCGGCGCCTAGTTCGGTCTAATCTAACCCAATACTTGCATACTATTTCCTTGGTCCTACCTTAAGATGTCAAGACCCAGGCGAATATCCTAAAATTTAATTTCCATCCTAAAAAGGGAACTTGGCTAGGTATGCAAAATCTAGTTTCACATTAAAAACTTTAAATATCATGAGCGAAATGATATCCCGGTCAAGATAAGATGAAAACAGATTGAAATACTGTCTTGTTCCATTGTATTGGGTCCATAACTTAATTCGTACGGTTTGCTAAGAGATGGCGTAACTTGTATTATTCCATTCCTATTATTCCATTGGAACATGCGTTGGAACGCTACTGTCATTGTACGTCATTTCAGTATATGTCCTTTATTTGAAGCGTAAACAAAAATATTTTTTTTTTCACTCAAATATGTCGTACTTTGTGCCTGAAAAAGTGTTTTTGCGGGGAGTTCTTCTTTATTACTGAAAACTGCTCCCGAAAGTCATCGTATTTTGGTGGAAGTTTATGGTGAACATGCGCTAGCTGAGCGAACGTGCGTAAAGTGCACGATTTAAAAGTGGTGATTTTGGCTTGGGAGACAATGAACGTCCTGGGCAGCCAAAAAAGTTTGAAAATGAAGAACTGGAAGCATTACTCTATGAAGATTGTTGCCAAACACAAGAAGAGCTCGTAGAATCTTTAGGTGGCGCTCAAGCAGTTATTTCAAAACATTTAAGAGCAGCTGGATATATTCAAAAGCAAGGAAATTTAGTTCCACATGAACTCAAGCCGAGAGACGTCGAAAGGCGGTTTTGCTTGTCCGAAATGCTGCTGAAATCTACAAAAGGAAGTCATTTTTGCATTGGATTGTTACTGGTGATGAAAAATAGATCCATTACGATAACCCCCAAAAAATCATATTTGAAACCCGGCCAACCAGCCAAATCAATGGCAAAGCCGAATATCCATGACGCAAAGGTAATGCTCTGTATTTGGTGGGATCAGATGGGTGTGCTGTATTATGAGATGCTAAAACCGGGTGAAACCATCAATAGACAACGCTACCGAACGCAATTAATCCGTTTGCCCCTTCTGACTACCATTTGTTCCGGTCGATGCAGAGCGCCCTCACTGAAATACTGTTCACATCAGAGCAGATTATCAAAAATTGGCTTGATTCATTCTTGGCTGCCAAGCCGGCGCAGTTTCTTTGAGAGGGGATCCAAAAATTGCCAGAAAGATAGGAAAAAGTCATAGCTTCAGATGGGCAATACTTGGAATAATACTATTGTACATGTTTTTCTTAAATAAACGTTCAAATTAAAAAAAAAAAAACGAACGAATTAAATTACATACCCAATAGTATAGACCAGCTCTTTTCTGCCAATTTAGGTTGGTTTTTGGTGCACAGAGTATTGGAAAATATTGAAAGGAAGAGCAATATTTTCGATGAACTTATGATTTTGTTGGTTTTATCGTTTACCCAAAAAATGATGAAATATTTCTGATAAAGGAAATCATAATTGGTCGGCATGGAAGGCAGAACTAAACTGGTAAGAAGCATTCGAACTGACGATGCACAAGCGGGTTGAGAAAAATCTTCTTTTAGGCGCCTTGGCTTTTACAAACAATCTGAAGGCAATCCAGATCATTTATTTCAAAATAATGGAACAAGTTACAGTGAAACTAAAGCATCCCCTGCCAAATTAAGAATAAATGTATTCAAAACAAATTCGCATTATTCAGATACACAATTCTACACAATTTGCGTCATCATTACATTTTATTACTTATTTCAGTTTCATTCACCTGCCCAGATTATTTCTTTGATTTGAAACCAGCACAAACAATCAGTAGAAGGTTTGTAACTCACAAAATTTGAAATACAGGATTGACCAAGGGGGATGGCATAAATTATCATAAATAACGTAATTTAAATGGTTTTCAATCGAGGATCAATGATTCCTCGACAGTCAGATACTTAATTGCTGATGCAACAATGGAAACCTGATAGGAGTCTTTAAATTGGAGCATTTTTTTAGTATCTTTAAACTAAACAACAATTCGTATAAAACCAAGTGAATTTTCTAAGAAATTTATCAGTTATTCGTTGATTACACTTCAATAAGCAACACTTACCAAATCACCATGAAGGTACAAAATTAATAATTGTGCAATTTTCAAGGTCAACATTAATTTTTTATTTATTAATTTTTTTTTTCATATTCTTTCTAGTTCTTCATTGTTTTTGCTCTTTTCCTGGTCGCGGTTAATGCTGGCGCTCTTCTTCAACCATCAGTTACTCTTGTGAAGACAATTCCATCTGTTCAAACTGTTCAAGTTGTTAAGCCAGTTACTATCGCCCGAACGATTCCACTTGCTCCAATTGCACTGGCTCATGGTCCAGCTGTATTGCCACATGGTCCAGCTGCACTGGGTCATGGATCACTTGCACTTGGACCATCTCCACTTGGACTCATTAAGGGCTAGACAAAAACAAGAAAGGACACAGTAAAAATAAGATTGAAACATATCAGACCCTAGAAGATCAATAAATTTATTTTAATTTCATGCATTAAGACGACATTTCTTCTTAATTTCATCTTGGTAATATTCTAACTATGAACTGTGTATCTATTTAAGTCTCTACGGTACAGTTCTGGAACTGTATATATATGTATCATAAGATAGCATAAGTTTCCTTACTGAAGATAGTTGTGTATTCATCAAGAGAGCATATTTAAAAATTAACGTAGCAAATCCATGCGATCTGAATAGGACTACCAGAGGTCAATCAAATAGTCTAGGTTCCGACAAGATACGTCAGCCTGCTACTCACAATTCTAGATCATATCAATTAGGATGAGACTTTCTGCGATATATTCTTTAAATTCACACTCCCAAGTGATAACACTGTGCTGCATTACTTTCAAAAGTCTCTATGATTAAGGATAAAGCTTGTTTCTGTAGAAGACAGCGTCGGAAGTATATTTTTTGGAAACATCATGGCTAGAAGATTCTCTCAGTAAAGTTCTGAACTTTAGTAAGAAATATCAAGCTTAGACTATGTTACTGAACTCAGTCGGAGCTACATTCATATTCCTAATAGGTTGTAAGGCTGAATAAGAACAAAGACACACTAAGACAACTCCAAATCCATTGTGCAACACTTAAGCTATAAAAGGTTGCCGCTGGCAGTGGAATGGGGCGATCAAGACAGGCACGTTTGTGTACTCTGTGCCGTGACTATTTGCCCGTCGGAAGTACGACTATAAGCTATTAACAGGTTACCAGATACGGTCAAGTCTCTGCCCGGGGTCTGACGAATATAGTCTAGCGAAGAGAATATGAGCAAACTCCTGAAAACCCACAATTCAAGGTTGAACAGCATATGCCGGCGGGTGTGTGGCTAAAAGAGTGCCCACCGACGATAGAACCGCTACACGAAAAGGTAATCCGATTGGAAACCAGAAAAGATAAATTGGCGCCGCACGGATATTAGCACGGAACCCGGTAGATCTTGAGATGTGCAAACTGCATCTCACTGCAATATAAATTCAATCATTACCGAGAAAAACAAATTTCCTGGCGTATTAACAGCCTCTCCCCATTCAAGTCTCTCGGCCCTGACTGCATACTATCTGTCTTGCTACAGAGAACGCAAGACCTAACAATCTTCAGAAACTGACTAATCCTGAACTACGTACCTCATTCTTGGAAACGCGCTCGAGTGGTATTTATACCGAAGGACATAAGTCCTCGAAGGATTTCAGTTAAATTAGTTTAACCTTTTTTGCACTTAAAGTCCTAGAGCGTGCAATTAGATACTCGAAGCATCCAAAGCGTGCATCATAGCACGCCTACCTCAAGGAAAGATCCAAGAAAGCGCCTCTGCACAATGTAGAGCGAACAATTAAAAAATCCATACACTGCAATGAATATACCCTAGCCGTCTTCCTAGACATAGAGGGAGCTTTTAATATTGTAACGTAGAACCTAAAGCCATTCATAAATCTTTAATCGAGCTGGGCACAAAGGACTTTATTAGTCAATGGATAGTCTCTAGCTCAGAATAAAAGTTATTCACTAAACACTAGCGACAAGCGGTGTTATTTCTGTTCTAATCTGGCTAATGGTTAGCAACAAAGTGCTTGTAAGGTTAGCCAAAGAAGAGGTAAAAGTGGTAGCGTATGCGGATGACATGAGGATACTAGTGTCAAGTTATCATTTCGTTATAAGTGAAATCATAAAGGGTGCAGTAGATAACGTAAGCACCAGCACCAAAATACCTGATTTTACCATTCCCTGTCTTAACGATTAACCGGTCTTGTTATCCTCCAGCGCTAGGTATCTGGGTATCATGTTAGACCCCAAACTTTAATTGGAGCAAAACATCGATGGCAGAGTAAGGAAGGCATGCGTCGCCTTCTTTGCCTACAGCAAAACCTTTGGAAGAAGTAGGAACTTCAACCAAAGATGACCTTATGTAGCCGTAGTGCATTCAATTCTCACCTACAGACCACTAGTATGGTGGCGCTGAGTAAAGGCTACAACCACACGAGATCAAAAGGGCACTACGGGCGCCTCGAGTTCAGCTATAACGATTGCCCTTACTGTGCTTCTTCATATTTCGACCCACACACAAAAAAATACGTATTATGCAGCGCAGTCTTACTCAAAGAATCTGGATGCTGGACTACATGGCCTTATTGCCAAAGTGACATCCAGGTCTTGTTACCAAACGGCGTAGTAACGTCTTCTACCGACTACATCACACCCACTGAAAATATCAATATCACACCGCTTGCGGACTTTTCCAGCGTATTGCAGGTGGAACTACTGGAAATCCCAAGCTATCGACTTGGTTGTCATACGAGTATCTTCCAAACTGATACAGGTGTGCCGAAACGAGCTTCCACACCAGGCCGAATGCTTTAGAGTCCCACTGCTCTGAATTCCAGGTCATAAAAGAAAATGGGCATGTAGATGGATTTATCAGGCAGAGCTCAGCTCTGCACAGCTCACTCGCGGTAAGGGTCCACATTCCGCTGGGAGTGGTTAAAGAACAAATTCACTTAATCTTTACTTCACTGTCTGCAATATGGTTTCTTAATTTTAGGTCTTATGTTTGCTAAATTTTTAAGTAAATGATCCGAATAAATAAAACAGTTTTCAAAGCTAACCTCATCACCCATTTTATTAGGTAAGGGAAAAACCTTCCGCATTTCCGTCCTGTAAGCCTTACAATACTGTTAGGTGTGCAACTAAGTTATCGCTGTTTTTTTTTTTTTTTTTTTTTTTTGTTTTGATTAAATTTCAACTTTTTCCCATCTTTTTGGCAGAGCTCGAATATCGTTACGGTGAAACTGTTTATCTTTTCATATGAGCGGAACTGCTGATCAGCTAGATCATGTATGCCATCGAACGGAACAAGTAATATTCGGACGGCGCAGGTAGGTAGGTAGATTTGGCAACGTGAGACCGAGCGTTTTCATGTTGCAGAATAATTTTTTCGTACATTTGCTCATATTGTGGCCTTTTTTCGCGCAGTGCTTGGCTCAATCGCATCAATTGAAGTCGATAACGTTCCCAGTGGTGCTTTCGTGGACTTTCTTTTCTCTAAGTTGCTGTAATCACCCGTTACGATGCGATGAAAGAAAAGCTTTCCCTGTTCATAGGCGAAAAAACAACGTTCAACGTCCTTTGGTTTCAAATTCTATTGCTGAAGCAAGTTCTTCTCTCATTTGGCATGGATTCTCATCGAGTAATGGTTCTAATTCAGCATCTTCGAAGAACCTTCGACTTAATAAGACTTTCTTACATACGTCAACTGATGAAAACTACTTTGAATGCTCCAGCAATAATCTGCCATCATATTTGCATTCCGGTAAGCCTGGTATCGCTCTTCCATAATAATAATGACCCGATTGAATCGTTTTATTTGATATTCGCTTAAATTACCCATATTTTCGGGAAAACGATTTGAATAATTGAAGAGGAAATGTAGCCTAATGCTCATGTTGCATCCAAATTGCTGAAAGTGCAGCATTACTTGCTCAATGTATTGAGGGTAGTCGGCTGACTTTTTATTTCCCAAAGAAAATTTTCACTATCCAAACGAGCTCATTCCACGTAGATTTTTCAACAACTGTCATGCAATTGGTAAAATTTGAATCACTTATTAATTTCCTGATCTGAGGACCATCTTTTCAGTATTCAATTTTGGAAACATTTTTCTAATGTACTTGAAACGCTCCCCATATTTTTTAGATCTTTTACATACTGTCTCGTTAACCCATATTTAATACACAAAGGAGGCAATATTATACGGTCTCTTGGCACTATGTTAGTAGAACGTTTATGACATTCAGCCTCCCCGGGCTTTAAAACAGGGATGTTTCGTATAACCTCCTTGCTGACCTAAGTGGGAGTTTACCATATCCAGATCTACGCATACAGTTATGTTCTACGTACTTTATATTCTCCAAAACCAAGAATATCGTAAGGTTTGTTTCCCTTGTGCGACAAACCGCGATATTTGTGTTTGCTGTTACTACCTACTCCTTCCATAAGTTCCGTTACACAATTTCCAGCGCTTATCGTTCAAAACTTCTTGCGGGAATACAGTAGAACTGTTAACTTTTTTTTTTCAGAACATATGCACTGATAAGTGAAGAATACTAGTCAGTTTGGTTTCAGTTCAGTTTGAAAACTGACATAGATTGGGGCGTTAAAGAGAATCGAGTTGCGGTAATAGCGTTGCATAAGTGCGGAAAGAGTGCTGGCCAAATTTTCGAGTTACTAAAACTACTCGGAATATCAAGAATATTCGTTTATGGAGCTATTACTCGCTTTGGCGAATTTTTAAGAGTAGCGGACAGATCAAGAAGTGGTCGCCCGATGTTCGTCCGTACGAATGCGGTAATAAAGACAGTACGTGAACGAATTCAGAAAAATCTACTTAGGAAGCAGAATTGGATATATCGACCAGATCCATGTCTAGGCTGATACGAAATAATCAGCATATGAAAGCCTACTGTTAGTCCACGAGTAATCTTCTAACTCCTTAACTAAAAAAATTAGGCTGGAAAGATGCAAGCGACTTTTGCAGTGACACGTGGACGATAGTTGTGAAAACATTCTATTTACGGATGAGAAAATTTTTACCGTGGAAGAAGTTTTCAATAAACAAAATGACAAAATATATGCCAGTTCATTTAAGGAAGCGAAAAAAGTTGTTCCAAGGGTTCATCATTCCGCTTCCGTAATGAGTCTTTCACCATGAAGTCACATCCCTAAAGTTCTGTGAAAAAGGCGCAAAAACTGGTGGAAAGGCTAGAGAAGATGTTCTAGAGGGTGTTGTGAAGGGTTTGACCAATACAGATGGATCTTGCAATCTAGATCATTTTAATTGAACAGTCTGGGTTCGAAAGGGCAATAAAACTTACTATTTTTACCATTACCATTATCCTCTGAACGTTCTTAAGATGTTGAATTGGATGTACTGGATTGGGACTGATAGCAGATTGCAAGCTAGGATGAATCCACTTGGAACGATTTTTGCGGTTTCACAACACAAAAATAACAGTCCTCGTGATAGTTTGACGGTTCATGCCAGATCATTGAGCTTTTGTACTTAAAATTGAATCTTTTTTAATTACCCATAAACGCAAAGACTCAACATAACTTTAACATACCGAATTTGATCAACTGTACGCTGACCGCCTATGTATGAAAATTTTCAAAACACGCCTTTGTATTTTTAGGCACTTTTTGCACTGCCAGCGCACCCCTGAATGACAAAAGACACACCGCAGTTGTTTTTCCATTTTGGCAGGATAATGTTCAACTCCATCTTGATTAAGGCCATCGACAATGCATGGCGCGATTTTTTTTGTTCAGTTTGACGCAAATAATATCGTGCGATATGGCGGCGAAACATGGGTTGATCCATATGATTATCATTAGTCATCACATGTAAACTCCAGGCATCTGTAATTGCCACGTTTAACAAGTAAGTAAATAACACCCACCAACAACAACATAGTAAAAAATGTACAGCAATCCTATATAATGTGACAGACTGGTCGAGTTCATCCACACCTCCCCGAAGAATCGTCCGTTTTCCGTCCGACTACTCCTTTTTTTTTCAACACCATCGTTTGACTGTCCCTAGAGGTTCAATGGTATCGTTGTTGATTGCGCCATGATACACGCACTGTTCTCCTTCTACCTTACCAACAAAAGTCCACCTTTCTTGTCAAACCTTTGGTCATAAATTGCACGTTCTTTCTTTTCCATTTCCTTTGTACTAGTCAGTGGACATTTTTTAGTCCTATTTTCTCGCACTGTTCCCGTAGCACGGTAGCCTAGGCTTTTCAATTTATGTAAAAGATCGTAGATTGTGAAAAAGTTGTCACAAAAAAAAAAAAAAAAAAAAAAAAAAATCATGATTTGCTGGGATACAATTCAGTTTCTCCAAAAAAATTGACAAAGCGGGAACCCAAAGGATCAGAAGTTTGTGTTTGCGATTTTCCACAGTAAAATCGAATGAGTTACAGTATCCTGTTGAACTGGCCACTACCCAATTGTTATATCCAAAACAAACAGGTTTTCCACGAATGGACTGTTTGTCGGGATGGTGGCCATAGTATTTCACAATTGATCCGTCGATAGAGATACTATCATGAAAAGCTCCCCACTGTAAAAAAAATCTGCATAAACTTATCTGCTAAACTTTGTAAAGTTGTGTTAAGTTTTTTTGGAAAATTAGATAGAGAGGAAGATTATTTGTGCTCAGTGGTTATATTCGCTCCATGGGTGGCATCCAACATTAAATGGGGAGACTAATTAAACTGCGTTAAATGTTTTTGATAACCGCTTAACGGTTAGCTGGAATGAATAGGTTATATATGAGTTATAGATTAAAAGTTCCAAACATAGTATACACCCTGACTGACTCGAACTGCAACCAACTTCAGACTGCTATAATTTCCAAACCGTTCATGTCAGTGAGTTCAAATTTTAACACATTACAGATAATTTTATTATTTCCAAGCATTCAAAACGATTTGCGTCTCAGTTGTGTTGAAAAATTCAAATGTGATAGTGTGATTGCTTTATATTTGGCTGGAAATCCACAAGTAGCTATCGTTAGAGCAATTCAGCACCTCAACGTGAATAAATCATTTGTGTCTCGAAACATAGCTCGTTACCGTGATACTGGCAGCGTTGCAAAACGCCATAGAGGTGGTCATAAAAAAACAGCAACATCGGCAGAAATGGTTCGGAAAGTGAAGGCTCGAATTGAGCGAAATCGGCGTCGAAGTGGAAGAAAAATGGCTCGTGATCTCAACATATCGTTGGAACGGATGCAACACACACTGAAAAATGTGCTTAGGCTCAAGTCATTGAAGTTCCAAAAAGCACACGATCTTACACCGCAACAGGAAAAAGTTATGGTAGAGTCGAAAGAGCGAAGGAGTTGCTACGCTTGCAGGAAAGTGGTGAGTTGCCGAATTTGGTTTTTTCCGATGAGTCGCCGTTTGTTATCGAGCAACATGTCAACAAACAAAATGAACGAATTTACTTGCCAGAGAGGTCCTTCGAAAATTCACACCTTCGGACGGCCACCAGAAAGCAGGCAGTACCGATAGTGATGGTTTGGGCCGCTCGTATTTTTGGACCGTGGCGTCAAAATTAATGCGATCATATACCGTGAAACTGTCTTAGAGGCAGTATTGAAGTCTTGGGCAAACAATCATTTTGGTCGGAGACCGTGGACATTTGACAAGGCTCGGCACCCTATCATAAAGCGCGCGTCAACCAAGATTGGTTAAAAAACAATGTTCCACACTTCATTTCATCGACACAATCGACTGAAAATTCTCCGGATGCAAATCCGTTGGATTTCTCTGTCTGGGGTATTTTAAAGGCGAAGGTTGGCAATAAAAAATAACAAAGTTTGGATCACCTCAAACAAGCACTTCGCCGAGAATGGAACAAAATACCGCAGGGCTACTTGCGTGCAGCATGCAATGCTTTCTTCGGCGGTCTCAAGGCCATTATCAGCGCCAAAGGTGGACACATTGAAAACTACTTATACAATTTGAAAATTGATGTATTTTCCATTATTTTTTTGCTTTGGCACAATAAAATTTATTAAAAGACAAAAAAATTATTGCATTTTAAAAAGTTGCAGTTCGAGTCAGTCACCCTGTACTATATGGTAACTATCACGTCTACCATAGCTTTCGCGGTACATCGAGGTACATTATTTCACTTCAGGTGTTTAAGAGGAAGTTAACGTTGTCAATGTATGGTATTATACTTTTTTTTTGTTATGTTTTGTTTAGAAATCGTTTCAGCGCGATAACTACAAAATCTTTATTTTGAAATCGAACATGACTTCTGAACTAAGTGGTCGTTGCAACTGCATAAATGCACCAAATAATTTTTGTTACGTATGTGGGCTGTATATTGTGAAATCACAAACAAAAAATTTCTTTGAAAAAGTGAGAACGGCATATTTACTCTATTTTGGATGTGCTATTAATCAATTTTTTTGTGTTTCATATTTGGTTTAATGGAAACAATCATTTTAATGATTGCTTCTTTTGCATGACTAATATACATGGTTTTACAAAGAAAATCAAGCAAAATATTCAATATCTTAACGTTCCTTCAGCGTTGAAACCAGTACCTCACAGTAAAGAAATGCCTCTTCCTTTACCTGCTACCAAAAATGAAATTGTGATTTAGAAGTGTCAGATCTGTCAAATGTTGCAGTTCACATCTCATAAATCAAAATGAATTGAATGATTTGATACTAGAATTACATTTATCTATTAGGAAAGCTGAATTACTAGGTTCTAGATTAAAAGAGTGGAAGTTATTGGCGCACATCACGAATGTATCTGTACAAAGAAAACGTAATAACTAATATCGCATGTTACTGTAACGATATATACAGAAACAGACCATAACCTGGTGGCAGACATGCTAAATTTCAGTGCGATACTGTCTTTAGTTTTATTTTGACAGCTGATTGTTGTTGACGTGTTTGACATCATGTTGAGTATGGACAAAAACGAATTTCGTTCTCTCATAAAACATTATTTTTTGAGAGGCAAAACGGCAAAGGAAACAAAAGGAAAGTTGGTTAAATATTATGGGGCTAATGCTCCGTCAGATTACACCGTCTAATATTGGTTTCGAGAGTTTCGTGGTCCCCGCAACTCCACTACCGATCAAGTCCGCAGCGGCAGGCCCTCCGATGCGGTTACAAAGGAAAATGTCAAAAAAAATACATGAAATGGTGTTGGCTGACCGGAAAGTGAAAGTGCGCGAGCTAGCAGATACCACAAAGATGAGTACTGAGCACACACGCCATATTTTGGGCAATATTCTGCATATGAAAAAGTTATCCTGCCGCTGGGTGCCGTGCATACTCACTCCTGACCAAAAACACGAGTTCGAGAGCACTGCGAAAGAGTGTTTGGACTTGCTGATGCGGAATCGGGCGGACTTTTGGCGTCTATTGGTAACTGTTGAACACCAGAGAACAGAATGAGTGCCCGGAGCCGGCACAGGTGCTCCGAAGCGGCCGAGGGACGCTCGCTGGGTCGGAAAGGTTATGGCGTCGGTTTTCTAGGATTGTCATGGCATACTCTTCGTGGACTACCTCGAAAAAGGAAAAATCATCAACAGCGAGTATTACTGTGCATTATTGGAGCGATTGAAAGCCGAAATCGCTGCAAAACGGCCTCACATGAACCGAAAAAAATGTTGTTTTTGCAAGACAATGCACCGACGCACAAGAGCATCGCAACCATGGCTAAAATAAATGACTTACGGCTCCTACTGCTGTCGCATCCAACGTATTCGCCCGATTTTTCTCCCTCGGACTATTATCTCTTCCCAAACCTTAAAAGATGGCTCATCAATAAAAAATTCAGCTCGCGCGAGGAAATCATCGACGCCACGGAGGAGTATTTTGCAGACCTCCCGGAAAATTACTTTTCGGACAGGATCAAGAAGTTGGAAAATCGCTAGAATAAGTGTATCAAACTAAAAGGGGACTTTATTGAATAAAATAAAAAAAAAATTAAAAAATTTTTTTTTTCATTCCCAAGGAGGTTAGTTTTCACCCCACCTAGTAGTACAAATTTTGTTGGCCTGCAGAATACTCCTCCGCGGCGGCGATATTTTCCTCATCCTACGGGTCCTTCTTTCCAGTTAGCGATCTTTTAAGGTTTGAGAACAAAAAGAAGTCGCAGAGAGCCAAATCCGGAGTATACAGAGGATGGGGAAGCGGTTTGTAGTGCGATTCCACCAATTTGGCTGTGGCGACTACGGAAGTGTTAGCCGGTGGTGGAAGAGCACATTTTCTTCGCCAAATGTGGTCGGTTGTTCTTCTAATCGGCGTTGAAGCTTCCCAATAAATCGACTTAGTATGCTCCTGTGATTGTTTTTCCCTTCTCCGAATAGTCAACATGGATCAATCCTCGCGGGTCCCAAAAATAAACGGTGGCAATCACCTTTTCTTCGCTTTCTTTGGAGCACGCTTACCGAGTAAAACTCGTTGTTTCGATTGGCCTTTTTGTCTCTGGTGTGTACAAAGAATCCATGTCTCATCGACGGTCACGAAACGACGCAGAAACTCCTCTGAATTTCGATTAGTAGTAATAAATTTTTAGTAGTAATAATCCTTATTATTCCATTTATTCCATTATTTTTTTTCTTTCTGGCCGTCAGCCAGAAAAGAGATTTGATTTCTTATTTCGCATTTATTCCCATATAAATAATACCATTAAAAATAAACATATCATTAAAAGGCTTCATTCAAAATGTGTTATCTATACTTCACAGCTATTTTCAGAAAAAGATACAATGCCCTCCAGTTGTTTCCATTAATTGCAGCGAGGACTTCTGTATACGACAGCGTGTTCTTTCTGCAAATTGCTCTTCGTGATTCTTTTAGAATGGGACATACACCCAAGAAGTGGTGAATTTCTTCTCTTGTCCTGAGATAACACAAAGCACACTCAGCATTCCCTTCTGCTCTATGAGGCCTTGCATTTAAATATAGCAGCTCTCCATGCGCCGTGAAGATTACGGAAATTGTTTTTGTACTGTGATGATCTTTAGAATAGTTTCCATCTCCTAGGTCATAGGATGGAGTGTTATACGTGCATCTAGGCAGGCTTTGTCGTGTTTTCTGCTCAAATAGAGATCATCAGGCGGTAAAGATCGCTTTAGTGAGTCGACATTACTATATCTACAGGGAGCGTAACGCCATGTTCGTGGCATAGATTATTTCATTTTCTAGCAAACTGTAACTTTCGGGTAAGAAGATATTTTGCGACAACATGTGGTAATCGAAAATAGGGGAGTGAAAGTGCTTTTAGGACGTACATAAAGTGCATTTTCATGGTGAATAAGTACAAAGGCGATAAACTGGTTTCTAGGTGAAGCATGTAGTTCGACGTGTTCACTGGTAGTCTAAATATTTTCTTTGTGAAATATCTCAGTAATTTTTCTACTTCTTCATATTGAGTGTTACCCAAAACTTGCGCTGCGTAACACATAATAAATCTGACAACCGCTTCGAAAACTTTATACTTCGTACTCAATGCAATATCTTTTTACTAAGTACTTTTTTGCTTCTCTTAACTTTTCCCCAAGATGCTTCTTAAAGGAGAGTTTTGGTGTTACTATAGGGTTTTCCAATAGGGACTTGACAACTTTGAATTTAATTTGTGAACGCACTCTTTCACTAATCATCAAACTGTCACTGTCAATTTATTCAGTAAACTCAACATTTTCATCATGGTAAAGTACACTAACGAGCAACGTCTGCAAATTATAAAAATTTTCTACAGATATTCGGAGTCGGTGATTGCAACTTTAAGAGCGTTAGCTTCAATTTTCGGTCGTAATTCTCGCCCTAGTAGACAGACATTTGAGATAACATATTCGTTGTGCGATGTTGCCGTGTCAGCAAGAAAACGGGTTGGTCGAAGTGTCGAAAATATCGCTGCCGTTCAGACGTTCGTAGCAAACGATCCAAATCAGTCAATTCCACGGCGTTCTCAAGAATTGGGCATCGCTTAGACCACATTATGGCGTATTTTGCGTAAGGATCTTAGCTAACACTCATACAAGATCAAGCTGACTCAAGAATTGAAGCCGATGGACCATTTGAAGCGACGCACGTTCTCCGATTGGGTTCTGGAGAAGATGCGTCAAAATGATGAATTTCATCGCAAAATCATCTTCAGTGACGAAGCTAATTTTTGGCCCAATGGGTTTGTCAATGAGCAAAATATGCGTTATTGGTCTGGTGAAAACCCACATGTGCTTCATGAATCACCACTTCATCTACAAAAAATAACTGCTTGGTGCGATTTGCATGCCGGCGGAGTTATTGGGCCATATTTTTTCGTCACGTTACTGTGAATGGTCAGCATTATCGCGCCATGATCACCAATTATTTTTGGCCCGAATTGGAAGATATGGACTTGGACAACATGTGGTTTCAACAGGATGGTGCCACAAGCCACACAGCACACGCTTCAATCGATTTATTGAAGAGTAAGTATGGTGAGCGTGTTATCTCAAGACATGGGCCAGTCGATTGGCCGCCTCGTTCGTGCGATTTAACGCCGCTTGACTATTTTCTGTGGGGCTACGTTAAGTTAATGGCTTATGCCAACACGCTGACGACGTTGGAAGAGCTCAGAGCCAACGTTGAACTCGAAATAGCGGCCGTTTCGGCCGAAATGTGTGGCCGAGTCGTTGAACATTGGGTCCAACAAATCGACCGCTGCAAACGTGCCCGCGGTGGCCATATGAATGAAGTCGAGTTCCATTCATAAATGCTTTGATTGTATAGGGTTTTCCCATAGCGTCTTGACAATTTTGAATTTAATTTGTGAACGCACTCTTTCACTAATCATCAAACTGTCGCTGTCAATTTATTCAGTAAACTCAACATTTTTATCGTAGTAAAGAACACTAACGAGCAACGTCTGCAAACCTTCTCCGATTGGGTTCTGGCTCAATGGGTTCGTCAATGAGCAAAATATGCGTTATTGGTCGGGTGAAATCCCACATGTGCTTCATGAATCACCACTTCATCCACAAAAAATAACTGTTTGTTGCGGTTGGCATGCCGGCGGCGTTATTGGGACATATTTTTTCGTCGACGATAACGATCGTCACGTTACTGCGATCACCGATTATTTTTGGCCCGAATTGAAAGATATAGACTTGGACGACATGTGGTTTCAACAGGATGGTGCCACAAGCCACACCGCACACGCTACAATCGATTTATTGAAGAGTAAGTATGGTGAGCGTGTTATCTCAAGACATGGGCCAGTCGATTGGCCGCCTCGTTCGTGCAATTTAACGCCGCTTGACTATTTTATGTGGGTCTACGTTAAGTCATTGCTTTATGCCAACACTCTGACGACGTTGGAAGAGCTCCGAGCCAACATTGAACGCTAAATAGCGACCGTTTCGACCGAAATGTGTGACCGAGTCGTTGAAAATTGGGTACAACGAATCGACCGCTACAAACGTGCCCGCGGTGGCCATATGAACGAAGTCGAGTTCCATTCATAAATGTTTTGATTGTACTTCAAGCAAATAATAAAGTTTTTGCCTTTTATTTAAAAAAAAAAAAAAGTTGTCAAGTCGTTATTAGAAAACCCTATGTGATACTTCAAAGAAACTGACAGAAAAACAAAAGACACTTGCCAGCCATTAATACATACAAAGTTGTTGTTAGTAATACATGGCAACTGAAGTATGGTAGATCCTATAACATCCATCTTTTGAAACAGATCAGAGTCCTATCTATCGTATCGCCTATGGTGTGGTGGCGGTATCCAGCTGGAACGTACCAACTTTCAAATACATCGCTAGGACATTTTGCGTGAGCACTCATCAAAACATCAGTGAGCTAGGATTATCTAATCCAATTTAGGCATCTGGTTTGCCCGAATTGCGTAGATGATGAAGATTGGTAAGTCTTTGAGATGCACATCTTCTTAATCTCTGTTCATAATGAATTTTGTTCTTTTTAAAAACTCAATGATAAGCACCAGATCAAGTTCACATTTTCGAATATTTCGTTAATAAAATAAATAAGGGAATTTTAATTTAAAAACATGAATCATGGACCATATACTCATCGACCTAAGGTTGTTGATTTGCTTTTTAACCTCCACGAACTGAATCGGACACCTAAAAGTATCTCAATGCATTTACTCAAAGGAAAAAGAAAAAAAAACGTGAATTTGTACGAATACATACCTTACTTACGTTTGAACATAACAAAAAATTCTCATGTGTATAAAACAGAGTAAGCATCCCCATATCACTATCAGTTGATCATTTAGTTCACTTCAATTAGCAACTCAAAATTTAAAAATTGAAATGAAGGTATAACACTTTTTAACACTTTTCCCTTAATTTTGTGCCTACATAAATCTATTGTTCTTAGGTCATCATCGCTCTTTCTCTGTTCGTAATCGCAATTAATGCGCAAGGACTGCCAATTAAAGGACAAGGTCTTCCGATTCCTGGACAAAATCGCCCAATTTTAGGAGCTGGACTAGCAATCAATGGAGCTGGACGACCAATTCCAGGTGAAAGTCGCCCGATTTTGGGAGCTGGACTAGCAATCAATGGAGCTGGACGACCAATTCCAGGTGAAAGGAGTCCAATTTTGGGAGCTGGACTTGCAATTAATGGAGCTGGACGCCCTATTCCAGGTGAAAGTCGTCCAATTTTAGGAGCTGGACGTCCAATTCCAGGTGAAAGCCGTCCAATTTTAGGAGCTGGACTTGCAATAAATGGTGCTGGACTTCCAATTTCTGGACAAAAAGCTCCAATAAGGGGAGAAGCTCTTCCAGTTCTTGGACAAGGACTGCCCACCAAGGGATAAATAATTAAAGTGAAAAATTAACAAAGATGTAATATACAATTATGATATTTAGACAAATAAATTTAGCCAAGTAGTTATGTTTCTGAGCAATCAAAAAAAGAAACACTTATATCTCGAAATCTATGACTGAGGGACACTGCTTTCCATACTTCAGGATGCCCTCCCTTTGCGTTTCGAAACTGCATTTTGGTTTAAAGATTTGTTGGTGACTAGATCATTCGTGGATAGTCAAATGACGCAGTCTCTAGCTTCCTTTCTAGGAATTTGTGGTGGACGTATATCTTCTGGAATGTGACAGAAAGTTCTTTTTTTTAATTTTCGCGCGCGCTACGTATATTGTTTTGAATAAAAAATTAGGGATACCGATACCGTTGTAAGTTGGTTCCTGATATTTGCAGTTTACAATGGCTATAAAATAAAACGCTCGACAGGAAATTCCACAAACGAGTTATACGGTTTAGAAAAGAAGACTTTTGGATAAACTGATCAGCATTCATAGCGGGACATAGCGGGACATAGCGGGATGGCAAATTTTTCGTTTTCGACGACTTAAGCGCCATTCATGAGTAATTACTTTGACGACAGAAGACGGTACTGTGTTTTGGAAGCATTAAATTCTATTCTTATAGTGGTTCCCCAGTTAATTATGCTGTCTTTATTGAAATTTAATCAAATAAATATAAGCTGCCATTCAACAGAGAGTACTGTCGTCAGCAAGGGAGTATATTGGACAAGAAATAGCAGACATGACATCCTTTTTAAAAATTTAAAAGAGTATCGGAGATAAAAAGGAGCCCTGGGGCACACCAGTATTTATTTTGTAGATATCAGACTTGAAAGCGACAAGTTAAATTATACATTCCGAAAAGTAATTTGTTATCCATTGAAGAAAAGATTCATCGATCCCAAATGCACGCACTTTTGACAAAAGATCTTGATGCCAAAATCCTATCAAATGTATCAAATACCTTAGAAATATCAAATACGACGAATTGAAGTAGATTATTCTATTTTTTGGTGAGACCTGATGGAAATAAACGCAACACCAATAATGTAATAAAACTTACAGATCCTGTCATCTGTCAAATTTTGGTTTTATGACATATCGGACTGCAATTACCTTTTTATAACTTGAATTACACGTTCTTCATGCAGGGTGATTCATCGTGAGGTTTGATTTACAATGCAAAAGAAAACACATAAGTTTGAAAGTGAACTCAAAGTTTTTATTATCGATTAAAAGAAAAATTCATGTCATTTATTTTTGAAAATTATATCATGTAAATGTTGGCCACGTCTACGCCTAAGGTGGTCCATTCGGAAGGTCCAATTTTAGGCGACTCGTTCAAGCAAAGCGACTGATATCTCGCGGATAACACGAGTAATGTTGGCTTCCAAAGTGTCAATCATAGCTGACTTATTTCTGAAGACCTGAGACTTTACATATACCCAGAGAAAATAGTCTAAACGTGTGATATCGCACGTGAAAAAAGAGTTCACCAAAATGATTTCTCAACAAGTCCATGGTTTCACCCGCTGTATGGCTCGTAGCTCCATCTTGTTGAGACCAGGAGGTGGTGTAGTGGTCTATGCATACACTCCTCAAGCAGAGGATCGCGGGTTCGAATCCCGTGCGAGGCAATTCTCTAAAAATGTCTTCGTAGAATTTGTATGTAGTTATATGAATGTAACGAACTAACAACTAGCACGTACTTAAGACGCACTGGTTGAGGAGGATGTACTAGCTCGTCCCGTCCAGTTTGACAACCACTTCTTTGAAAATATTGAAACCTAATACACCTGAGTTTCAAACTACTACACCACCCGCCCGGGCCCTGGAGAAAAGCCAGTAAAAGGGTATTTATATCCCCTTATTGCGCGCGCGGGATTATAAAAAAAAAACCAAAGCCCACCGAGACCATGTGCTTGAATTTCTGGAAGTACATAGTCCGTTAACATGGCGCGATAACGGTTACTATTGACGGTAACATTCTGATTTGCCTCAATTTTTGTAGAAATATGGACCAATGATTAGACAAGCCCATAAACCACACCACACCGTTGTTTTTAATGGATGTAATGGTAACTCTTGGTACTCTTTGGGTTACTCATCAACCCAAATATGGCAATTTTGTTTATTAACGTATCCATTAAGCTAGAAATGGTCTTCATCACTGAACAAAATTTCACGATAAAACACCTATAGTTTTTCCAGAGCCAATTCACTGAAAATATGACGCAAATTCAAGTCGCCTGGCTTCAATTCTTGCACAAGTTAAATTTTGTATGCTTTTAGGCCGAGATCCTCACGTAAAATACGCCAAGTTGTCGAATACGCCAAGCCAAACTGCTGAGAACGACGACGAATCGATTCGTCACGGTCTTCGCTTACAATCTCAGCTGCAGTTGTTATAGTCTCTTTACTATGTGCCGAGATCAAATATCATCCACTAATGTAAATTGGGAATCAAATTTGCAAATGGTATTGGCAATAGTGGTTTCAGTAGGTCGATTATGCGCACCGTAAATTACTCGAATCGCACGAAAAACATTTCTCACAGAACGCTGATTTTCGTAATAAAGCTGAACAATTTAGAGACCCTGTTTTGGCTTAAGTCTTTTCATAATCACTTGCCAAACAATACTGAATAAAAATGACAGAGCAGTTTGATAAGAGTCGCTCGTGATCTGTCAAAAAAGCCTATTGAAAATCAAATCTTACGATGAATCACTCCTTATTTCATGAGCAAACGAAATGCAATGTTTCAATGATCCTAGAAAGAAGTGTAATGGGTCTCTGGGAGAAGGGAGAGGAAGATTTGCAGGAAAAAGAACAGGCAGAGGAAAACATTTTCGTTAGCATTGAAGAACACCTGTTCAGAAAAATAGAAAATATATCATCTGGACCAGCGGGTTTGTGTATGTTAAGATCGTTGAGTACTCTTGCTACTACAAGATGCACTTAAACTCAAACTACGTATGGGTTTTCAACTTCCAGCTGGAACTTTTCCAAAAACTGTCCATCTTAACAGCGTCTTCTGTACCAAGGATGTATTAGGCTACTTACTTCTGAAAATATCCCGAAAGAGAATGTCGGCAAAAACGTCAGGCCCGAACAGAATATCAATCTGTGCTGGTACTAGTTGTTCCAGGAGGTACCTTTAACCGTTCAGGTACCATTGGTTGGGCCGAAAGAAGACAAGATAGTGAAGTGCTGCTACTGACCAACCCTAACGCTTCAGAAATAAATGTAGCTTCTGACTCTAGATCTATTAGGGTGCATAGATGAATATCTAATCCCTTGACACTTCCTACGGCTGTGGGAACAAAATTTGGGTCTCACGCTTTTGCAACGCGTAAAATTTATTGCGCGTCCCACCAGTTGTCGGTAGTACCTCCTCCGACGGTTGAAAAAAACTCGGTTAATTTCTCCGAGTTCTCCGAATTCCCCAATGCGTGCATGCACTCTTGCAAGGTGTCCAACAGTTCCTTCACCCGTCTGCAGATTCCTTCTCCAACGTCGGCTAACCGAAAAGCAACGAAGCTGTGCATTTACTAGCACACGCTTGTGGTCTGATTTTCAGCTTTACCTCTCAATGAGAACTTCAAATAGTGCAGCTTCTCGCTAGTGCATACTCCAGCGATTTAAACAGATCATGGAATGATCGTCATGCTCTGCATGTCGTTATTGCAGATAACGTACATGTAGACGGTATTACTATTGTTGATATGGAAATGAATGAAACAATCCGCCAAAATTCATTTCATATGGAAAAACTTCAAACGTCCGTACACATTTTCAGTTTCCGTTTGGTAAGTTACGAGTATTTCATATAACGCTTAAAACAAAATGCATCATAGGCTAAGTATTTCTTCCACGTACTACCATTGTTATAGCGATCTTTTAGAGTTAGCTAAATTTGTGGACCTTAAAACTATTCTACAGGCCGAGTAATCCAATTTTCTGGTTGCCCTTTCCTCGAATCTCGGTGTTTTTTAACTTCATGGATATCAGGGGTTAAGTTTACGCGTTCGTTAAGGCAAAAATGCAGATATTCGGTTGAATTGTAATTTGTCTTAAAGGTTGTCACGCTGTTGCTTATGAAAGCGCTATCATCAGCGAAAAGAAGAGGAATCATTCTGTATTTATTGATGTGTTGATGTGATTTGCTTCAATAGAAAACCATGCACGATATCAATAGACTTTGACACTACATTGGTGGTCTCCAATCTTAACCTCGCGTTCTCCAGTTATTCTACTACCGATGTGGATTTAACTTTCTTCTTAATGTACCTATCGCATATCATAATATCAAGCGTCGCAATATTCCTCCAACAGTATCAGTGAGCCTTGAATCTTGTAATATGTCGGTTTGCCAAATTGGATTTCTTACTTACTTACCTATTTGGCACTACGATTTGAGGGGTGGGACAGAGCTTTTGCTCCAACCAACGTAGTCTTTCGCCAAATGTCTCCAGTTACGCGCACCTAGTTGGCTGAGATCGCCTTGCACTTGCGTGCTCAATCTAACATAAGGTCATCTACTTCTGTGATGTCCCTATGGGTTTGAGTCGAAAACTTTACGCGACGGGGCGCTGGTGTCACGTGCTCAAAGTGACCTAGCCATCAAAGCCGAGCTTTTCTGACGAAGCTGGCATTGCTGTACAACCCATACAGTGCGCTGTTGAAATGTCATTACCACCGGGACCGGCACCAATCAACCAAACAACTTTTCTCTCGAAGCGCCCGAGGTCTGCGATAATCAGGGTCCTGTATAAAGACTTTTTGATTGCTCGAGAAAGGCCTGTACTACTCGATTCCCTTCCAAGACCAAAGTAGCACTGGTGTCATTGTTGAGGTTGATGGCGGAACCGAAGTAGGTAAAGTCCCTTACTACCTCAAAATTGTAGCTTTCTATGGCTACAATTTGTTTTAGACGTATTTTTATTTTTCTTCGTTGTCCACTTAAGCCAAATTTTTACATTTTTTTCCATAGCCTCAAACGCTCCATTAATATCTCGCTGTACTTTTCATATTTTTCATTTCTGGATAGTCGAATGAGCTTGACCAAAACTAGGCATGACCCTGTATAGATCGTCTCTATAGATGCTGTCACATGTGGCTTTGATATCGATTTGGAACTGCTGATCTGGCGTATCTAACGTGAAAATTTGATCTATGGTGGACTATGATATGCTGACGTTCCTTTGACCAGGAATACCTTCTTCGCCACAGATCTTTGAGACGAAATAGTTCGGCAATTTAGCTATCAGGTCTAGTAACTTTGTTAGACTTTAGTTTGGAACTTGCTGCCTTGAGTTCGTCTTGGTCGGGTGGACTGAAATGTTGTTGAATGGTTCATTCCCTCTGTATGTTTAATGTTGTTTACCATCACTTATTAACAGTTTTCATCTTGAATCTTTTCGGATGTGATTCTACTATGAAATTTCCTTTGATATCCTTGAAAATTTGTGTTCTTTTCTGATCGTAGAGCTTGCGAGCCCCTCTCGTTTTTTTCTGCGGAAGGTACCTCTAAGATTGCTATAGAATCGTTTACTCTCGTTATTCGGGTATAGATACTCGTATACGAGTTTTAACTAAACGTTTCTATCTGGCCTTCCGAGGTCCTTAAACAGACGCCGTTAGAGTGTAACGTAGTATTTTGCACACTCAAATTTTAAGCATATCACGATCGTTTTATTTCGAATATCGACTGCGTTTTAGTAGTTCTCAAACATTGCATACTTCTAGGTGTGAAGAAAGTACTTTCTTACAGTGTCCGTCAAAAAAGGTGTACATACGTCATTTAAGTTTCCAGTTAATTCAATTAATTACTAATATTTCATTTTTTCGCTATGGTATTTCAGTAACTTTAATATAATATTTGGTTAAGACAAGTACTAACACACTACTTTAGATAGGTCTACTGTCTGGGATATATCCTGTTAACGTTCACGTTAAGTTCTACACTCTGAAACAGTTGAGGTCCCCTTTTACTATGTGCATGCCTCCTAAGGTCTTCATCTTTTGCCGAGTAGGAGGTCTTTTCGGGCCAGAACGTTAGTACTCACGGAACTAAAACTTAGTCGAAGAAACCTTTATTCAAAACGAACGAGAAAATTAATCTGAATTATCTTATGATCATGCTACACAGCTGTATCTTTTAATTTGATTTCTGATGGAGTCATTGTCAGAGTGAATTGAAAATTCCTGACATGTTTTCTACATCTTCACTCTGCATAATCTGACGAGTTTGGCTGGGAAGTCAAAATATGATAAGAATTTTTTTTATAATTAAAGCGCGTTCAAGAGATTTTTAGTACTCTTAAAATGTTTACATACACCGTGGACGAAGGAATGTTAGCGGCAGAAAAAAGAAAGTTACCGTTGTATGTTAATTTTAAATGTTTGAAGGTTGTAATGACTAGGAAATATAGAAATCGTAGCGCATTCCATAAGCGAGTTGTACGACTTATTAGAGAAACAAGATACATAGTTCAGAGTGAGTCCGAAAGTGGGCTTGCGAGTAAACTGATGAGCATCCATAGCGAGATTGGTATTTTGGTTGAAGGTTTGAAGGGGCGAAATGCTACTGATAATTTTAATAGAGCACTAGTTCTGAAAATAGAGATAGAACAAGGTAAGGCAGGAGACATAACGACAGTGTTTGAGTCGGACAGTTTTAGGAGCACCTGGCTAGATGTGAGCATTATAGTCTAATTTTGCGCAAATGAATTCCTTATACATATATTAGGGAGGGGCCAGATCAGAAGGAATGAAATATTTCTTACACTGCTTGAGGAATCCTTGATATTTTGTAGCATTTTTGGCGACATCATAAATGTAGTCAATAGAAATATTAAGCGCAACTATCTTGCTTCTTCCAGAATAATATACGCTTTGGGTCTACTTTTCGGTGAGACATGCCATCAACATGAACCTGTTATTGCGAAAGCCACACTATCGGTCACAGGGAAATTTTCGGATTTCGAATTATAGGGCAATATCAAAAGTCTCCGCGGTTTTTTGTCACTAGGTGATGTTGATGTCCATTTATCTGGAAACACTTATCTGATTGTATCAAGCAAACACGTGCTTGAAAGGTGACGTGTCAGGCTACATTTTTTCCGAAGACAGCTGTGTAATTCGATGCTTGTGTTAAAAGTTCTACTGTTTTGAATATGAGTGAAATATCTGAAGAAATATGAAAAGAAAAGAAAGAAATATAAAAAAGGGAAAAATGCTGCAAAAACATACCGAAAAATTGTTTATGTCGAGAATGCTGTAAGTGAATGTGGGACCCAATTTCGATGTAAAAGATGCACCTCGCACTGGCCGGCCGGTCACTGAAAAAGTCGATCAAAATTTGCAACTGGTGGAGCAAGACCGGCACGAAAGCTGTCTGGAGATAGCAAAGGCAATAAACATCAATATATGACAGTTTAGAATCATCTAAAACAAGCAGGCTACTCAAAGAAGCTCGATGTTTGAGTGCCACATGAGTTAACACAAATAATAACCATCAGTGCTTAAACGTAACGAAATGGAACCATTTTTGAAACGATTCATTAAATGCGATAAAAAATAGATTAAATACAAGAATATTAAACGCAAGCGATCAAAAGTCGGTGACCGACCAGGTTATGTTGAGTATTTGGTGAGATTGAAAGGGAATCGTCTATTAGGAGGTGGCGAAACGGTCAATTCGATCCTCTGCTGCGCACAACTCGACCGCTTGAATGAAGCTTTCAAGAAACAGCGACCAGAATTGACCAACAGAAAGGGAGTTTTCTTCCATCATGACAATGCTAGGCCGCACACATCTTTGATAACCCGGAACAAATTGACGGAGCTTGATTGGGAAGTTTTGATGCATACACCGTATAGCCCGGACCTTGATTACCTGATTACCATTTTTTTTTCGGATTTCGGATTTTTTGGTAAAAAATTGGCGGACCGAAGAGCCGCTAAAAATCACTTGGCCAAGTTTTTCGCTGATAAGCCACAGAAGTTCTACACCGATGGAATTATAAAGCTACCCGGAATATGGCAAAAGGTCATAGATAATAATGGCCAATATGTACTTGATTGAAATTGATTTTGATTTAAGAAAATTCTGATGAAATGACCTTCAAAAAAGGAACGTAAGTATGAAGAGAAAGAAAAAGATTCACCTACTTTTAGGGGCGGGATGGGCATATGCTATTTCCCATCCACTCGGAAAGGGCCTTAAGGAGTAGGATTGATGAAATAGTTTACATCAGTTTTGCCAGCGAGCAAGAACATCTTTTCAGAAGATAGGGACATATACCATCTGAACCATTTTTATATTTAGATCATTGAGTACTATAGCTAATACACAGTGGATTCGATGCGACATGACACAATCTGGTGTAGTTAAACAGTCTGTGTAGTGCGCAGCGATCAGATTGATCTTATCCTAAGAGCTGACAGCAAGGATGTCATTATAACAGATTTTTGAGATGGAGGATGAGGAAGGCATTCTGACGTTTTTGAAGAACGACCTAAAATTCTTACTTACCATTTGGAAGTAAACTCCTTAACCACTTCACAGGAACTATTCTCAAATCAAGGATTTAAATTAAGGCGAACTCGTTTCGTTTACTGCTCAATAGCGGTCAAAATATATAACAACGCACCAGCGATATTGTTAAGATATTGTTTCCGTGTTACCACTTGCTCTGCCCACCAGGTTGAAGAAATCATATGCCGAAATCCGGTACACACTTCAAATAGTTCAAAGGAATTGTTTTCAAATTGCACATTGGATAGCATATTTTCAAGCGTCACGCGGCATAGTTAGATCAGTTTTGGCGGGATTCCAAATTCAGTCATCGTCCTATAAAGCTCAAGACGATTAATTCAATACAGGTTTCAAGTCGATGAAGAAATATTATTTAGTATGAAAATTTGATTGATCGACGGCCACACTCCTACGTGCCACAAACCACATTGCTTGGTTTGGCGAGGTTCAGCACAGTCACAGGCGCTTGATGATATTGTCCCCTATTTGTTTAAGAAGTCAAAGCAGCAGCTGTGTTTGGTTTTTATCCTGCCGAGTTGAGTCCAGATATGTTTAGCCATATAGAAGCTCTGAATGCGAGGTTTGTCAGCAGGTTTTTTTTAAGTGGGGACAGAACAGAATCTTGATCCAGACCGTTATTGAGTCCTTAGCCTTGCCCGCACTATCGTCGATGAAAACTTGGAATGACTGATTACTTAGGATGTTGTTTATAAGATTAGCTATCTTGACACATGGAATCATTCTCAGCAGTTTGAAAATCATGTCTGTGTGTCAGACTGTGTCGGAAGCTGCTGTAAGGCCAACAAATATATGTTAGCACCTGTTTTCAGCTTATTTTCGAAGCCATATTCAATATGAAAGGCTATGGCCCTGGGACCTAGATGGTAGCCAGCTTGTTTAATTGAAACTATGTTGTTTAAGACTCTTGAAATAATGTTGTGGGTGGAATGTTCCAGATGCTTGAGACGCCTATATGTTAGGTCTATAGCTATCAGCTCTGTCGTCTGATTTCAGGTTTGAAAATAGCAATAATTTTGGTATTTTTAAACTCTTTTGGAAGGTTTCCAGACAACAGGATATTATGTTATAGAATTTACTGAGCCAAGTTTATGTACTTTAGGCACAATTTTTTATAGCTTCAGAATAAATAAGCTCCTGCAGCTTTTCCAGGCTTTCTACTCAGGTTCATTTTCCGTCGCCACCTGGAGTTTCTTTAAACCTTTTTTGATGGATTTTGTGTGGGCTTTGGAGGTTTCCGCAATGCAGCTTGCGACAAGTTCAGGATCAATCTTCAACTTTTAAGACGAGATGGAGTTAGTGCTGCTTAGTTTTCAAAGTAAGCCAGATGCTTTCTTGCTAGAACGGATGAAGACCAAGTTTTCCGTAGTTTGCTTCCATCGGTTTAAGCGCGATCTATTGAGGGATTGAAGGAGTTCCTCTGCAACCTCTTGGTCTCCATTTCGTGTGAATTCTTGATGAAATCGATCGCTTTCTTTACTCCATCTAGGAATGTAATTTTTCCAAAAGCAGCAGTGGATAAATTTCTTGGCTATACGCACTACGATGCCAACGAATCTTGCATAGTTATTGGGCGGGGGAATACAGCGGACATTGGGGAAGAACTCTCCTTGCTATTTATTGCAAAACATAGATCGCAGATAAGGTTCTTATGGCTCCTCCTTGAGCAGAATATTTCTTTGTCCTTCGCATCGAAAATCAGTATTACGCGGTGGATTTTACCCATTGATTTTTCTTTAGGCAAAGAGGTTTGATTCGTTCTTGCAGTGTATATCTTAATGAAGTACTACGTCCGTTTTATTCTTCTCTGGTAAATGTCAGAGACGGTCAGAGAGATTTTTCTCTACTCATGCCTTCGAATTTTATTTGAGTGAAACAGACAGACGGTCCAATATCTATCTTTTGTCAAGTGGCCAGTTAGGTGGTTGGGATCTGATTGGATGTGCATCTGATATACTGAAATTATTTTGAATTATTGGAGCTAGTTTTGCGTGAGTTCGGGATCTCGTCTAAATGTGAATAGACTTTTAGAGTTACCCAGGGTCCAATGGAAGTATCTTGTCTATGTTAGTTTTCTCACCCCGGCGGTTAGTGTTTGAGACGTTCACACAAACCATAGATAGGATCAATTGTAATATGCCACATCAAGCACTGACATGCCCCTATAGTTCTTACAAGACAAATTGACGCCTTTGTTGATAATGAGGCCGATGAACTGATAGTCCAATCATCAAGCTTACTTTCAATACCAAATGGGAAGTTGATGATTTGGCACATCCACCGTACCAAATCATCACCTCCATGTTTGAAAAGCTCCGCTTTGTAACTTTCAGAACTGCGATGGCTTTTTGATAGCTGAGCCTCTCTTATACTGGGAGAGGAAATGGCTTTGTCATCGACTGGGAGAAACTTCTTATAGCTACCTAAACCCATCTACTATTTCTACACTGAGTCAACTACAGTGACTGAGTTTCTTTCTTTGTTTGGAAGGCCCTGAATTCGGGGATTGAAAGCAGCTGTCAGTTGCTTAGCTCTCCTAAAAGACATCCGGATATTGTTAATATCGCAGGTCTCTTCGATATCATTTAGCTGGAAGGTTACGTATGCCCTTTTCTTCCTACACCAGATCTTTTTTTCTTCTTTTCTTCCCCGATATCCTATCGTTGAGATTTGTACTCTTGGTAATATAGAAAAAAACTAATCACCTCAATACAAGTTTCTGCTGTCGTATTGTGGAAGCTTTGCTTACCAGATAATCTACCGAAGGCATTTTTCCTACCAAATTTGACATCATACTTTTGACTTTGGGAGCTAACTCTATACCACAACCCTTAATCTAGATAACCAGTTTCATTGTACGATGACGGTCTGGTAACATCAATGTCAATGACCTACTTCGGGTATGTGACCCATTATTCTTAGAAATCCTTATCGGCTTGAGCTTTGAATATGGAAAAGTAACCCATATAAGGTATTTAAATCTGTGACACTACCCCGACTAACTCCATTTAGAGAATACGGTAGTGTCGTTCTTATATTGCTGCTATTTTTGTCTCTTGAACAACATTCGCGCCTATAAATACAGTAGGCCAAATTCGGATGAACACCAACCAATACCCGAAGACAATCAAAATTGGCGTGTTGTGACAGATAAGCCACTATGCACATAAAGGCTGACGCCATACAGTCTCTATTCTATTTTTTCAGCATCCTGGACGTATACCACTACTACCAACATAACCCCTAGTCTCCTCACACTTGCGTGCACTACGTAGCACTGTTACTACTTGCCGCGGGGTAAGATTCAAAAACTCTCTGGTCAGAGGTGTGGCGCCTATTCACTCAATATGGCTAAAGCGTGTCAGACTAGACCTATGCGATGTGCTACTCGTACAGTTTGTGGTTGAAGTACGAGATCTTCATTCCCCGTCAATACAAAGGGGACACCAATTGGATGAGGAATCACTTGGCCTTTTCAAATGATTCCTCATCCAATTTAGATAGAAGTGGATACTTCTCCTGGCAACAAAGCAGGACCGAGGCGATAAGGGTCTTGCATAAAGCCAGTTTGGGCTTCGAGAGGATTTTGTTCCTGAGCCCAAGGGCTGATTTGAAAGAGTAATTCTGTGTCTGATTTCTGGGCCAATATCAGCGCTGCTTGTAACTGCGCAGTCTTACCCCTGTCAAACCCATTAAAATGATCGCGCCTATTTTGTTAGCTATTGAGTTTCGCACCATTCTTTTTAAGACGATGTTAAAAAAGTCATATTGTAGCACGTCGCCTTTTCTAAGATCCTTTTCTTGGATGTTCCGGTTACAAACCCTAACCTTAACTTATTACCGACCTTGCTGCGACTTTGTTGTTTAATCCTTGATTTCGATACCTTCGATACGATTTCTCTAAGGTTAGGGCGACGGCGTTTTCTGTCGCATTTGTCCAGGTTAAATGGTTTATTCTGCCAGTCATGACAATTTCATCCGCCATGCAGATGTAGTCTGTCGATTAAATGTTTACGACATTTCCTCGATCCCTCATTGTTTGTGCTTTTTGTTTTCTTTCCGAGGAACCTGTGCTTTTCTACTCACAAAGCTCACGAGCAGCTCTTGTCCACCGATGCAGCGTAACTTTGTATGTTTCTTATTTGGCTGCGTTCACTTGTCTATATTCATCATCAAGCGAGAGGTTACTTTGTGGCGAAGCGGCGCTTTAAAACCAATCACATCAGAAGTAACTTCTCTGATGGCTCGTTGACAAAATTCCCATTGGTGTCCATAAGATGTCGGAATCGCATACTAGTTACTAAAAGGTTATGAGGACCTGCTCAAGTTGACTTCCTTACTCACCCTTGGTGTCGTAGCTTGGGCACTAAACATACGAGTATGTTTAGTCTTAGAGTTGTAAAATTCGTCTTTGATATTATCATCCTTAATCTTTGTAGCGATATCAACCTAAATCAGGCTTATATTTCAGAATTGGGCCTTAACGCAAATTGTTTGAAGCGTTAGCATATAAGCTTAATCCTTTTTTTCTGAGTCTACCTCGAATAGCCAGATAGTAGATGTCGTAGTTTTTCATCCGCTTTTTGGCCGGCCTATCCCACCGGACATCCTGGATTGCGGCAATTTCTGCTTCATAGCATTCTAGAGCCTGTGCAAGTTGTTCGGCAATTCATGGTCGGCTAATAGTCCCAACTCCATTCCATTTGGGCATTCCATTGCCCAAAATCATTTTCTGCAACATCTGAATCTTTGTCATTTCACCACTCACGGTAGCCTTTTACAGGAATTTGACCTTAAAATCATCTCATACTTCTATGACCTTGATAAATTCTGCTCTGTAATGTCTTGGGGCCAGTTACGAGTATTGTTTCTTTTTTTTTTTTTTTAATTTGTGTAATTTGAATAATTTTCGGAAGCAATTGCCTGCTGGCAAACATTCACTGGGAACCGATCTGAGTAAATTTCAAATGAACAACAACATTTCACGTAAATTAAATTGACTGCTCTTAATTAATAAAATAATTACTTAGTTGATCGAACCAAGGTCATTGAATTGTCATCACATGTACGGATACTCGTGCTCCTCGCGCTTCGAATTTCTGACTCACAAATTTGATTGCATTTACAGACCAGAAGTTGAAAACGCGAATTTCCAGATTTCTGCTTAATATCTCAAATTTGTATAAAACAAGGTAAGGCTTATCCAATTGTTATCAGTTATTCATTGAGTTCACATCAACCAACAACCCAAAAAAAAAAAATCTAAAATGAAGGTAAGGACTCTGAACCAAATTAGTGATTCTAAAATCACTGTTGGCCTCGTTTTGATGTTTTTTTGTAGGTCATCATTGTTCTTGCCATCTTTATTGTTGCTGTAAACGCTGGAGCCATTTCAATCGTTAAAACAATTCCAGCCGCACATAGTATTAAAATCTCCAGACCTATTGCCATCGTTCCACTTGTACCGATACTTAATCCTAAAGGATCAGGGCATGCACTTCCAGGGGCTGGTCTTCCACTTCATGGCGCCGGTCTTCCACTTCATGGTGCCGGTCTCCCAGTCCTAGGTGGAGGACTTACCCTTAAGGGTTAAGACTATAAAAATGGAAACCTTTTACGAATTATGGAAAACAAAATGATTTTAGATCAACTGTTCGACAAAAAAATTTAAGTCATGTAATTGTGAGCATTCAAAATAAAATATTTTCAATATTTATCTCTTCCGATTACTTTGAAAAAATCTTTACTAAATGTATCGGAAAGAGGCATTAAAAATAGCGTTAAAGCCTGTTAGAAGCCGATCCAAGTCATCACACCAAACCAAAGTGAATCTGTGGCGAAACTCAAAGAAATTTGGTGCGGCCAAAGTCGTGGTTACTATTAAACAATGAAATGATCAAGAATAAAGCATACCTATATTTCAAATCTAGGGAACATTCTACAAGAATTTTGACATAAGAGAAAGTGTTCTGAATAATAGGCTCCTTTCATTCACGACATTCACGGCAGCTCAATAAAAAATTAAAATGTTGCGAATTTAATTTTTAATTTGACTCGATGACACTAAGGAGCCCCTCTGAAACCTCAGGGTAAAGACTCCTGAACTAAAACAGCGAGCCTGCCAATGGACTTTTTCGGTAACAGAAATTCTGTTAACAGATGTACATCTGCCGTAAGCCCAAGCAACTCTGTCAAGCTTCCAACATAAACGAATTTCGCCCGGTTCCACCACGAGAGCAATACTACCTTTCTACTTCCACAGGTTTTGTCTCTTTGTACCACTTTGAATGTCTCGTTATCTCCGCTAACAACTTAGTGTATTAATGTCTTTTGAATGTTCTCATTAAATGCTGTGCTCGTCCACTCTACTAATCATGTCCAGAAAACCACCAGGCGCTGTTATATCTCGGTCTGCGTTGCCAAAGAGAATTGAATTTGGTGTGAGTGGATTTGGATCTCCTGGGTCTACAGGTATGTGAGTCAGCGACCATCTATTGATTTGTCCTTGGGTTTTGATCAGCGCTCTAAAAAAAAGGTCTTCCTGTGGAGTCACGCGCATTAGAATAAAATCTACGCTGGATTTGATATTTCCATGTGCCATCCATTCACGGCAACCATTGAATAAAACTCCAGTGGATTTCCTCGTACTTCGAACAGTGCTCACCAAGATCGGGTTCCATCTGTACTAACGTTCTTATCTAAACTATTCTTTGTTCCAACAAAGTTGAGAGCATTGTCGCTATAAATTAATCGGGTAACCATACGGTTGAACAGAAATGGTCCCACTGCCATAGTACACTGGTCCAAACCAAGATTATTTAGCCGCTCGTTGTGCACGGCTCGAAAAAATAAGCAAGTACTCGCAAATATCATATCAACGCTTAGCTGAACATTCCATATTTCACACATATGTGCGGAAACAATCGACCGCAACATGATTAAATGGTCTCGACTCGAAATTTAGCCGACCTTTAGGTGCTAATCCATGAGTGGCGTAACCGGCTCTGCCGGTCCTTGGCATGAGCTCCACAGATAATCTCCGAAATCGTTGTATGAAAATTGGCTGCATGGTAATGCTACACCAGCAAATCAACTTACGGAAGGGATTTAGATAATATTGCTGGGTTTCGCGCTGCATAGCATATATTTGCTTTCTGCGCCCTCATGCCTAGCCGCATTGTACTCTCCTTATCAATGAACGGACATACGAAGGCTATTTGATAAGTACCTGGATTGGAATATAGGTGGAGCTACTGAGCCAAAATGAGTACACCATCATTTAGTATAACATCTTGTCAAAATTTGGTGACAATCCCACGCTCAGTTTTGTTTTGACACCCATTTCTAAACATCGCGTTAGTGTGTGGAAAAAGAGCAATATCGCTCCGTGATCTGATTCTTGTTTTTGAATGACAAAACCTGCTAGGAAATCAAGCCAATTCTTGATGGTGTATATGGGACCCATTTATCTTCCCGTACAACCGTTTATCAGAGTTTCGCCATGGCCGCACATCGGTTTTTGATGAATCGCGCCAAGGTGGTCCAAAAAAGGTTACCACAGAGGAAACAAAATCCATGAACTCGTATTGGCGGAATGCCGAGTGAAAATTTGCGAGTTGGCCGAGATAGCAGACAACTCAACTGAACGCGTTAGCCATATCCTGCACGATATTTGGGCATGAGAAAGCTGTCCGCGTGATGGGTACCACGTCTGCTCTCTCTGGAGAACAAACGCAATCGTGAGACCACTTCAAAGACGTGCTAGGTCCTGTTTCTATAGTAACACATGGGCTGAAAGGTCTGTGTCGTTTTATAGTAAAACCCAAATTTTGCCTTCGAGGGCGATACACTGATTAAAACGATTTTTCAATCTTTCGATATCAGTTTTGTAGTACGATTTCGGTTTAGCCTCAAAATAGGCCTGTTTCGGCGATTACTTCTTCATCGGTCTTAAATCTCTTTCCGGCGAGCATTCTTTTGAGGTCTGCGAACAGGAAATAGTCGCTTGGGGCCAAATCTAAAGAATACGGTGGGTGGGGAAGAAATTCGTAGCCGAATTCATTCAATTTTGCCATCGTTTTCATCGACTTGTGACACGGTGCATTGTCTTGATGAAACAGCACTTTCTTTTTCTTTAAATGCGGCCGTTTTTCTGTTATTTCGTCCTTCAAACGCTCCAACAACGCAATGTAATAATCGCTATTGATAGTCTGGCCCTTTTGGAGATAATCGATGAAAATTATTCCATGTGTATCCCTAAATACGGATGCCATAACCTTGCCAGTCAACTGTTGAGTTTTTGATCATTTTGGGCGAGGTTCGTCGCCTGCTCGCCACTCAGCTGACTGCCGACTTGACTCTGGTGTGAAGTGATGGAGCCAAGTTTCATCCATTGTCACATACCGAAGCAAAAATTCGGCTTTATTGCGGTTGAACAGCTTTAAACACTCCTCTGAATCATCAACACGTTTGTGAGCAAACGCGGCACTCACTTTGAACAGAGCTTTCTCATGTCCAAATATTCGTGTATGATATATTCAACACGCTCTTTTGATATCTTCAGAGCCTCAGTTATCTTGATAAACTTCACTTTACGGTCATTCGTAATCATTTTGTGGACTTTTTTGATGTTTTCATCTGAAACAGCCTCTTTTGGACGTCTACTGCGTGCATCATCTTCGGTGCTTGTATGACCACTTTTAAATTTTTCAATCCACTTGCGAATGGTTCGTTCGGCTGGTGCAGAGTCCGGGTAACACTTATCGAGCCATTTCTTTGCATCGGCTGCATTTTTTTCCATCAAAAAGCAATGATAAACCAACACACGAAATTGCTTTGAATCCATTTGTTTCACAATAACAAAAGTTGCTTCACTCACAACGCTATATCTCGAGAACTAATCGTCCGATAGCTGCTAAATTTATACAAGCATCTTCTGAAGGTAGGTACTAACTGGTATGGATTTAATTCAAGTGGTGCCCTCTCTTAGAAACGGCCCATGTATTATATGTACATATATCAAATGCAACAGAACAGAACCCATACCATATATGGGTAAAAGCAGATTGTAACGCAAGGATACGAAGTGCGCAGCTACTGGAAGTAGAACCAGAGACTTTAACGGATTCTTTGAAGGAAGGCAGGATAGCAAAGAATAAGACAAATGATGATAATGGTAAAAAAAATTATAGAGATGTGGGAATCGACTGTGGGCTTTCAGTAGTAAACGGTCGTTCTATTAGCGATAATCAGGGTCATTTAACCTTTCTAAGAGGTACGTCATACTCTACAAATAACTACTGTCTTATTCGTGATAGGTGGTTAGACGATATCTCAGATCTACACGTGGATGAACTGGTCTACTCAGATCTTAAATGTCCAAATATGCCACAAGAACAAACCCGGCAGAACATCTTGCTGCCTTAATTAAGATGGATAAACCGATTTAAAAATGTTTGTAAACAAAAGCTCAATGAAGAACTCAGATCTAGAAACAAAAATGGTTTATGTTCTATAAACGGAGTGAACCTTCTTACGTCCTGCATCTTAGACGGTGGTAGGCTTTTCCAAAACAATAAATCTTAAACGTGCGTAAAAAAACAACCTTGGTTTGACTGGGATTGTCAGGCCGCCAGGAAGAAGTCTTTTGCTTACTTGCGTTTGTTGAGGGAAACCGGCAGCAGTTGTGCGAAGAGCCTTTACAAACATGCCAACCAAGGATATAGAAAAATTAGCTCAGAAAAACAAAAAAGGTTTTCGAATCAACTCACCAAAACCCTTTCGGAAATTACCGACAGTCGCTCTTTCTGAAAACTTGTAAGACTTCTCAATGGAACGTCATTCGCGTGAGATATCCACGTTGAGGTGGCCATCCCAGCAGAACATCATTCAACCCTCCAACCAGTGCTATCCATTTGCACTACGCGTTGCCATTCCAAAGTGTAGAGGTGTTGGACAGAAAAATTCGACTCCAGGAGGTCTGTAATATCGTTCTACGATATAAACTGAACAAAGCTCCCGGAGACGACCTAGTGCCTTACGAGTTTTTCATGAATGCCTCGGAGGAATTTTTTTAGAAGCTAACGGCAGTGTACAATTACATTCTTGAGGTAGGGGAGGACAATAAAGATCCTCGGAATTATAGGGGCATATCCTTTTTAAACTCTATAATGAAAATTTCCACGGGAGTTATTCTGCATCGATTGTCCACATGAGTTGAAGCAAACAACATACTGAGCGAATTACAAGCGGGCTTTCGGAGTAAATATTCAACGGTAGACAATTTATTCTCGATCACTAGTATCGCGGGTTACTACGTGGAAAAAAGAAAAAAGCTGTACGCGTTTTTTGTAGACTTCAAGACGGCTTTCGACTCCGTTGATAGAAGATCGCTGTTCTACAAATTAAGCAACTTAGGTGTGTCAACAAAAATCCTCAAAGTCCTACAAAGTATGTACAGTGAAAACTTAACAGGAGTATGGGATGGAAAAAATTTGTCACAATGGTTTGAGTCACACATGGGTGTGAAGCAAGGCTGCCTCTTAAGTACTCTTCTGTTCTCTCTATTCCTCGATGACTTGCCAACTTTTTTGCCAGGAGGAATTAAGTTTGCGGGAATTCAAATAAAACTTTTAATGTACGCGGATGATATCGTATTCCTGGCAGAAACACCGACAATGATGCAATTGATGATAAATAAATTACAGCATTATTGCAGTTTGTGGAATCTACAGGTTAATACAAGTAAGCGCCAAATAATGGTATTTCGAAATGGAACTGGACGTTATGCGAGGGATAAAAAGTTGACTTGGCAAAATGAAGAAATTAAGAGAATTAAGGAATACAAGTACCTTGGAGTTATATAGGGCTTTCTAATAACAACTTGACAACTTTTTTTAAATAAAAGGCCAACCATTTGAGATATTTCAAAAACTTTATTATTGGCTTGAAGTACAATCAAAACATTTATGAATGGAACTCGACTTCGTTCATATGGCCACAGCGGGCACGTTTGCAGCGGTCGATTCGTTGGACCCAATTTTCGACGACTCGGCCACACATTTCGGCCGAAACGGCCACTATTTCGCGTTCAATGTTCGCTCTGAGCTCTTCCAACGTCGTCGACGTGTTGGCATAAACCAATGACTTAACGTAGCTTCACAGAAAATAGTCAAGCGGCGTTAAATCGCACGAACGAGGCAGCCAATCGACTGGCCCATGTCTTGAGATAACACGCTCACCATACTTACTCTTCAATAAATCGATTGTGGCGTGTGCTGTGTGGCTTTGTGGCACCATCCTGTTGAAACTACATGTCGTCCAAGTCCATATCTTCTAATTCGGGCCAAAAATAATCGGTGATCATGGCGCGATAATGCTGACCATTCACAGTAACGTGACGATCGTTATCGTCGACGAAAAAATATGGCCCAATAACGCCGCCGGCATGCAAATCGCACCAAGCAGTTATTTTTTGTGGATGAAGTGGTGATTCATGAAGCACATGTGGGTTTCCACCCGACCAATAACGCATATTTTGCTCATTGACGAACCCATTGGGCCAAAAATGAGCTTCGTCACTGAAGATGATTTTACGATGAAATTCATCATTTTGACGCATCTTCTCCAGAACCCAATCGGAGAACGTGCGTCGCTTCAAATGGTCCATCGGCTTCAATTCTTGAGTCAGCTTGATCTTGTATGAGTGTTAGCTAAGATCCTTACGCAAAATACGCCATAATGTGGTCTAAGCGATGCCCAATTCTTGAGAACGCCGTGGAATTGACTGATTTGGATCGTTTGCTACGAACGTCTGAACGGCAACGATATTTTCGACACTTCGACCAACCCGTTTTCTTGCTGACACGGCAACATCGCACAACGAATATGTTATCTCAAATGTCTGTCTACTAGGGCGAGAATTACGACCGAAAATTGAAGCTAACGCTCTTAAAGTTGCAATCACCGACTCCGAATATCTGTAGAAAATTTTTATAATTTGCAGACGTTGCTCGTTAGTGTACTTTACCATGATGAAAATGTTGAGTTTACTGAATAAATTGACAGTGACAGTTTGATGATTAGTGAAAGAGTGCGTTCACAAATTAAATTCAAAGTTGTCAAGTCCCTATTGGAAAACCCTATAGTAACACCAAAACTCTCCTTTAAGAAGCATCTTGGGGAAAAGTTAAGAGAAGCAAAAAAGTACTTAGTAAAAAGATATTGCATTGAGTACGAAGTATAAAGTTTTCGAAGCGGTTGTCAGATTTATTATGTGTTACGCAGCGCAAGTTTTGGGTAACACTCAATATGAAGAAGTAGAAAAATTACTGAGATATTTCACAAAGAAAATATTTAGACTACCAGTGAACACGTCGAACTACATGCTTCACCTAGAAACCAGTTTATCGCCTTTGTACTTATTCACCATGAAAATGCACTTTATGTACGTCCTAAAAGCACTTTCACTCCCCTATTTTCGATTACCACATGTTGTCGCAAAATATCTTCTTACCCGAAAGTTACAGTTTGCTAGAAAATGAAATAATCTATGCCACGAACATGGCGTTACGCTCCCTGTAGATATAGTAATGTCGACTCACTAAAGCGATCTTTACCGCCTGATGATCTCTATTTGAGCAGAAAACACGACAAAGCCTGCCTAGATGCACGTATAACACTCCATCCTATGACCTAGGAGATGGAAACTATTCTAAAGATCATCACAGTACAAAAACAATTTCCGTAATCTTCACGGCGCATGGAGAGCTGCTATATTTAAATGCAAGGCCTCATAGAGCAGAAGGGAATGCTGAGTGTGCTTTGTGTTATCTCAGGACAAGAGAAGAAATTCACCACTTCTTGGGTGTATGTCCCATTCTAAAAGAATCACGAAGAGCAATTTGCAGAAAGAACACGCTGTCGTATACAGAAGTCCTCGCTGCAATTAATGGAAACAACTGGAGGGCATTGTATCTTTTTCTGAAAATAGCTGTAAAGTATAGATAACACATTTTGAATGAAGCCTTTTAATGATATGTTTATTTTTAATGGTATTATTTATATGGGAATAAATGCGAAATAAGAAATCAAATCTCTTTTCTGGCTGACGGCCAGAAAGAAAAAAAATAATGGAATAAATGGAATAATAAGGATTATTACTACTAAAAATTTATTACTACTAATCGAAATTCAGAGGAGTTTCTGCGTCGTTTCGTGACCGTCGATGAGACATGGATTCTTTGTACACACCAGAGACAAAAAGGCCAATCGAAACAACGAGTTTTACTCGGTAAGCGTGCTCCAAAGAAAGCGAAGAAAAGGTGATTGCCACCGTTTATTTTTGGGACCCGCGAGGATTGATCCATGTTGACTATTCGGAGAAGGGAAAAACAATCACAGGAGCATACTAAGTCGATTTATTGGGAAGCTTCAACGCCGATTAGAAGAACAACCGACCACATTTGGCGAAGAAAATGTGCTCTTCCACCACCGGCTAACACTTCCGTAGTCGCCACAGCCAAATTGGTGGAATCGCACTACAAACCGCTTCCCCATCCTCTGTATACTCCGGATTTGGCTCTCTGCGACTTCTTTTTGTTCTCAAACCTTAAAAGATCGCTAACCGGAAAGAAGGACCCGTAGGATGAGGAAATCATCGCCGCCGCGGAGGAGTATTCTGCAGGCCAACAAAATTTGTACTACTAGGTGGGGTGAAAACTAACCTCCTTTTAGTTTGATACACTTATTCTAACGATTTTCCAACTTCTTGATCCCTTCCGAAAAAGTAATTTCCCGGAAGGTCTACAAAATACTCCTCCGTGGCTTCGATGATTTCCTCGCGTGAGCTTAATTTTTTATTGATGAGCCATCTTTTGAGGTTTGGGAAGAGATAATAGGCCGAGCTAGCCAAATCAGGCGAATACGGTGGATACGACAGCAATTGGAGCCGTAAGTCATTGATTTTAGCCATCGTTGTGATGCTCTTGTGCGCCGGTGCATTGTCTTGTAAAAATAAAATTATTTTTCGCTTCATGTGAGGCCGTTCCAATAATGCACAGTAATACTCGCTGTTGATGGTTTTTCCTTTTTCGAGGTAGTCCACAAAGAGTATGCCATGACAATCCAAGAAAACCGACGCCATAACCTTTCCGACCCATCGAGCCTCCCTCGGCCGCTTCGGAGCACGCGTGCGGGATTCAGTCCATTGCCGGGCACTCATTCTGTTCTCTGGTGTTCAACAATTACCCATCGACGCCAAAAGTCCGCCCGATTCCACATCAGCAAGTCCAAACACTCTTTCGAAGTGCTCTCGCACTCGTGTTTTTGGTCAGGAGTGAGTATGCGCGGCACTCAGCGGCGGGATAACTTTTTCATATGCAGAATATTGCCCAAAATACGGCGTGTGCGCTCAGTACAAATCTTTATGGTATCTGCTAGCTCGCGCACCTTCACTTTTCGGTCAGCCAACACCATTTCATGTATTTTTTTGACATTGTCCTCTATAACCGCATCGAAGGGCCAGCCGCTGCGGACTTGATCGGTAGTGGAGTTGCGGCCACCACGAAACTTGTTTTTGTCCATACTCAACATGATGCCAAGCACGTCAACAACAATCATCTGTCAAAACAAAACTATAGACAGTATCTCACTGCATGGCGTGTCTGCCTAAATATGAACGGACTTCAAGGCACCACTACTTTTTTGCAGTAGCAGCACATTCTGGCGGTCAAGGAGGTTACTTTTCACTCCATCTAGTATACGGAAGGGTTAAAAAAGTTGCAGCACCACTGAGAAAAATGTATCCAATTAAAAGCGGATTATATCGAAAAATAAATTGTCAAAACCTATAAAATTTGCGTTGTCATTTCTATTCCGGGTATTAGCCCCCGTTGATCCGCAGATTATAAACATCGCTTTTCTTGAAAGCAAGCCATCTCGGCATGAAAAGCACCTTGTTCCTAAATAACCTGCCTTCAGCTGAAAAGATTTTTGATAGCTTTGCGAAAATCTCCTCCTCATTTGGCATCCCTCTTAAGAAATCTTTAAAACAAAGTATCGGTGCCATAAATCTGACCTCCGAAAACCATTTTGAACGCAACCTTTCTTTTTTGTAAATGCTCTGCCTTTCTGAAACGATGAAATCTTCAAAAACTTTTATGAAATCTATTTGGTTTTGGAATATTTCTCCCGGAAAAATGACTCCAGACTGCTAAGAAGGCGATATAACGTTGGGGAAACAGCAGAAGACTGTGGTGGATGCGGAAGAACTTGAAACACCAACTGTAGGAGTTTTTGCACTATCACGCGTGAGGTATATCATAGATCCTCTCATTTTCATGCTATAGAACTGACCGACACAAACTACTTTTCAACCAATTTTGCATGGACTGTGTCAGTTTCCTTATAGTAATTGGTGGCCACAATGGCTCATGTTGACTTTTTTGCTTGCAAAAGTCATAACTCTTGAACGAATTAGGATATCGTGACAGTTTTACTTCTGCTTAAGGAACCGAAAAAAGGTCCTTTTTTGTATTTTTTTAAGGAAAACTATTTGAAATTTCGGATTTGGAGTTTAACTATTTAAAAGTATACATATTCAGAAAAGAAAAAGGTTTTTTATTTCGAGGCAATCGGTTCATTGGTTTTCGAGAAATTTTGGGTTCGATTTGAAACCGATTTAAAAAACGTGGTTTTTAGAATAACGCATTTGAAAATTTGGAAATAGATGAACTTTGTCAACTTACATGGGATCATCGATACCAGGCCCATAGTGCAAATCTTCCACGCTCGACAGAATGTTCATAGCTTCTAAATTTTTATTTTCAGCGCTGTATTCGACCTTCTTTCGTCTGTTCTTGCGATTGCAACTCGAGTTTCGCTATGCGAGTTTGTTGCAAAAAACACAGCAACGTTACCGATTTTGGCCCCGCTGTTCATCGTTATTGAAGCTATCTTCCAAGTAAGTTGGTTCAAGCTCTCATTGCAACACAGCGCTCCAACAATTTATTATTGCTGAGGTCTTCGAATATTGGTTTTATGACATCTAACATAATTTTTGGCAATGCTGAATAATCGTAACGGAAATTTTTAAGTTCTCTTTTAGCTTTCGCTTGTTGCCACTTGCGCGGGCTTTGGGACAGAAATGATGTTGAGGTTTACTGTCTGTTGAGCGATAATGGTAAAATATTTTCCATACCGCTTTTTTCATGTCAGCTTTGGAGTTATAGTTTCTGCAAATAGCTAAGCCATAGTAAATGCTCAGTGTATCTCTAAATTTTGCAGTCAATTTGTTTTTCACTTTTGGACGTGTCCCACGCATTCTTTTTTTTACAATTTCAAACCCATCACCATACGGCTTCGCATTCACTTATCCTGTATATGTCTTAGAGTCGCCATCCCCGACGTAATTAGTGTACATAACGCCATGCTTTTCGACGGATTTTGAAAATAATTCTTTCATGGCGTCTACTTCCATTTTGCCTGCCTATCATCAAGATTAGATTTCCATTCCTCATATTGCTCGGTATTTTTGTGTTTATTTCAATAGCTATATTCAGCTTTTTTTTCCTGCAAACTGATCAATGAGAATCGCAACTCCATACAATGAGATAAAACCACGTACTATCTCCTGAAACGGTCAGTTTTGTAACATCAGCACTCGAATTATCTTTTGTTATTTCCCGTTGTTCTTTTACAGTTTGTTTTAACACCAATTAAACAATACTTGTAGCAACAGAATAAATGTTTTTTTATTATCATTTGGATCTTCTGGGGCGTATGTCTCTTGCTTCGATCTTTGCGTAAAAATCCGGATCGATGAGCTTCTCAAGAACCTTTATTTATGATATCCATTTTCTTCACAATATTTATTAACAAACGAAAATTCATTGTAACGTACAGTTTGCACGAAGGGCAAGCTACTGACAAAACGTATCTATTTCTGGCAAATAATAAAAGTTGTATATTTCCGTTATACCTAGAGCCGAGCACGCCCAAAAACACAATAGAATCAGAAAATAGATCTAGGGACGCTCTGTTCAAACGGTCCTTTGCTGGTACTTGCCTCTCGGTTCGACGCCTCAAAACATGTTTCACTATCTCGGCTGTAACTGGCTTATTTACCAAAATATTGACTTGGAATCACCAAATATTTTTGACACCTCAAGCTGAAAAATCGATTTTTTTTCGACCATGCTAGGTGTATACTGGTATGAAGTGAAAACAAAACTCTTATTAGCCATTGCCAGCTACATATTTTTCCCATCTTTCAAGCAATTTATGGATTCCACGCCAATAAAACTGTTCGTCTTTTGAAGCAAACCAAAAAGTCACCCAATTTTCGACTTCCTCGTAAGATTCGAAGTGCTGCTCAGCTAATGCGTGTCCCATCGATGAAAACAAATGGTAGTCGGAAGGAGCCAAGTCTGATGAATACGGCGGTAGGGTAGCAGCTCACAGCCAAGTGCTTTGGTTGTATCCTGAACCAGTTTTGCTTTATGTTTTTCGATGGTTCAAATTGATCATTTGTTGTCGGTAGCCATCTGTTTTAACGGTTTCACCAAGTTTTAGGAGCTCGTGTTACACACACCTTTCTCTTCAGTCGAAGTTGATGGTTGTCCCGGATTAACCCATGATTTTTTCCGTTTAGGATTCTAAAAATAAATCCATTTTTCATCGCCAGTAACAATTCGATGTAAAACTGATTTTTTATCGTGTCTTAGAAGTAAAATTTCACAAGCGGTTTTTCGGTTTTCCATCTGTCTTTCATTCAATTCATGTGGCACCCATTTCCCAGACTTTTAGATCCTTCTCATAGCTTTAACATTTAACATTTCTGCCATTTATTTCTGACTCAAAGTGTCATCTTCATCCAATATTGTTTGCAATTCGGCGTCTTCAAACTTTTTTGGTGGTCTTCCACGTTCTTCATTTCTCACATCAAAATCGTTATCTCTGAACTGTTGAAACCATCTTTTGCATATTGCTTCTGATAGAACGTGATCACCATATGCCTCGACAAGCATTCAATGCGACGCTGCAGCACTTTTCTTCAAATGCAAACAAAAAATTAATGCTTTCCTCAAGTCACCATTTTCTGGTACAAAATTCGACTTTTTTAACAGGAAGAAAAAATATGATGTTCTTTGCTCACAACAAATGTTCCCTATCGAGATATTTGTATCTTAACGCTCACTTCATACCGGTACACCTGGTACAATAGTATTATTCAAAGTATTGCCCATCTGAAGCTATGACTTTTTCCCATCTTTCTGGTAATTTGTAGATCCAACCCCAAAAGAACTGCGCCGCCTTGGCAGCCAAGAATGAATCAAGCCAATTTTTGACATTCTGCTCTGATGTGAACCGTATTTCAGTGAGGACGTTCTGCATCGACCGGAACAAATGGTAGTCAGAAGGAGCAAGGTCTGGGCTTGTGGGCGGGTGGGGTAAGACTTCCCAACCACTATTTTTCAAACAGTTCTTAACCGGAATAGCAACTTGGGGCCGAGCGTTGTCATGATGGAAAATTATTGTCTCGTGTCTGGTCGCATATTCCGGGCGTTTTTAGGCTACTGCTCTCTTCAAATGGATTAATTGTGTTCGGTAGCGTTGTCCATTGATGGTTTCACCCGGTTTTAGCAGCTCATAATACAGCACACCCATCTGATCCCACCAAATACAGAGCATTACCTTCGCGCCATGGATATTCGGCTTTGCCGTTGATTTGGCTGGTTGGCCGGGTTTCACATATGATTTTTTGCGCTTGGGGTTGTCGTAATGGATCTATTTTTCACCACCAGTAACAATCCGATGCAAAAATGACTTCCTTTTGTGGCGTTCCAGCAGAATTTCGGACATGCAAAACCGCCTTTCGACGTCTCTCGGCTTGAGTTCATGTGGAACCCAATTTCCTTGCTTTTGAATATATCCAGCTGCTTTTAAACGTTTTGAAATGGCTGCTTGAGTGACACCCAGAGATTCTGCGAGTTCTTTTTGTATTTGGTAACAATCTTCATAGAGTAATGCTTCTAGTTCTTCATCTTCAAACTTTTTTGGCTGCCCAGGACGTTCATCGTCTTCCAAATCACTTTGACACATTCGTTCAGCTAGCGCATGTTCACCATAAACTTCCACCAAAATACGATGACTTTCGGCAGCAGTTTTCTTCATATTAAAGTAATGAAGAAGAACTCCCCGCAAAAACACTTTTTCAGGCACAAAGTTCGACATATTTGAGTGAAAACAAATTATTGTTGTTTACGCTTCAAATGAATGATATATATTGAAATGACGTACAATGACAGTAGCTTTCCAACGCATGTTCCAATGGAATAATACAAGTAACGCCATCTCTTAGCAAACCGCACGAATATAAGTTATAGACCCAATAATATTTTGCTTTCAAAACCATTTTTGAATTTTTTTTAGTCGATACACCTGATACAAAAGGATTCTTTTATTTAATACAAAAAGTAAGCGAACCAACAATTTAAATAAAAACAAAGTTTTGTGTGTTAAGATCTTTTTCGGTTCTGACATGCTTCAACGAAGAAACGAGTGGGTCCGATATGTCTGCAAGCATGTTGAAAAGGTTTTCATTCTGCGTGTATCCTTGAAACCATGCACGTATTTTGAAATCTATATTTCTTGTACGTAGTCTTTATTCTTTATTTTTGGATTCTTGAGCTTCTTCTGATAATTCTCCAACTGGTAACGACTGATACTCGATTATATGTAAAGGGTGTTCAAATTTGACGTATCATTTTAAATTGGCCGCAATTTTTCTTACAGCTATTAGATTGTACCAAAGTTTTTTCAGATATGAAGTAAATACATTCCTGTTACCTAAAATGTGTAATTATTATTAAAACGTATTTTAAGTATGGTGAAAGTTTGGCAGAAGTTGAAAGAAAATTTCGTTCAAAACACGGTAGAGAAAATACTCCGTCAAACCGTGCTATTAAACTTATCGTTAATAATAAGGTTCGGTTCAAGATCAGAGAAATAAAGTCTTTCATTGTATTGGTCGTTTGAGTGGAAATATTGCAGCTGTTAGCAGAAGTGTTCTGTTGCCAAAGACGTCAATCCGTTGTCGTTCACAGCAACAATTAAACCTCAAACCAACAACTTTGTTTAACATTTTGCACAAAGATCTTCATATAAAGGCTTACAAAATACAGTTAACACAAGAATTAAAGCCAACTGACCACGCATTTCGTCGGCAATTCGTTAATTAAGCCATAGAGAAGCAACAACAAAATGACAATTTTTTCAGGCAAGTTATATTCACCGAAGAGGCTCATTTTGAAATTGGCGGTTATGTCAATAAACAAAACTGTCGCATTTGGGCTGAAGAAAATCCTAGAGGATTGTTTGAAAGGTCAATGAAACCAAAAAAAGTTGTTGTATGGTGTGGATTTTAGTGTGGTGGCGTAATTGGTTCATTTTTTTTTCGAAGATGAAAATGGCAATAGAGTTACTGTAGATGGACCTCGATATTAAGCGATGATTAAAAACTTTTTATCGAGTCAATTGAAAGATATTGATATGCAAAATATGTGGTTTCAACAGGATAGTGCAACATGCCACACAGCAACGAACTCAATCGTTTTTTTGAAAGAAAAGTTTAACAATCGCATAATTTCCCGAAGAACGGACGTGAATTGGCCACCAAGATCATGCGTTTTAACACCACTGGAATTTTTCTTATGGGGTTTCTTGAAGAGTAAAAGTTTATGCCGATAATCTTCAAACTGTTCAACACCTCAAGGACAATATCATCGAGCAAACATCACTTATTGAACCATCGTTATGCAAAAAAAAGTAATTCAAAATTTTGGTAAAAGGTTAACAGTCCGCCGAGCTAGCAGAGGAGGTCACTTGGACGACATTCTTTTTTATTATTAACCGGAACCAATTTAAATTAATTTCCAATAAAAATAAATACAAATCATTCAAAATTTTAAATTATACCTCAAATTTGAACAAAAATTTTATGAAAAGTAGGTGTAAGTTGTATTTCGGGATATTTCTGCGTTAATAACTTTTTTCTTGGCATACTCCCCAAACTTGATAGTGTTAACCTTTTTGCTACAATTCAAAACATTAAGTATTACTTCTCTATTGAATCCAGTTGCCACTGATTCTTGAAAAAATCTCCTCAATGTACATATATCCATACCAATTTCTAAATCCTAGTTTTGGTCTATCGACATCGAGTCAAATCTCATCTCGAAAATCTCGAGATTTATTTAAAGATAAACTGATGATGTACGATAGTTTCTTCAATGTTCACCATTGTGGTGAAATTAAAACCTAAAAACCAATCGGAGAAGAGTGAGAAAGCTTTTAGCTTTTGAACAGAGCCAAACGGAACTTGGCAACAATGTGTTGTAGATCCCTTTTAACCTTTTTAAACTCGAAAAACTTTCTGCTGAAACACAACTCCATAGAGCCCTCTCCAAAGATCATCGGGAAATCAAACTTCCACCAATATACATACCATCATTCAGCGGCAAGTATAGGGTTTTCCAATAGGGACTTGACAATTCCGAATTTAATTTGTGAACGCACTCTTTCACTAATCATCAAACTGTCACTGTCAATTTATTCAGTAAACTCAACATTTTCATCATGGTAAAGTACACTAACGAGCAACGTCTGCAAATTATAAAAATTTTCTACAGATATTCGAAGTCGGTGACTGCAACTTTAAGAGCGTTAGCTCCAATTTTCGGTCGTAATTCTCGCCCTAGTAGACAGACATTTGAGATAACATATTCGTTGTGTGATGTTGCCGTGTCAGCGAGACAACGAAGTGTCGAAAATATCGCTGCCGTTCAGACGTCCGTAGCAAACGATTCAAATCAGTCAATTCCACAGCGTTCTCAAGAATTGGGCATCGCTTAGACCACATTATGGCGTATTTTGCGTAAGGATCTTGGCTTACACTCATACAAGATCAAGCCGACTCAAGAATTAGAGCCGATGGACCATTTGAAGCGACGCACGTTCTCCGATTGGGTTCTGGAGAAGATGCGCAAAATGATGAATTTCACTGCAAAATCATCTTCAGTGACGAAGCTCATTTTTGGCTCGATGGGTTCGTCAATAAGCAAAATATGCGTTATTGGTCGGGTGAAAACCCACATGTGCTTCATGAATCACCATTCCATCCACAAAAAATAACTGTTTGGTGCGGTTTGCAAGCCGGCGGAGTTATTGGGCCATATTTTTTCGTCGAGGATAACGATCGTCACGTTACTGTGAATGGTCGGCGTTATCGCGCCATGATCACCGATTATTTTTGGCCCGAATTGGAAGATATGGACTTGGACGACATGTGGTTTCAACAAGATGGTGCCACAAGCCACAAAGCACACGCTACAATCGATTTATTGAAGAGTAAGTATGTTGAGCGTGTTATCTCAAGACATGAGCCAGTCGATTGGCCGCCTCGTTCGTACGATTTAACGCCGCTTGACTATTTTCTGTGGGGCCACGTTAAATAGCGAAATAGCGGCCGTTTCGGCCTAATTGTGTGGCCGAGTCGTTGAAAATTGGGTCCAACGAATCGACCGCTGCAAACGTGCCCGCGGTGGCCATATGAACGAAGTCGAGTTCCATTCATAAATGTTTTGATTGTACTTTAAGCCAATAATAAAGTTTTTGAAATATCTCAAATGGTTTTTTGGGAACTGCTTGATCGATTAATTCACCAGAATGGAACCTTAAGCAATGTCGAACGAATTCAATATTTAAAAAGGAAGCAGCGAGGATTGTTAACCATTTGGCACCGGCATCAAGCTATTATATAGGGTGAATCATCGCGAGGTTTGATTTATTGTATAATGTAAAATAAAACACATAAATTTGAAAGTGAACTTAAAATTTTTATCATCGATTAAAAAAAAAATTCATGGCATTTACTTTTTGAAAAGAATATCGTGTAAATGTTGGCCACGACTACGTTTGAGGTGGTCCATTCGGAATGTCCAATTTTGGGCGACTCGTTCGAGCGTAGCAACAGGTATCTCGCGGATAACACGAGTAATGTTGGCTTCAATCGTAGCTGGCTTATTCCTACGGCCAATTCCTAGGCGGCCAATTTACCGTAGAAGAACGTGAAATTAAGTGCTCACCAGAAGGATTTGTCAACAAGTCCATTGTTTCACGCGCTGTATGACTTTTGTCTTGTTAAAACCAGAGCTCACCGAGACCATGTGCTTGGATTTCAGAAGGCACATAGTCCGTTAACATGGTCAGATAACGGTTACTATTGACGGTAACATTCTGATTTGCCTCATTTTTGAAGAAATATGAACCAATGATTCCACCAGCCCATAAATCACACCATACCGTTGGTTTTAATGAATGTAATGGTAACTCTTGGTACTCTTCGGGTTGCTCATCAGCCCAAATACGGAAATTTTGTTTATTAACGTATCCATTGAGCCAGAAATGGGCTTCAACACTGAACAAAATTACACGATATAACACCGGATTTTCATTGAGTTTTTTCAGAGCCCATTCACTGAAAATATGACGCAAAGTTGTCGAATACGCCCAGTCAAGCTGCTGAGAACGACGTCGAATCGATTCACCACAGTGCTATACCATAATCTCTTCACTACGTGCTGGATGTGGTCTAACCGGTCGAATATCATCTACTAATGTAAACTGGGACTCAAGTTTGCGAATGGTATAGTGGTTTCAGTAGGTCGAACATTTTTTGTTGTTCTTTAAACTTTCACCTTGTTGTGCTTAGGCTAGCAAAATTCTTGTATAAATTTAGTTAAATTAAAGTTGTTCGGGTTCAGTTATTTAACCGAATCAAGTCTATGGTATTTACTACCTAGTGTGAGGCTGCATTAGGCAATTGAACAAAAATTCTAAATATGCAGTAGAATTAACATACTCCATTCATATCAAACACACGATGACTTTAAATAAAAATAAAAGCAAACACCCAGTGCTTCGATGTTAAAAATCCATACAAATGTTTTTTTTTTTTATTTACTTCAATTACAATTATCTTTTACAAATTAAATAGTTCGTTTTTTTTTTATTCTGTTTTAATTCTGGCATTTCAGTTGTCTTCTGTTATTTGAAATAAATCGGAAGAATATATATTAATTAAAAATTCTTTTGTTCATTTGGTTTTTATTAACAAATTAAGCATAGAAGGAAGTTATATATGAAAATTGTTTTTCTGGTCTTGTTTATTTGTGTGTACAACAATTACTAATATCAGAGTTACCAATAACAGGCACCATCAACTACATCCAACATCAATACCTACTAGGATACGAGTATATAAACATTTCGCCTACAACACTATGCAGCTGCACTTTAAAGCGTTTCGCACACGTTTCGCCACATCAATAAACACAAAAATGGCTGGTGGTCAAAAAAATAAATTAAAAATTGCCTGTACTTCTATTTTATTTAGTTTCTTGTTTGTTTTATTTTTAGTTTTTAAACCATTTTCGCTACAATTATAAAAAGGGGGTAACAAATTAATTAATTGATTACAAAGGAACATTTTAAAATCAACTTTAAAAATTTACTTTAAACAGAAAATACAGTTTTTTTTTTGGAAAGGTAGCGTTAAATATCATAATGATCATTAGAGAGTTTAGTCTGAATTTCTAACTCGTTTTCATTTCATTTTAGTTACGAAATTGTTAAATTAAAATAAAAATTATAAATTAAAAGTTTTTTTTTTTCATTTGTGAAAAAAGGAGATTAATTAATGCTTTGTGGGATTTCTTTTTGTTTACTGTGGGAAAGGGGGGGAAGGAGCGGCGGGATATATTGTATGTTAGTGCGCTCATTTGTGTGTGATAGGAATCATAGTTTCACCACCAGCGGTGAGGGCTGGCAATGGTGCATCGACAGTTAATACACCATCCTTGCTGAGGGACGAACGAATCGATTCTGGATTAACACCCTTTGGCAAGAGGAACTCCCGGTTGTATTCCCTGTAGACGCTCTTTGTGTCTGATTTCTCTTCGTGTTTAGCGTGTACCTAAAAAAAAAAAAAAAAAAAAAAAAATGCAAAACAGGTATTAGTAAGTGAAAATAGTATGCAAGTGTATAGAAAGTCGAACGAGTAAAATGCGATAATTGGATGCGTGGGAGATTAAGATCGTTGAAGGTTTTCTCCATTTTTTTGTAGTAAAACCGAACAACCATGTGGGTGCCAACCAAGATAGCGAACAATTCTTTTGTAAGTGAATGGATCAAGTGGGAGTTTCACAAAGGTACTGGTAAAATGTATTGCTAATGGTTTAAGCAAAGTATATTGGAGGAAAGTAACGTAAAAGTAGATTTTTGTTTACTTTTACATACAAGTACATACATTGCGTGTTATCTGGGACTGCTTAATACAATAGTGTGGTTTTCAAAGATGAAAAATAGATTGCATTGCCTCTATTTTGAAATTTATTCTCTAAAAATCGCGTTTGAAAGAAATTTACGAGGCTTTTTGTGTAGCTGTGTCTAATACAAGTTTGTACATTCGAAAGTTATTTTCCCCACTAGGAATGTAAAACAATGATATAACCACATCCGCTAGGCAAGCAAATGTGGGAATATTGCAATCGTGTTAAAAATTCGGAATTTGCATACCAACTAACTAGATGTTGCATTCATAGGACTACATAAAATCAGACACTGGCAAGGGGAAGACCATGATCAATTTAATTACTTTTGGACATAATAGACGACTTAAGGTGGTCTTTAGAGCTGTTTTTATTATTATTAATACAGCGCTCCTATCTTCAAGTCGTATGTTTTCACACCTCTTACTGTTTTATGCTGAATTCTTCATGATTCTTACTTCCAAAACAATGAAACTATTTTACCTTCATTTCCCATCAAGAAATTGTCTAAGATCGAACTGATAATTATTAACAGCAAAAGTGAATATTTGAAACCTCATCAGCGCCTTTGTTTCCTTGAAAAGATAGACCCTTAGTCCAACGAGTTTGTGAAAAAGAGAGAATTTGAAAACGAAAAAATGTTGCATCTTAAATAAGTAACCTTCATCATCGTCTTATCAATGTGATAAATCTATTTGGAATAGATGGGCCGACACCATGTAAGTAAAGAGAAAAGTATAATTCATATTTTGTTTACTGCATAAATAAAAACTCTGCTACAGAATGTATCAAGTCAAACTGAGAAAGGAGGAAGTGAGGATTGACTGACGGTATAGCCAAAACATAGAGATAATTTCAGTAGAAACCTCATTGTGGTAGTTCAACATAGAGTTCACACTTCAGGTTATTTCGAAGATTTCTCGGTCTTTGTCGGTATTTGGCCACCAAGCAGGGTTGGACACAAGCCACAATTATTCGGAAGTACTGTGAGGAAATTCCACGTCCAGCGAAACCAAACGATCTAGAATCCGTCGCTGATCTACGAACAATAGAGATGCAAGAAACATCGCCTGCTATTCATAAAAAAAAGAAAGTAAATGAGAAGCGCTTTAAAATCCTTACAAATGCAATCAGTGATGGGCTTAATGGCTACCGAAAGCAAAATGGTATCCGACGATATGATGAATATATTCTTTTGAAGAAGAAAAATACCCAACGCATTGGATAATACGTCACAAAAGGAAAGTATAACATTAAATTAGTAAACAACTCAAACAAGGAAATCAACTGACTAATCACTTTTGTTAATCGTTTATTCTTTGTACTACAAAGACTACTAAAAATTACATCGCTCTCACAAACTACTAAGAAATTTTTCTATAAGACTTTCCCAAAAGACGAGTAAAGTGATTTTAGTTGGTTTAAAGAAAAATTCATTGGATGATACATACTTGGTCGCATTTGCATTGAAATTGAATTGAATTGAAGGGTCCAAATTCATCGACTTTGATGGATAAAATAAATTAAGCTAATGAATACCAACAATAGTCACGGAAAAAAAAGTAATAAAATAAAGAAAGACCTTGCTTTGAGTGACGAACTCTACTGAAATTGACTTCAGTGAACTTTATAGTACAATAGCTAAACGGAATTAACACAAATACCATATGTGCTGCATGAGGAACAATGGTTGCAGAAATAATATTCCAATTTTTGGTTCACACTGCGGTTTATTTCGGTTCAATGGTTTTCATTTGAATTGGTTCTGTTCTCTAATGCATTGACAACCTCTTAGCAAATTATATCGTACAAAATACCATCTTTTTGATAGCCTTCATTTGGATGGAAATATAGAGTTTTAAGGTAAAGAAATTTAACAAGCCATTGTTAATCAACTCCTCAAATGCCCCCAATTTTATATTGTTTGCAAAACTAAGCTTCTGCCTGCTTGAAATGAAGTAAAACTGTGCCAAGTGTTCGAGTTCTACATCATTGTCAGACGCTATGTATATGGATTTGTTGGTGTATGTCTACGCATGGAAATCGGATCTGAGCCATTACCTGTAAAGTATTTTAGATGGTAGATAGCACACCAAATAATCAAACAGAATTTAAGCTGCTGCTTTCATTGGAACCTCAACGAAACAGGCTATGAACGGTACATATTCCTTCAGTTTTGTGACAGAAGGTAAAGGAAAAATTTAAAATACCCACATCAATTGTCTGCAAGACTACTTGTTCTTGTGCTACTCTATGATAAATATAAAATCCACTCCAATAAATGAATTGGAATGTCGGCCTTACAGGCGTGACCATATGCAAATCTACCCTTTTGTACCCTGTAAATGGTAATTCTCAAGGATATAATCATGCAGATTGAAATAAAGGCCTCTTTCATAGCCTACCAATCAATCAAAAAACAAAACAACTTAAACCAACAGCATTGGAAAGATGTGCGCAGATATGTTATAATGAAAACACTTTCAAAGTGAGATAGTATCACAACGATTCTAAAAACTAACATGACTGCATACATACAAAGCATGCAAATGATTTATTTAAAACATAGTAAATGCCTTTCAGCCACAGTTCCTTAGAAAAGGATACTCTTTTGGCATGCAAAGCTGTAATTAGTCCTTGGTATACATTTAGCACTTTTCTTTGTTTTATGTTGTCAAGGCAGTTCGGAGTTGCATTGTTGAATTTTTTCACACAACTTGTTCTACTTTTCTCATCCTTTTTTTTATCGAAACACTCGAAATATTTGAGGTCATTTACGTTCATAAATACATATGGCAGATACATAGATATGAACACCATAACATGTCACGTTCTTGAAACATTCCATCACCTTGAATTTGTCTCTGCCCACTACCCCTACAATTAATCTCATAATCTTCTGACATCTCGTCTTGTCGTCCTGTTCATACATATTTATTAACTAGAATTTAACCCACTCTTAAATGTCCAAAAATAACATTTTGGCCTACACTCTTGATTGTCACTTAACAATTGATCTCATCCTCCCTCTATCTGCCTGCGTATTGTGTTCTAGAAATATCCATATGACTAACAACATTTGGAACACTAACCCAAGGACATCTAAACATAACGAAAACAAACGTTTTGTTTACGACCTTAAAGAAATAGACTTTTTTTCAGATAGATAGATTATTATTTATTTAAATATTCGATTTGACTTACCAGCAATTTTTGATCAACAGTCTTTACAACGATTTCTTCAGGGGCATATTGGCTGACATCAAACCTCAATTTCAGCACTTTACTGTCGCCATCCTCCTACAGGTAAGTACAACCAATGTACAGAGAAGCACAGCGTAAACGTTTTGGATTCAAATTAATGTTGGCATTCATCCAAAGATGCAAGTAGATTATTCATCACCACGTAGAATGTAGAAATAAAAAAAAAATATATAGAAAGTAAATTAGAGAATGAATTATTCAGTTCAATGCAATGGCAATGAATTTTTTATTTGTTTTCATTTATAAGTTACCTGAATCAAAGGTGAACTAATATCGGAAATGTAATTCTGTTTTGGTCTGGCTTGTGGCACCGCTGCATTAGTTGTGGTCGAGCTGAAATGGAAAAAATCTTGATTAAATCATGTCTTTGTATCTGAGATATAAATTGGATTAAATGTAAAACGATTTGATAGTGTCTCGCATTGTGGTTAGGTAATGTGGGTGAGCCCAAGTGTTAATTAATGGTGTCTGCAGTTGATGGGCGAATTGGTGTTAGTAAAAACAGAAATTATATGAACAAAAGAACAATTTAATTGAATATGCAACAAAATCGAATTAAATGCTTCACAGGGTGGTGTTAATTTTCTGTTGTGAGTTATACTTCTAATATTCCGAAGGTTGTTTGTACTTGTACTCGTATGTTCTTGAATTCAATAGATCAAGTATTCAAGCATATGATATGAGATGTGATTTGAGATGGATTCCCTTCAAAATTAAAAATCAAATTAATTATTTGATTAGGCTATGAGTTGATGATCTCACGCAAATTACATTAAGACGGTGTACAAGACTTTAATTGGATGTGACGATATACCTCTTGGTTAGTTATTTTATTGTCTAGTGCCACATTCTCTCGCTATCACCGCAAGTCTTTCTAATTCAATATCACACATGACGCACACACTCTGTAGTTACGGTTTTATGCGGTTGCTCATCACCTGAAAATGTATTCTTTTTTTTTGTTTAGCTTTATAGCGGGGGCAGATGTCATTGTCGACAACAGAAAAATATGTTTGTATTACGTCAGTGACACATCGGCGGTTGGCAACATAAGATTACGCTTTTTGGGGATGCAGAGTTAATACAAAGTGCTCGAAGAAATAACATACTTTCTATCTTGGTATATGTCGGTGGAATATTTGGAAATGGAATTGTTCTTCGAGCGCCTTAGACAAAGTGATTACCATAGCACATCGAACTGAAGCGGATAGCATATGCACGAAAACAGATGTCGTCAATTAGACATGTTGGCCTAATTGGTTAAGAAGTTCAATATGGGTTTCTCAGAAGGAGTACGTTTAGCAACTTCAACTTTTTCCGAGATCACGTTTGATATGGAATTTCAAGCCGCAAACCGGCGTTCCAAAAATGAGACAATGGCATATAAGTTCTTTATTTACTACTACCAACTTTCATATTTGAGAAATATTGCAGATAGCAGACTTCGGAATGTGCAGTGATTTACGGTATTTTACGGTATTTTGTCAATTATCACGTCAAAAAACCGAACAACGAAATAGAAAACAATTAAAAGACAAACAATTTCGGATTTACTTGAATTGGACGAGATGACTAATATGAAAATCTGAAACTACTTCTGTAGTAATTGCGATTGAAAGCAAAATCAGGGTTTGTTTATTTGCGTATTCGTAAGGTCTAGTCTATCCCACTTACTGTATTGTTAGCCCTGTCATTTTGTTCACAGTGAGAAGGGAATACGATTTTTGGGGAATCAGTATGATGGAAGAGTGAGAGGCTTTTCCACCGAGAATAGCTTTCATTTTCATTGTTTTCTATTGCCCGACAGAAAGGTCCTGACGTAGAGAAAATGTATTACTTTCTCAGCTATTTGGTGCTCGCCAAGTTCTAAACCCCTACTCTATGTCATAATAATCAGCAAACTTACACAACAAGTAAGCAAAAGCAAAAAATAACAAGCCGCAGGCCGCAGACATTAGGCCGAAAATGAGATTTTTCGTAAGATCAACTCTGAAGTAATATCTTCATCGATCCACTGGAATTAAAGTAACACTTCAAGGCAGTTGATCATTAGACATGATCAAGAGAGCAATACTATAAATATGGAGAGAATCCAACTCTGATCGATGAAGTAGTCCTCTTCTATGAAATATAAGAAGTCATCATCGCAGTCGCAATGTACATAATTTATGATGAAATTTGAAACAAGAACACCTAAACTCTCCGAATTCAACTTAGAGTCACTTAGTAATACGGAAGGTACTATTTATTTTTCCAAAATCAGTCCAGCTGTTGGGCTACGCAGCGATTGACAAGTAACCTATACGAGTTGGTTCTTAAAGTTAATTAAAGCTGAACATTCGACGGTCAAAGACCGGTCAATTGCGAATGCAAAACAGTGAGATCTAGAGGAATAGAAATGAGGAAATGAGGAATAGAAAATGTCTACAAATGGTTATTCAAATCATATGAATGAGTTAAAAAAAGTAATTAGGACGTAGCACAGTCGAAAAATATGACACAATCCGAAAATATGTGAGGGCGGCCGAATTATTAGGCTAGCGAATTCTTCCATACTTGCGTTCAAGTTCTTCATCTAGAATCTAGCGTTGTGCTGAGTTGCATCGTCTTACTGAACTACGTTTCTGTTGTCGTAACCCAGGAAACAGCAGCAGTTCCGACAACAGAAACTCGTCAATCGTTTGGCAATACACCTCAGCCATCACTGTCAATTATTTCTCGGACAGAGATCGCACAACACGCTATAATTTTGTCACAATATACTTTTTATTGTCTAGGGTTTCTGACACATCAGTAACGCAGCATGTTCCGTCTATTCACATACCCAGTGCTATAAAAATGTGCTTCTTCACTGAACAGAATGTTTCTCCGTGTTTAATGCTTCCGAAAATGTTCCAGTAATGTTCCTACGTAGGTTTCTTGAAAAAGATAGATTAATTTTGCAAAAATGGAAGGAACTTTAGTTTCTTTTTTCAAAATAACATGCTTCACAGAAGAATTCTGTTGACCATTGCCCCTTCTTATCTGGTCGTTTGGGTTATCGAGTATTGAAATGAGTGAAAAAAAAAAAACGATATGAACGTTTGTGTCATTAGCTGACTGTTTTATTTTCTCCACAGCGAAATAGTGCGGTTTTCAAGAAATTTCAGGATGCCAGCTTGAAGTACTTAAAACCAGTAGGAGCACTGAGAACAACCCTTTAGCCTGATAAATACAGAAACGACATCTAACTGTCACATCTAGCATCAGAACAAGTCTAAATAGGCAATTAAATAGAACAAATAGGAGGATGAGGCTATCAGCTGCGTAAAGAACCTTGCAATGGCAGTAACATAGAGTTAAAGTGAAGAATTATTCCTGCCAACCACTGTCCCTTTTCGATAAGAAGGCAATTGAAGGGCCGTCACACACAGGGTCCCATTGCATGAATTCTTGGCAAAAATTAAAATACTGAATTTACGGAGATAGTTCAGTATTTCAATTGGATAAGGACAATTCATAATCCGTTTCAAGTTCGTCGAATTAAACGCGTTCTTCACATCCAGGGTTATAATGGTGCAGTGTTTCTTAATGCCTCCTTTCCAGCACCTGTCCTGTATTGCATCTCGAGCTCCAGTTATTACCATTGTTAACCGTGATTTACGAACAACATATTCGTGTTCCAATAGACCTTCTTCTATTGATGACAAGAGTCTATTGTAAGTAATCCGACCGTGTCAAGCAAACAAAGATGACAATAATACAAAGGATCACTTAAATTATCTTCTTACTTTAGCAAAAGCTAAGCTGTTGACGTTTTCAAGTCTGAGGAACAAGAACCTCTCGAAGGCACGTGTTAAATATTTCCACAAATAAGTCCGGCCTTGTTTTAACGTTTTTTTTTATTTTATTCAATGTAACATAGTCTTCTTTAAGTTTGATACACTTATTCCAGCGATTTTCCAACTTCTTGCTCCCGCCCAAAAAGTAATTTTCTGGAAGATCTGCAAAATACTCCTCCGCGGCTTCGATGATTTCCTCTCGTGAGCTGAATTTTTTATTGATGAGCCATCTTTTGAGGTTTGGGAAGAGATAATAGTCCGAGGGAGCCAAATCGAGCGGATACGGTAGATGCGACAGTAATTGGAGCCGTAAGTCATTGATTTTAGCCATGCTTGCGATGCTCTTGTGCTCTTGTGTATTTGGAACAACCTCCATTCCCAGTGACTTTTCATTCCGAAACTTTTCACATACTTTGAACAATTCTTCTCGAGTAACCATAAGTATCAGAGTACTCTCATGATGAATTTGACTAACTAATACCCTATTTTCCTTCTTGTTCGCAAAGATCGTTTCATGAAAATTCTTTAAAAAGAGACGACCCACTGCGATTTGTAAATGGAGAATCTGAGGTCTATGCATTGGACCAATGGCATTATGAAAGGACTATTGCCAACAGCGTCGATGGCAAGGTCATACCAGAGCTTTCGATACTAACGGTAAGTGGTCTGTAACATCTATATATACACCGCCTGGCACGTATAAAGTAACCCTTAGGTGCTCCCAGTATTCGCGAATGGAAGCATTCCTCTAACATAAATTGCTGACTTAGTTATTGCATTGGTGAGCCAGTTAGCAGATAATCACTACGTCAATGTGAGGACATCATAAAAATACATACTTGTCTGTCATTAAAACCAGGGGAGCTAACATCTTTGAACAAATTCGGTACTATTCGGAATGCTGGTTTTGAGAAATATGTTACTAAAGTCGTACTTTAATCAGTATTTCGACATGTTTTCAGAGAGTCATAAATAGTCTAGTCTAATTCAATAATGAAGATCACTTTTACTACCTCCCAAAGAATAGAGATATTCCACCGAAGTACTACCACTATGGCCTTCGTCCGCTACTGCTACAGGTGCTAGTATGAAAGGTCTCATTGCAGTTAGAAAATGGAAGTCCGTAAAAATATCTAAGTTATATCGCTCGCTTATAAACGACTATATCTCTCTCTACAATCCCAAACCTTGTAGTTGTCCCATAATTCGATTTTGAATTACTCGAACTCCGGTTATACCAAATCTTTTATGATCTACGAAGGTGTATGGTTACGAAGCATTTCATTGGGGAAATCTTGAAAGAAAATAACTGGATTGTACCGTTAAATACCTAAATATTACAAACATCTGATAATTTTGATAAATCTGTTTGCATCAGTCGTTTGAACTTGTGCATTCTGTGCAGTGAATTTGCAGCTGTGTTTAATTTCAAAAAACGAGCAAGTGTTCAAGTCAATTTCTTAGCAGCGTTTTAATTTATATATATATATTTTTGAAATGGATTTAGTCCCCACAGTATACATGTAAAATTATAGTCTTGTGTGACGAAATAAAATTTTGGTGATTTTTTGAAAGTTGATGTTAATTTTTGAAGAAAATTATGTTTTTCTGTGTTTTTATGTAAAGTTCTACTTATCAACATGTCAAAACATGTCTTCGAATTACGACTTGTTTGATTGTGTGTTATATGTTCTTTTTGGAACTTCAATAAAAATTTGAGCCTTTTTGCGTTTTTTGAAAATATCGTTTGTCCAAAGTGTTCAAGTCCCGACTCAAAAAAACAATTTTGTTTTTTAATGTTTATTTTTGTTGTTATTGTTGTAGGATCAGTTTTAAGCGATATTTTCATTACAAGGCGCACATTGTTTGAACATACATATGAAGCAATCAGGCGATTTAATTTCGACAACCCAATCTTCAAGATTGAAGAAGAAACTCGAACGAAATGCCCAGATCATGCTTAACCTTTGTTGCGAAAGAAAAGAGGATAGGTTTCTTACTTCTAATAAGTTTTGGCTAGATTCTGCAATTAGTTTCAAAAATTATGCTTTTTCTGAAAAAAAAAAAAAAAAATGTGGTCGCCCTATAAAAAGTTTTGATGAAGCTTCGCAAAGAACCAAACGCCTAAGACAGAAACACTCATCTGAGGAATTAGTTTTTGCTGCTTAAATGAATTTACGGTCTTCAGGGCAAGTAGAAGCATCTAAATTTGTGAGAGATGTGACGGCAAGTTCGCCTAAACGAGCTGCAAAATATAGGTTGGCATTAAAGAAATTTGAAGGCGCTAAGAAAAAACAACTTTCTGGGAGAGAAGCTTTGTCGATGTTAGTTGAAGCCAAACTTACTAGACACCAATACAACATAATAGGCTTGAACGCTAACTAAGTAAAAATACAACTTGCCAAAAAAAAAGTATTACCCTGCGAAAGAACATATTACTGTTACGGACACTGTTGCTGATATTAAATTTGAGGCTTTACTTAATCATACAGTTAATCGGCTATTAGATGCTCAAAAGGAAGTTTTGGAAGTCCAACAAACGGATTCCTTGAACAATTTAAAGCTGATTTATAAGTGGGGCTTGGATGGTTCAGCGCAGTCAGAATACAAACAACATTTTTCTGATGCAAATGCTAAAGACACCAGTATATTCAGTGTATCCTTTTTAGCCTTACGATTGATCACAAACAACCCAGGAGAGCAGCAGCAATTAATTATTTGACAAAGTGAAAGACCCTCATGCAATTTATTTTTCAACATAAAACAACAGAAATAGTAAAGAACGAGGTTGAAGTAATGCGCAAGCAAATTGAAGATCTACAGCAAGTGACATATAAAATAAATAACATCGAAATGCATGTTACGATTGCTATGCTATTTACTATGGTGGATGGAAAAATTTGTAATGCCATAACAGACACGAAATCAACACAAAGATGCTTTATATGCGAACTAACGTCCAAAGATTTCAATAATATGGAAAAAGTATTCAACACTCTTGTAATAGACACCTCTCGATTAGAATTCGGACTATCTGTGCTTCATGCCTGGATTCGTTTCTTCGAATATTTGTTGCACCTTAGTTATAAACTACCTCTGAGGAAGTGGCAGGCTCGTGGAGAGAGAGAAAAGAAAATCTTTGCTGAGAGAAAAAATGAAATCCAAAGCAAATTTAAAACTGAGATGGGATTAGTAGTCGATAAGGCAAAACCTGGCTTTGGGAGCAGTAACGATGGCAATACAGCTAGGAGATTTTTCAGTGAGCCAGAAGTAGCCGCAAAGATTACTGGGTTGGATATTAATGTTATTCAAATGTTTAAAATTGTATTGCAAACTATAGCTAGTACCTACGAAATTAATGTGGACAAATTTCAAATTTGAAACTTTGTAACTGCCAGACTTTGTGGAAAAATATAAATGGTACCCAATGCCACCTTCAATCCACAAAGTTTAAATTTATGGCCCAGCCATAATAGAGCATGCCTTATTGCCAATAGGCCAATAAGAAAAAGAGAGAGAAAATTTCTCTCGCAAAATATCGCGAGAAATTTCTTCGGACCCGTTTATAACCAATTTGAGAAAAGTGCCTCAAAACGGGCTCATAACATTGAGAAGGATATTCTTGACTTATTAAAGGCACCTGACCTTCCATTTACTTCAGATGCTTCCGATACATCAGCTCATATTAGTTCCGATAGTTCATCCGACACGGAATAATGATTATTGTACATTTAACTCTTTTCAATTTCGTATATTTTGCATAAAAAATATAAAATATTATTATTTAAAAACAAGATGTGTGCTTTTTATTCATTTTCCAAGGGTTTAGTGCAATAAAATAGTTTTTGAAAGGAATTCATGCATTTGGCCCCTGTGTGCGTCGGTTTCGTCTGCATTGGCGATGAGCGGAGGAATATATATAATTATGAACTGAGGCATACAGTGGCAACAAACTTTTTCAAACAGACTTTTTTTTATAATAAGGTCTTAGAGAGTGTTGCAACTTGGAGACACAGGAACTTAGTACACGCATAAGTAAAACCATACCTCGTGCGAATTGAGATAGAGACTGGCGCCAGGTAGCTGTGAAATCCGGAATAGCGATCACAAATTAAGGTGAAATAAGTCCGGTTTTGGTAAGATCAGTGAGAAAGGCGTTTATAATTGTTCACAAGCAATGGAATCTGTTCATCTGAACAAATGTTTGACCGTTTTTAAATTCACTGTGAAACGTTTCATAAGTCTGAGCTTACTCAACGAAAATGTAATTTCGCATAGCACCATGCATTACTAATGGAGTCTCCATAATCAGAAGTACCAAACGCCGAGTTTTATAAATTATAATACAAACAGGGACAATAACGGACAAACACTATGCATGTACACAAATTCTCATCATGACACTGACAAAGTTTATGCCGCAAAACAATTTGAGGCAACTTTCTTGAATCAGATAAAACAAACTAATTACCATGACAAGTAAAAAAATTTGCGTGACAAGATATTAGCCATAACGAAGAATTCGACTCGTTAACTCGTGCACTTCAGCACGATTTAATTGTTTTTTTTTTTTTTTTTTTTTTTTTTCATGTGTACCATATATAATGTTCTGCATGCATTTTCCAATCAGTTGATGAAGTCATTGTTGTTTGAATTGAATTCTTTTCTAAGAAAATATACAAGAGCACCCCAACGATAAGTAACATCTTGATACTGTATCTAAAACTTATCCCATACACAGCAGGAAGCCATATGTTCATTAAAAGAATTTCCATCCAAAATCATACCTCAACCAAGCACATTGAGATGAGCAGAATTTCTTCCTATTTTTAGCCAATTCACGTAATGAAAGCATTTGCCAAGTTTCAATGCGCCACTAATAATATTGGCTAAACACAAATTTTGAAAGGAAAGAAGAAAAATCGACTAAAATTAACGACAATTGAATTTTTATTTGCATGCAAAGAAAATGATGAGTTTCCCAGAAATACAGTTGAGCTCCTGCTTAACTAGTGTGTGGCGGAGTATTTAAAAAAAAAAAAAAAAAAAAAATTAAATAAACATCGGCAACGCTTGTAAATACTAACCCCGCGGGACAGTGTTGTATCAAATTTCCTGTATGCAGGATCAAGAAGTCGTTTCTTTATTTTAAGGGTAAATAGAGTCCCTGTATCTACGCGTACATATGGGGATGAACAAATGTATTTTATTGAGGCTTTTGGTGGCAGTGAGCACGAGTGAACGCGGATATCCCGCCATGTGGTATTTACCATCGACGTTCTTTAAATAGAATTGTATCTGTTAATTTATGGTATAAGTACACTATATTATGTATAGAGGGTGCTCTGTACTTATAGACAAGGACACTTCACGAGAAAGATGCAAACTAACGCAATCATTTTTACATCCTGCAGTTCTTGGTTTGAAGGAAGTAATTCAAGTAGTTCTGAGTTCTGTTTATAGAAAACGAAAACAGAATCCGGCAGACTTTGGGAGTTTTTGGATCAAAGTTATATAAGACAAGTTTTGCAAACAATTTCTATTGTGAAGAGCAATTTATGTACAGACAATCAGCTATTGCTAATTTAATATTTTAAATACTTATTTGCATATGTAATTGCTTGCAATTACAAACCGGAAAAATGGGTAGATTTCGTGAAGTACGGGCCCAGATTTCTGTGTTTCATTCAGAAGGAAAATTGCCTACAAAGCAGTGAGAGCAGAATAACAACCAAGCGCTCTTACATCTTATGGAAAAATGCAGCCAGCCGTTCGTGGATTTCTATGATGCCAATCGATTTGAAATAGGTAACACCATAGCTAAAGAATAGTATAAAGTCACGCAGATGCCTGCTGATGGTCAGGGTTACAAAAATCAGGTCGACAATTTGGTCGACATTTTCTAGACGGTTAAAAGATCAGCGTCCCGATCAGAACATCCCATATGACCACAAAGTTGTCATATTAATACAATTGCCATTAGCAAATATAGAGTTGCACATTGAAGATTCTACGACATGTAAAGACAATACCGACAGCCAACATTTCATCACCTTACAACTAACAGGCGGCCTTTCCAAATGTATGGAAACAGTCAGCATCTCTGTGCCTTTTTGAAGACACCCGAATACGGAAAGTTGAACGGAAACACCTCCAAAATCGTACTCCAACGACTCTAGTGCAGTATGTCAACGCGAGTGATAAACAAAAAAACTACACAATACGTAGAAAAAGCTCGCTCTGAGCAGTGAATAGTTTCCATAGCAGAACCATCAATAGGATTATGGAAGTTCTATCTGGTGGTCACAGTACCGGGTAAAATTTGAATATGACTGCTCAAACCTTTCGAGAAGGTTTTAGTTTAGGCTTTGAAATTTTAGTATTTCAGTACCAATGTGATGAAATAATTTCCCGAAAAAAAAAGCAGTCGGTAACGCTTGACAGCACAACTTGCTTTTCTACATGTGCATCCATTAAGTAAGAGATCTTGGGAAGCTCTGAGTTTTTATAATGTCTGGACGTAAACAGACTTTAAATACAATCCCGAACCAGCTATATTCCAACAGCAAAGCAAATACTGCTCATTGTATGCTGACTAATGGCAAAACCATGTCATTAGTTCAAACACGAAGCCATTCGGATCATTGTATCTTGTTTAGCATATAATCCGCATCCTAGTATGCAATGGACGGAAAAATATTTTGTTGGCAACTATTGGGTCTATAACTTATTGAGGTTTGCGGTTTGCTAAGGGATGGCGTAACTTGTATTATTCCATTGAAACATGCGTTGGAAAGCTACTGTCATTATACGTCATTTCAGTATATGTCAATTATTTGAAGCGTAAACAATAATTTTTTTTCGCTCAAATAATATGAAGAAAACTGCTGCCGAAAGTCATCGTATTTTGATGGAAGTTTATAGTGAACATGCGCTAGCTGAACAAACGTGCCAAAAGTGGTTTGCACGATTTAAAAGTGGTGATTTTGGCTTGGAAGACGATGAACGTCCTGGGCAGCCAAAAAAGTTTGAAGATGAAGAACTGGAAGCATTACTCTATGAAGATTGTTGCCAAACACAAGAAGAGCTCGCAGAATCGTTGGGTGTCACTCAAGCAGCCATTTCAAAAGCACCTGGATATATTCAAAAGCACGGAAATTGGATTCCATATGAACTCAAGCCGAGAGACGTCGAAAGGCGGTTTTGCATGTCCGAAATGCTGCTGGAACGCCACAAAAGGAAGTCATTTTTGCATCGGATTGTTACTGGTGGTGAAAAATGGATCCATTACGACAACCCCAAGTGCGAAAAACCATATGTGAAACCCGGCCAACCAGCCAATTCAACGGCAAAGCCGAATATCCATGGCGCGAAGGTAATGCTCTGTATTTGGTGGGATCAGATGGGTGTGCTGTATTATGAGCTGCTAAAACCAGGTGAAACCATCAATGGACAACGCTACCGAACACAATCAATCCATTTGAAGAGAGCAGTAGCCGAAAAACACCCGGAATATGCGACCAGACACGAGGCAATAATTTTCCATCATGACAACGCTCGGCTCCACGTTGCTATTCTGGTTAAGAACTATTTGGAAAACAGTGAATGAGAAGTCTTACCCCACCCGCCTTATAGCCCAAAACTTTCCCCTTCTGACTACCATTTGTTCCGGTCGATGCAGAACGCCCTCACTGAAATACGGTTCACATCAGAGCAGAATATCTTGATTCATTCTTGGCTGCCAACCTGGCGCAGTTCTTTTGGGATGGGATCCACAAATTGCCAGAAAGATGAGAAAAAGTCATAGCTTTAGATGGGCAATACTTTGAATAATAGTATTATGCGGTAATAATACCGCACGAATTAAATTACATACCCAATACAACAATAATCCAAATGCCGGTTGATATTTAAAAAAAAAAAACCAAAGCCGCATTTTTATCGCAAACAAGAATTTGTACTGAAATTCTTTGACAAAACATTAAGTCGGCCAAGTGTACAAGAGGCAAGATAGATGAAGAAGTATCGAGTTTATTGAGCGTAAGTCTATCAGAATAAGAATGCATTCCCAGAATGCATTCCCAGAACGCATCGTTGTTCAAGCGCTAAACACTCCAGCTCGACAAAAAGAAAGTTAAAATGGCAAGCTGATTGTTTGCGAGTTAAGCAAATTTTGTGGAGTTAAAAAATATGTTTGGTCCTGACTTTGCAGTTCAGTCAGGAAAAGAAGATAAAAGTGAATTTTGAACGGATTACCCAATTAAGCAACACGTGCTTTGACTGAACAAGTCATTTACTTATTACAACCATTCTGTTGATAGTCAATCGCTCTGGTTGGGTTGAACACATGTTAAGTCTTACTTCATGCCGAACGAGATATATGAATGGCTGGATCCTGGTAACTTCTTTCTTCTGGTGTAGATCGACATTAAATCAAGGACTTTGATTCTGGTTTGACCATCAATTCAAATTGTTATATTCTTTATAAGTCTTACTACACGATAATAGAACAATCTGAAATTGAAAAATGCTCGGAGACATCCTGTTCAAATAGAAAGATAAATCTTGAATATCTCGCTATTATAGGGAGTTTAGGTGAAATGCAATCGGTTGTCATTGAAGTCGTGGTCGAGGGTTTTTTAAGTCCCACCACAAAACATGAAATATTCCTACGCATCCAGGTTCACGGCCAAAAGTAACAGGAGCACGTTGATTGCATCATGTTAAGTTCGTAGCACATGATCCAGCCTGCCTCAGTTTTTTTTTTGTGTTTACTTTCTTTAGGTCACCAAAAGTGAGAGTAAAATCACCAAAATCAGACTATACGAGGATGGATCAATAAGTACCCGTTTTTATTAACAATTGACGTTGCTGAAGAGTATAACCATCTTTGAAATGAAGACAGACCAAATTTCAAACTGTATTTCAAATTGTATTTAAAGTGTTTGGCTCTTTTTTTTTGTGTAAAAAATCCAACCGTAATTAAATTTGTATTTTTGGGTGAAAAACACATACGAACAAATAAAAGCAACGTTGGATACCTTTATGGGGACCGTTCATTATTTATGACAACCTTGGCCGTACATCTATTTTTGATAAGGGACGCCCAGGCCGCGCGGCAAATGTGGTCATTTCAGCAGTGCGCGAAGTAGCAGAGTTGGTGTATCATACAGAAGATAAAACGGATACTGCTATCAACTTCGAAGCAGTGCTTGAAGATACTTAAGTGAAATCATCAGCTGAGGGTCCGATGGGTGTTGCGATTGCTCATAGTCGACAACCAGTAGATACGGCTGTCAATTTTGAAGCACTGTTTTGAATTCTTTAAGCAAATTCCGTTTTTTTTTTTCTTGTTGAGCCATCACAGCTAATGAAAGTAGGCGAATCTACCCCAAAGAAGTCAAAAATGGTCCCATCGATTGGAAGATTCGTGGCTGCGATTTTTCGAGACCCAAAGGGAATTATCCTCATGGACCGATTTAATATTAAATTGACAGATAAACGGCCTCATTTGCCAAAGAAAAAAGTGCTCTTCCACTACAACAACGTAACAGTTAACTCATCCGGAATCGATATGGGCGAATTGCAGAAACTACGGTTCAAATTCGTATTCGTCTGACCTGGCTCTCTGCAACTTTTTTTGTTACCTAACATGAAAACGTGAGTTGCAAGAAAACAAAATTCAGCTTGAACGAGCAGGGCATCGTGGAGATTGAAGCCTATTTTGAATCTTTAAAGGAATCATACTTTTTAGATGGTTTAAAAAAATAACAAAAAAACAATTGTAAAAAATTTTTTCTTGCCAAGAATTATTGGTTTTCTTTAGGTTCAAGGCCTAGGATGATGTAGTCACTAACATAACAAAGATGAGAGCTAAATCTCGTAGGAAACTCTAATTATTGTAGTAGCAAAGTACATAGTCGGGTGATTATAAGCAGACAATCTCTGATTCTTTGTTTTCTCACTGAGAAATTTATTTCGCTAAAGCCTCTTCAGTCTTGTTCGCAGCTCACACACTGCGATGACTCAAAATCTCACAAACTTTGCTTTCCGTTTAGTTATCCTAATCAGGTATTTCCGCATTAATTACAACAGAGAAAGAACACAAAAATCTCACAAGACAAAGTCTCCAACTAATGACATAAAACCAGATCTGCAAAAAAGATACAAGTTTACCCAACGCTTACACGGTTGTACCTATATATAATTAGAGTATATTCTGCTGGGAAAAAAAATTACGAAAGAAGAATAAAACAACAGAAAAGCGAATGAACTTCTTAGAAAAGATTATACCGACAACAGAATGGTTTCGTTTTTCACATCATAAAAAAAAAAAAAAAAAAAAAAAATTACTTTTTCTAGCTAAATGAGAGCCTGAAAGCCGGCATCCATGGGTGTTATTTAAGAATTTCAATCTCATAGTTAATAATCATTTCCTTGTCATTTTGGCAAAAGTTTTAATTTACATTGTTGAACAATGTAAGAACAATTTCAGCTATTCCGTAAAGTGCATCTTGAATGGAATATCCTGTTTACTTTGTCAGCGCAAAATAGAACATCAACAAAAAATTCTTCTTCATAAATTTTATATAAGTAACCTCAATGTGTGGCAGGCAGAAAAGAAAGGCATCTGGCAAGAGAACGTTAGAAACAACTAGAATATCTAAGAATCTATAAGATAAACATATAAAACATAATAGAAAGCAAAAAAAAGATACACATTTCGTTTTTGACCTCATTTTGAGGGCATACGAGTACATCGCTTGACTAGGCAACATCACATGCCGGTGTTCACTTAGTTTCACTTTGGTGCCATTCTGGCTTTGAGCTATTTTCATCAAAAAAAAAAAAAAAAAAAAAAATTCACACAAATTTTTAAATCTGAAAGTATGTGGGAATATCTTTGAAATTTTCCATCACACAATTCGGTAACGAGTCCATTTTTACTCTAACGACGATGAAAATTAGTAACAATATGAAAATTCTTTATTTTTTTTTTTTTTTAATTTATGTACGAATACCAACGAATAAAAAAAAAAATTGCTCAAATACCCAACTCAGGTGCAGATAACAGATACAAAATTAGAATCAACAAGCAAAATAAACAAAAAATCATTTAACGAAACAGTTTTTATTTTATTTTTTTTCAACAAAACATCGTGTGATGGACTGTGTGCAGAGAAACAAAAAGATTTGACGATTTTTTTAAACAAAAAAATATTGTTGTGAATAAATGTTATATTGGAAAATACCTGGTCGTTGTTGTCTTTTTTGAAGAACTGATTTGTATTTTTATTTATATAAATTTTTTTATTTTTTTTTCATATATAAAATGTGTGATTTAGTAGATTTATTATTGTTTAAATGTAAATAATCATTTTTTTGTTTTGTTTGTATATCAGTTTTATAGTATAGCGAAGAATTAAGCGTTTTTTTTTTTTTTTTGTTTTGTTTACGCAATTTAGTTTAATTTATTATTTTGTTATCGAAATTTATAGCAGCGTGAAAGAGAGGAAAAAACAAATATTATTATTATTATGATTTAAATATAAAAATAAATTTTATGTAGAAAAAATATGTCTGTGGAGTTTCAAGAAAATTCTAAGCACAGATGGAGGATTGTAGCTTTTTCTTTAGAAACCACCTTTAGAGGAGTAACATCTATCCCTGTTTATTAATCTGCTTTTTTCACATAGCAGATATACATACGTATGATGCGGTAGTTAGATTTTGTCAGCGTAAACGTGGCAGTAACTATGACAACAGATCAGTTCTGATAATTTTACCTCGTCTCGTCCAACTTGACTTACCAAACTTATAAGCCCGAGTGTTGAGCAGGAGATTTCTATCAATATAATGCCTTTTCAGAAATGACTGAACCTCAGCAAGTTGGGCGATTGAATTCGCCGTGTCGTCAATAGTCAGCCTCCTTTTTTAACAATCAAAATATTCTTTTGACTACTCTTAAGATGCCCGAGCATGTGGTTAAGTTTTTTCGGAATATTGGATAGGAAGACAGAAAGATATTTGGACTTTGCCTCTGTCATTTAATGGGAAGACTATATTATTATTAAATTACAATATAATTGCACTTCTTGTTGTATTTTATGCAGCCATTAGCAAATGTCTTTCGGGCACCGTTGGGATTGAATGCCGAACTGTCCGATGGAGAAGCCAATACACTACACAATATAAGCCTCCTGGCCACTATATATAATCTACTGTTGCATTAGTCTCGGATAAGGACTGATTTACTGTTGATGATCCCGTAAAATTAAAAAAGGATGACGACGTTCGGATCTACTTATAAAATGTTCGGACCTTAAGCAACTAGCGAATGTTCTAAACAGCTATAAAGCTGATGTCGCCGAACAAAAAAAATGAAAACTGCAGAAAACAAAAGATGCATTTTTTTGGGTGCGAATTTGTTGTGAACGGTAGACTAAGGCAAGGCGTCTTAAGCTTGTGACACATCAGCGAACGTATTGTAATAATTTGAATCCACACTAAATTCATGAGTATAAGCCCGATATGCACTTACGCTTCCCAGAAGAAATAGATAATGCTACAAAAGAATGTGCCTACGAGTTCATTTCAGTTTTTTTTTAACGCAAATTAGGAAAACAGGACATTGTAGGCATCATTGGAAATCGTAGCTCACTCGAGTTTAAGTTTGCAATTGGACTTGGGGCAATAAAACTTGCTTAGCGGAAATCACTGTGGCTACCACTTGGTTTGCTGACCTGTATTTCTACCCATCACCAGATTATAAATAAGAAATCCAAATAAATCATTTTGCGATATACGCTCATATTCTTTCAGTATTACGAATGCCCGAACATTCAGAGCAACGAGACACCGACAATTACCTAGTTGAAGCCAACTGCCGGATATTTTAGATGCCACTACAACGGAGAAGCACTGTGAAGAGATTCAACGGCTTTAATTGCAACAAATCATCTGAATCTAATATCAATCAGCGTATCGTCAACTCCCTTACAAACTGTCTTAAGTGACAAAAATTAATAGCATCGATGTCAAGAGCCCGTTAGAAATATCCCAACTGATGTGCTAGGTTACACTCGACTACCGTCACGAGATCCATTTATAAAAACAACTCACCTATGACGCGGCATTTCATAAAAAAATAAGACTGGCTTATGAGCTCTAACGGCGATGTAGGAATGCAAGAACACTAGGACGTATGGACAAAAATGAAAGGGTATGAGAATCTTGCAATCGAAGAATAACGTTTTGAAATTTCATACATCAAAAACCCTGACAGAAACCTGTAAAGATGGGCAAGGAAAGTGGGTGCTAATTATCTAGAAAAACCACTTCTGCATTGCTAAATGGCGAAGACGACCTAAACTTTGCTGTCAGGAAGAATGAACCATTAATTGTTTCAAACCAAGATTTTCACTCGTCGCTCTACCAATCAAAGGTTAGGATAGCACAACAAGGCTGGCTGCCGAACTATTTAGGACACCAGGAGATGACCTGATAGAGACCTTACATTAAATCATTTCCATTACCTTCCACTATCTTAGCAACGTTTGTCTAATGGACAATAAAGGACATCTACTCAGCTTCGCCAATTATATGTAGAGGCAACATCCTTCATAACATCTCGTACAAGATCTTGTATGCTATATTGAGAGAACGACTGAAGCCAATTGTCATCGATTTCGTTAGCTTTTGTCACAAAGCCTTAGATCGGGTAAGTCCTAAAATACCAAAAATTCGCAACCCAAACCCTAGAAACACAATTTCTGCAAAAATCTGCATACGTTGATGACATTGGCAGAACCCAACGAGTTGCCACTGTTATCCTCACAAGTATTGAGAAACACTAATGAGACTCTATATAGATCTATAATCATCCCAGTCCTGTTATATGGTGCAGAATACCTGACGTTAGTAAAGCCGAATGTCATTGGTCGTTTTGGGCGCAAGATTCTTCAAGCGATTTTTAGTACAATTTACGTTGATGGGCTTTGGAAAAGCAGATATTATGGCAACATCTACAAGCTGTACAGCGACATCGACTCCGAAAACTTTGTCTCAGTTGCCTGAGATGGCTACAAGATGTAGAGCGAATAAATGAAAACAGAGAAACGACGCAGTAGAGGAAGACCTCGACTTAGATGACGCACACAACGGAAGGGATCTCAACTACAATATCTTGGAGTGCTTAGTCGGGGGTTCAGGTCACACCTTACTTGAGCGCCATCTAAGTAAGTATGTAAGTAAGTTACGTATTCGATAGACCCAATCTTCTTGAAGGAGGCCATTGAGGTTAAGTTGGTGATGCCAAACTTTAAGAGTTTCTAGTCGCAGAAAATGTGATAATACTAAACACATGCTGCTAGAAATGAAGGACAAAGATTTATTGTCATGCACGAAACTTTGGTGTTGACAACAACGGCTTCAAAGTATAATAGTTAAGGAAGTAACCTATTAAGTTTCAGAATCACTCTCAGCACCTGAGCTCGCTAATTATGTAACTAGGAACTGATTGTTACACTCAAAAACTACAAAACGTTTTCGTTCCATGAGCTTATCCCTAGAGTATTTGTTAGAGCAATAGCATTGGCAATATTAAAAGCAACCAACTCTTGCATTTTTTACAACCGTCTGAACAACGTCAGGTCCCATTTCAACCTTTATTACGAAAAGAAAAATGCAAACAATCCATTTAATTCCATCCAACACGCACAGATAGGAAGAAACAAGGAGTACAATCTGATATTCTATTCCGAAAAAAAAGCAAATAACACCCAAGCATCTAGAGGACTTTCCAACCCTAGTTCCCAAATTCAATTTTTTTTTTTTCCCCAATTAACGCACTTGTGGCATTTTTTCTTAAAAAAAAAGAAGAGGAAATCAGCATAGTAACCGTATAACCATCTTATAGGTCGTCACAAAAGCAATGCATCTTCCTGTTTTTAATAGCATTAAACGAGATTGTTTTGTTTATAAAAGAAGGCAGCCTTTACTTCGCCCAATTTAAAAAAAAATTACCAAAAAGCATCAGACTCAGTAATAACCGCATTTATTGATATACGAGTAATATATATTCCAATTTCAGGTCCCGAGAGACTTGCAATCTAATAAACCAAAATTCATCGGTGATTGATTGATAAATTGACAATAAACCGTACTATACCGTTATTGCAACGAAACTCAATCGAATTTCTAAAGACCAAGTGTGCCTTTCACCCAGATTAGATGGCATTGTGAAGTAATTGGATCAATTAAAGATAATAAATCAAGTTCATATGAGCAACTGACAATGGCATGAATGATTAATGGATTTCGATTAAAGACAAGTCTTTGGGAATTATCTAGATACAACCACATGTTTTGGATTTAATAGATGACAAAGGCTCTCAATAGTATTAAATAATGAAATGCATTAACAAGAAGATTAATTTAATTTAGTAGAGTATCCGTGTGTGGCAAATTAATTCAATTGTGCATACATATGTACGCAGATCCTTTAATCTATTAGATATTCAAAAGGTCAACCGTTTATGTCAAACTTTTCCATAACTTTCATATCTCATCGATACAAAAATTATGAAAGAGACGTGTTTAACCCATATCAACATGGAGACGATTGAAATATTGCCCGATTGTCTGTTCAATTCCTATCAGTCAACTTAAAAATTCGGTTCTTTTTTTTTTAGAATGAAAAGTAACAAAATATTTGTTGATTGATGCTATATAGTAATACATGGTGTCGAAACCGCAAATACTGCTTCCTTTACCAGATCCTAAGGATTCGGAGTGGATCTCCTTTTACTTCCATCTTCAGTTGAATTTTTGTGATCTAAGAGAATACTTTCCGGGTCTCTAGAGGACATTCTTTCTGCCTTTTAGTACAATAGAATGCAGACAACTTACTAAGCATTTTTATCACTTCTATGTGCTAAGCATAAACGTGATGACAATATTATATTTTCTGTGAATATTCGACTTACACTATACGCAACCTGTAAGATTAGAAAAGCTGACTTCCATGATGCTTGAGACCCAGACAGATGCTATGCTATTGTATGTGCTAAGTTTGCATGAATGTAGATACAACAATTCTTTTAAGCTCGTACGGTCCAAGTTCTTCACGGAATGCCATCCTTAGTTCCAGCTAAGTCCTATATCACTAGGAAGGCCTATGACGAAAAGTCATTTTTCACTTAGAAAACACAACCAATCACCTGTGCGATTATTAGATTTCTCCTGTAAACCTATAAAGAGGAATCGCTGGGCTAAAATAACCAAGATATTGATATAAAACTCAGGTTTCATTGGTTTCCAGCTTTGTAAACAGGTAACTATCAGAGTACTTATTCTTCTCTCAGTGGTAGCGCGATAGTCACACAGTAGATGACGGATAGGATTAATCTCTTTATCGTCAGAGCGTTCAGAATGGATACTTATTCTGCAGTACATTTTGATGGTAGCAGATACGACTCACGCATGCAACAGTACGATCTCTTCTTGCTATATGTCGGCGAAAGAATTTCAGCATTTGTGCGAGTATCAATTTAGATTCAGTCTTCACATATTCGACCAATTACTTCCTATTTAATGCCACCATGCACCATTTTTAATGGCACTTTGCCGAATCTGGAGATTCCTGCAGGTTACTTGAACCGAATATACCGTTTCAAAAGTCTTAATAGCTGCCTAGATGTTCAAGTAGACAATAGTTTATCTGCCACTCAATCTCAATCATACTTGTTGCGAACTAGATAATAACTTGGAAGACATTGCATCTATCATTGCTAGGATAGATGAACCCCTGCTCCCGTACCAATACCAATTTTAGAATCATCGCCGTGGAAAGCTAAACCATTCGTGTTGAAAATTTCATTACTCTCGCAATTATTCAGAACAGAAATTCCCATAGTTATCAGCAAAATTGTTGCAGACACCAAACAAGTTAGTGTGAACACGTCTTCTGAAATCGAACAGTCGTTTTAGTCATCGAATGCTACAGTACAGTAGTTTAACGAAAACAGACTGCACATGGTCTCTAGGCTGGCATACCGTCTTCTTTATTTTTCTGAAGCTAAAGAGCTAGTAGTACTTCTCTAAACCATTTCACCAGATCTGCTAACCGTACAATTTGACGCCTCAGGTAGAGCTGAACACTTTTTTGATAGGTTTTTTTTTACACATATGTATGTCCTTAATCCTTAATCAGACAGTCAGTCCTTAATCAGTTTCATCGATCTCTGGGGGCTAGAGGTCTTTTGTTGGTGAATATAGTAGAACCATCTCCATCTCGAAATGATTGACTTCTAGCCCTCTGCAATCAGAAGTCTTTTCATGTACTTTTAAGTCTTTTAAGTACTTAAATGGTAAAAGGTAAATACGAAATTAAGAGGGAAGTAACATTTAGAAGCGTTTACCCTGCTCCGTCACTGGTCATTTTTACGGTAACGTTGTCATTGGTCAAATTATCCTTCATAAAGCTGCATTGGCAATAGCAATACTGCCAAATTGGCGAAAGAAAATACTTGCTTCCATCTAAAAGCACACAGTTAGTTAGTGAAAATGCCGGAATTAACAGTATCTGAACTTTTAATTCTAAAGTATATGAATTTACATAAAAGAAATAACTCTTTTCCAGATACTGCTTGTGCATTCTTTGAGCATTGATGCCACCACACATTGTCAATCCATTTCTCATTATCGTTGCCACTTTAAATGCAAGTGGCAGTATTTCTAAAGCCCGTTTGACTTTCGATCATACGCCATTCTCAGCAAAAAAAAAAAATACATTAACTTCAAATCGTCAAGATCAGTTGTAGAATGATACAGCATTACCAGATTATCGTTATCATCCTCAGCCTCAAATTTGTATTCAAAAAAATTACACGTCTGCAATGAAAATTATTTTAAGTGTCACACTAAAGCCAATACGCAAAAAGCAACACGTCACTTTATGGTCTATGATAATCAAGGTCACCAAACGCAAACAAAAAAAAACCTACGCTCAAAACACTCCAGACGCCTAACAAATACCACTCATAGGTGTTAATTGAACAGCTATACTTGGAGAGTTCTAAATCAAACACAACACCAAATGGCAAACAAGAAAAACTGTACGTCCTCTTGACCTCATCAAAACAACTATAAACATCACGATATGGTTTTGGTCAATAAGATTCTTATTAACAACAGCGGCAATGCCATTCAAATTTGTAACACTTTAAAAATAGCGCTATAGCCCACATGCCAACAGAATGCCATAATAGTATTGCGCTTGAAACAAACTACGTCATCTTGTTCGAAGTTCTTCATTCATATGCAAACTCAAACACTGGAGTCCCTATGCCAGAAAGCCATTCTCCATTGCTTTCCGTCTACATCGTAGCTATGCCATGTGGTCCGAAACTTTAAAAGGAAATTTTCAATTAGCCACTGGAAAATATTGATTTATGCATGGCCATACCAACCGCAACTAACAATTGACAGCTGCGATAAAGTGGACAATTTAGCCCACAACTTGATAGATACAAATACATGCAAACACATACTCGCACAGATACTGAGGCAGCAGATACCGGTTGTCGTCCCACCAATGGCATTCCTTTAACTTTCAGCCGATTAGTGTCATTCTTCATCCGCATATTTGTCTAACCCTAGCCATTCATAAGGGGTACTCGTTCTTCGTATCCGTAATGAGTCAAATGTACAATACTTACTGGTATCGCTGGAAGTCTTGATCGGAAAAGATCACCAGAAAGACCCTACTTGGCAGCGATAGATACGGATAGCGTGGAACTCTGCAATTCTGTTTGTCTACCCAGTTTACACATAGTGACAGCCCACGATGTTATATTCTCACGAATGATGTCATAGTGTTAATTATAAAACTCTATCCGCTGTTGTTACTGGTTTCTGTGCTCTGTACTTATGGTTTACGATTGCGTGCTATTCAGTGAACGCGAGCACACACATTCAAATACACAAACACCCAAGAAATTATCAGACGGCCACATGAAATCGTTGGCTATTTGTGATTTTGCACGTAGCGAAGGGTAAGGTAGTGTTGACGTTAGTATCGTCAACGACGTCGGCGCTGACGTCGGTTGCAGAACGAAGTTTTCACTTTGCTTCGTGTCACAACGGCGACCTTGCGTGAAGTCAACCAACATGTTATGAACAAGATTATGAGTATCTTGCGTCGATTTTTGGTTCGATGGATTGGTGCGTTGGTGCATTTGGTGTAGATCGTCGAGATCGACAACACAGAACAGCAAAAGAGGAGAAAATCACGATCTTACTGACTACTAACGGTGGGCTGAACACAGTCAATTTATGGTATCTGTCTGCGTCTACTTTTTATCGAAATCAATCTTTTTGCGGATTATTTTCGCATTTGTGTGGGATGACAGGGAAATTGCTGAGGCGGGAATATTTTCGAAATTTTAGAAAGCCAACTGAGTACGCTATGTTCAAATATTTGGCACAACCTTATAGCCAATTGAGTATGTTAAATTATGTAGAACAGCTGCTACTGTTGGTATGGCATCGATGCTTTGAAAAACATATTTTCTTGAAATTTCCTGGCTCAATTAGCATTTTTGAGTTACAAACGTGCTATGCCAAAAACAAATGTCAGGGGTTTAAATCTGTCATAAGAATGACAGCTGTCACAAATTGAAAACAACCCAAGTGGAAGGCAGCAACTAAATTCAACACTGTTCCATTTATAGGACAAAATTCAGAAGTAATCAAGTCAAATTTGCAATGAGTTCGTAAATTACAAATGTCAAGAGCTATGTCATTTACTACATATGTACATACTCGTTTCTATCTACTTAACTGTCCAACACTTGTATTTTTGAAGGAAATTCAGGGTTTACCTACTTTTCCTGCGGATCTCGACGTTTATGGATTGACAGTATCTATGTCAAAATACTTGCTTCCTCAAGATTCGTTTTTTTTTTTTTTTTTCTTTGTCTTTGTAAAAAAGACTATAAAATATAAGCTTTATCGCATAGAGGAAATTTACTTGGTAAGACAGGGACCTAGTGAAGTCAATGTCATATGTCAGTATACTTTGACAATTGAGCTTGCTGTTGCGCAGTTGTATTCAAATTTAGTATCGACACTAAATACTGAAATATTAGAAAATTTATTAGGAAGGCATTAAGCCTGAAAATGTAACGCCCATATATGCAGTGAAATCAATGTAAGAATCTTTTTGTGGTGCTTCTTATGGGATTATGTAGACCAATTATTTAAATAAAAAATGCAAAAGTAAATTAATATCGACTCAGTCCGGTGTAGACCTATGTATGTTATTTGTGTTATCATTTTATCAGCATGGCAGGAGAGCAGAAGGTTTTTTTATAACACATCACTCAATAAGTTCTCGGTCGTACACATAGATGGCTCCGCTGTTGGCAGACCCATATGATTTCTAGGTAGTCTAACCTCCAAACGACACGTGTCAAATTTCCATGTCATTCCAACTAGTATTTTACAAGTTACAGTGATTTTAGTGAAACAACTTTTATTAGATTTTCAGAGAGATTGTCAGTCGCATGATTCGTGACGTTGGAATATTACTTTTCTATTTTTTTAGTTTAACATGTGTTTTAAACCCTGAATCAGAAAAGAAACATAACTTCTTTAATTGTTAAATCTGTAATGACTGAACTTCCACGGAGGATTAGTGACCGAATGGTCCAGTGGAAGATCTACCTCATTCTTCAGATGACCGCATTAAATCTAAAACAACTACGAACTTCGGGCAAACAATTACTGGATCTGCAACCAATTATTGACGTCGGAAAATAAACCCGCCATGCACGAATAAGAGTATAAGAATGCGGCCCTAACGAATAAATTAATTAATCGGACTTTCAAAGAATGATGAGTAAGCGCTTCAGTGATAAATTCCCTACAGTACCAGCACCCACAACGTCAGTGCCGAGTACATAAGTAACGCACCGCTGTGTCGTCATCACTCTCACAGCAAGCATCGCAGTATGTTGTATCACTAATGCCCAGCATACTTTAATACTTATCAAAAGCGTAGTCCTCCATCAATCAGCAGGAAAGTCGCTGACCTCTTAGATACGTCGGGTAGCACTTGTTTGGTATGTTGGCAACCTAAACTGTAATGATTTCTCCAATTGCGCTCATATGAAACCCAACTGTGAATGCAGCCTCTAACTAAGAACTCAAACAGTCTTAATGCAGGTTCGAGTACTGAAAAACTCTCACCTGAGACTAGCCTAGCAAATTCATCGATTTCAGTTAAACCCTGCATTCTCTTACCAGCTTGGTGGAGGTTAAGCAAGACTCTCAGCGCAGCTTGGCTGCAAATAATGCGAAGCCCCCTTCAACAATTTTTTGTTTGGAAAAGAGACGCAAATTTTTTAACGAGGAGTGAAATCCAACGTTGCCGTCCTCTAAATCTGTTTTGGAGACGTCCGCCAAGACCCAACTACATTCCTTTTCTGGCTCAGATCCTTTACTTTACTCTACTCAACTGCATCGGATATAGAAAGGTGAATCAAATCATCGAGTTCTAGATGCTATGTGCAAGGAATGCAAACGAAAGAAGAACTTTTATGATATGGATGTAGTTCATATAGCTACGAGTACTGTAAGATACGAAGCCAAATCAGCTCAACCACATTGAGAGAATAGATGACAAGGTTGAAGTTAAGAGCTTTTGTAAATATCAAGTGGTGGCGTACCTTTAGAATCAAGCAGTAGCACATTGTTAGAGAGTCATGTGTGGCAAAATGAAAAGTGTAAGATATTTTTTTAATTTCGTTGGGATCCTCCTATCCATTTACTCGTATGTTGTAGAAATCGGCCTCTCGGAAGCGTGCAACTTAAAGTGAAACCGCTACAACTATTATATCTGAACGCGATTCTTTTGAAAACTAAACGAGAACAATGCTACTGAACAAAGAATGAATTATAACCGCGCCATCAACAGTATTTTGTCTACTGTAAGCAGCGAGGATGAACGATTTTTGTGTATTTTTTTTTTTTCTGTCCTGCGTTTGAATGAAAATCCCTTGCACTGCACCCAATGACTATGCACCATGCCTTCGCATTTTATGAGTTATTTTCGTGATAAAATTTAACAATTGCCAAATTAAATAAAACAAATCATGATGTCAAGAATTATAGTATATTCGGCATCACAGGTTTAACTTCGAGGACAAAGATGCCACCTTACATAAATCTGCAATTTTTTTATGGACATTTCTTGTTTAATGTCAATCAGTTGCCTTTTGTTGCCGCACCTTGCGAGTATCTTTATTCATTTGAAAAAAAAAATCCAAAGTCCGAAGTCGTCGTAATTCATTCAAATGCAAACAGTCACCCAAGAGCTGTTTGGACTAAAATTAAAATTTCACAATTATTGTCTACAATATGTCAGCCCGTTTCCTAACACGACTGCTACACAAAGTTTAAAAAAAAAAAATTAGCTTGGTTAACAATTAAATCGCACAAACATATTCAGCTCAACTTCAGATTCACGTTTAAGTTGCTGCGGTGATTCTCAAACAGACAAACTGTCATGACTCTAAAAAGTCGACATTTGCTCATGTCTATCACACTTGTCTAGTTGATTTTTTTTTATGAAACGATTACAAAACACTTTACCTTACTTAGAAGCTTTAATGGTGCTCATACCGCAACTCAAATGTGAACACCATGTCATTCAGTAGTTAGATAATCAAGTGCTTACGAATACTTGGCAGTTTTATGACATCAGGAACTGATTATTCAAACAGTTTAGCTGAATTTTTACCACATGGCTCGGTATCCGTATGAGCAAACAAACAATGATTAAACACATTTGTCTTACTCTTTGAATATGAAAAAATTATTTTGATGATCGCTCAACTGATCGTCAAAATGATCATCAAACAGATGGCAATTTAATCGTATTTGGTTTCTTTTAAGGTAAACCGGCCATTGAACTGACATTCTTATCGAAATCCTCCAAATTATCTGCGACAAAATAAATATTTTCTCAAATTTGGCTTTTTGGCAAATTTTTGAATCCACCTCTGAATCCATCTCTTGTCAAAGCATTGCCTTATTTGTATTCCTCATGCATAGAAAGCTCTGTCTGAAGTAACAAATCAACGGACAAAGTTGGAAAAGAAAAACGCAACTAAGTATCTCTTTGGTAGATCATTGACTTCTTGAAATCCCAGAGTAGTACGAGTATTTATTGTGTTTACTGTCAATGGCGAATGGAACTTTCCGTCATCTAATAAGATAAACAATTTTAAGCTTTTGAGTAATTGTCTGATTAAGATCGTCATCGTCGAGGTGACATGATTGCCGTATTGTTAGGATTTTTTTTTCTCATCTCTTATTTCTCTAAAGATCACTTAATAAGATCCAATCAATTGAGCGCCCAATTGAGATTGAAAAATCTAATGAAGACCGTACTGATGAATGCAGTTACTCATTGAGAAATAAACTGTTGAAATGCTTTTGTAGATCACTGTAAGCCGACATCGACACTAAAACCGATGCCGACAGTGTCACCGTCACCGACAGCCTACATACAACCTACAGATACAACCAACGTCCGACAACTGACAACAGGGAACAGACACCGGCATAATGCAATTACTCGTATTTCGTATTTCGTCGGGCATAAATAAATCGCGAATTTAATTTCTCATTCAGTAGAGCGTGACATCAATTATTCATGCCATCTGATTATAATCTTTTTTTTCGCTATTTAGATTTCTTAAGAGCACCTTTTTAGAACGGTACTTTGGTGGTTTATTCCTCTGTCCTCATGATCAACGTTCGGAAGCATTTGGAAAAATTTGAATAAATCCATTTCAATGAAACGAACGGGCTTCATTTTAATGAATGTTTAAGGCGGAGAATGCACTGCAATGTATCAGAATAGTATGCAAGCAGTCTAAACTACGCTGGTCGACATTAAGGCGTGGATTGCATGTCGATCTACAAGGAAACATAGATAACAAGCTCAGCCAAGAGAGCAATTATCATAATTGTTCAAAGGAATGTTGTATAGATTTTTATACAATGGTGCAGATTGACTGATGTTAACATATTACGAGTACAGAGATTTTCTGAAGAATGATGCTAAAGAAGCATAGTCTATCTAAGCCGTTTTTCAACATCAATGGCCTCGGCTTTCTACCTTTATGGAGTAGCACATTCTGTACAATCTGACGAGTTTGGCATGGATGTCAAAGCTACACATAAATCTATTAAGCTCGTCTCTATAGAAGTTCTCCTGTGCTGCATCTCATTGAGTTTCTCTACGATCAGCCGTAGTATGAATGTGTGATAAGTAAGTCCACAATAATTCGGCATAAAACAACACTAATAGATCCCAATCGAATCTTTAACAAATGGTTTCTGGCGTTCACACAATGTTGACACTATGTCGAAACCAAGACACTATGGTTGGTGTAGTTTAAACAGTGTCCTTTCTTTTGCAGCGGTTAAGCAATGCTGTCCTTTCCTCCAATCAAATCTTGAAAATGACTTGATGAATGCTTTCTATCAAGCCATCTTCAGTTGCCTTTAAGTAAAACATAAAACTGGGGATAGATTTCGTACCATATACTTCTTAAATGATGCCAAACACAACTTTAAAAGAATGTGAGTGGTTTTTCATCTTTATACACCCTGACTGACTCGAACTGCAACCAACTTCAGACTGCTATAATTTCCAAACCGTCCATGACAGTCAGCTCAAATTTCGATACATGACAGATAATTTCATTATTTATAAGCCTTTCAAACGATTTGCGTCTCAGTTGTGTTGAAAAAATTTTATACGCGATGGAATTCAAACGTGATAGTGTGATTGCTTTATATTTGACTGGAAAACCACAAGTAGCTATCGTTAGAGCCCTCCAGCACCTCAACGTGAATAAATCATTTGTGTCTCGAACCGTAGCTCATTACCGTGATACTGGCAGCGCTGCGAACCACCATAGAGTTGGTCATAAAAAAACAGCAACATCAGCAGAAATGGTTCGGAAAGTGAAGGCTCGAATTGAGCGAAATCCGCGTCGAAATGGAAGAAAAATGGCTCGTGAGCTTAACATATCGTTGGAACGGATGCAACACATACTGAAAAATGAGCTTGGGCTCAAGCCATTGAAGTTCCAAAAAGCATACGATCTTACACCGTAACAGAAAAAAGTTATAGTAGAGTCGAAAAAGCGAAGGAGTTGCTACGCTTGCACGAAAGAGGTGAGTTGCCGAATTTGGTTTTTCCGATGAGTCGCCATTTGTTATCGAGCAATATGTTAACAAATAAAATGACCGAGTTTACTTGCCAGAGAGGTCCTTCGAAAATTAACACCTTCGGACGGCCCCAGAAAGCAGGCAGCACCGATGGTGATGGTTTGGGCCGCCATAACCGCCGATAGTCGCTCTCCGCTCGTATTTTTGGACCGTGGCGTCAAAATTAATGCGATCGTATACCGTGAAACTGTCTTAGAGGCAGTATTGAAGTCTTGGGAAAACAATCATTTCGGTCGGAGAACGTGGACATTTCAACAAGACTCGGCACCGTCTCACAAAGCGTCAACCAAGATTGGTTAAAAAACAATGTTCCACACTTCATTTCTTCGACACAATGGATTGCAAATTCTCCGGATGCAAATCCGTTGGATTTCTCTGTCTGGGGTATTTTAAAGACGAAGGTTGGCACTAAAAAATACCACTGCCACTTGCGTGCAGCGTGCGATGCTTTCTTCGGCCGCCTCAAGGCCATTAATCGCGCCAAAGTTGGACGTATTGAAAACTACTAATACAATTTGAGAATTTATGTATTTTCCAACATTTTTTGCTTTGGCACAATAAAATGTATCAAAAAAATTATAGCATTTTAAAAAGTTGCAGTTCGAGTCAGTCAGGGTGTAGAATACCTCTCCATCGACAGGCTCCAAATATGATATCACGACACTATTCACGCTATCGAATGCCATCTCAAAACCGGTGAAAGGCAAGTCGAGCGGAGTAGAATTTGATATAGAGTGTTCTTCTTGATTCTGGCAACATTGGTATGTACAATCTACATTCCACCAGCAATCTTTTTATTGATCCGGGGACTGGAGCACTTATTCAAATCTGAGAACCTTGCGTTGCTATTCAATTGAATTAACAGCATCAAATGATTGACTGACCTACATCCGATATCAGCAAGGAAACGTTTAGGCTTTTCACGACAAGTATATTGGGGCTGCTTATTCTGGCAAACTCAATATTAATGTGTTCGCGCTTATCCCGTCTGACAATACATTGAACTTCCTCCCTTTCAGTTCAGTTCAGACGTTTCTACTCCTAAGACTGCTGTACGAGTATTTCAAATTTTGAGTAAAGTGCCTTCATGTGCCACGGGCCGTGGTAATTTTGTCTTTTATCGACATACGATTATGTATCTCAGCCGTCCGATTGGGAAAATATTTTCCACAGATTTCCAACGATCGTTCACAGCTGTTCAATTAGATCTACAATAAATCCAGTTTCTGAATTGTTAGTACACAGCGGGATCTGCTGATTCAATACCAAAGCATTCTTAACTTACCATATGGTTGTAGCATGCCATTCGGACATCTGCTCCCCATTTGTTGCAAACGTCGTTAACAAATAGTTAGCTAATCGCTCTGTGATCTATTTGGTTTGATGTTGGCTACCTACGTACTCGTATTTCATGATCCAAATTATATTGTGACATATTCGGTGTTCAAACTTCCGGTTGGCATCGAAAACTAATTTAATAGTGACCTTTCTTACATTACTTTAAAATCTTGACTCCCGCAGACTCACTAAGACACAACATGCCTATCTTGTGCCACCTTATGAAATCTCTCAAATCAAAGAATTTTTTTTCGTTCTGTGGACTTTGTTTTTATGAATCAAGAAGAATGTTCACAGTCGATATTTGTCCGGCCTTATGACCAAAAGTCGTCCGCATCCGAGACGTTGATTTCCGGTTCGAAACAATTACAACTAACCGACTCTTATGTTGACAGTTGCGGTACTTCGCAATCTTCTAAGAAATTCCTTTATATTGTCGTAAGAAGCTGTGAAGTAGTGCATATTAGCAGGCTGCTATTTCAGACTATAATATTAATGTTTGGACGTCCTAAATGCTAAGGGGAGCACAAAAGATCTTGCATTAAGGCCTTGCATGCCGGTTATGAATCAGCTTATATATTTTTTTCGTCTGGTAAACATTTATTAATACGAGTATACCATATAATAAAAAAGAAATACTGTGAGGAGAACAGTTGCTATCGCAAGAAACCAACAGGACGTTTTGCCAATCGTTTATTCCATCAATCTGCCACCTGCATTAAGTGCTGAATATTAGTATCATCAATCTCAAAACGCTGCCAGAAATGCAGCAACTGATGAGTGCTGGATTTCACCAGACCACTGTCGACGACGAACGAGGAAATGAAGAGCGCTACTCGAGGGACAACGTTGGGAAACTGCTATCGGCAACAAAAACAACGCTTATTTGGATGTGGATTCGTCGTTTTAGGCAGACTTGGGCAAAAAGTCTTAAGTTTCAATTATGTATGTGAACGAGCACCTCACGAGAATCCGCACCAAGGCTAAATTCGCCAGAATTACCCTAATATGCGCACATGCCCCCACGGAGGGGAAAGACGACGTCACCAAAGAGAGGTTCTACGAGCTCTTAGACAACATATACGAGCAGTACTCTAACTATGATATTAAAATTATCTTATGTGATGTTAATGCAAAGATAAGAAGAGAGATAATCTTTGGTAGTACTGTCGGAAAGTATAGCCTACACACCACGACTTCACGGTGAGGCGAAATAGTGTCATAGCTATTACGCGGTCTCCGCATCTCGATATTCAACCGTCAACCAGACTGACCACATTGCAATCGACGCAAGGCACTCCTCCAGTATTATGGCCAACATTGACTCGGACCACTACCTTATTGTAGCCAAGGTGCGGCTTCGCATATCCCGAACACCGCCAAGAGAAGTACGAGTAAATACTGTGAGAAAGTTTGACGTTGGACGGCTAAAATCGCAAGAGTTCACCAGATCCTTCTCCGATCGAGTCTCTCTCAACCTCTCAAGAGGTTCTATGTAGCCAGAATCAAGTATTGAAGACCAGCGGCAGCACTGGCAAAAATCCACCAGAGACGCCGCCTCTGAGGTGGTTGATTTCACTAGACCTCCACAACGAAACCCCTGGTTCAATGACGAGTGCCGGCAAGCACATAAAGCGAAATAAGAGGCACACAAAGCTACACACAAAGCGGCACACAAAGAAAGACCGAAATCTGCAAGGGCGAACAAGGGAACATCATAGTAGAGTCGCAGTCGATGCTGAGGATAATAACGGCGAATTAAATCCCGCTGTTAGGCAGAAAGAAACATTCGACCTTGACGATGAAGACCAACAATTCCAAGAAGTCGAAATCGATACAAACCACCTTTTTATCGATTTTAGTCCGCCTATAACAGCATTTATAGAGAGAGAACCACCAGAACCACCTCTAGTTTTGGCATCCCTTCCAAACTCGTTTGGCTGTGCACGAGTGCACGCTGCTCAATCAAGGTCGGTTAAAAAATCACCTTCGATTTCAAAAAAGGATTTAGACAAGGCGACGCGCTATCATGTGACTTCTTCAACATCGTTCTTGAAAGAATAGTGCAAAACTCAAACGGTAATGCCAGAGACACTTCCTTTCGTCCATCTACTCGCCTATGCGGCAGAGCACAGCGGGATATCACTGGCACTTTTGTGAGTATTGAGACGGAAGCGGCGAAGATGGATGTACACAACACCGACGTCTCGAACAGAACGTCACTATAGGCAGATATAACTTTGGGGTAATGAGGGACTTTGTCTAACTAGGCTCCGCTATGAACTTAGGCAATGACACCAGCGCTGATATTAAACGAAGAATAGCTCTTGCCAAACGCTGTTTCTTTGGGCTAAGAAACCAATTGAGTAGCAAAGCTCTCTCTCGAACAACTAAAATGACTCTTTACAAAACCCTTATCATCCCAGTCCTTTTCTAAGGTGCATAGGCATGGACTCTATCAAAAGCAGATGAGGTTACTCTTGGTTGTTTTGAGAGGATCTAGCCAAGATCTTCAAATCCACTCCCGAGGGATGGCGCAGTAGAGGAAGACCGCGACACAGGTGGCGCACGAAAGTGGAAGGGGACTTTAGCCAACTAAGCGTACGAAACTGGAGAAAGCTGGCCAAAGATCGTGCTGGTTGGAGACGCTTGTTGGTTGAGGCCCTGTAGCCCTGGACTGTAGCGCCACCTTAAGTAAGTAAGTAAGAGTCTGTAGATTGTCAAACGGCGGGGTAGGTCCTACCCAGAAAAAACCATTCAATTTATATTTTAAGTATAGCAAGGCTGCGGAATTAAACGTCTAACCTGCGGAGATATTAATATATTTAAAATATGCAGAAAGATATCAGATGTGTTGTTATAAGATACATAGTGATGCTTCGACTACTTCTAACTGCAATCGAAATACCTAAGCGCACTCAATCTCAGTTTCACTAAGGATGTTAGGAAGATTCCTTTTTCGTTTGACGAGGTGTTTTCATAGTTAAAATTCGAATCGTAGTATTTAGTTAACGGCCAGCAAATCCTGGAATTTTGAGACCCTGTGCAACTGTATTCTTAACAACTTAACAGGCACATACAAATCTCGATACCAGCGTTGACATGAGCAATCCTTGTCGAGGCTTTAGAGTAACTATGATGTAGGGCTTTAGATAGTGTTCGGAAGTGTAAATTGCCTGTCGTCGTTTCTGAAGAAGCTACTTCGTTGTTACTCAGATCCAGGTCTGTTATGCCCAATAACGAAACACATAACATAAGTCTCACAGAAAATAGTTTGAATCACGGGAAATATTAATTTCCGAATTTGTGACTGACTATAGAATGGAAATTTGGTTAGGAAATTCCTGAAACCACATCACTTAATGCAAAGACTTTTCAAACTTTTAAGGGAGATGCGCAGTATGCGAGTATAAGTTTGCTAATACTTCAGTTTTACCTGAATCGTATATTAAATCTGAATTAAATCTGCCTCTTCATAGCATTTGCTTTTTATTTTCTTCTTCTCACAAACCCTAAATAGAGCAGTGATGCGAAATATAAACATATGCCTAATCCGCTTGCCAGAATAGAATACATATAATGTAAACATCTTCTATCATTGTTTATACAAAAAGATGGAACCCACTGACGCTGTATTTTCATATCGTTTTCTACGTTCTCAGGCATACATTACTCATAAAACTAATTCAGAGAGGCGTTCAAACATAGCCAACAAAAATTAAAAAACAAAAGATATATCGCCTACGTTGAGTAATTAAATTTTCAGCGAATAAATTTGGTGTTTAAAGATAATTTCATCTCATCAAATTCGTTCTAGATGGAACGTTTTTATTATTTTTGTTTATTTACATCCACACGCAGATAAATGTATAATACTTGGAGTTTAGCACAAAGTTATGAAGTGATTTTAAGCTTTAAATGTTATTGTCTGACGTTATTAAGCGATAGATGAAAAAGTATCGAAAATAAATCTAAGAATTATGAGAGATACAAAAGGAAAACAACAGAAATTCGTAACCAAACAAAGTGCTAAACGATGATGTCATTATGTAGATTTAAACCGCAAACAAATTGAAGCGGAGAGTAATTTGACTTCCAAATTGTTGATGTGCTTGTGGTTCTGTGTATCTGAATCTGAATCTGAACTTTTGCAAGTATGTTTACGAGCAATTAAACGATCGATATTGAATTTGAATTACACTTGCGAATTGTTAAGTAAATACGTAACTATATACATAGAAGCACGAGTATAAGTTGTGAGCAGTTCCAAGGAATTTAAAAGTGAGGGCTATAACTCTCTTCCCAGCTGTATCCTTGACATTTTTTGTAATATGTGTGGCGTGGAAACTAAACCAGAAACAGAAACTGAAATACTACTCCAGGGTATAGGAAAACTTTCGATTGCCATTCTACTAAGTATTTTGCGCGCCCAATTCAAGGAATGACATCAGCTTTTATTATGGTAAAACCAATGTAACATGTCTGTTAATGTAGGTCAGCAATTCCGTCCATAAAAACCGGAATTGGGCGGTAGATCACATATGGAACAGTATATAAACTTTTGCTGCACAATAAAGAGGAAGTAGAGAAATACAAGACAAGAGGAGGGATTCTTTTTTTTTATTACGATTTGAATTGCCGAAAGTTTAGTTGGTAAAATCTCTTTCGAATCTTTATGATGTTTTGTTAAAGATTTGGTTTAATGACACCATCATTTAAAACTACCGTTAAATTTTGTAGAGAGGGCGCACTCCATAAACTTAGCGCATTTGCATACATTTTGTTTATGATTTCCTTCATGTTATGAGGTCTTACGATTTGAATTGGCATCATCAACTTTAAATTAAACTTTGCATGGTAAAAACGGAGAATATTACTGCAGCATGCGAACAACACATCAAGTGTGTTCTTCAATTTCGCTCACGAACATGTCTAAATCGTGGTCTATAAAAAACTGATTATTTTTTTGGATTTCAAACGAAAAAACAGGTCACCATCTTATGGTCATCATAGTTCGAAGACGGAAGTGGCAGAGAATCGAGCATACGGAAAGTGGATGGGACTTCTATTTCTTGTTTTCTAACGCAATGGAACGCAGAACAAAACAATCCAAGATGACGAAGTTCAGAGTATGATCCATTTTCTGCCATACACGTATTCGATCTCTTTGTGCAAACGGTGCAGTTGATGGAACCCTACCATCCATTGTGGTGCATATCTACACCATTGTAACCATTTTCTTAACTTCTACGCTACTTGTATCTGTTTTCTCAGATTTTAAGGAGCAAATCTGACTTAAATTTGCGAAAACGGAGTACCTCTATGAGCAACTTATTCTTCTAATCCATCGTCTCAACAATTTAACTTTGTTTTACTGAAGCTAACTTCGAAAGTCCTTTTTATACTCAGCCAGAGTTCAATCCACGATTTTTATTTTTTTTCAGTGCTCCGTACAAAGTTTTGGTTTTCCTGACTAATAGGCAAACTCTGATTTATTTGTTATCCAACAATTCAGGTGGTCGGCGTAACCCATAAGTTCATTCGTAGCCTACTTTATCAAAAGTCCGGATTTAATCGTTTCTGCCTATGATAAAGGTTCTCAAGAAAGTGAAGGTCCGTCTCATTCATGCACAACATGATAAGAACAACAAACACCGTGAATAGAAAATCAAATCTTAATTGAGTCGAAACTATCAGTGAATTCCTTCTCTATTTTCTAAGAACCGAACATAAACGAAGTTTTATATCAGCTGCATAGTTGTTTAGCATTCCGTTCTGATAGATCTCAACAACGAATTCACATAAAATATTACTTTGTGGCCAACTATTCATACCATCAAGTGCGTAATAACTTTAATGGTCTTATACTCTACAATGTAAAGGTAGTTTAAATTCAAAGTGTTACTCTTTGCTGGAATTGGCAAGTTCTTTAGCCATCCTTTCTCCATAAGAAGAAGCACTACACTGTGCACTTTTATGGTTGGACTCAAATATGGGTAATCGGGAAAATGTGTGCTTACGGCATAGGTGGAATCCTTGTGTCATTTGAACAATAATGTTCTAAGGACAGAGATAATCCAACATACTCGTACATTCATGGATACATACGACGATAGAAGGAATGTTCGGCCATATAGGCTTTATGGCCTACGACTTAAGTCGTAGAACGACAAGATGCCGATTATCCCTTCATAAATTGAAAGTAAGTGCAAAGTGTACTAGATGGGGTAAAAAGTAACCTCCTTGGGAATGAAAAAAAAAAATTTTTAATTTTTTTTTTTATTTTATTAAATATAGTCCCCTTTTAGTTTGATACACTTATTCTAGCGATTTTCCAACTTCTTGATCCCGTCCGAAAAGTAATTTTCCGGAAGGTCTGCAAAATACTCTTCCGTGGCGTCGATGATTTCCTCGCGCGAGCTGAATTTTTTATTGATGAACCATCTTTTGAGGTTTGGGAAGAGATAATAGTCCAAGGGAGCCAAATCGGGCGAATACGTTGGATGCGACAGCAATTGGGGCCGTAAGTCATTGATTTAAGCCATGGTTGCGATGCTCTTGTGCGCCGGTGCATTGTCTTGCAAAAACAAATTTTTTTTCGCTTCATGTTAGGCCGTTTTGCAGCGATTTCGGCCTTCAATCGCTCCAGTAATGCACAGTAATACTCGCTGTTGATGGTTTTTCCTTTTTCGAGGAAGTCCACGAAGAGTATGCCATGACAATCCCAGAAAACCGACGCCATAATCTTTCCGAGCCATCGAGCCTCCCTCGGTCGCTTCGGAGCACCCGTGCTGGCTCCGGGCACTCATTCCGTTCTCTGGTGTTTAGCAGTTACCAATCGACGCCAAAAGTCCGCCCGATTCCGCGTCAGCAAGTCCAAACACTCTTTCGAAGTGCTCTCGCGCTCGTGTTTTTGGTCAGGAGTGAGTATGCGCGGCACCCAGCGGCAGGATAACTTTTTTATATGCAGAATATTGCCCAAAATATGGCGTGTGAGCTCAGTACTAATCTTTGTGGTATATGCTAGCTCACGCACCTTCGCTTTCCGGTCATCCAACACCATTTCATTTATTTTTTTGACATTGTCCTCTTTAACCGCATCGGAGGGCCTGCCGCTGCGAACTTGATCGGTAGTGGAGTTGCGGCCACCACGAAACTCTCGAAACCAATATTTGGCGGTGTAATCTAACGGAGCATAATATTTATCCAACTTTTCTTTTGTTTCCTTCGCCGTTTTGCCTCTCAAAATATAATGTTTTATGAGAGAACGAAAATCGTTTTTGTTCACACTCAACATAATGCCAAATACGTCAAAAACAATCAGCCGTCAAAACAAAACTAAAGACAGTATCGCACTGAAATTTGGCATGTCTGCCTAAATATGGAGGGACTTGAAGGCACCTTAGCCTTTTTTGCAGTAGCAACGCATTCTGGCGGTCAACGAGGTTACTTTTCACTCCATCTATTGTAGTAGTTCGGTTCCCAGTTCAATTTTATCAAAACTTGAGCTTATGACAAGCAATGCAATTTTAACTGAATAGTGAAAGAAAGCTGATGAGCACTCATAACTCAATGGGACAGTTGTGCTAGCTCGAGAACATGCAAAACCTTGGAGCACCCTCTCTAGTCTAATTTGTTATATTTTTAATTTTTTCTCTCACTGTTCTTCGGCAACTAGACTTTCACCAAAAGAATGCTTCCGCATCATCCAACCTCCTTAACAAATCGGTCTTCAATTCGTTAAACGTACAAGATTACATGATTTTTTGATCCTTATAATCGACCAACTCAATCATCAATTCAGCGTCAATCGCAACAGTTTGACCTTTGTCCTCTCACTTTGTGGATTTCGGCGAGCATTGGTAGAAGATTCAGCTGATGGTAGAACAAAAGCCCTTACATCATAGCTTGAACTCTGGAGCAGCTTGAAATCGACCCTTAATTTCATCGAATCGTATCGTATTCAGTTTCGGTGCTCATTTTTGACTCAAAAGATTTTCGAACGGCCAAAATTGTCGTTTCTGAAGCAAACCAAGAAGAAACTTGTGAGACTCAATACTACCCACCAAAGTGCACCGTTCGGTATGGCCTTCACATCGGTTCTTAATTTTTTTTAAATGATTTAGGTAGTTACTCACTTCACAGTCAGTTGCCAACTTTACCGGACAATGATCAGCGATTATTTCTTCGAAAATATGGATCACATTGATCCGGACGATATGGGATTTCACCATGATGGCTGAAACATTTGACTTACTGAGGATTCGACTCAACGGTTGCATTATATCGCGAAATAAACCAGTAAATTGGCCACCGAGATCGTCCGATTTGAAGCCACTGGATTTTTGGAAATTATGGTATGTGAGCATCACTGAGATGCTCAAAAGTTGCTCAAAATTTAACTGAAAATTGAATTGCGTTTAATCAAAAACATATCATGTTGCTCCATTCGTTTGATCCCATCCAAATAGCATTGAATTCGTCCATAATTCCAAAAGAAGCATTTGTCTGAATCATGCTTTCATAGTTGGTGCCAAATCTCTTTCCACCGAGCCATATCTTCGGGGTTGGAAACAGTTAATAGTCACTAAGAATTTAATCCTGAGAATATAGCGGATGATACAGACACTCCCAGCCCATTTGATGAAATTTCGCCATGGCGAAGATGGAAGAGCAAAGAGCACTTTCTTCTTTGCCCAATGTTATCGTTTTTCCTTCAAATCGTCCGTGAACCAATCCAATAAGTTGGCATATTATACGCTGATGTGTATATATATATACCTGTGTGTTCTGGAAAATCCGTCCAAGCTCGCCCGGATTGCAGTCAAACCAAGTCGAATACTCCTTCGAATTTGGACCTCACTTTATACCATTTTCGCCAAAACTCACGTAGTCAATAGTTAACTATTGACAGGTGGTTCAAAAACTTACGGATTTATTGCTTCAACCTGGTAGTTCTCTAAAAATTTGTTAAAATTTTGGGAACATGTGGGCCCTAGACACTAAGTGATGAATGGAATCTTAAAAATGTTGGGCAAACATTTGTACATTGTAACTATAGCTTTTGATGACTCTATATGATCCCAGAAACCTTTCGAAAAAAACCAGTAAATATGCTACAATCCCGCGCTCAAATCCAATTTCTTTAGATGGATTCGTTTCCAACTCGTTTGAAAATTAACAAAAATAGACAAAAAAACTTCCTTAGATTAACCTGCAGTACTTCAAGTCTACTATTTTCCTTCATTAGTATCACCCTTTTAATATTAGGTACAAGGCCACATGGAAGATTTATCCGGGTGCTGAAAAACACATATCTATGGTTGGCGAGGTATACATGAACATATGTGAATTGCTCACAACCACCCTTAAAATGGAACTAATCGCACACCTATTATGAAAACAAAACAACAACGAAAACTTTTAAACGTTTAGCCTGTTATATGATCGGAGATAAATTAAATAGGTGTAGCAACAAAAGTTAAAAAAAAAAATTAGTGAGATCTAACGCATGAATGATTGACGGCAGCTTTGTTTTCTATTTTTTCCCAGTTCCATTTGCGGCAAAATTCGAATTGCTTTTACAACTTACAACCTAAAATTAAAAACGATAGTTTGCCAATTAAACTTACAAATTTATCTATTTGAGAACGAGTATGAATAACCACAGGTAAAATATATTTTTTTTAAGATAACCAAACCTCATTTTTGCCGGGGCTTAATTTATCTATTTGTTAAATGATTTTTTTTTTCTTAATCCCCATTCGTCGTCTTATTTTATTGTTATCTGCAAACTTTGACCATGGTCATTTGGTGATAACAAACAATCGAATTTCCGTAACCCTATTTGAATTACAAATTTGTGAATCGAACTGTTATTAACTGTTAAATAATTGCCAAAGTCGATAAACGAACAATTAAATTAAAACTCGTTAATTAAAGCATTTAAGAAAGGTGTGTGGTTTAGGTTAGATAAAAGATAATTATTCTTTGAGATTGTCTTTGTGACTTCAACCGAAATTTGTTCTATCATAGAAGTCACAACAAAAACGAGAGTTCGTAGAGAAATGATACTTCAGCGCTTTGTTCTAATTTCAACCGTAAAAAAGGGTCATTGTCCATGGAACATTGTAAGATGAGTGCATAAATCGAAATCTAAACGAGACTTTGGAGAGAATAGGAATAATCCAGGCTCTGCAAGTGGAATGTTCGTGCACTTAATAGATAACATTCTGCCTTTCGTAAAAAGTGTCATAACTTTATTACATTTTCTACGGTGAATCCCATAGAATATGACTTCGTTATACACGGAAGACTAAAGGAAGACGTTTTGTCGAATTTAGGCACTTCTGTGAACATTTTCAAGTGAGTTATTATATATTACGACAGACTTAATGCGCAGAATATTTTCTGGAGCAGTAACCAGTGCATGTGGAAAGTAACTATATCCAGAACTTTATCACATCTTTAATCTTCATATTCTGCTAACGTTCGCATCAAGTTACAGATTATAAGCGCTGATGTTTTGGTGCCCGTTACCACTGAAATGATTATTCATATTTCTACGAAAGACCACGAAATTATATTCGAAGAAAAAACTGAAAAAAACATAAATGAATAAACGATCATCGATCAAATCGGTCTTTCTACAAATTACATGATGTACGCATCTAAGTATATCGGATGGTCAATATTCGAGCAGCCAACATTGATTCGGGCAACTTCCCTTCGAACAGTCAGGTTACAAGTGCAAATGAATGAGTTTCAAAGGACGTTTTAGCCGAGAGCTAAAAGAAAACGATCGCGTCAAAGTAAGTAAATCACCAAAGAAACATGTAATGATAAGGATGCAAATCTTGTAGTATTGAAGAATCAGACTTGAACTGTTTATATAACCGTACATGACACCAAAACCAAACTTAAATATTTGCCCAGAATGTCGATGCAAAACTCTATCTGAGTTTGCTGTGAGTTGGCTATTGTTTAGTCCTCGGACTACAACACCCATGACTGTAAAACGACTTCAAAAAAAAAAAAAAAACATTTAGAAGCTACGGTGGCTAGAATTTGTAAATCAACGTCCAACAATTTTCAACTTAAAACGAAGACTCAGCTCAGTAAAGAAAATACGGACTTTAAGTGCCCCATGAAAGTAAAGAAAGCCTGATCCAACTTGAAGTGTTTGCAATCACGTTTCTGGGCAGAAGACAAAGTGGGAGTTTCTCACTTCCTATTCAATTGCTTCAAACGATACAATGAAAGTTCAAATAAAAGCATAGATGGATTGCAAACGATGAGAATTGTGGCACTTTTCGTATGTCGTTCGAACGTACGTGCCTAAATTGTTCACTGTCCGGGGATGAGTTCGCTTTGGTTTGGGATGTTTGCTCGCATTATTATCACCTAGTCTAGACAAGCTTGGAAATTCAACATCCACAAAATTACTTAAGACAAGAAGAATCCCAGGGGAAGTTTGGTAGTCACAGTATCTTCCGCTTTCTTATTATTTTTTCCACAAAGCTAATATTAAGATTTCTGGCCTGAAGCAGAAGAATGAACTCGGCACCAAAGGAGAGTGTGGTCGTCTTCATCATGGTCTTCATCTATCAGAGGTCTCGGATGAAACGCACAACTTGTCACTCGGTCTATAAGGGATCTTATTCCTGTTATAGAATTGAAGCCAATGAACATCTGGATACATCAAGTTCATATCGTAAGATGCCACTAGTTGCGCGTCCGCAATTCCTTCGTGGCTTAGATACGATAAACGAATCGATCACTGCCAGGATCCAATCTTTTTCGATATTTCTATCAAAATGGTTCAGGCTTCTAAGATAGATCTAAATCGCCCTGACTCTGACTTGTTTTACTAGTTCGAACCTCGACAAGGAAAAAAAAAACTACGTAATGTAGCGATAATTACATTGTAGACACAAAATGTTGTAGACACAATTATTGTCTTTCTGTCATTATTGCGGAAATGCAACTAAGATACACTAGGCTTCTTGAAAAACAATTCACAAATACGTTATAATCCACATTTATAAATTGTGTAGGTGGCTTCTTAAATTGTGTGCATAACTACCTATATTGAGACTGACTAGATCATCGATGATCTCATGACAAACGTAAAAGCAAAACTAAGTTGCTAAATACTTGACAACGAAATTTCTAATTTTATACTCGGTAAACAGGTAGTTAACCGGGCATGAGTGCTCACTTCTTAAGAGCAATTAGGCAATGCAGTATGACGATAGATGTCTATAAATCGATCATCATCAGCCTTAGCTAAAAACTCATTAACATAAAGCTATTAGCCTTCTAAAAGCCTCAGAAACGAAGAAACAAACCAATGCAATGTAATTAAAGTTTCTGCCTGCAATGTACGCATACATAGAGGCATCAATCAATGTCCTTAAGTCAATACAAACACTGCAAACAGGAAGTGAATGAGTTGTTTATTCGTAAAGTATAAGGGCAACGGTTAAATCAATAAAATATGGTCTTTCCGAACGGAGCAACTATCCCTTATTATTCCAGTGATGATGATGACGCTGACGCTCTTGTCAAACACAAGCCATCCAAAGCACGTACCCCAGTGTTAAAACTTCACGAACATGCATTAACCGTATATACAACTACATTCCGCGCACACCCCTATGTGAATATTTCTGTTCACCACAGTGAAATTTGAACTAAAGACCAAAACGATGGAAAGTAATTTCTTTTAGCTCTACTTTGTCGAAGACTTGGCGCGATGCTCGCACTTCGTAAAACACATTTCAGATGGGCTACACTATTTTTAGTTTTTAAAAGCATTTTTAGTCGGCGCGTCCCGTCCTCGGTCACCGACAGTAAAAGTAATCAATAGCACACCAAACACAATTCGTTGCCATGAATATATATATTTTTTTTTTATATATATTTTTTTTTTTTTTCATTTGGTTCTGGTGGATGGAACTATCTACTGTTGCCTGGGAAGAAATCGAATCTTATTAATCCAGTAATAAACTGGCAATAGGGAATAATTTTCAGAGGGCTATCGTGGAATTGACTTCCTACTTTCTACTTCCTACTCCTCTTGTTGGCGGTACAATTCAAATTTTCTTGTTCAACTCCAATCAGACACGATTTAGTCAAAATAAATGAATAAAATGATAAACTTTCCAACATACCTGGTAGATTCGAAGAAGTTTGCTTCACGATTCATTAACTCGGAGCGGAACTTTGCCATTTCCTCTTCCATTTTGCGCATTTCAGAATCGAATCGCTCCCGAATACTTGAGAACTCTGTGTCGATTACACTGAAGTCGCCCAATTTGATGGGAATATTCCTCTTGTTTGCTTCAGCCATTATTTTTTTATTTTTTTATTATTTGTTGTGTGTTTGATTGATGAGAATAAATTAAAAAATTTTAACACTAATGTCACAGCACAAAATGTTTTGTTTTTGTGAATAAAACACGAGCAGCAATAAAATTCACACTTCTTTACTCGACGAACGCGAAAAGCAATTTAACTGAACAGAACTGAGTTACTCTGGTGGTGCCCGAACAGATTTTGACGTTTTCTTTGAGACATTGTCGGTGCGCTCTCTCGAGTGGTTTTTATTTAAAACTCTGATTCATTTGAGAGAATGTTCAGGAATGATAATGTTGGTTCTTAGTGTACTCAATGATGTTTGAGTGCTTTTCTCGATGACAGATTTCCAATGCTCTGTACACAAATTGATATTTTATAGTGTGACCTCACTTGTAAGGTGGACAGAACGCCTACAGGTGAAATAATTTATTGTCACGGTTTATAAACATTTTGTTGTCTTGTTGTCATAAAACAAAATACGTTCTAAGAAGAATACGATGAGTGGATTTTTATTTTTGAAACAAACTAATTGAATATGCACTTCTTCCTGCTTAATGACGTGATTTGCGGTAGTATCAGAGGAAAATTTTTATAATTGATGAACCATTTAGAAGTTGAAACTATTGACAAACTACGTCATTTAGTTTTTATGTGACAGCCATTGAGACAAACATGAGCGTGAATTTTGACGAAAACGCGAAATTCGTTCGTGAACTTCAAAGAAATGTTTTATGTTATTCAAACCCAATCTGGACGATTCCATTTCACAACCATGAACACAATAGCGAAACAGTGTGCTTATCCGAGCGAATTGACACCGAAGAAAGCCAAGTTGGGTCTGTCGGCCAACAATGTCATGGTAAAAGTTTTTGGGATGTACGCATCATAATCCACATCGATAATTTTCAAATGCAAAAATCAATCAATGAAGAATATTTTCCGATTTCTTGAACCGATTCAAGAAAGATTTGAAAGAAAAACGATATCAGTTGTCAAAAAAGAGAGCCCACGTCCATCAAGGCAATACACGGATACACACGAGCATTACACACGAATTAGTATACGAATTGCTCACTCGTTGCCATATCCTCTGAATTCAGCCTTTAGCGGCTATTTTCTATTTTCTAAGCCTGATGAAAGATAGAAATTGATAGTTTAAATATTGATGGTGAATGATTAACTAATTCAATTAGCATTTTAGATTAGTTCTACCAATATTTTACGAAAACTTCATTAAAAGGAAAACGATCTGTTGAAGAATCTACAGACTGCAATTGTTCTATATTCTTCAGTCCTTTTTCTTCAGTTAAAATATGGTATATTTGTGTAAAGCTATATTGTCTTAGAAATAAAAATCCCTGTAAAAGTGATAGCATTTCGAACATGTTAATAAAAAAAGGACGTATTAAGCTATTTGTTTAATCTTAATGTTCAAAGCGGTCGTTTTCCTCATCACTTAAAATGTGCAGGAATTAGTCGACTTTTCAAAATTTTGTTCATTCCAACCTTCTCCAAGATCCTCGAAAAACTTGTTTAATCACGGTTTGAGATATAAAATTGATTTTGGCATAATGTGTGGAATAGTACATCATTCAAATGACCGCCTCGGCTTCGCTGGCAGCGCTTCAAGTGGTCCATCAAATTTTTGATGACTCGGTCCAGTATGTGCGGCGTTATTCCGGCAATAGCGTGTCGGATATTGGCTAATTCAAAGTGGTTAGCTTGGTTGCATAGACTAAGGACTTGACGTATCCCTAAAAAAAATAATCGAGCGGTGTCAAATCGCATGATGGCGTCGGCTAATTGATGAACGCTTACTGTGAGATAACCCAGTCGCAAAGTTTCTCCTTCACAACTCCAGATCCAGATCACCGGCCAACATTTTCAGCGCTCAATTCGTCAATATGGTCGTCCAGCTTCAATTCTTGTTTATGAATGTTGGCTCAAATCCAATCGCAAAATAAGCCGGGTTTAATCTTTGGCGATGCCCAATTCAGCAGATCGACGCCGAATCGACATTTCTGGGTCTTCTTCGATACTGGCCGCTGCAGCGGCTATGTTTTTTTTTTTTTTTCATTTCACACCAATCTCTGGTCTGGTTGATAGCTTAAAATACAAAAGAGTTTACTCACGCTCAAAATTTTCCACGATGCGACCTTCCAGCACACTGAAGCCATGATAACGACGTTGCGTATTTACAACTGAGCCGGAACTTAGAAAATATTTTTTAATAATTTAAGCACGCTCGGCAAACGTAAAACGATGCATGATGAAATGGCAAACCTTACTGAATATCTTCACAGCTGGATGTCATTGGTACCTTTGACAGCTGTTGGAACATAACAATTGGAAAAAACTATCATTGCTATCTGGTCACCATTTAAATAATAAAACTTTAAAAAAGTTACTATGGTTCTGTTTATCGATATGACGAAAGCATTGGACATGGTTGACCACGACTTGTTAGTAATAAAAATTATGCGACGCCGGTTTAAGGGGAAAAGTGTAAAGATGGTTCCCCTTTTATTTGAAATGCCGACAACAGAGAGTCAATATAAACGGAAACTTCAGTGGTTTTCGTTCCATAAAAAATGGCGTACCATAGGGGTTGGTTTTAGGTCCTTTATTCTTTTTAATATACATCAACTCAATATTTGAATTGATAGCTAGTTCCCGAGTCTCATACAAAATACGAATTTGTTACTAAAATGTCAGACCTATAAAAACTGAAGCTTTGATTCGTTGCGCACAAGCTGGTTATCAGCAAGAAAACAAAAATCATGTCGGTTAAAACATCGGGTGATGAGGTGCATGATTATAGTCTCTATTGCCACGCATACGACTGTAACAAATTTTGCTTACCTATTCATAATTATAGAAAAAGTATTTTTATATACATATATATATTATGTAGTCATTGCTCCGCTTATTGTTTTAAGATTGAGACCGTAAAACATTACAAATACCTTGCAGTGTTCACCGATCATAGTTTATTGTAAGGAACATATTCACACAATTAAATTCAATACGTTGTTGGTTACTGATTAAGGCCGGGGTCAACCCCAAACAATTTATTGAATGTTTTATACAAATATATAATTTTAAAACTAAACTTATAACTAACATAATATAAAACGACTTATAAACTACGCAAAAGGCAAGGGGTCATGTAGTTTGCGAAAGGAAATTTTTAAGACTGGTTTTGCTATTGTTGAAGTCGAACCCATTAATCATGTTGTTCGCAGTTCTCAGCATTCTAGTCAAAGGTTCGTTACAGTCGTAGTCGGTTCGGTGAAAGTTGATGTGGAAGAGAGGTGCAGACCTAAGGTGGATTAATATTAATGAATATCATTTGGAGGTGGGTAGGGCAGTTAATACAACCAGAGAGTAGTTGATAAACAGAAAGTACATCAGCAACATCTCGACGTTTTTTGGGGGGCTAAAGATTAATTAGCTTTAAACGATCACAGTACGGATGCAAGTTATAGATATCTGTCCAAGGTAGATCCCATGATGCAAATCGAATGAATCGGCGTTGAGTAGCTTCAAATCGTTTAGAGTTGGTTTCATAAGGATCAAACTTGTGTAGCATATTCTATTATGAGCTTAACGAATGTAAGGTAAAGGGATTTAGTGACGTAAGGGTTTGAGAATTCTTTGGACCATCTTTTAATGAATGAAGAATTAGCTTTTTTTAATAATATTATGAATATCCTACCGAAAATTAAATTTTATATTGCATATAACATCTAAATCGCGAAGTAAAGTGACAGGGGGTACTAATTCATTGCCAATGAAATAGGACCTTGGTGGTGATAGCATATGTTTAAGCAAATAAATTAAAGTTTAGCATTTGCTAGATTAAACTTTAAGGAATTTTTTTTGCAACAAATTAAAAAACTATTCAGATCATCTTGTAGTGCTTGAGAGTCAGAGGGTATAGAGATGTGCTTATAGATCTTTATACCAGCTGCACAGATGGAAATGCGGGATTCTTTTATAATGAAATCTACATCAGTTGACCACCGACGAGTTCACAAGCGACTTCAGTACAAAAAAAAAACCAACAACAAAAAATTATTAAATATATATATATATTGTTATGCATGTGCAGGTACAACAACAGCAACAAGACACCACTGCTGACTTAGCGTCTACTTTAAGCTTTCATTTATTGAAATTTTTATTAAATCAGCTATTAAGAAAGTTATAAATAGAAGGGCAACAAATAAAATCTTTGAAGTTAGAATCAGAACTCAGAAATGCAATAGTGATTTATGAATAATAATTGTTTTATATTAAATTAGACTAACTTTGCTTAATAATAAAGTAAATACTAGTTTATAAATTAAACTGAGTTTGATTAATCAAAAGGTGATTAATATTGTGCTTTCTAAGTGGGTTGAAACTAACAATCTTCGAATACATCGGAACGTAAGAGATCTTGTTGAACAAGGTTCTTTACACTAAAACAGAATTCCATCCTGGTCTACGCCCCAAAACTCTAAAGGAAATACCAGAGCCTAAATCCCAGGCGGTAATCTGGCACGACGAGAGTTTCAACGAATTGTCAATTCTGCCTCATCCTCCATCCTAACATTCATTTACAATGACATTCCAGCTGTCAGCTCTTTAGACAAGACCAATCTGCTTGTGCTTTGTCCCCGCCTACACTTAAGCACGTCGAATCTTCAATGGGAAACTTTCGCGCTCGTGTTATAGCAAGAGTACTTTCAGATCTTAATAAACACAAGTCCACTGGACCAAATGGTATATCTCGCCTTCTTTTGAAGAGGTGTTCTTCTGCATCTTCTGATAAACTGTCAGCATAAACGGCAGTAAGGTTTTCGTGGCAACAGGTCTACATGATGGCATGTCTCATTCAAAAACGCAACCAAGGTCAACACCAATCTGGCGAACGCAAAATACTCGTAGGTGCACTTGATATTTCTAAGGCATTTGACATTTGAGTGGTATTAAATGCTTCTAAAACACAATGCTGTCTGCTGTCGTCAAAGCGATATTTAAATACCCAGCCATTATCGTTGAAACCAAAAAACCTTCCATTCTAGGTATGTGTGTCAATGACAACTTACGTTGGAATGACCTCATATTCGATGTCACCAACAATGTTGCGAAATGTCTAGGTTTCCTTTAGCGATGTAAGAAATGCACCCAAAATTGTAGTGCAATGCCCACATCTTGTCAGGTGCTCCTAAAATATATTATATTTCAATATATTGGATTAGAAGTAGCAGATAAGAGATCATTAATGAAAATTAAAAAAAGTGTTGGACATAAAACGGAGCTCTGGGATGCACCATTAGAACATTAGACTTGAAAGCATCCAAGACAACTTGAATTGAACGTTCAGAAAGGTTATTTCTGATCTATTGAATCTATTGGGTCATCAATCCCAAAAGGACGTATTTTCGGCAAAAGAGCCTGGTGCCAAAATGTCTGATACAGGAGACAGTGTCCTGTCAGGATTTCTATTACTGTCCTAAACTTATCCCTGTTTAATTTTATTAACTCCCTAGATGGCCATAGAGCCTTGGATACGCTGTGTCCTTCAAAACTTGGCCACTTTAGGTTGGCATTCTTTATGACTTTTTCCTCGATAGTGCTCCTTACTATCCAAAGGGGTATATATTCCTTTTATACCGCAGTGTGCTGGCACCCAGCATAGTCATACCCTGTTCTGAATGCATAATGCCTTGAGAAATATACGAAAAGCCACTGACTATATCAGAATTGATGTTGGTCGATTCCATTGCCCTAATTGCGGCCTGGCTATCGATGTAGATAGTAATATCTCTTTTGGATATCAATCTTATGTGTATTGGCTCATAGACACTCTTACTTCTGCGCCTTCTGAGAAAACACCAGAACCTGTTTCTTACACTATTTTCGAGCCGTCTGTTAAAATTGGAATTTCATTTGACGTGGTTATTGAATTTTTTTGTAAGTTTTTCAACTCTTCGGAGGACAGTGCCGTGTCTGAAACTACGGCCCTTGAAGTAACCCAAATTAGTCAGTTATATGGTATCGCACTGTTGCCACAAGTTCTTTGTTCTGTAAGATGAAGAAAGGTGTCTAATGCTGCCGTAGGGGTGGTACGAAGCACACCTGTATGGCTATGAGAGCCGTTCTTTGCATCGCAGCTAGTGCGCCCAATGTATGTATACAGCCTGTACACCATAGCAGGTTTTATAGTAAGCCCCAACATTTCGCAGATAAAAAGAACATTATTTGCCTTTTTGATTCATTCCGCTAAGTAAAGAATCCATTCAGTTTTCTTATCAGGAATTACACCCAGATACTTCGTGCTGTCCAAGAGGAACAATTCCAGTCTACTGATACCGTTTTGATATTAGGTGCGCAACTGAGTTCTCAAATGGCTCTAGGCTAAGTCAATAGATAGCTCCAGCAGTAAGTTCTGGTCGATTTTAACATATTCAAAACGTCATAAACCGTACTGGCTACAGTACGGCAGAGGCACGAAAAAGTAATTCTATGGCATGACAATGCTCGGCCTCACGCTGTCAAAGCCGTCTAAAACTACCTGGAAACGCTCAAATGGAAAATCCTGCCCCACCCGCTATATTCCCTAGATATAAAGCCGTCCGATTATTACTTGTTCCGTCCGATGGCACATGGTCTGGCTGATCAGCAGTTCCGCTCATATGAAGACATAAAAAAATGGCTTGATTCGTGGATAGCTTCAAAAGATTAACACTTTTACCAGAACGGTATAAAAATAAAATTAGCAATCGATGGGCAATATTTTGAAAAATTCATTTGTAACAATTTTTTACAATAAAGTTCGCAACACATTTGAAAATGTACGCAGTAAATTTACTCATTTAGACTCCAAGCCACTGATTAGAATGCGAACACTGCGCAGAGTTTAAACTATCGGCGCCATTAAGGCCAATGTTAATGAATATCCTACTTCATCGATTCGTCATCGTGTGCAAGAACTTGGCCTGTGTCTATCGACTTTGAGGAAAGCTTCAATTGCTGCAAAAATTGAAGTCAGACAAACATCGTTTGCGTCGTTATTTCCCTGATTGGAAATTTGCTCAGTAATAAGGCCCAATTCTATCTCAGTGGCTATGTTAATAGCAAAATTGTCAAATTTGGACCAAAGAAAATCTAAAGTCGATCCATCTGCTACGGATGCACCCCGAAAAATCAACTATTTGGTCTGGCTTATGGGCTGGCGGCATCATCGGACCGTACTTCCTTAAAAATGAAGAAAATCGAAGCGTCCTTGTTTAGAGCCATAACCAACGGTTTATAGTTTCCAAAAGTGCCTGAACATGGTCTGCAGGACATTTGGTTTCAACAGAATAGTGACACACGCCATTACAGGCTCTCATGGTACCAATATGCTCGAAGTCATTTTTCATCATTTGCCATAAAATTATCTGTCAAATATAAACAAAAACAACTTCGGCTCAGTTGCTCAACTTTCGTCTGTTTGACCTCAATTTCAAATCTTTCAACTCTTAGAAAAACACCTTTTATTTTGTGAATTTTTTGAACTGAAAGAAAGTTAATTTCATCATAAAATAAACAATGGTAATTAAAACGATTAGTGCCCCAATGCCTGCTTTTCTTTAATATGTATGTTTTCAAAACTTACGATGACTCATGGGTAGGGAAACAAATTTATAAATAAACACCAAAAATATCCATAATTGGAAAACTCTATTGAATATTTCTGTGACTCATTTGTAAAACTATTTATCGATTTTTAACAAAAATCGTTGACAACTTTGACTTATAGTGTACGTTGGTATCCGAAGAACAGTACGAGTTTCACTCAACATGATTCACGTATCGCCAAAATCTCCTCAATTTAGTCTCATTCACTCATTTTTCTCTCTGTTGCTATGAGTAAATTATTAAATATCTGAAACGGTACGATTATACGAATATGATTCAATCGGAATCCCACTTCAGCTTCTCCGATCGCCTTAGGGCTATGCATAATTAATGAAACCGAGCAATTTTTTTTTATTGTTTATAGAACAATTTCTGCTCTCTATAGTAAGAGCTATTTATGGAAATTTTTTCCATACCGAATTACTTTCGTATGAAATCATTGAATCTGAAAATAAGTCATGTCTCCTACGCAGGTGACGCGGCTTCAATAACGCAAATGCTGAACAATTCACTGAAATTTCAAAAGACAAAACATCTAGATCCAATAGAACACGAAGTAATTTTACGCAGAGCTGACTTCGTTTGACCTGTATTATCGTTATCTTTTCATTTATTTTTATTTTTATTTTGCAACACTCCAATAACTTTACGGGAAAAGAGATAAGATTTCTTAAGACCTTATCAGTAATTTTTAATATGACAAGTGTCTTTTATTTATTTATTTATTTATTTGTTTAATTGCAATCAGTCACGCAACGACAACAACATCGATGTACACATGTTTTATTTAAGAATCGAAAAATAATTAGAAAAGTTTTGTTTAGATTGAGTTATAGTGCACTCTATGATGGGGATGTAGGAGACAACAAATCGCAGCGGAACTATTATATTTATTAACTGCTTCTGAAAGTTATATTTACTCTTTTACGTAGACCAGACCAGACCAGACCAGACCAGACCAGACCAGGTATTCTTTTCTTATGGGAATCAATGATAATGAAACGCTACTAACCAGATGAACACGAATTTTTTCGCGAAGAAAACGACCCTAGAAAATCAGGATCAAGATTTCCTCTAAGGACGTCCTTCAAGCACAATAAAGATCGCTGTAGTTAAAAATATGAAAGCAACAGCATGTTGTAAGGTTAGGCTTGATGGGAGTGGCGGTTGTGCTGCCACCTGGAACTACTATATGATCCTCTTAGTCATGGAACCAATTTGATCTTATGATGAAGCGCAGAAGACTGTTAACGTCTATATTCTTTATATCGTTTAAGTCATTGTAGAAGAAAGCTCCTAGGTGGAGTTTTCTTCTCTGGGAAAGAGCTAGACATGTACAGAGAAAATGAAGGATTGTCTCCTTTTCCTCCTCATCCATGCAGCTTTTACAGAAATCGTTTGTAAAATCGCCAACCCTTCTTGCATACTTGCATAAGGCAGTGTCCAGTGATGACACCTATAATGGCTCTGAGATATTTCCTATTTAGAAAAATCAGACTCTTAGAGTGATTCAGATTCAGCTATAGCCAGATTTGTTTAGTCGCTAGACATGTTGGCCCACCGGCCCATCTAAGGTCTGTTCTTTTATTAGCATCCAAATTAAATAATAATTTTTACGTAGTGATTGGTAATACCTATGTGGTTCCAATTTTGGCAAGCTCGTCAGCCCTACAATTCCCTAGAATGTCCCTATGGCCCGTTACCCAATAAAAGTGAAGTTGAATTCCTCTGCCATCTCCGTAAGAGATGATCGGCATTCAAGGTCGGTTTTAGAGTTTAGTGAGACTGAGTCCAAGAACTTAATAGCGGATGACTATCCGAAAAGATGCAGATATCCTTTGCAGATATCATGCTTCTCTTAAGCCAGGTCAGAAATTGCTTAATCGCTCAAATGTCCGCTTGGAACACGCTACAGTGATTTGGAAGACGAAACGAGTGACTACAGTGATTGGGTTGTCCTCCATGAAAACATTTCCTCCCAGAAGGATCTAGAAAAGAGGCTCAAATGAAAATCAAACTGAAGTTTAAGTATGATCTGCAGGCAGTAGTGAATGGAATCGTTGAGCGGCAGTTGAGCCACTCATTATCAAGGATACGAATATGTAACGCGAATTTATAAATACTGGCTCTCACGCCCTGAAGAAAACTGGGGACATCAAACTGGGAGCAGATGCCTTCAAAAAAAATAAGCCGGTTCGTCGAGAGACCGAACACCATTCGGGGCAAAATCAACTGACCGCAGACATTCATCATACTTGAGAAAAAAGCATATCATTTTGAGGAAATCTTTACGGACCACCCTCTGGTGTACCTTTCAACGTAGGTCGCCGCATCCTCGAACCATTGCAACCATTTCACGGTATTCAGTGTAGCTAACCTTCGGAAAGGAAACATTTACCACAGTACTCGCAGTGGATGTTGCCAATGTAATCTGCAGAGAAAACTCCAAGAAATCTTTCGGTAGTGACCAAATTTATAACTTTTTACTTCTATTACTTTTATCGATGATAATTTTCAATAATAGTTACTTTTCAATTTGTTGGAAAAAAAAGCAAACCTTTTTGGGCATAAAAGATAACGAGTCACTAGTCCGTTAAAGTGTACAGAACCATTTCTTTGCTATGTTGTGCCATCAAGATTCTGGAATCATTACTTTTTAAGAAAATTATTTCTCAGAGCAAGGAGAGAGGACTTCTGCCATCAAATCAATGTAGATTTACGCCAAAAGGCAGAACAATTCGCCCCATGGTGCAACTTCATAGTGACGTTACCCAACGATTATATACTCTGGAGTACCATAGGATTCAAGGCTATGACCAACACGGTTGGTCTACGCAGCAGACCAGCCAACAAATACGGTTGCCAGACACTGTCTTATGCGGACGATTCCATAACCTACGAATATGCTTACTACCAAAGATAGCAACACGGCAAGTGCAGAGCCACATAAGAACCACTTTGAGAGTACTACCTGAAATGGGGCCTGATTTGGCCAAAATACTTACTTCAGCAAGATGGATCTCATCTGTTTCCAGAGCCCAATAGCAATCTTTAACAGGACAAAAAAGACAACCTTGGTAAGGAAGAACAGGGACATCAGGAAACATCTTAAGGAGGATTCAACAGTATTACATAAACAAACGATGAAGTACAGAGACATCAACTTTAGCGAAAAATTTTAAGTTAAGTGCCATGCCAGCATTATTCTCAAACGAGCACTAAATTTGGTGCTCTTGCCCCCAAGGATAAAAAAAGTAGACTAAGCCAGAAGACCAAGTTCCTCCTTGACAAACCAACTAATCAAACCGATTAGGATGTATCATATGTTATGTATGCCCATTCCATTAGGCACACTATTTATTTTCATGGAAAGAATCGACTCCTTCAAAGGAATATTTTACGCCTTTATATGGGAATTCCTAGGAATTCAGCACCATAGCAACACTACAGGAACGGAACTCTAAACGTTGAGCCAACACAACACCAACTGATTAATTTATAACGCAAATCTCGAAGAAAACAATACACCGGACTTCTGTTAATGAGCCGACAAGATAATTTTAGTTATCAATCTATTATATGTAGTTCTAAGTCAGTTTGTTAGGCAGTAACTAATAGATACGGAACTCACTTATTAAAAATTGGTCAGTTTTCAAAGTTTGACAGCGCGCAGTGACAAAAGAATGTCTAAGTGAACTTCAATGCATAAGCTCGTTTTAAGTCCCCTTTAAAACTAACATATGCGAATATTCCGGGAAAAAAATTATAGTAAATAGTAATTATAGTAAATTATAGTAAATAGTAAAATCAAGGGAGAGTACTTAGTTGGTACTACAGGTCGGGGTAAGCCTGGGCCTCAACTAACAAGCCTCTCCAGTTAGTCCGGTCTTTATTCAATTGCATCGAGTTGCGCACGTAAAGTCGTTTAAAGTTCTCTTCTACTTGTGTGCGCCACCTAAGGTGAGGTGTTCCTCTACTGCGTTTTCCCTTCGGGTTAGATTCAAAGACTCTGAGAGCCAGAGCATTGGTGTCCATTCGCTCTACATGTCCCATCGCCATCTCAGGTGACTGATACGCAGTTTACTGACTAAATTAATGTTACCGAACAGCTCATATAGTTCGTTGTTGAATCTTCGCCTCCAAAGCCCGTCAACAGAAACGGGACGGAATATTTTTCAAGGGGTTTTTCTCTTGAAACGACTGACGATATATTCAACCGCTTGTATGCGGTATACAGTAAGGCTGGTATGATCAAGGTCTTAAATAGTGTCTCCTTAATTTTTTGGAATAAGGCCTTACTTTGGCAAGAGTGATTCTTGCGTTTTATTTCTGCTATAGTGTTGTTGGCAGAATTGATTGCACAGCCATGGTAGGCAAAGTATCTTACTACCTGGAATTTATAGCTGCTGACTGTGACGTTCTATCCAATTCGTCGATGTTGTGTATCCTTTCTTGTTGACAGCATATACTTGGTTTTCCCCTCATCTACCGCTAAATCCATTTTGCCAGCTTTCGTTTCAAAATAAGCGAACGCAATGGTGACAGCCCGCTGAGTTCTCCCAATTATATCGATATCATCGACGTACGCTAATAGTTTTAGAGACTTTTCAATGACTTTCATCCAGTGTTCACTTCTGAGTTCCGCACAATTCTTTCAAGTATGATGTCAAGCTAGCGCGTTACTTTGTCTAAAAACATTTTTTGACATCAAAGGTCTCTGTTAAGTTCTCACCAACCTTCTCTCTGCACAGATGGACGAGATTGGCAGGGATGCCAAAACTAGATATGGCTTTATATAGCTCGTCTCTATAAATGCTGTCATATGCGGTCTTCAAGTCGATGAAAAGTTATCGATTTGAACTTCTAGAGGTTTTCGCACAATCTGCTGGAGTATGAAGATTTGATGGATTGCGGACTTTCTTGGTCTGAAACTAAAAAGGACCATACAGATTGTCGGCGAGATCTTTCAAACGTTCGCACAAAATGGTAGATAAGATCTTCTATCCGATGTTGAGTAGACTTATACTTCTATAGTTGTTACAGTTGAGGGTGTCTCCTTTTTTGTGGATCGGGCAAACGGTACTAAATTTCCATTCAGCAGGCATAAACTCTTCTCTTCTCTATCAGATCTGAGAAATGATTTTTTTTTAATTTGGATGTTATTGTAGCTTAGATATTGCTATCCTTACTTTGTTCTGGTCAGGTTAACGGAAATTTTGGTTTTCATCCTCCAAGTTGTATAGTTCTTGCCTTGATACGGTCTTTTTATCTGTTGATAAAACTTCCGTACGTTATTCCTGAAGTACAACCTCTCAATATTTTCAATCATGCGCTTCTGGACCTCCTTTTTCTTCTTCTGGAGAAGCCGCTGTTCTACCCGTCTCTTCTACTCGTAGAGCTCACGATCAACTCACGTCCACTTCACAGGCTTCTTGTTTAACTGCAAGTGCTAATCCCGGCATAACAGTTGCGGCGTCTCTGATGGCACGTTGGCAGCGTTGTTACTGGTATTTGGTACTTGATACTGGCAGCACATGAGTTGTTGAGGTATTTTGGGATACGCGCTCGGGGAAGATTCTGGTGGTCACTTGCGGTTGCAGCTTTTCTACGTTATATCTACTCATAGTAGTTCTTCTTTGATGGAGCGCTTGGGATATTCGCTGCCCGAAACGTTCGAACTTCCAAAATACTGGACTTATGCCTTACGTCTATCGCAAAATGATCAATTTAATTAAGCATTTGATGATCCGGAGACCGGATGACCCCTTATGTATATTAAGATGAGGAAATCGTGTGCTTTATATAGTTATATTACGTCCCGCTGCAAAGTCAATATGGCTAAGTCCATTGCCAGACCTTGTGTCGTGTAGGCTATGCTTACCAACTATCGTACCAAAGGTGTCCTCCTTTCATATCCATACTTCGGAAATTACTTATATGTTTTGCCGAGGAGCTCGTAAAAACATTGTTTTTTGGCGTCGGTCGTCCATGTTTTCTAATAGGGATATGGGTTTATGTTAGCCAATTCTTATTTCTCTATAGTTGACGCAGACTAAAGTATCTCCTTACTTGTGGATCCGACAAAGAATGTTGATGTTCAATATTTTCGTCTGGCCATATCCTATAGTACAGATGAGTTTTTGCATGTTACCAAACAGATCATTTCCAGCTGCTTTTAATAAGGGGTGATTCATCGTGAGGTTTGATTTGCAATAGGCTTTTTTTGACAGATACCGCGTGACTCCTATCATTTGTCATTTTTGTTCGATGTTATTTGGCAAGTCATCATGAAAAGACTCCCTACAACAGCATCTCCAAATTCCTCAGCTGTATTACGAAAATCAGCACTGAAACCACTATTGCCAATACCATTCGCAAATTTGAGTCCCAGTTTACATTAGTATATGATACTCGATTGGTTACACCACATCCAGCACGTAGTGAAGAGACTATAGCAGCTGTAGCTGAGAGTATACGCGAAGACCGTGACGAATCGATTCGTCGTCGCTCTCAGCAGCTTAGCTTGGCCTATTCGACAACTTGGCCTAAAAGCGTACAAAATTTAACTTGTGCAAGAATTGAAGCCAGGCGACTTGAATTTGCGTCATATTTTCAGTGAATTGGCTCTGGAAAAACTATATCCGGTGTTTTATCGTGAAATTTTATTCAGTGACGAAGACCATTTCTAGCTTAATGGATACGTTAATAAACAAAATTGCCGTATTTGGGTTGATGAGTAACCCGAAGAGTATCAAGCGCTACCATTACATCCATTACATCCAAAAGTAAGGTGTAGTTTATGGGCTGTTGGAATCATTAGTCCATATTTATTCAAAAATGAGGCAAATCAGAATGTTACCATCAATAGTAACCGTTATCGCGCCATGTTAACGTACTATGTGCTTCCTGAAATTCAAGCACATGGTCTCGGTGAGCTCTGGTTTCAACGGGACGACGCTACGAGCCATACAGCGCGTGAAACAATGGACTTGTTGAGAAATCATTTTGGTGAGCACTTAATTTCACGTTTTGCTATGGTAAATTGGCAGCCTAGATCGTGCGATAACACACCTTTGGACTATTTTCTCTTGGTACATGTAAGTCTCAGGTCTTCAGGAATAATCAAGCTACGATTGACGCTTTGGAAGCCAACATTACTCATATTATCCGCGAGATACCAGTAGCTATGATATGCTCGAACGAGTCGCCCAAAATTGTATCTTCCGAATGGAACACCTCAGACATAATCATGACCAACGTTTACATAATTAGTAAATGCCATGAATTGTTCTTTTAACTGATAATAAAAATTTTTAATTTACTTTCAAATTTATGTATTTTATTTTACATTATAAATCAAACCTTACGATGAATCACCCTTTATCTCAGTAGACAGTCCGTCTAAATTTCTAAACCTTAGCGCTAATATTGCTACCTTAACTTTGTTTAGATCAAGGGGATGGAATTCTCTGTCGTGTTCGTCCAAGGTGACTGGTTCATTCTGCCTAACCGTATAATTTGGACCATCAACACGGAGAAGTAGTATTTCCATACTCTTAGTACCGACTTCGAATCAATGTTCTTTCGTTTTTCGTGTTCTTTCACATGTTCTTTCTGATTTCGTGACTTTCGAACGTCACGTCCTTAAACGCGCGCTTTTCATAGTCTTTCTATTACTTTCTGAGAAGCCTGTACTCTTTTCGTCCTTCGATGCAGTGCAACTTAAAACGCAATCACATCAGAAGCTTCTTTGATGGCTCGTTTAGAAGGATTCTTACATCTTGATATCCGCATTCGTGCCCTGACTGCAACAATGTAATGATCTAAGTCGAGGTTTGCTACTCGAAGACTTTTGACATCTAAAAGGCTGGAGGGGTGTCAGTCGTCGATCGCAATAGTACCAATCTAGTTGGCATCCCTTTTGGAGGTTGAACTGTAGAAATTGAGTGCAAGCTACAAAAAATTTCCTCTGCGTTACCAATTCTAAAAACCCGAATCCATTGTCAAACGTAGTCAGGCTGTGTTCTCTAATGACCTGGTTAAGGACGGCTGTCTTATCCAGATTTGCTTTAAGATATCCTTGGTATCATAGTTGGGGAACTAGGCATATGTTCGATCTAGGAGGTCATAGAATTTGTCTTTCGTGGGCAATGTCTTTCATGTAATATTTGTCCTTTGTGAATGAAAGAAAATCAGGCTTATATTACCTAATTTAGCCTAAATTCGAATTGATATGAGGCGTTCCTTTACATGCCTAAAACTTGAGACTGTTTGCTTCGAGTTGCAAATTCACATGCCGAATATTATTTGCATAGAAGTGCATTGATGAGTTTTTGCAGATAAATATTTAGTTAATAATAGAAAGGGAAAATATAGCACGTTGAAGCCTTCCAGAGAACAAACTGCAACCAACGGTGGGAATTGTCATAGAAACCGAGAAAATTCTTAAATTCACAGCAGAGAATTACTTCGTTGGCCTTATCAAAGGCGGACTGAGAAACTTCCCTTAACTTTCGTCGAAATCATGTCTTTCTTTAAAAATACTAACCATAGCCCTCGGGCGGTTATAAGGACAAAATTAAAATGACTTAACACATGGGCTGAAAAGTCAGTGCCGTTTTATAGTAAAACAAAATTTTTGCAAAATTCAATTTTATTTATCAATATAGTTGCCTTCGAGGGCGATACACTGATTGAAACTATTTTTCAATCTTTCGATAGCAGTTTTGTAGTACTGTTTCGGTGATTACTTCTTCATCGGTCTTAAATCTCTTTCCGGCGAGCATTCTTTTGAGGTCTGCGAGCAGGAAATAGTCGCTGGGGGCCAAATCTGGAGAATACGGTGGGTGGGGAAGCAATTCGTAGCCGAATTCATTCAATTTTGTCATCGTTTTCATCGACTTGTGACACGGTGCATTGTCTTGATGAAACAGCACTTTCTTTTTCTTCAAACGCGGCCGGTTTTCTGCGATTTTGTCCTTCAAACGCTCCGACAACGCAATGTAATAGTCGCTGTTGATAGTCTGCCCTTTTTGGAGATAGTCGACGAAAATTATTCCATGTGTATCCCAAAATACGGATGCCATAACCTTGCCAGCCGACTGTTGAGTATTTGGTCGTTTTAGACGAGGTTCGTCGCCTGCTCGCCACTCAGCTGGCTGCCTACTTGACTCTGGTGTGAAGTGATGGAGCTAAGTTTCATCCATTGTCACACACCGACGCAAAAATTCGGCTTAATTGCTGTTGAACAGCTTTAAACATTCCTCTGAATCATCAACACGTTGTTGTTTTTGGTCGACTGTGAGCAAACGCGGCACCAACTTTGAACAGAGCTTTCGCATGTCCAAATATTCGTGTATGATATATCCAACACACTCTTTTGATACCTTCAGAGCCTCAGCTATCTCAATCAACTGCACTTTACGGTCATTCGTATTCATTTTGTGGCCTTTTTTGATGTTTCCATCTGAAACAGTCTCTTTTGAACGTCCACTGCGTGCATCATCTTCGGTGCTTGTATGACCACTTTTAAATTTTTCAATCCATGGTTCATTCGGCTGGTGCAGAGTTCGGGTAACATTTATCAAGCCATTTTTTTTTTGCATCAGTTGAATTTTTTCCTATCAAAAAGCAATGATAAATCAGCACACGAAATTGCTTTGAATCCATTTTTTTCACAATAACAAAAGTTGCTTCACTCACAACGCTATATCTCGAGAACCAGTCGTCCGACAGCTGTCAAATTTATATACGTATCTTTTGAAGGTTGAAACTAAAATGGTATGGATTTAATTCAAGTGGTGCCCTCTCTTAGAAACGGCACAGACTTTTCAGCCCATATATTATAGGTGTATATTCTTTTAAAAAAGGTTTTATATAGCTATCGTCAGAAATTTCCAGTCTAATTGCGGAGATAAGACCGTTTAAAAACTCCAGTCGATTCGGAACAGATCTACTCATATAATGCTAAGAACACCGAAAGAGCTAAGCAAAAAGGGACATATGACATACAACATTTTAACATTTGAGCAGCGATTTTCAATAATTTTCTATCCGTGTGTGTTGGTTGACCAATATCTTCCATTTAGAAGTGAGTGCAGGGTTTGGTAATCAAAGGCGGAATTACTCGTACCTATTTGTCTGGCTTACGTTCCTTAATGTCCAATCGGAGAGTAATGTTTTTAATCAATAAGAAGCACCGATCAGCAATAGCTACTAGTCTGAAGTTCATAGGTAAAACGTAAGCAAAAAACAAGGATCACTTGATGTAGCGTTAAACTTCTAATCGTATGAACTGAAAAACTTTCATAAAATCTCATCCATTAAAAACGCTTTTTATTGAACTTTGAGAGCAAACAACGTATGCAAATCACGATTGTCCGTCTATCTAATCAGTAAATGCTGATTTCACATCTTATTAACAAAGTTAAGGACATAAATTAAGTCTCATCAACACGCTAATTAATTCACAATACTGTGGCAAAAAGCGTGAACACCATTCAACTCCAAATCGAGACCGAGATCATAAATGAACATCTGATGTGCTCATGCATAAAGACGAGCAATTATTATTGCGATGATGAAACCATCTTTGCAGCAAGTGAACGTTGACCTCTCTAGATTGCAGTGCATATTTGGCTTTACATGATCACTCATGGAGGCGTTACATTTAAATCCAAGTGCTCATCTCAAGCAAGCGTCTAATTAGCGCACTTTCACAACTTCAGAAGTAGTGCTCTATGTGTGCTCTCCATGAATCATGAGATACATACGACACATCGACTCGAGTCGTTTCTATTTGAATTTCTCTAGTGGATTCCAGACATCCCGACTTTAATTATCCCACACACCAAATTGGTAAAATATCCGCCCACCAAAAATTGCTACAATCATCAATCGACATAGTTGCATATTTGGAGACACAATTACGAATATTGAAACTATGAACTCGTCATCAGAGATACTCATACTTCGAATCACTGGAAGCCACAATGATCGGCTGGTTCTGACTCTTAATGACTCTTATTTTGATTTTTTTTTTTGTGAAATATATACATTTGAGAGTGTCTTTATCTTTATTTTGTTTATTTTTAGACCGAGATATATTGAGAAATTATGCGTGCGTTGTGCATTGGTTTTTGTAGAGAGAAAAATTAATAAAATAAAAAGAACAGTGCAGAGTCGCGTCCGCGAAAGAAAAGCAATTATTTTTAGCTCAAAGTGTAAGTTCTCACGGATCTTCGGTTGCCAATGCCGCTGTTGTATTCTAGCCATCTGAGCTACTATTATATATTTTTATTTTTTTTTTTTTTTTTAATTTTACGAATACTCTTCCGCTGATGCTTAAAATTTTTTTGAAACTTAGGATTTATGACCCAAATTTGATTTTTTTTGAAAAACATCAGACGATAACATTAGTCAAGGTTTTTGTTGTAGAAATAGACATAGTACAAGCTGATTTGCATACCTGAACTCATACCTGTTTAAATGAATTAGTGCTCGTATTTCTGAACGCTGTGTCGTCACGATGTGTATGACAGCTTTTGCAAATGCATAACTGAACTTTCCAGAGAACCGACTACAACTTCGAAGCACAAAGAATTTAAATAAGCTGAGTTAGTGTTATGATAATTAATTTTATTTTTATAATTTTTTCGAATGATGTGTCAAATGAAATGCCAAACAACAGTTGTTTGCCTGTCATAATCAGTAAAATTAATTCTTCACAGACTGCTAAATAAATTATTGTTACAATTTTGGTATTTGCTCCCCAAAAATTCAATTGGAATCGGTTTTGTTGTAAAAAACAAAAAACAAACATTTAATCGTGACATTGAACCGTACAGATAAAAACGACGCAGTTAAATATTGCATATTAAATTCATACAATTTAAAAATAAATAAAACTGACAAACAATCAAACCAATGTTGTAAGCTAAAAGCGTTATTTAGGTTGCTAGATGGACACTGCGATGGCGCTTAAAATTTGTATTGCATATTTCCATTATGGAGTTACTTATCTGTTTTCGGAGAGCAATAGCTGCATCAGAGCAGCTATCGACTGCTGGATATTATCGTTACCAAAACTCAAAAAAAAAAAAACTACACAAGTTAGGATGCATTTTAACTGTTGAAGATTGCTGTGGAAAATAGTCGTTCTTATTCGCATCCAAGAGCCATCTAAGGTATCAGATTTATATTTTATATACACTATAATGCGCCTACTAACAAAGCTGAAATGCCCTTTCATTCGAGCTGTATGATATCCTGCATTGAGTGTTTTTAGAATGTGATCATACTCAAGGTCTTCATTCCAAAAACATTTCCATATTGATCCGAAACCTTCAAGAAATATTCATAGGTGCATCTAGACTTATTTAGATTGGGTTTCAAAAACTACAAATCCACAAATCATATATTTCATCAGATCTTCAGAATCTTCGTGCATTTACTCGGAACAAGGCACAAAATCACGTTTGAATGTGACACATGGCTACAAATTCGAAATAGACACCTAATAGACATCTAGTACAGGAATTGCAGTCGGTACTGAGAATATGGAACGACTACTCCTGCAGACTGTATGGCGGCGATGACCGTTTACCCTAGACGAAGACAATTCCGTCCTCTTGTCCTAGACTAAATTATAGTAAAATAGCACTATCGAATCTGAAGCCTGATGAAGCTACTGACAGACGGTTGGGAACATGCACCAGAATTAATGGCGCATCAGCGGTAATTGACATTATCTATCGAGTAATTTGTTCCTCCAGATTCAGGTCACGATAACTGACGAGTGCCGAGTTGACCTTCGACGAGTGAACACGTGTTACCAGTGCACTCGTAAAACTCACTGTGTGCAAAACAATAAAACAGCACATTAACACATACCGCGCGCGAGTGCACAAAAAACAAAAAGAAAAAAAAATTATACACCTTCCGACCACCCGGTCTTAATACTGTTCCTTGTCCACAGTCACTGCAGTTACTGTACAACACTACCCCATGGAAAACACAATGACTGAGTGCATGTAACAATCGATGGATAGCGGTTTGAGAGTTGTACTATAAGAGCATAACTACAATAATTTCACGTTGAATTTTCACTTCCCAGCCTTGCTTAGTGTCGTCGGTGGTTTTTTTTTTTTTTTTTTTTTTTTTTTTTTTTTTTTTAATGGCTAGCGAAGTTAGAGTAGACGTAGCAAATATACATGGGCTAAAAAGTACTCACTTTTCTGCGTACTTTCACGTCCGTAAATACAGACCAACACTTAGTAAAACACAGGTAGACCCCTTCACACACATCTCAGATCACTAGGTGTCATTATTCTTTTCCCACCGCGGTCCCGCCATTTACGTGCATAGTGATGTAGCTTACCAAACTCCACTACAATCTAATCCCTGTTCCAATTTCAATGGTTAAAATACCATCTCCGTAAGCACATTATCCACTATATTGCTTTATTTACAGAAGCCCAAAACTAGACAGCAATTCGACCTTTAACGAGTTCAATGCGCAGTCTGACTACATTTTAATATTTACAATTCTGGATGGCTTCGACATTCTGGACAGACAATACCCGAACGACGGTGTGTTGAGATCTTCACTGCAGAAAATAACTTGACCCAGCTTGTTAATAAGCTCACACGAATACCAGACATTGATAATCATACCGCCTTGGACCTGTTTTTAACTTCTCACCCTGATAAGTACACTGTTGATGTGCTCTTTCTTCTAGGCTCGTGGGACCATTGTGTCATATCAGCTAATTTCTCATATACTTACAACACAACTAGAGCACAAATTGCTAAAGGAACCGTATGGCAATACGAGAAAGCCAATTGAAGCGACCTTAGGAATTTTAACTGCTCGTTATGTTTCCACGATAACGACGTCGATGCCGTTGCTGATATGATCACTAACACTACTCTCTTTAGAATGCGATACTTGATCCCTGATTGGATGAAGAGTATCAAACTTAAAAAAAGGCATGGTACGACTCGAGCGTGCGATCAAAACCTGGGACAAAAAATACTGCAATATCCCAAAGGTAGTAAAAGTTTTCGGTCGTTCATCAAAAACATTAAAAATTCTACCTCATCCTCCATCCAAATACTCATTTACAATTACAATAGCAATCTGCTTGCTGGATACTTTGCGGACAGCACAATACTTCCAGATTGTGACTTGTCTCCGCCTACACTTGAGTGCGTCGAATCTTCAATGGGACGAATCCACTTTCGCACTCTTGCAGTAGCAAGCTATCTTACTTTACTCAAATCAGCTGGTGCAGATGGTATAGCTCCCGTTCTTCTGAAGAGGGGTTCTTCCTCGCTGGTAAAACCACTCCGTCAGGTTTTTCGTTAATCCTACTCGTTAGTACTCTTTCAGAGCAGATGAAAAACAGCATTTGTCCAGCCCGTCCCTAAAAAAGGCTAATTATCTTCGCTCCCTTCCTACAGACCCATTGCACTTACAGCCCTTCTTTCCAAGATCATGGAAGCGCTGATTAACCGTGATCTCATGAAATATCTCGAAACACGAAAATTTTTCAATGACCAACAGTACTTTTTTCGTAGCAACAGGTCGATTGGCATGTCTTCATCAGAAAATAATACTCGTACACCAATCTGGTGAGAGGAAAGATCGTTGCACTTGATATTTCTAAGCATTTGAGTTTAGCACCAGGCTGTTTTGTCGAAAATGCTTGCGTTTGGGATCAATGACTCTCTTCAATGGATTAGAATTTACCTTTCGGAACGTTAAATTCAAGTTGTCTTGGAGGGTTTTAAGTCTAATATTCACAAAATAAATGCTGGTATGCCCAAAGGATCCGTTCTGTCTCCGATACTTTTTTTAATTTTCATCAACGATCTCTTGTCTGCTACTTCTAATCCAATATATTCCTTTGCTGATGACAGAAGTCTCTACTTTTTATATTCGTTTCCGAACTCACGTCGCTACTCTTAGGCTATTGAACGGGAACGGTAGCGTATGCTAAGCAGATTAAATTCCAATATTAACAGCATAACCAATTGAGGTACTAACAACAGAGTGTAATTTAATGCTTCCAAAACATAGTAATTGTCTACTGTCTTTAAAGCGAAATCTTATTACCTAGTCATTATCCATGAATGGCACTTGCATAGTCGAAACCGAAAAACTTTCCATTCTCGGTATGTGTCGTTGGAATAACCACATATTCGATGTCCCCAAAAATGATGCGAAATGTCTAGGTTTCATCAAGCAATATCGGAAATATGTTATTTCATTCCCTCAGTGTTTTGAAAAAGTAAGGTGACTTATGAAATTTTGCGGGCAACGTACATTCAATTTGGATATTTCTTTTTACTGTGGTGGTGCACATGTCCCGAACATATGTTCACAGTTTCAAGTATATATTATACTTAGTTTGTTTTTGAAAGATCGAAAAGTTAGACGCGTTTGGTGTGCTCCAAAATTATTATAAGAAACGGAGAAAAGAATTTGCAACAAACTGTGTAAAAATTAGAATCAAGTGCTCTAAAACACTTGAAATATTGACAGTGGCATACGGTGAGTCAGAAAAGAAAATCGTTTTGGAAAATCGTCGAAATACCATAAGAGAAGTTGCTGAGGATGTTGGCTATTCGGTCTGCTCATGTCATGCAATTTTTCTCGGATATTTTGGGCATGAGACGTGTGTCAGCGAAGTTTGTTCCGAAACATCCTAATTTTAATCCTGAGCATTGCTCAGAAGCTCTTGAATGACGTCAGTGATGATCCTGACTTGCTCAAAACTGGTGACGAGTCATGTCAAAAGAGCTAAGACCGAAAAAAGCATGCCAAGTTCGATCAAATGCCAAAGTTTTTTTCACTGTTTTTTTCGATTGCCGTCGCTTAGTGCATAAGGAGTATTACATTGCAGTTATGCGTTCTTTTTCGAGAAGCAATACGAATACAACGTCCGGAATTGTGGAAAAAAAATGTATGGATTTTGCATCACGATAATGAACCTACTCATTCATCGTTGTTTGTAAGAAATTATTTGACCAAAAACAACACGAAAATCATGTCTCAGCCACCATATTCACCGAATTTGGCCCCATGCGACTTGTTTCTGTTCCCAAAACTGAAGAAGTTTTGAGACAATCAAAACAGAGACAGCAGCAGTTAGCATCAATAAATATTCGCAGTGTAATCCAAAAACGAGCTTTAGTATGCATACAAAACCAAGGAGAACACTTTATGTACCTGTTACAACTGTTTTAGTACACAAATAAAATAAAAATTATCCAAAAGTTCATAAATTCATTTTTTATTCATAGTCTCTGGAGCTTAAAGCAAAAAAAAAAAAAAAAAACATTTTCTTTTATTAATTTCACTTGCTGTATGTTTTCTCAAATATCACAAAATCTATGGGTTTTCCTGCAAACTTTTAGATGATTGTTACGTTCATAAGAAAAAAAAAAAACAGTAAAATGTTGTGTTTGTGAAATATTTTTAAGAGAAAAGTGACGTCAAAGTCAAAAAATAGCATGGACAAAAAAAATGGTACAGGCTTAGAAATTGGATATCTAAAGACTCAAGCATTTAATATTTAAACGCAGTTACAATGACTGGTATTTCTTCAAAAAGTAAGTCTTAAACGAAGTTTCTGCCATTAGTATTTGCAAAGTAATTTCCGTTAACATGAGTCAGGGTACACCAAAGTTAGCCTCGATAAATGTCAATGTCAACATTCAAGATAGGCCCTTACTGTAGAACAGTTTTTTTTTCTTGGAATATACCTAAACATCATTTCCTAAATTATAATTTCCTTTTATATTTCACGGTTATTAATATGATAAAATATCTTACCTGGGTTTTCAAATTATGAAGCTTTATTTTTATTTCGTTTTTAGAGCACGAGAACTGTTCCTTGAATTCCGTTAATATAACAGTTTTTTGGTTTCTGTTGCGAAATGGTTTATCCGTAGTTTTCTACAAAGTTATACTAGACTTATATTTCTCTCTGCGTTTATTTGTTTCCTCTGATGTCCACTGTTTTGCCATGTTGACTCTCCGACAGCTACTCGCAAAATACGAACTGTGTTGGAATTCTGCGGCCTAATCCCCTATAGTGGTCAAAACATGTGTCCACTTGCGAGTGACTCTCAAAAATTTCGAAGGTCGGGAGAAAAAAGTCAACTCTCCGCGAGCTGCTCTCAAGACTGTGTCCACTTGCCAGTTTGCCGTGGAGAGTAAATTGAGAGCTGCTCGCAGCATTTTTACTCTCAAATGGACAGGCACCTTTAAGTTTTGCTTAAAACTTCTGCATCTCAGGGGGGATTAATTTCCAAACCCGCTCACCCGGGGGTAGCCGTGGTGTAGTGGTTTATGCATAGACTCCTCAAGCAGAGGGTCGTGGGTTCGAATCCCGAGCGAGACAATTTTCTGTAAAAGTCTTTTCATAGAATTTGTATGTAGTTATATGAAAATCCCGCCGGCGTCAACTCTGACATGAAGGCATAACACTGATGTTGTAGTGGTTGCTGGCTGGGCTAAATGTAACGAAGACCCACTGGCCTTAGTACACAACCACCTCTGGGAAAAATATCGAAACCTAATACACCTGAGTTTCAAATTACTACACCACCCGCCCACGTCCTGGAGAAAAGCCAGTAATAGGGTATTCATATCCCCTTGGTGCGCGCGCGGAATTATAAAAAAAAAACCTGTACAATATATTTTTCTCAAAATATATCAATGAATCTTCTCTTAAAGTTTTTGAAACATCATCCGGAGCACCCTGTAACATTTTGCTCACACCCTATAGTCCATATCAGCTTTTGTAGATTTACCAACAGGAAATTATCGTTTATGAAACAAATTTTCGGATGCGAAGAGAAGAGATTACGGTCTGAAACATTGGTAAGTTCATGTTTCACAACTAACTCATACTACATACAACATTTTATGTATAAAAAAGATAAAAATTGCCAAACACAGTAATAAAAAGATAAGAAAATAAGCAAAAGGTCTTCTAAGCGTATCTTAAAAATAAAAGCTGCAAAATGCAAAGCTTTTTATCAACAGAATCATAAAATATTGTAGCTTCATGTAGTTAAGCATTTTTAAGTCATAAGCTTTAGATTGGAAATTTCAATTCAATTTAGCAGAGCCAACCTCTTGGCATCTACGATACATTCCAATAACACGCATCCCTTTAAATTGTCCATATTGCATCCTGGTCTTAAAGCGATAGGTATATGGTATCCTGATTTTATACGAACTTTTGTTCAAATTTTCACCTACATACGATACATTCATATGTACATACAAGTACATACATAAATACGTGCATAGAGCTACGAGTAGATACGGTGTATCCTGTGACGTATTGTTTGTTTTCTACATTGCTTCTATGAATGACGTCGAAATGGGGGTGTCAAATGCAGAAGCCTTCATGTATTCATTCGTATTAAATCACATAACAAATTGGACGCCTATATTCTGGCATATTTTATTGGCAAAAAAAGAGAAAACTGTGTTACTTATGTGCCGCACTTGTTTTGTATGAAATAACCTATATAAAGTCTAAAATATCCGTAGGTAGTACAATACATCAATGTAATACTGGACAGGTTGGTGAATTAAAATTTAATGAAACCATAAATATGCTCTGGAGAAACGGCAAAGGCCTTACGTTTTCTTTCAATGAAAAATAGTCGAATTTTGCAGATATCTTGAACAAATAATTATGTGTCCCACATTTTAACATTTAAGAAATGAGTAGCCATCAGTCTATAGTTCATAAATGACTAGAGGAGAATGATCCTTCAGGTCAATTTTACATACTCGTATATAAAAGATATCTTTTGTGAGATATATCGCAAAGTGCAAAATGAGAATTAGATGTATACAATACTCACTTACCAAACTGTACATACCAAACTGTAATTTAGGCTGGACAAGGCCGTAATAAAACACTAATAAAATTTTTTGTGAACAGCGCTCTTTTAGCAGATACATTTTACGATTAACAGATATCATGTATCTTTTAAGATCTTCGACTTGTGCTTTCCATGTCATATTTTGTAACTTCAACACCTTCAATTTTAAAACAAGTTGGACTACATTATATTGTATATCCCGATAGTTGACTGGATCAAACTTATGAACAGATAACGATAACTTGGAACATGAACTAGAATAAAAGATGGCATCACATTCAAGTAGACAAGTACTTTTTATACTGCAAATCATTAGTCTGGTTTTATTGCTTATGAGTAGCTCATGTTTAGCAAACAATTGGCGTAGGATATTTAGATCATAGAATATTATCAGCAAAACTGAAACAACAAACAACGAAGTATAGTAATATATATCAAAAACAAACAAAGGGTCTAACACTGAACCTTGTGGTACATCTATCTTAATTTTTTACGGATTTCTAAGAACACCATTTAATTTTACTCGTTGAATTCTTTCAGATAAATATGAAGAGAATCATTTGTGAATTACACCTCTTAAGCCTGCTTTGAATAATTTGACAAGCTAAAGTTCATGATTGACCATATCAAATGCGTTTGTCATATCTATGAAGAGTACTAAACTAGGATTGTTGCTATTAAAACTATCATAAATTTAACTACAGAGCTCCTCTACCATTATCATCGTTCTCCAGACGAGTCCTAAAACTAAATGATGGCCCACAGCCCTTCCCCCACGGTCAAACCACTACTGGATCAAGGTGTTTTACGACCCATGCCGAGGATTAACCTGGCTGAGGACCCAAAAATAGCTCAGTCGCGAACGGAGTATCCGAACACCTGACAACCTCCGGATTATCTACCTTTATCTGTATACAGCAGATCTCTGCACAGTACAGAAAAAAAAAAAAAAAAACACAACTCGAGGCCAAAACTCCTTTAATACCAGGCAGTAGAACGGTGACTGCTCGACTGCATTGTCAAGCGGAGGTAAAACTGTGGCAGGCCATTGTGCACAAATCTCTAAAGGCAAAATCAACGAGCCTAAAACTAAATAGTCAAGGAGCGATAAGACTCTGGAAAACCATATTCCTATCACATCCTCCAATCTTAGCAAGTGTATAGCAGGCCATGCACTTGCCGCTGCTATTTAAACTCCTCCCCCTAAGGCGCTCTACACAAGACGCTAAAATGCTTTACGCATTATCAAAACCTTCGGATCCATTCTGAAGACGGATAACCCACTGCTCCCAAAACGCTAAAAGACTCCCCCAAGCGCCAAAAATCGTTGGAGAAAACCGTGCCGTTCGGGCAACTTCTTGGCCATCATGCAAGAAATCCCCGGACTACTTCCCATCACAAGCGATGCTGGCTGGCAACAATGCCACCTCAAGCTTATCGCATGTGCCAATCAAAGTTCTGTCGATCTTTTCACCAAAGTCATAGGGAGATTAAGAGAGATTTGGCCAGGTGCAAATCTCCAAAAGAAGATGATGTCAGTACTAACATCAACGATAAAGGTAAATCACTTTTTGATTATATTATAAATACTAACCTCATTGTTTGCAACATCGGAAATGAGCCCACCTTTATACCAGAAACCGACAGGAAGTGCTAGATGACACTCTTGTCTCCGACAACATTACTTAAATTCTAACGAACTGGATGGTATCCTATGAACACTAATTTTTAGACCACAGATGCATCCAATTTAGCCTGAGTGATGCTCCTCCGAGCCAACCAACATTCCAGAATTATCGCAAAATTGATTGGCCAAATAACAGAGAACTACTGTCAGAAGCACTATCCTCTGAACTGTCAAGTCCCCCGCGTGATACCAACGAGCAGGACATGAAATTCAAGGAATTCACCCTGGCTCTCAATCAGACTATAGCTGTTTCCTGCCCTCTTATACAACCTAGAGGCAAGAAAAAGATGCACTGGTGGACATTAGCACTGGCATTACTTAGAAACTTTTGCAGAAAACTTTTCCATCTAACAAAAATCACAAGAAAAATGACTGATTGGGACTCATATAAAGAATCCCTCAAAATATATAAAAAAAGAACTGAGGAAGGCAAAGCGGCAATACTGGACAAAATTACACAAATCCTATGATGCATAGTTGTTTGGAAAAAACTGAACTTACTGAGGAAGGCAAAGCGGCAATACTGGACAAAATTACACAAATCCTATGATGCATAGTTGTTTGGAAAAAACCGATGGCTCTTGGACAACCTCAAGTGATGAATCATTCAACCTGCTACTGGACATTTACTTTCCAGGTAGCTCCTTATTCGCGACCAAATTGTCCAAACAGGGTAACTATAACCATAACCGAAATTCATGGTCTGATTACAACAGACAAACTGCTTTGGGCGCTGCCTCCTCTGCATCTGTATCTGCATCTGTAACCGCCTCCTCTTACGACTTTCATAAGGAGAATTTTCGCAAAATTAATGCATATCTTAGTGAATGTTCTTTTGATTTCGCCAATATGCCCCTAAAAAGTGCCCTCTCTATTCTACAGAGAATTATTCAGTTCTATTTCTCTCTATGTCCCATTTTCGCGCAATAAGACTCCTTCTACGAGCCCCCCGTGGTATAATCATAAACTTCGCTCTTTACGTAACAAGAGAAACAAATTATGGGCAGTTTTAATCCAATCCAACTCTTTTGTTGACTATTCAAACTATCTCGGAGCATACCTTAAATTCGCCCAGCTTTATAACGTTCTCTATCAGCAATACCTTGATTGTGCACAATCAAGACTTATAAACGATCCTAAGTCTTTCTACCAATTCGTTAACTACAAAAAAAAAAATCTGAAGGTTTTCGTCCATCCCTCTCATACGATCTGCATACCATAGCCAACTTTCTTGCTACTTTCTTTAAGCAATCTTTTGCCGATAATTCCTTCGTACCGGATCCCTCTTATTTCAAATATCTACTTAACTTTCCCACCGGCCCCTCTATTTCTCAAAGATTTGATCAAACAGTAAAAGAAAATAAATTACAGCAACTTAATGATGAATACTTACCCGGCCCAGATAGCCTTCCACCCATATTTCTTAAAAAGTGTTCCTCAACACTTTCCCACCCCCTTGCAAATCTCTTCCGATTATCCCTCTCTCAAGGTGAATTTCCACAAATATGGAAGTCTTCTTTCATAACACCGATACACAAAAAGGGATTAAAGAGCGAAGTCACTAATTACCGCCCTATAGCTAAACTTTCTCATATACCCTAACTTCTCGAGAGCATTTTGTATGAAATCTTTTATTTCCCCTAGTCAACACGGCTTTTTGAAGGGTAGATCAACTACCACTAACCTCGTAGAATTCGTGTCCTCTATTCTCTCAGCCTTATAAAGTGGTAAAGAAGTTGACGTTGTAGCAACTGATTTCAGTAAGGCTTTTGACAAGATATCTCATAAGCTAATCCTGTTCAAATTGTCCGTCCTGGGCTTTGAACCCATTTTCCTTAAATGGATATCTTCTTACCTGGATAATCGTTTTTATAGTGTTCGTTTCAGGTCTATGCTATCGGCCCATTTCTTGGCCACTTCAGGTGTTCCTCAGGGTAGTCACCTAGGTCCACTTCTCTTCACCTTAACTATTAATGATCTTAAAAGGGTCATTCAACACTCAGCACTTTCACTCACAACATGACTCCAGCCTCCTTTAAATAGATCTAAATAGTTTTTCTACCTGGTGCATCAAGAACTGCTTGGAACTCAATGTCACCAAATGTCAATCGATTACCTTTTCACGTAAGTGCAACATGTCTACTCCCAGAATTTACGTTCTTCACGGTCAACTTATATCTAGTTCAGACTATTCGCGATATTATGATACAGGGAGCTTAATTTCCGCTCACATATTGATGAGATAATTACTAAAGCAAACTCATCACTTGGCTTTGTTAAAAGATGGTCCAAAGAATTCTGCAACCCGTACTATACATCACTTACGTTCGCCCTCTTTTCGAGTACGCTAGCCAAGTGTGGTGTCCCTTTTAACGAGTTCATGTATACCGTATTGAGAGCATCCAGCGTCGTTTTCTTCGATTTGCTCTTCGATGTCTACCTTGGAACGATCCTCTTATCTTACCTCCCTACCGAGACCGTCTCAAACTCATTAACCTGAATACCCTTGAGGAACGAAGAGACGCAGCTGATATTCTTTTCATTCACCGACTCCTCTCAGGCTCCGTCGATTGCATGTCTCTTTGCAACTCCATTTTCTTTAACACTAACCCTCGAATTCTATGTTGCCTCCGTCTCTTTTATCTACCTATCCGCCGCACCACATATGGCTCTAACGAACCAATATCCCGTATGCTGCGTAAGGTAAAGTCATAGTTTTTAAGCTTGTATTAAGTAAAATAAATGGGGGCGTTAGCCCCCACCAAAATTAAATTAAATAACTTCAAACCATACAAGTCTGCTGGTCCGGACGGTATAATACCAGCCAAACTACAAAGGTCCTGGTGAGCTGTGTAGAGAAAAGTCAATGTAGTTTCCATACCCAAAGCCGAAAAATGCTCTCATGTTGTTCTACAGGACCTCAGACCTATAAGTCTATAATTTTTCCTTCTGAAAACTGTAAAGTAACTAATTGATATCCATACACGGTCTAGAATTGATCTACTACTTATGTCAACTTCATCCAGGATTTGTCGGAGTATTAAAATTATAGCAGTGTAACTGGCCCAGCTGAGAAGGCCTCATTGCTTGTAGATGGGAAAATTTCTGGTCGAGTAATGTATTATTGATGTTTACATCACGAATTACGGTCATTATAGTCGAAACAACCAAGTTTTCAATAGTTTTTTGTTAACCCGCATAAACGAATACTAGCAGGTGGCACTAAGGAAAATACGCAGTCGAAAGGTATCAAATCGCATGATCTCGGAGCCAAATTGATCGATTCATTTTGCGAAATCATTTTCTCGCCAAACTGTGATTTCGATAAAGCGATGATCTAAGCTTTTGAATGACACTAAGCGCCATACTGTTGAAAGTACACCTCGTTCATATCAATGTTATCTACATTTCGAAAGAATCGCGTTTTTAGAAAAATGCCTTAACCTTAACCCAGATATGCCCAAAAACTCTCAGTCTAAAAAAAAACGATTTTTTCTGTATATGTAGTCTTCTTAAAACATAAAAAAAAAACATTTTTTGCTTCTTTTCAAATGAGAAAAAATTATTTATCTTATGATTTTGGAGCCGTACTATATGTAGGTCATTGGGAATATATGGTCTGACCATAAACATATTATGTTTTAGTATGTTATGAACCTTGAACACTTGGTGTGTACTCTCACAACACATTTACCAGGGCTGTTTGATGAGTGCCCGGATTGGAAGATAGGTGGCACTACTGAGCCAAAATGATCATACCATCACCTAGTGTAATCTCTTTTAGCCCGCCTGTCAAAATTTGGTGACAATCCGACCCTTAGTTTTATTTTGACATCCATTTCAAAGAATCGTGTTAGAGTTTTTTGCGACCATGGAAAAAGAGCAGTATCGCTCCGTGATCCGATTCTTATTTTTGAGTCGCAAAACATGCGAGGAAATCAAGCCGATTCTCGATGATGTGCATGGGACCCATTCACCTTCCCGTACAACCATTAATTCGCAGAGATTCGCCGTGGGCGCACGTCGGTTTTTGATGAACCGTGTCCAAAAACGGTTATCACAGAGGAAACCATGGACAAAACCCATGATCTCGCATTGGCGGAACACAGAATGAAAATTGGCCATATCCTGCACGAGAATTTGGGCATGAGAAAGCTATCCGAGCGATGGGTGCCGCGTTTGCAGAGAACAAGCGCAATCGTGAGACCACTTCAAAGACGTGCTTGGCCCTGTTTAATCGAAATCCTTAAGAGTTTATCCGTGCTCCAAAGAAGGCGAAGATCGTGCCTTTGGCCAGAAAACTGATGTCCACCGTTTTTTTTGGGACGCGCGAGATATGATCCACGTTGATTATTTGGAGAAGGGAAAACAAACACAGGAGCATAGTACCATATGTCGATTTATTGGGCCGATTCAACTCCGATTTCAAGAAAAAACGACCACATTTGATGAAAAAAAGTGCTCTTCCACCACGATAGCGCACCGGTTCACACCTCCGCAGTCGCCACAACCAAATAGGTCGAGTTGCACAACGAATTGCTCCCCCATCCTCCGTACTGTTTAGATTTGGCCTGCAACTTCTTTTTGTTCCTAGATCTTAAAAGATCGCTCGCTGGAAAGAAGTACGATTCGAACAAGTCTTCGCCGCCGCGGAGTAGTGCTTTGCAGGCCAACAAAAGTCGTACTATATGGAAGGGTTAAAAAAAAGTTGCAGCTCCTCTAAGAAAAATGTATCGAGGTAAAAGGGGATTGCATTGAAAAATAAATTGTCAAAATCTAAAAAAGTTGCGTTATCATTTCTGATCCAGGTATTCATCAAAAAACCCTCGTAGAGCATCTGGTGGTAGTTTTTTTTGTCACAGTTTCAATTATTCATCGATATTCTTTTCATTCTATTCAAAGTAATCACCATTGCAGGCAATACACATATTCTAACGCTCCCTCTAATTTTCAAAATACTTTTCATAGGCCGATTTCGAAATCGCCTTCAGCTCATTCTGCGAATTTTACTTTATCGCCTGAATTGTCTCAAAATACTTTCCGCAAAGCCATAACTTGAGTCATGGGAATAGGAAAGTCACAAGAAGCATTGAAAGTGGAATACGGAGCTTGCGGAACGATATGAACGTTGTTTTTGATCAAATAGTCGCGTACAAGATTTTTAAATTCAAATCAACAAATCCAGCACTCTTTTACTTACTTACTACTCCTAACTAGGGTTAGGAAGTAAGAAAATGGTGGAGGAGATCAGGTTTGCTCAGGTTAAAATCAAAAATGAGGAGGTTTGAGTTGATCTTATGGAACATGCGGGAGATTGGTTTATTGGAACCATAAGAGGTGCGATGGGTTGGAATAAAGAAGAGACGAGGACAGCGTAAATAACGAGGGTAAGTGTTGAAATAAATAGAATTGTGAAGGGAAGCGCAATTTACAGAACCAGAGAGCAGTCGATGAATGAATGATATTCAGGTTAAGAAGTTTGAGGCGATCACGATAGAAAGGTAAGATAAACGGTCCATCCTAGGGGAGTCCTCGAAGGGAAAATCGAAGAAAACAATGTCATCGATTCAGGATTCGGGGGCCACACTTGGCTGGCATATTCGAGAAGGGGCCGTAAAGGGTAATGTAAAGTGACCTTGTCACATAAGGGTTGCAAAATTCTTTAGACCATCATTTGATAATACCAAGCGATGAGTGGGCTTTAAGGATTATCTCATCAATATGCGAACGGAAGTTTAACTCTCTATCGTATAATATTTCAAGGTCGCGAAGGGGTTGAACCTGAGGTACCTGAGGTCATGCAGAAAATAAAGTCGAGGGGGAGATTGATTGGTATTAAGTGACAAAGTCGTAAATTGACATTTAGAGACATAAAGCTCTTTTTTAGACACGAAGTGGAAAACTATCGAGGTCATCTTAAAGGAGAATAGAGTCTTATAGTGAAGAAATCATTTTGTAGAACTTAGCGTCGTCGGCGTAAATGATTAGGGGCAGTTTTTAGTAATCCTCTCAAGATCGTTTATAGTTAAAATGAAAAATAGGGGACATAGATGGCTACCTTGTGGGACACCAGAAGTGGCTAAAAACGGGGTTGAGAAGGCTGACGCTATAACAACGGTTCTTCAGATAAAAAGATATTCATTTTAACAATATGGGGTCAAACCGAGGGAAGACAGTATGAAAAGAATCAATTGATGAGATATTTTATCGAAAGCCTTAGAAAAATCTGTAGCAATAACATCGATTTCGCTGCCATTTTCTAGGGCTCAGATAGCGAAGGATACCAATTCAACTAAGTTTGTAGTAGTTGATCTACCTTTCAGAAATCCATGCTGACTTGTGAAGTGACTTGCACTGAAAGCTTAGGGCTTCATATAAAAAAATTTCAAACATTTTAGGTATGTGAGAAAGCTTTGCAATGGGACAGTAGTTAGTTACTTCATCCTTTGAACCCTTTTTGTGGACCGGGGTTATGAAAGAGGTCTTCCAAAGTTGGGGGAAGTCTCCTTTTGTGAGGGACAGTTGAAATAGGGAGGAGAGTGAGCGCGAAAGATTGGAGGCACACTTTTTGAGAAATATTGGTGAGGACCCGTCTGGGACGGATAAAAATTCATCATTGAGATTTTGCAACTTTTCCTCGATAAGAGTAGGATTAGAGACAGAGGGGCCAATGCAAAAATTGAGAACGTACTGGAAATATATAAAGTCAGGTACAAGGAATTATTGTTGAGAAAAGTTTGCAAAAGAGTTGACAATTGTATGAGAATCGATTAATGATATGTTGTCAAATGAGAGAGAGGGGAGATAACCGCTTGATTTCCTTTTGTAGTTGACGAATTGATAAAAAGTTGTTAGGGTTGGTCTGCGCTTTGGGAAAACGCGGATAGAGGCAGTTAAAGAGCCGAATGAATTAGAGGTAGGTTCCAAGATAGTTGGAGTAGTCAGAATAAGAATTGGTGCGAAGAAAAACTGCCCATCATTTGTTTCTTTCGTTTCGTAAAAATCGAAGTCTTCTGCTATACCAGGAAGATGAAGCAGATGGTGTTTCATGTTGAGAAAAGCGAACGTAAGGAGAAATGGAATTAAATATTTCACTGTAAAAAACGGAAACATAATCAGATAAAGATAGATTGGTAAAATTAAAAGAAGATTTGCTAAGATAGATATTGATTTTGCGGAAATTAGCTTTAGTTGGGTAGAGGCAGATAGTAGGGAAAAAAGTGAATTGTAGTGGGGATTTATATAAAATTAAGAGAAGAGAGGGGTAAAAGTTGTCGATAATACTGTTGAGTTAATAGGATCGCTCGCGAAAATAAGATCTAGTTGCCTACCTATGGAGTTAAGGACGCCTCTTACTTGGCCTAGGCTTGAGTGTGTTATATCAGATGGAATCCACTTCAGTAGAGGCAGATTAAATTCACCAAAAATAAGAATATCGTCGACGGAATCACTTAGGTCAATAAGTTGATCAATCGCATTAATAGCAAAGATGTAGGATTCGATAGGTTGAGCTGAGAGAATGTAGCAACACATAACTCACAGTCACCTATTGGGAAGTGTTATTTTAATTGAAACGAATTCAAGTTTGACAGTAGAAGAGATAGCGATGAGAGAAGATTTGAGGTTGTTGTAGAATATCTCTGCATGGAAAACCAACTTTGGGGAGGGCAGGATTATAAGCCATAGGGAGAGAGTGATCATCATCACGGAAAACATTATAAAAAGACGAGAATAGCTCCTGGCTCTTTATTTCGGGGATCAGATTGGTTTCTGTAACAGCATAGACATCGAAAGAGGGGCCATGAAATTTAGACAACACAGCACGAGTTGTAGCTCGTGTAAGCTCATTCCCATAGTACAGCCCGCTTTAAACTCAAACAGATATTTGAGCGACAGATGACAGATGAGCCTAAAACAAAAAGCTTTTGACAGCGCAATTTGTTTGAATGGTACCTTTGTGATCAAAAGGTACATGCTAATTTGAAAAAAAAATAACTCAAATTTATTTCTAGATATTGCCAAAGAACTGTGTGCGGCTTTGCAATTTTCCCGAAAAAGTCTTCGCCTCGGGACTTACATTAGAACTCCAATGAATGCTATTATAGTATTTCATGTTTATCAGTGTTTCCGGCCAGATTTTTCTTTTGTGCATATTTACTAGTTTCGGACAAAACACCAAAGAATTTATAAAATATTTCCAACGGAGTTTCAAGATTCAAAAAACGTTGACGGGTCCAATTGTAATGCGTTTTATTTTTTATTTTTTTGTTTTTTCTTTCTTATTTACTCTTGCTTATTGAAAGTTTAGCCGAAAGTACACTCAACCGTAAATTATCGTCCGAATTATCCGATGATATATGTCTTTCAGATCTCCAAGCTTACTCCTAAAGTTTGCAGTTTTAAGGCTGACAAATTATCTACAGAAACAGTCTCTTCGGGTCCACAATCCACATCAGTTACATCCCTTCTTCATCTTCCCCCAAAATTGCAATTACTTTATGAAGCAAAAGTCCTCTGTAACAATTTAATTAATAAATATGAATTTTCTCAATGTCCTATATACAGTATACCAATATTCGATCCATCAAAAGCAAATAAAAATAAAAAAATTTCACAAACTAGTATATAGATATTAAAACACACACAGCCAGGAATCACAGCCTAAACAGTGGAGCAGGCTATGCAGCTACATGATGTCTTTATCTTAATATTCTCAAAAGAATAAGGCGGTCACCTGATCTTGATGCAGTCAAGCAAATTGATAATATTCAATGTAAGGCACTCCTCCAGTACTACAGGTTTCCGGGTTTCTGAAAAATAAACACACAGAAGCTTACCTATTTGCAGGCAAGGTATGTCTTCTACATATTGTAGAATTACTGTGGGGGAGTGATTTGAAAAAACCACCGAAACCTTTGCGAGTCGCATATCTCCTGGAACCCCTGGTGTAACAAAGAGTGGAGGCAAGCACATGTCGCAAAATAAGTCAGTTGAGAAGTTGCGTACTAGGATATTTTAACGCCAGGATAGGAAAGGAGGACATCTTTAATCGGACAATTAGTAAGCATAGCCTACAAGACACCACGTCTGACTTATTGACTTTACGGCGGGACGAAATATTGCTAAAGCACATGGTTTCCCCATCTCAATAGACACAAGCGGACATGGCGGTCTCCGGATCATCAAAGACTTAAGGGATGCCTCCAGTATTCTGGTCGTTTGTACATTCCAGGCAGCCAACGGCGGCCAACATTGACTCGAACCACAACAAAGAAGAACTACTGTGAGAAGATGTAACGTAGAGAATCTTTGCCGAACACGTATCCTGAAATCTCTCAACAACTCCTATGCCACCAGCATCAAGTATGAAAGACCAGTGGAAAGGCTGCCAACGTGTCGTCAGAGACGCAGGAACACATGTGATGGGTTTCACCATACCACCACCAAGAAATCCCTGATTTGATGAAGAATGCTGGGAAGCACATGCAGCTAAACAAGAAGTCTATAAGCCGATCTACGAGCAGAAGAAACGGAAAAAATCGACTTGTCCACAAGTGAAAAAAGAGCACGAGAAGTCACCAAAAACCCGTCAGGCAGCATATACTTACCATTCAGTTTAGATGACGATAACAAAAGCTCCCGTCCATCTAACCAAACCGAAATAAGGATATAAATATCTAAGCTTAAATCCAGCCGAGGTTTCCAAAACAGCTGGAAGTGTCTTTGTGGAGAGCATACACCAACTTATTTCTCAGATTTGACCAGAAAAGTGGATGCATGATGAATGAAATCTCAACATCGTTTGCAGATATAGAGATACTCGTATACTCAATATTGCGTACAAGATCATAACTGGCATATTCTGTGAACGTATGCAACACTTCGTCAGCTAACACCTTGACACCTACCAGTGTGTTCATAATCGACCAAATTTTCGCAGTCCGGCAGTTCTAGGAAAACACTCAAGAAGTCCAAATCGGTACCCACCATCTTTTCATCGATTTTAAGGACGCATGTGACATCATTTATAGGGAGGAGGTGTATAACGCCATGTCTAGATTTAGCATCCCTTCCAAACTAATCTGTCTATGGAGAATGAACCTACTGCTTAACCAAAGCGCAGTCATGCGACTTCCTTACCATCATGTATACTTGAAAGAATAATGCGGAATTCAGAAGCGAACACTGGAGGTACAATCTTTCAAAAGTCTGTGCAACTACTAGCGTACGCCGATAATATCGTCATAATTGACAGACCGCTACGTTCGCTAGTATTGACAGGAAGACTTCAAAAATGAGGCAAGACCAAATATATGCTGTCTACAACATAACGTCACAGTCGGCAACTATAGGGTGATTCAGCGTGAGATTTGATTTATAATGTAAATTAACAAAAAAAAAAAAAACGCATAAATTTGAAAATTAACTTAAAATTTTTATCATCGGTTAAAAGAACAATTCATCGCATTTACTTTTTGAAAATGACTTCATGTAAATTTTGACCACGACCATTTGGAAGGTCCAATTTTGGGCGACTCGTTCGAGTATAGCGACTGGTATCTCGCGGATAACACGAGTAATATTGGATTCCAAAGCGTCAATCGTAGCTGGCTTATTCCTGAAGACCTGAGACTTTACATATCCCCATAGAAAATAGTCCAAAGGCGGCCAACTTACCGTAGCAAAACGTGAAATTAAGTGCTCACCAAAATGATTTCAAAACAAGTCCATTGTTTCAGGTTTTTAGGCTCCTAGCGCAGTCTTATTGAAACCAGAGCTCACCGAGACCATGTGCTTGAATTTCAGTAAGCACATAGTCCATTGACATGGCGCGAAAAAGGTTACCATTGACGGTACATTCTGATTTGCCTCATTTTTGAAGAAATATGGACCAATGATTCCAACAGCCCAAAAACCACATCTTAACGTTGGATATAATGGTAGCTCTTGGTACTCTTCGGATTGCTCATTAGCCCAAATACGGCAATTTTGTTTATTAACCTATCCATTGAGCCAGAAATAGGCTTCATCACTGAACAAAATTTCACGATAAAACACCGGATTTTCATTGAGTTTTTCCAGAGCCCTATCACTGAAAATATGACGCAAATTTAAGTCGCCTGGCTTCAATTCTTGCACATTTTGTACGCTTCGAGCTGTGATTTTGTTTAAAGTCAAGAATTGGCAATTGAGTTGTAAGACACTATTCCGAAAAACTAGAGAGACTCTATATAAGACCGTGATCATCCCAGTTCTACTTTACTATGGACTCTATCGGAGGTTGATGAAGAAATCCTCAGTCGTTCGAGAGGAAAACGATTCGAAACGTTGCGAGCTTTGGAGGAGAAGATTCAACGACGTATTATAGGAGCTGTACAACAACATCTAGAACTAGTCAGAAAACCGCGTGTCAGTCGCCTGAGATGGCGATGGGACATGTAGAGCGAATGGACACCAAAGCTCTGCCTCTCAGTCTTTGAATCTAACCCGGAGGGACAACAGAGTAGAGAAAGGCTTTATCTTAGTTGGCGTGTAGACCTCAATATACTTCAACTGCCTTGTAGTGAAGCAACTGAAGACACTTAGCTAAAGACCGGACCTGTTAGTTGATTTAAGTAAGAGAGGTCTGTTAGTTGAGGCCCAGATTCACCCCAAACTGTAGCGCCACGTTTACTTACTTACACAAATATAAAGTAGCTCTGCACAGAAGAACAAGAACGGCTAGTGCGCTTTACGAGCAAAGGAGGAGGGAAAAACATCGGCTTGTGCGCAGAAAAAAGAAAAAACATGGGATGTCAGAGACGGAAGTCCTAATCCAGTGGTAACATTTGAAAGTTTTACCGAAACAGAAAGAAAATGTCAAGCCAAGAAGACCCAAAGAGAACAGAAACATGTAGAAATAAACAATGAAAAATTGTAATAGAGTTACATTCGGTGTCTATGATCAAACTACTTCTGCAGACTATTGAAAGGCGAAGACGATACAAACTCGGGTATCAGGCAGAACCAATATGAAAGACCGGACCAAAATGAAGTAAAATAGAAATTAAAGGTAGCAATATACGTATGTATATAAATTTTGGCTTTACAAGACTGCCGGACTGGAGGACTATTTTCCGAGCTATTTAAGGCAGCAGGAGATGACTTGGTAGGAGGCATATACCAACTCAATTCCAGAATTTGATCTGAAAGTGTGGTTAATAAATAAAGAGGCATCAGGTTCCCTACCATTGCGTACAAGATCTTGTCTGCTATGTTATATTAACGTCTAAAACTATCAAACTATCAAACAAAATCGGAAACAATCTCACCAAGACCATTGATTTTGTGAAAAAGAGTGATTTACTGCCGTGCGGCAACAAACTATAACAGATAATACTTAAAAAAAAACTCGGAAGTCAATACGTGAAGTACAATTTTCCAAAAGTCTGTGCAACAACCTACATACACCGATGATATCTAAATACCATAACTGGCAGAACGCAGAGAGTGTTCAATGGTGCGTTTGCTAGTAGCACTAAGAAAACTGTTTGTAAGACCCTAATCACCTCAGTCCTTCTATATAGTGCAAAACCATTGATGTTAGTGAAGCCGAGTGAATATATATTTAATAGTTTTGAACGCAAGTAATTTTGGGTACCGTTTGCTTTGACAAACTTAAGAATATAAGATATATTGCATATTACATATCTTCGACATCGATTTAACAAACTATTTATAAGTCGCTTGGGCTGACTAGTAAATGTAGAGCAAATCCATTCCTACGCTGAGGGACAACCCACTACAAAAAGACCTTGCCTTAAGTGGTTCGCATAAGTGAAACCGGACCTAACACATTTTGGAGTCCATCATTGGATTAGTTAGCCAAACACCGCGATAACTGAAGAGATTTAACATATATGTTGAGGTCCAGGTCCGCCTTAAACTACATATAATGTTCATGACATGATAATAATGTCGTCAATGTACTCGCAAATGAAAACAAAGTTGTGACCTCGAAAGACTATATCAACAAACCTTTGAAATGTTAGGGTGGCATTTTTGAAACCAAACATCATAACAAGATACTCAATCAGGCCCCATGAAGTTGTGATGGCTGTTTTCATGATATCGCCTTCGGTATCTGATAATAAGCCCTTCCTAGATCCATAGTTAAGAAGATCAACTTTCCGGAAATTAGCTATTTATTAGCGGTGGTGAATATTTATCCAGCTAGGTGATCGCATTGAGTTTTTGGTAGTCACTACAAAGTCTTTAATGAGGAATGATACTTTTGTTTAAGTAGTGTTGAATCTCTTCTTTTGCTGCTGCAGCTTTTATACGAGCTTTCTACAGTTCGAAAAAACTGGATGTCAATTTGATATGATTTGATGGACGAAATCTTTTTTTTTTTCTTAAAAGCAGAAGAATTTGGATAACAGATCTCTAAAAGTGTTTCCCTGATGAATTGTAGAAGTGATGGGATAATAAGTTTTGATTTACTTACCTCTTTCTAGATTGACCTCCAGAGAATAGTGTTTTAAAAAATCAACTCCAATTACTATATGAGTGTGGACTCATCAGCGATGAAGAAGAATCGCAATAGTGTTAATTTGAGACGAGTTGGTAAAATATAGAGTTAGGTCTGCTTGAGGTTGAAAATTACGAAATATTTGATAAGGAACCAATGGAAAGGCGGCGTCGGAGTCAATCAAGAATTTTAGTTTGTTGTTTTTATCAAGAAGGTGAAGGCGGAGTCCATCTAATGTCGAGAATTTATTGTTGTTACACACCGCCCCTAAAATGGACAGCGAGCGCTAACATGAATTAGTACAACGTCAAGCATTGATCATTGAAGCTAACTTCATCTCAAGCAGGTGAAAAAGATGGACTTCTGCCACGAGCTAATGACCTAGGTCGACGGATGCGATTCTTGAAAGTCCTGGTTTCTTGAACAACTTCATTTATTGCCTTTTCAACAAATTATAATCTTGCTCTCATAGCTGGCACTTCAAGAACTAGGGAGTCGTAATGATGACCAGACGCTACGGCCATTAATGGATTGTTTCCTGGAATATTCTGAAAGACAAGATCTTTAGCTAGCTCGTCAAGATTAGGTTAGTCTGCTATTGCCAAAAATTGTGGTAGTGTTGATGATAACTTCTCAATCCAAAGTCCGTGAATGGCGGTGTCGGTTTAGTTTTTTGCTTTATAGGAAGACCTTTGAGTAGTTCTCTCAGATTTGTTTCTTGAGATATACCGACACTGTTTTGAGAAATTGTACTTGGCTTGAGCTCATTTTTTGACCATCAATTGCCTTGAGAACTAAATAGTACTTGACGTCAGTCGTCCTTGATTACCAGTGCGACGAATTCCGTTTAGACACAAATAAACCATTTTTGGTTGTAGGGTGGCAGTTTGGCCGTTCTTCTTGCTTTGCTTCTAACGTTTCTCCCATCATGTTGAGTTGTTGGTTTTTTTCTTGCTCAAGTTTTGTTTTCTGACACATTCAGAATCCATTGGTAAAGAACCACCGCCTGGCATCACATACAAAAGAAAGCCACTAAAAATTTAAAAGCACAACGACGCGGTCAGATTCAAGACACACGGTTAGTTGCACTAATATTTGTTAGCCGGCAGGATCACGTTGTTGTTACCAATTGTAGTCTTTATTAATAATTTTAATAAAAAACAAAAGGACTAAAACGAGCTACAGATTCATTTATATAGGGTTTTCTACTAACGACTTGACAAACTTTTTTTTAAATTAAAGGCAAACCATTTGAGATATTTCAAAAACGTTATTATTGGCTTGAAGTACAATCAAAACATTTATGAATGTAACTCGACTTCGTTCATAGGGCCACCGCGGGCACGTTTGCAGCGGTCGATTCGTTGGACCCAATTTTCAACGACTCGGACACACATTTCGACCGAAACGGCCGCTATTTCGCGTTCAATGTTGGCTCTGAGCTCTTCCAACGTCGTCGGCGTGTTGGCATAAGCCAATGACTTAACGTAGCCCCACAGAAAATAGTCAAGCGGCGTTAAATCGCACGAACGAGGCGGCCAATCGACTGGCCCATGTCTTGAGATAAAACGCTAACCATTCTTACTCTTCAATAAATCGATTGTAGCGTGTGCTGCGCGGCTTGTAGTACCATCCCGTTGAAACCACATGCCGTCCAAATCCATATCTTCCAGTTCGGGCCAAAACTAATCGCTGATCATGGCGCGATAACGCTGACCATTCACAATAACGTGACGATCGTTATCGTCGACGCAAAAATATGGCTCAATAACGCCGCCGGCATGCAAGCCGCACCAAACAGTTATTTTTTGTGGATGAAGTGGTGATTCATGAAGCACATGTGGGTTTTCACCCGACTAATATCGCATATTTTGCTTATTGACGAACCCATTGAGCCAAAAATGAGCTTCGTCACTGAAGATGATCTTACGATGAAATTCATCATCTTGGCGCATCTTCTCCAGAACCCAATCGGAGAACGTACGTCGCTTCAAATTGTCCATCCGCTTCAATTCCTGAGTCAGCTTGATCTTGTATGGGTTTAAACCAAGATCCTTACGCAAAATACGCCATAATGTGGTCTGAGCGATGCCCAATTCTTGAGAACGCTGTGGAATTGACTGATTTGGATCGTTTGCTACGGACGTCTGAGTGGCAGCGATATTTTCGGCACTTCGACCAACCCGTTGTCTCACTGACACAGCAACATCACAACGAATATGTAGACTCAAATTTTTGCACTAAACTTGTTATTGCCTGTCTACTAGGGCGAGAATTACGACCGAAAACTGGAGTTAACGCTCTTAAAGTTGCAGCCACCTACTCCGAATATCTGTAGAAAATTTTTATAATTTGCAGACGTTGCTCGTTAGTGTACTTTACCGTAATGAAAATGTTGAGATTACTGAATAAATTGACAGTGACAGTTTGATGATTAGTGAAAGAGTGCGTTTACAAATTAAATTCAAAGTTGTCAAGTCACTATTGGAAAACGCTATATTAACTTTATTACGACCAACTTCTATATGTACCAGAAGTACCAAACTTCAAACGATAAGTGTCAAAATTTGATGACATTTCGACCATTAATCATCGATATATTGAAGTTTTAGTGACGCACCTTTTGATATCTGCAAAACCATGTAAAAAATCGTACATTGATAAAACATTATTTGATGGTAAAAAATACCGTTAAAACTCAAGAATGACTCAAAAAATGTCATAAGAAATCTGCTCCATGGAAGGCAACCATTTGTCACTGGTTTACTGAATTCAAACACGGTCCTACAAACACATCCAAATAAAGCTGTTACGCCGGAAAACATCAAAAAAAATCCACAAAATCGTTTTGAACAACCGTAAAGTAAAAGTGCTTGAGATAGCTAACATCGTAAAGATATCGATACGCCGTGTAGATCATATTTTGCACGCACGGTACCAGTATTTGAATATACGAAAGCTCTGTTCGAAGTGGTACCGCGTTTGGACAAAATTCAATAATGTGTTGATTATTCAAAGCGCTATTTGAAGCCGTTTAAGCAAATTAAAAATAATTTTTTCATGCGGTATGTGACAATGGATGAAACATGAAAACTGTTCGCTAATCTCATTTGGAAGGATTGGACAAATCTTTCTAAAAAACGGCATAGAAATGTTAGAGCAGTGATGGGATGATTTTATCACTCTACAATGAGGCTTTGTTGTTGAATTAAGTCGAATTCAGTTTTTATGTTAGTTACGACTGCTCATATTGTGGCCGACAACACAAGACCACGGGTCTTGACGATAGATTTGGTCTTTTGTCAGACAGAGATATAAGAGTTGATGAGGGTTTTATATAGACTCTTCTTAGTATTTGCTTTTGCTCCTTTGACTTATTAGGCCAGAAAAACAGTGATTGGCAATTGTAGCTCTTCCTTGGACTTTCGATGAGATTTGATTATCGAGTTTAACAGTGGTGGGGAGGGCAATAAAGTCTCCTACTACCTCGGAGATATAACTTTCTATTGTGAGATTCTGTCTAACCTACCGATGTAGTGTGCCCCATATTTTTGGCAGTTTACTCGTATGCATTTATCAACAACAAGCCCTTTTTTTGCAACTTCTGTTCGAATACTTTCAAACGCACTAGTGACAATTTGCTGTTAATGGTGTCCATATCATCTACGTATGCAAGTAACATATGTTACTTGTAGACTTTTGGAAAATTATGCCTCCGCTTACACCGGCTTACAAGATTCGCACATACTATGCACAATCTGACGAGTGTGGTAAATGCATCAAAACTAGACGTGGCTTTGCATAGTTCGAGCTTATAGATATTGTCATATGTGGCCTTAAAATCAATAAAGAGGTGATGAGTATCGATCTAGATTTGTTCGGTTTTCTCCATAATGTGCCGTAGTGCGAATATTTGATAAATTATGCACACAATACAGCATATGACAGGCAAGACATTGTACACTGATACCTTCATTGATGGCGGAATTCAAAGGGTCTTCTTTCTTGTTGATCGGGCTTGAACGCTCCCCCCCGCTCTTGTTATCTTAAACGACTCGACAGATAGGCCTTCCGGTCTGGTGAACATGTTCTTATTTAATTACAATGAAAGCCTTAGACGAAAGCCTTGATTTTCATCGTCCAGGTTGAATGTAGTTGTTTGGTTCGCTCGAGTCGTTAAACAGCCTGCAGATGTGGTATTTCATTATCCTCAACATCGAAATATCGGCGCTATTACTTTAACACGTTTATATTTTTTATTAAACCTCCAAACACTTTCTCTGGAGTAGCATCTATACTTACTCCAGATTGGTCTCCTTTTTTTTGCAGAGGCCCTTAGAACCCACGCCATACTCTCGTCTTCTTCTGGACTGCAGCTTCGCATGCAAATGTGCTTGGCTCTATTTTTCTACGTGAGTTTTGTCGGCTGAGACTTACAGTTTCTGACAGTTTGTTGTAATTGCAGTTATTCAAGGTTATATTTCAAACAACATTTTGCCATTGAGATACCTGGAGACGCACATACCTTGGCTGTAACTTGGTAGTGATTCTAGCCTTAAGGGGAGATTCCTTGACATATTTTGATTAAAAATTCGTACGGATGGAGGGGGACGGAAACGCACCCCCTCCAAAGTACAGACGTTTTAAGCAAAGCCTTACGCTGCTCCGTTTTGACTCCTATTGAAAATAAGATCTTTCAAATTTATGGATGTATGGTTACAAATAAGGCATCGTTTAACTCGTAATTTTGAGTATTTTAAATGTCTTAAAGTAAATGTTGCCCTAGAATTAATGTTTCAATGTATTTTTTCAAAAAAAAATATGTATCATAATTAACCCCCAAGTGTATCTAGAACTTAAAATACAAACAAAAAAAAGGTCACATCATTTAATCTCAAGTCTGCAGTATATTTTTATTTTTATTTTTTCCATCAAAACTTGTATCATATCAATTATTTAAAGTGCAAACCATTAATATGTACTCTTATGCATGCCAGAGCTCATCTCTGAAAGGCTCTATCTTTCCAATTCTTCTCGGACTTTCGAAGCTGCCTCGTCAATCCTTTAGTTCAAGTCATCCAATGTTATTATTTCTGGTGAGCAAACAATAACCTTAATCGTCCCCATAAATAAAGTGCATTAGGGTCAAGTCCGGAGATCTTGGAAGCCACAGAATGGGCCACTTTCTAACAGCATGGCCAAAAAGTTCGAGGCGCCAGCCATGGCTGTTCTTTGTTGCAGTGGTATATCATCTAATAGGTAAGCTAATTTGGTTCTCAAAAATTTTAGGTTTAGATTCGTATTAAGACTTGGAGAAAGCCAATAGGGGCCGATCAGCTTGTTATCCAATATGCCTTCGCACACATTGTCGTTGAGCTTATGCTAAAAAGCTCAATGTTTCAGGTAGAGATTGCTTCCGCCCAGGTATGTAAAGTGCGGAATTTAGTTATTAAATTTCTGGTGAATTGGAAATCTTCCGCAAAGTGTCTTTCCAGAATGTACTTGCAGTATTCCAAACGCTTCTCTGAGTCTTCGGGTTATAGCTCCTGTACTGGTATATGACGTTGTCTGAGAAAGAACGGGGTCAGAGCATATGTATTGGTCTTATTTTAAAGGTTTTCGGTACTTAACGCCTCCGAATGCTGCTACGATTTGACCAGTTACAAGCGGTCGGTCAGAGGCCCTGTTGGGTGGCAGGACAACCGGTAGTCCATACCAGGACTTAAACCACGGTATCTTAGGAATCAGGAGCCCCCCAGATTTCGGTCCGGGCCTGACTTGTTGAGGTAGGCCCGCTTGTGGGAGCGTCATGGTTGCTGTTGTTTAAACCCAAAGTCGTGGGAAGGGTATTGACCCAATGTAGAGTTGCAAGATATTGGGTGCTGTGACCCTAAGACCAGTAAGAGGATTTAGGTCGGCCTCGACCCTTACAAAGGGTGAAAATTTTTGCCTCCAACCGTGAATGTAAGGGACTCGTGAAATTAAGCCTGCAAGGCAGGAGTTCACGAAAAACACTAGTGACATCTGTACTGGTATATGTTGGAATGCATGCATGCCGTTTAAAGGTAGAATTCTCCAGATGTAAGTCCTGCTTGAATTAAAATGTCTCCTTAGTTGCCTAAGACTAGTGTTGGGATGATTTCTGATGTAATGTAAAACGTCTGTAGATGCGAAGGCCTTCTGATAAAGCAGGATGTGAGCGTGTCGACGATTTCTCCGTTGTTCTTGTCTCCCTCAAGCTGGAAAATATTCTAATATTCCTATTTCGCATATTGACCATTACAGTTGCAGAAACCATATACATAAACTATATCTGTGTTTTTATTGTTTTTGTTTAGAAGTCCATTATTGAGGATACCATGAATTAAACGTCAATATCTCGGTTAAAAGCTACAAAATGCAAATGATTTTGTATTATTTTTATATTATTTCATTAGAGATATGCGTAATTTTTTTTCCAGTAAACCGATCTGTAATGTTTTTCTGAATTTGTAAAAGTAAACCTATTTTTTATGGCTTTTGTATAAGAATGCCCCATTTTTTAGTTTTACAATTTGAAGAAGATGGTGATGGCCTGATGGTTGGCTCACTGGCTGTCACGTCAACCTTCTTGGGATCAAATCCCGGTAGGAGCTCAACAGCAACATTTTTCAAATCGTCACTGTAACTTTTGAGCAGTTGTTCGGTCTATTCAATATTAGTAGTTAACCCCACCCAAAACCTCAAACCTTCGAAGAAAGAGACCTGGTTTTTCAGATTTAATAACTCTCTTATGAGGACCACATTAGTTAGTTCTGAAAAATTCCTATTGACCTCAGCTCTAAATAGGTTAAAGTAACTCACATTCATAAGTCATCTGACTGTTAGCTCCACCGTTAATCCAATTGCGAGCTTTCAACCGCCGTCAATACCGGTCCACGATGACTACCACGAAAATGTAAATTAAGAACAATTGATGTGTAGTCGTTCGGAGTTTGTGCTTCAGTAACAACGTACAGAAATGTAAAAAGAACTGTTGAGATGAAGAAGGAAGCGTTGTAGTAGACTTACAGTCTGTGTTGACTTATTCTGCAGACTGCATGTATAACAGTGACAAAGTACAACATTCAACTTAGACAACGATAACAAGAATTCCGGTCCACCTGACTGAAATAAAGTAAGGATAGCAATGTTTAACTTTAAATGCAACAAAACTGCAGGACCTGACGGCTAACCAAAGCTGCTGCGAGTGAGTCTGTAGCGAGCATACTACAACTCTTTCTCAGATCTGATATGAAGAGTGTATGCCTCATGAATGGAATATAAGCATCATTATCTGCACGATATAGAAGTATAAGTCTCCTCAACATCGCATACTAGGATCTTATTTTCCATATTGTGTGAACGTCTGAAACCCCTCGTCAACCATGACACATATGACAGCATTTATAGATACAAGCTATATAGAGCCTTGTCTAGTTTTGGTATCCCTGCATCTAACTAGTCTGTCTGTGAAGAATGACGGTAGGGAACGCTCGGACGACTTAACCGAAATGAAATTTTAGACAAATTGACGCGCTGTCATGTGACTTTGTTAACATCTATCTTTCAAAAGTCTGTGCAACTATTGGCGTACGCCGCGTATATTATTATAATTGGCAGAACTCAGCGAGTTGTTACCTATTGAAACAAAAACTTCCAAAATGTGTTTAGCGCTAAATGCGGGCAAAACCAAGTATAAGAGATTGACAAATGGGACACAGCGTCACAGTCAACAGCTAAAACTTCGAGGAAGCAAGGTCCTTTTTCTACCATGGCACTGCTATCATTTTTGTCAACAATATCTTAGTAGAACAAAAATGAGGAATAACTCTCACCAATCTCTGTTACTTTGTGCTAAGAGTAGTAAAGCAACTGAGCAGTAAAAATCTATCCCGAAAAGCTTAAGAGACTCAGGCAACTAACATACTTGTCGGGTCGCAAGATTCAAAAGTTAAGCGCACGGAAAAATATAAAAAATAAGCCTTTGTTTTAATTCAGTTGCTTTATTTACTTTTCAATCTATGTAATTTCGTGCACTGACACCTGTTACTTGATATCTACATTAGGCGCAGAGTTACCAACACTCCCCCCAGTACGGCGGTCCTAAGGCTTGGCTTACCTTCCGGTCTTTCAACTCTGACATTCAGGACTGCTAACTTCATGGTTGGTCTGTCATAGATCCTATCGCCGTTTGTACTACTGCTCGCTTTATTTGGCCATCCTTTCTGACGATAGTGCTTAGAATCTTACCATTGGGACAATAGTTTCGGGGATGATTTGGATCAACGATGATGACAATATCTCCCTTCTCAATGGACTCACTGGGTTGAAACCATTTCGTCCGTTGGCAAATACTCTTGGACCCAACGCCTCCAAACGGTGTTTACGAACTGTTGCGGCGTACTCCAGTTTTTTTTCGGAGCAAAAAGTGATTCGGCGTCAAAGCTTCATCCTCCTTGTCACTTACAGGCACGTAGATCAATGGATGAAAGTTTACCGTCGCTTCTACTTCTAGCAGCATGCTATACAGCTGCTGATCGGTTGAATTTTTGGTTGGCAGTTCAATTTAATTTTAACAGTTCCCACACTGTATGATGATGCAGGTGGAATGAAATTCCACTTAATCGACGCAGTGATAAAGTTTTCCGCTATCTCCTTGTGGTTAATTTTTGCATAGACCTCCAGAAGTTCTCGATGGGCTCCACGAAAATTAGTCCCGTTGTCGCTATATATCTTCATGGGAGTTCCTCTACTAGCTTTGAACTTACGTATACACAAAATGCAGGAGTCCGTCGATAAAGTCGAAGCAACCTCGATATGAACTGCCCTAACCAAGAGGCATGTTATGAGAACATCTAAACGCTTTTCTGTCCTTCGCCCGATCTTCACTTGCATGGGCCCGAAATAGTCAATTCCAATGAATGAGAATGGACGCATAAATGGAGCCAATCTTGCCTCTGGAAATGCGGCCATCTCTGGAGGATTTGGGGATGCATCACGGTTTTTACATCGTTGACACGAACTTCTTACCCCAATACATTGTATGGTGTATAATTGCCTAATCTCATTCACGACTATCCCTTGGGTTTGATGGTTATATTTGTTGTGATAAAGTAGTATAAGACAGGTTATATAATATTTTCAGGGCAGAATAATGTTTCTATTAGTGCTGAGCGGTATTCCAACCGCTGAATCGATGCGTCCACGTTCTCGAAGAATTCCATCGACATCTAATATAGGTAGGGACTCCGTTTGTAGAGATCGCTATTATTGTCTACGAGTCTTCTATTCTGAACGGTTTGTTCTTTGTTGTGCTGAAGAACGGCTATTTCTTCGCTATATCTTTCACGCTGAACTTAACGATAGAGATGTTTTTCCACTTCGGCGTATTCGTCGCTGCTTAGGCTATCCACTGCTCACCTCTGATCTGATTTCTCAGGTTGTGAATGAATGGAAGAACGAAAGCTTGAGTTCTGAAAAGCTAGTACCAGTTTAAGAAACGTTATGTGTCTATCATGGCAATTGGAAAAGCTCTTCAGTGGAGAATAGAGAATAGTAATTCTTCATCCGTTGCCGGAAGTTTGGAGATTTTCGTCGGCCATTGATTATCTGACAGATATAAGAACTCCAGTCCCTGGTACCACCAGCTTTTATAGGCAAAGTCTGGATACTTTTGCCATTTGGAAGCTTCGTCCGCCACATTGCGTTTTGTTGGCACCCACCCCATTCGAATAAGATTCAATCCAATCCAGTACTTCTCCAACTCGAAAGTTTACAAACTGTCGATACATTTGCTGCTCAGAGTTGAGCCAAGAAAGAACAGTCTTAGAATCGCGAACTTATGCTGATGGTATGACCGCTCTGAATGTTTCTAGTTCAAGTCTTAAAACAGACAAACACTGTAAAGATGCGACTCGAGTTTTCGCCGCTATCAGGCTGCATTCGATGGACTCACTGGTGCAACGCGAAGATAATGAATGAATGATTGAATGTGGATGAGCCTGTGTTTATGTGACATCGTAGTATTCTTATATTTCCCACTTTAGGTAAAACACGTATTAATTTTTGCCACTTTGCCAACTGCTCGCACTCTATGATATCATCCCAGTCAACAGATGATCTCCATATCTTGACATAAATCAGGAAATTTGCCAGTAGACCCAAGGGGTCGTAGATGCTCATCAAAATGCGTAGGACTTCTCGTTTGGTTGGGGATCGTAGACTACTAAGTACGTCCTTATTTTTTCCAGTATAGCATATGGAATACATAAATGTATCGGACTTGGTGCACCACCACACACGCAGTACTTTTTCCCACGCCTTCTTCTGAGATCATACTTTTCCTTTTCCTTTTTAATCGACGTGGAATCTAGAATTCGTGTGAATGTCGATGAGTTGGATATCCAGTTCCGGATTTCGAATCCCCCTTGCATGTGAATATATTGCACACCACGAGCTAATTGCACAGCTTCCGCCTCTGTGTCTACCACTGCATTAAAAGCAACAATTACAGACCAAACCCTTAACTACTACGCCAAATGTGCAAATCCAGGCAACAGACAGTGCAAGATCAAAGACTTTGGACTCGAAAGTGTGCAACAATACAGCTCTCTTTAAAGTTCTGGAAGATAACCCTCAACCAACACAGCACCTCTCAACACCAGTTCCTATCTTAAATCATTCGAGCCAACCTACGAACTCGAACGCACATGTTAGCTCAATGACTCAGCGTCACCGCACGGCGGATCAAATCGCAGCTAGGCATGTAATGCCGAAAGAGCTACTCCCATTCAGCGCTCGCCCCGAAGAGTAGCCTTTGTTCATATCGACCTGTGGATTGTCTTATGACGAAAATCTGATACGACTTCAGAAGTGTTTGAGAGGGGCTGCGTTGGATACTGTAAGATTTCGCTTGTTGCAGCCATCGGAAGTCTCCAGAGAAGTCGATACACTCCGAATGCTCTACGGCCGACCAGAACTAATAATTAACTCTCTTATACGGCAACTGAGACATGAATCATCACCGAAGGCGGACAAGCTTGAGAAAATAGTTCACTTTGGTTTAGCTGTGCAAAACATCTCTTCAATGAAGAAGGCATGCGGTTTACTCGCTCATCTCAGTAATCTCAGTATCCGAGAAGTCGATACACTCCGAATGCTCTACGGCCGACCAGAACTAATAATTAACTCTCTTATACGGCAACTGAGACATGAATCATCACCGAAGGCGGACAAGCTTGAGAAAATAGTTCACTTTGGTTTAGCTGTGCAAAACATCTCTTTAATGAAGAAGGCATGCGGTTTACTCGCTCATCTCAGTAATCCGACCTTGCTGCAGGAACTAGTGGACAAGCTTCCTGCACAAATGACTGCTATGCTATGCTATGCGCAGGCAGGCAGGGGAGGGGGATTCATCAATGCGTTTAGAGTGGAGCCAGGAGTTTTAGGGAAAGTCCCCATGCATTTGATGACCATGCGCATCGGCTGTCTCCGGTTTTATGGACATGATGTCCGATGCAATGGCACCGGAACTCCTGTTGCGAAAAAAACTACTTTCCTTGTGCCCAGGATTGGCTTCAGCCAGAATCTGAGCCACAAAAGGAATGCACTCGGACCTTCATGGACGGCTCCAAAACCAATAAAGAATGTGACGCTGGTGTCTTTCTTGAGGATAACATTCGATTTCACTTCACGTTAGGAAAGCTTGCATCTGTCTTCCAAGCAGAAGTTTACGCAATCCTGATGGCACCGAACTATATTGCGGAGAACCGGTGGAGAGGCCAAAGCATTTGCATATGCAGCGACAACCAGGCTGTGCTTAGAGCCTTGCTGAAACGTCTTACGATTTCCAAGCTAGTTCGAAAATGCAAGGGATCACTGAACGCAGTCGGAAAGCTAAATTCAGTAACTCTTATCTGGTTCCCAGGTCACAGTGGGATCGCGGGAAATGAAATCGCCAATGAACTTGCCAGGCATGGTTCAGGGGAGAGTTTTTCAGGACCCGAACCCTACGTTGGGTCTACCTGCTTCTTCGGTTACGGCTTCCATTGACAGTTGGGTCTCATATGAGCACAACTGCAGATGTCACAACTCCGCGGGATGTAGGCAGAACAAACAAATGTCAGCGGCCTTTCTTCTGTCCTTCAGCAAGGACTGCAGGGCATTACACTTTCCCAAAGCACTTAAATGTAGTGGGTATAAGTGACACAACTTTCTGCGATGCTTACTGCGAAAGTGAGGACGACACCGCGGAGCACTATCTATGTGCCATTTGTACAATTAAGTCGTAGTTACAGCACTTGCATCACCTGTGTAACGCCCGTCAGTGCCAATGCTAATCAAACAAATCCAGCCATATACGTAGCGAGAACAAACGGGTGGAACAAATTTTATTTCAGCATTCATTGAGATGTAGTTTTATCACAAAAAAAATAAAAAAAATATCTCTTAGCCTTGATATTTTGAGTAGTAAATTACAGAGTAGGAGAGCTGCTTATGGTGTGAGACGTGTGAATTATGTTATCTAATCAGATTTGACTCAACAAAAAAAAAAAAAAAAAAAAAACATTTAGATTTGACTATAGATTTACTTTTGCTTTGTACATGTGTCAATACTTGATTATCAATTATGGTCCTCTACGAATTATTTCTTAATGAATGTAGTGTCTTTAACTAAAAAGATTTACTCATTACAATTAGTGTAAAGAACTTCCATTAAGTACAATTCTTCATAAGTATTGCAGTTGCATCAGCACTGTTCACCAGAAAAATTCAATTTCATGTTGTTGAGCTTACCATTTATTTAGTCTGAACCAACGAATTTGTTCCACTCAAAGCATTGTTTGATAAATATCCTTCCTCCAGGAACTCAACTTAAATTGAAACATATCTGAAAAAAGGAATTCCGGAAAAAAGGGGACATATAAAGAGAGGTATTTAATTACTGCAACATACATAACAGCATTCGCATATCTCTTACTCCTCATTTGTCCGTTTTATTGTTTGCGATTGCCTTTTCATCGGCTATCAGTTTTCGAATAAAAAAAAAAAAAAAACTGGATCATGTCATCGATAATAAATTCCTAAAACATTACTTTTTTTTATTTCTAAAATGTTTTTTTTATCCTTTCTCTTCGAAAAACCATTTGGGGGCACAACATAGAACATGATTATTAAATATGATTTGATTTTTTTTTTTTTTTCAATAAATGTATTTCTTTTCCTTTTTTTAATTTCATATCTATCACACGTTTTGTTGTTTATTTATTTAATTCATCTTTTTTTTCAACTTTCAATTGCATCTTTCTCTCACATAACACATGCACGCAATTTTTTTTTTTTTAAATTCCTAAACATTCTAAAGATGTTGTTTTAATTTAATGTGTTTTGCTCCCGGCTTTTTTTTTTTTAATTACATTATCCTAGGTTTCAGTTATTCCATTTTTTAAATTAAAAACAATTCTGTAAAATAATTCCTATATTATAGAAAATATTATTTGTCTAAACATAGTGCTAGAACCTATGTGTGATTTTACATACCATATTCGGTTTCTCTCTGTTTTTTTTTTTTTTTTTTTTTACTAAAGCGCTGTACAATTTTCTTTCAATCTTTTTCTTTATACAAAAAGAAATTGAAGAAAAGTTAACTTTAACTTATAAAATAATTTACATTTTTGTTTATTGTTTCGTTTTTTTTTTTTTTAGTTAAATTTGAAACACTTTTGTTTTATTTTTCAATTGCTTGTAGAAAAAATTGTCTTATTTGATGTTTTGTTTAATACGTATACTTATATGCCTAACTACATATATTTTGTGTGATTTGTGTAATGTATTGTTTGCTAAAAGAAATAACAATTTTTTTTTTTTAATTAATAAAATTTACACTTATTTTTTTCTTTAATTGTTTTGTTTTTTCTTTAAGTTTTTTCTTATAAAAATAAAACAACAAATAAATATTAATGAAATTAGCTAAACTAAATAAATAGTTTCTTTACTTGCAGTATTTAACTAAGAATTCTTTTGAAAAAAAAAAAAAACACCAGATTTTTAAAGCTTATAGATTTGAAACACATAAATAAAACAATAAAGGATAAGAAACGAGGTAACATGGTAAAAATTATCCAAATGAGCTACAATTCACAGATTCAATTTAGCATTAAAAACAAAAATAACGAAAATAGAAATTTTAAATAAAAATAAAGGAAAGCAAGTGGAATGAGTTCTTACTTGGAAATAAATCTTTAAAAGTTGTCTTCATTGGGAAAAGAGTCTAAGCTCAATTTCACAAGTCAAATACTATATATCTGCTCACGAAATATAAGAATAACCACAGAAGATTTCCGGCGAATGTACTCGTATGTATACCGGCTATTAATTGGATTTTGTTAACAAAGAGTCATGGTAAGATAATATTTGTCTAATATGAACAAAAGCCAATATCCACCAAACATGATACAAGATCTACATAGTAGACTACTTTACAGGATACAAGTCCCCAGGATAAAGCTGGAAAAAAAGAAAAAAACTAAAAACGTCGAGCAAGTTCTTGGCCTTCTAAATACAAATGTGCATAGGACCCTTTTGGATCCTGGTAACAGAAAAAAATTTATTAAGATTTTTATTTTCAGCTGAATCGTAAAAATGGGTCAGCATAATCAATAAGTCTCAGTCGCAATGCTGTCGGGGTCCATTTCTGAAGGTGATGTTTTTCAAAGCGATAATAAATTTCAATTCACACAACGACAGGAAGAAACAATTTATTTTTGCTTGGAAACACATAAGCTCTACCTCTTTGGACTTCTAAGAATATCAGTTATAGAATTTTGAAAACTCTATTTATCCTAAAATTAAGTACACACCATTTATGACGATGATTTTACGATAAGACCATTAATAATCAAACACAATAATAATTTAAATAATACAAACAGCAAACGCGAATATTTCAGTTTTTTTTTTTTTTTTTTTAATTTGCTATTATGTATAATTTTTTTAAAGTTTAACAAAGCCAATTTAATATGTCTTGCATCGTTTTAGAATAAAATTTCGACTTCTGAAAGAATTAACTATATTCAACGTATGCTTAGAAACTAGAACATCTACACAAACCATGTAATCTCTAACATTAAAAAATTGTAACACCAAGAATGAACGGATTAAGCCCATTAAACCTTTCATTTAAATGTTGATAAGTTTCTCAGCACATCACTGATTTCAAATGCAAGTCTGAAAACAAGAAAAAGGTACTCGTATGTCGTATATACTTTCAATTGGCCTTACAATTACGTTTCCACTGAGCCTCATGAACACCTACAGCAACGTCACAGAGCATTGTGTTCTGAGATAAATTCAGATATTCAGCCAGAAGTCAAAAAGAAATCATCCATGTTCTGATATAATAAGCCAAATATTCCATTGGACCGTAGTCCCGTATATGAATAAAGACATACTTTAATCACATTTAGATGTAATATTTTTTGTAATGAGTGTACTGCATATAGAAGTTTGTCACGAATTGCTAGTTTTATCTTCAAATGCCCATAATAAACATATCCTTACCAGTGTTATTATTAGCTGCTTGAATGGTATCATGTACGTTTAAAGGTATACGTGCATTTAAAATAGATATTTCTGCATAAACAAAGATTTGACAACCAATTAACATAAGTAATGACTATTCTGTAAAAATAATCTGTAACTAATGATGTAGATATACCTAAAGGATATATATTTATTAGACTTGAGTGCCATACGGCAAATCTTTACTGCATAACACATAGACCGACATTTCCAGAGTCTAAGATCGCACTCCTATCATAAGACTAGATTGTGTTACGTCAATCTAGATTGTATTACGCCTTCTATTAATGGTTAGACTTCTTATCTTCTAGTCCATAACACATTTTCGTTACAAGCTTAGTAATCCTCTAAATAAAATGTACAGCATGAAGTGTCAACATCTCGCACGAGCTTGATTATTTGGCAGAACTTACTGTGGTGTAATGAATTAAATGGCTATCGATTTATCATCTCGGAAATGAAGAACTAAAATGACTTCACATCGCATTACATTGGTAATTTAACAACAAACTCAAAAACCAATCAGGCAAATCCGATGACATTGATCCTGAATGAATGGCAGGCATCGACAGCGGAAATATACACCTACTCAAGCCAAAATCACTTCCATAGATAAATAGAAAGGTCCTAAAACGCACAATGAACTGCAGTTCACTCTTGCCGCGATGTCGGAATTAAACACATTTTGAGAATCAATAATGGCTCTTCTTTACAGAACTTATCAGTCATTACATGTTCTTACTTTTGACATAAAATGTTTCAAAAAGTCCGCTTAAAACCAAGCCATACGGACCATGTCAACATACAAAGCCAAATAGGTATCATTGTTCCACTTAAGAGTAATTCAAATCCAGTGGATAAAACCACAACAAAAACAAGCTCATTGAAACACAGCTATACTCGTAATTTCGTCTCAGTAAGTATGAAACCAAATTTACTGTCACAGAAATCAGAGACAGATTCACCCATGACAGCTTTATAATATGCAACAAACAGTAGATACGGACGCAAAATTGATAAAACTAATTGCTCTCTGATTATTGGGAATTTTTAACGATCAACACTAACGTGCATATACAGATCCTTTGACTTTGTTTATATAACAATATAAATCATCCGCATTCACAGGCCTTAAGTCTAAAATAGGATGTCTTCAAGTCTCAGCAGCAGAGCATACTAAAACTTAAACACCGTGGATACTACTCTGTTGCTCAAAAGAATGAAAAATATATAATTTCTGTAGAACAGCAGTGGTAATATGCAATCAAACAAAATGATTTCACATCGAAATAGAAAATTTTGCTCTTCTGATACAAGTATCGAAAGGGGTATGATTACAAACAACGATCGCTTTTAGGAATCCTACGTACCATTCATAGACCGATAATACAATAAAATCAATTTATAATCCATTTTTCTGTATGACTTTGAAACTGAATAACTGACAATCAAAATACAATGCAACTTACACTAACAGATGCTTGTGTAACATGCTAAACCTATGTTGGACTAAAATTTTCACAAATCAACAGTTCAGTTCAGCTGATAAACACGAAGACATAAATACAATGCTGATGATTTTTTCATCTAGTTGTCTAAATGGTCTGTGTTTGTGATAGAAATTTAACGATTATCTTACGCCTTTATCCAATTAAAGGACAAATTTTAGCTGAAAAACACTGACAAAGGTGCTCCGCAAAAACTTCAAGCCAAAATATGGAATTGTCACACACGTTAACACCATTAAAAACTCTTATAAAATAGTAATTCAAACGGATGCGCTTATCTTTATAGTTATAAAGCTATTATTGATCAGAAATCACCAAAACGTGTTCGTGTAACTTGAGGTTTTACAAAAAGGTAAATCAAAATGCAAAAAAATTCGTTAAATAATTGAGTAACGATTAAATGAAAACTATCAAAGTTAAAGTAAGCACCTGAACGACTTTCGTCTCACGAACGTGACAGTCCATATATGTATTCGTATTGCCTCAAATTTAGTAAAATATCTTTGACTCACTGACAATGTCTATTGTTTGTGTTTAATGAAAGCAAACAGTTGCTGAAAGAGCAAAATGAAAATTAGATAAACCTAAGAAAACGTGGCTTAAAATGGACGAGGAGAAATATAGGTGTTTGGAGCTTGAGAGAACATTAACGTAGTACAAAAACTCCGAAAAGATTTCGACAGACTTCAGAGAATTTGAGTTAATTGGCCTAAATAGAAACAGAAGCTGTAAACTATCCAATGAATTAGCACTTTAATCAACCTTAAACTAAAATTCCTGAAAAATAATGTCCAAATATACAATATTTGGTATACATCATACTTAAAATCAAAGAAAATGAATAACAACTGGGTTTTTGAGAAATCATGCAATGTTTTGTTCCCCAGAGACAAGCACACACGTGCTTAGCTAAATGCTAAGGCATGAAAAAAGTCTTTAGATAACGCTTAAGTTTGTTTGTTTATTTACATTCTATTATTTGTTCCAACTGTTTAGTGTCGATATTATGACATGATGTTGATCCATGAGTAGTATTGTTAATGTCGAAAGTATTTGAGTACTTCTCTAGGTGGTTTTCTTTTCATCTTTACGTACATCATGTTGAAGTTTATAAGAAACAGAAAGAATAATCCAAAAAATCTAAAAAAGAGATTCTTCCCAATAGAATAAATAAAAACAACAGATCATGATGGTTAAGAATCAAATTGAAATGCCTTTACCCTTAGATTTATGGACATCAAAAGGTATAACCCGGCTTGCTTAAAGGCTATTAATTTAATTTTACCCGTCCAGTGTAAACGTAAAAATAGTCAAACCAGACCCAAAGTAAAGAGAATATCATCTGTACGCGTCTGGATAGTAAAGAAAGAAAAGATAGGTACATCAAAACACATAACAAAAAGCAACTCAGACCAAGATTGACAAAAATAAGGTTCTTTAATAATGCTCAGTAGTAATCGATAAATGTTTTCAGATTTGATTCTTCCAAATGTACGCATTGAATTCTATTATTATTATTATTTTTTTTTTTCTCTTTGACTTAACAGTATTTACAAAATTAACGAGTGTATGTTTTTTTTTTTTTTTTTAATGCTTTGATACTAATTTTTTTTTTTATGAACAAAGAAAAAGAAATTAAAATAAAATCTGACTACTCTCTTAAAGTATTACTATGACAAATATTACTACCACTACTAGTATATATATGTATATATATAGTTTATCCTACTAAAGCAATATAATGCATCTGAAAGAAAAAAAAAAAATAATAAAAAAAAAACACGTCCCGCTCCCCTTAGTAGCCAAGATGTTAGCTCGAGCTGGTAGAATTTTGCACTGGAAAACTACTGTTGGTCCGTTTGTCCCACCACTCCTGTATGCTGTCGGCCATGAGACGTCGTCGAAAACGCAACGATTCCGTAACACACATTTGTATAAAATTGTACTTTGTTTCATTGTCACCTTTGATGAGATTAAGATTCTCCAAAAGTTGCGAATAATTTCTACCTGGCCTGCGAATGTCTCTGAAAATCGTTTCCCTTAATTCCAAGTTGTGTTGTCGAATGGCTTCGCGTTGTTCGCTGGTTAAAATTGGTTCCGCCGCCGGTGATGGTGTTCTCTCCTTTTTGAGGCTATCAAAATTTGAACTGTTACTTACATGGGTGGCAGCAAAACTAGCACTTGGTCCTGGATCTAGATCAACTTCCATTTTTAAACTAACATCAATGTTATTTGAAAACGAATCGGCGATAAGTTCGTGTTTTAAATTGTCGACCACTGTTGGAACACCAGATATTGATAGGGATGTAGATGGTGTCGGTCCTCCACTGCCATTGTGACATTGTTGAAGAATTCTTGAGATCTCCTGGGCATCGCTACTAATGTCATTGTGTCCATTTGTAGTTGGCGCGGGTTGTTGAAGTTGTGATGCTGATATTGTTACTGTCGTTGTTACAGATGCAAGTGCAGGACTTGCAACAGCTGTCGTCGACGACGTTGATGGATATGGGTGATGAAGATGTGGATGTGGTGACATTGCCCCAATGGGTACGCTATGATGATGAAGAATTGACGTTGAAGCTTCGCTATACATCGGAGAGGTGTATGGATTTTGTATGTGAATACTATTATTTAGAATTCCATTGCCCAGATTGGTGCTAGGGCTCACAATCCCACTAATACTACTACTAGTGCTACTGCTGTTGCTGAGTCCAATCGCACTAAGGCTATTATTACCTATGTTGATATTACTACTGCTATTGTGGTTCGATTGCATTGCTAACGGAGGCGGTGATAAATGTGGTTGGCCGGGTACAGTAACTCCTGGAATAACTTCTTCTATATCGTCCGTCACACCGTTGATAAAATTCCTCACATGACCATTAATGGGGAAATCATCGAGAGGTTCACTAAATTCAAATGAACTTAATCGATCCGGGTCTCCATCTTCAGAAGACACTACTGATGATGTGTCCGACATAGTGTCATCTGTGTCTGAGTCAATTCCCATGCAAGATGATGATGTCGAAATTGGTGTGCTTGGTCTGGAGTCAGTTGATGTTCGTCGAAAGATAAAATCCCTACGAATCGGTCCTGCTTTTCGTTTTCTCGATCTACTGCCTAATTCTGGCTGCTTCTTTGGTGGAGCATTTGTGGCATTTGGTGACTTTATTGGTGCTACTTCTCCTAAATCAGCTTCGTCCACCATAACCATGTGTTTGTCCTTCTTATATGGATTACCAAACATGTGTTGCCGCACATTGGTCGGTTCGATTTCACGTAGTGGGTTATCTTTGTTCTTTAAATACTCCTGATAATTGCCCATTTCTGCAATCGGCAGACAATGTCCAGAATCTTTGTTCACTAGGCCGACACCATTAGCTGTGGACGAACGCAAAAAGTTATCCCGCATCTTTGATATCTCATCTATAATATCTCTCCTTGGAATATCAAATGGATTACGATAATTTTTCGCTGGCGCTTGTCGAATCATATGTGGAACAACAATTGTATAATTCTCAATGGGCTCTATTTCACTGTGTAATTTGCTAAATCTATCACGCAACAAAGGATTTCTCACTAGATCCCTTCGCATTGGTTGGCCGACATTTAAACGCGCTCTTTCAATTTGCCAATAAGGTGGTCTGGGCTGGCGCAATTGCTTTAAAACCTTCTGACATAAGTTCTCTTGATCCTGTTTCGCCGTGTTCTTAATATGTTTCAACTGATTCGCAATATTCGGACTTAGGTAGTTATCTGCATTTTCCGGCAACAAGAATTGTAATAACGGATATGGAACACTTATATTTAACAGTGCTCGCCTTAAAAACGGACAATAGTAGGGCGGTATGGAACGAACATACGAATTGAATTTGTACATTAAATCATTTGGTGGATTCATATTGTACTTATGGATTAAATCGTGCAACAGAGGCAGTAGTGCCGGATAATTGTATGCTAGAACATAGAGATGAACCTGCGTAAAATTTGGACTTGCCTTTAAATACCCAAACGGCACCTCAAACCCATGCATTCCATTCGATATTATCACCGGCCAGCATTTATTCATTTCGCGCTTCGACAAAATTTGCAATGTAAGCGGGCTGGCCTCAACTTCATATTTATCAACTGGAAAACTTCTTACCATTTGTGGTTCGTCCACACATGGAGTTACTATTCTTAATTTTGGATGAGCATCTCTGGGCGGCAGTGTCAATGCCTTGGGATCAGGCCAATAAGGTTCGGGCAAAGGCCAAAAACCAACGGGAAATGTCTTTTGTGAAATGTGCTTTTGTACATAAATCATTTTCTTGGTTGTTTGAAAGGCAATATCTTGTATTTCGCCGTCCTTAAGGTCTTTTAACATCATCGGCTCAAAGTGCAATACAACTCCAGGTTGTACCTTCTGTACAAGGCTCTCTATACACTGATTTAAAACATAATGCGATTTAACACGATACGATCTTCCCCCAGTTACTTCGCACATTCTCTCTATAGGTGAATCATCATGTGGAACCTTACCATCCACTCGCTCATCAATTTTATTCCCTGACATCCTTAGGACTAGAGAGAACAGTCTTTGATCCCAACGAAATGGTTCTTTTGTAAACTTTGTTCCGGGAATTTGTGTATTCAATGGCAAAATGATATCCTGATGAACTCCGTTACGAAACGAATATTTTCCACCATCAGTGATGACAATAATAACAGATGGTTCTAAATAGAATGGACATCTTCCTTGCCCATATGTATCGATCCCCGATTGCATACGATTCAAATTCAGCAAATCGAAAGCATTCTTCAGTGATTCACCCATCGATGTAAGTCCATGGCTTTGCAGGTTTTTCAATTCATTCATGAAAGTGGCATGATTTTCTTTCCATCCGGCTTTTACATTCGCTGGTGGTTCTTCAAACGTCAGTAACATGTAACGATCGCCAAGACAATCTTGAGTACGTTGGCGAAATTTCAGAAACGTCTCCACTGCACCTTTCGCAATGTCCAAGTAGCTTTTTTGAACTCCATTAACATAGGCCTTCTGGCACATGGACGACGACGTGTCGACCAAAAATAATATAATTGTCATTCTTTAAATATTCTCTTCAGTTCCTTGTTTCACACGGTCTCCTTATCTCCCTCTCTCGTCTACTCCTCTCTAGCAATCAAGTTATTGTCGTGGTCATTGATAGGCAAAGGAGAGACGACAATTACAAGACGAAAAATGATGAATTGGTCTTCGTCTCCTCTCTGTGAATAAAGTTGGGCAAAAGAATACAAAGAAAAAAAAAAAAGACAAAAAATGATTTCGATTGTTAGGAATTGTGTTTTGTTTTTGTAGAGGTTGGGCGAAATTGTGGAAAAATGTTTGGAAAAGTCGGTTAAATTTGGCGGCTGTTTCGTTTATTTCCCTCTGATATCGGGAGGTCTCAGGTGCTCACAAAGAGCTAAGAAAGTTCGATTGAATATTATCGGTAACTGATATGATATCACGACGATAATATCATGATTTGCTTACATAGTCCTCGAATAAATTCAACATTACCTCAAGTGGTAATCAGCCGTCGTTTTTTTATAATATTTATGCAACTAACCGTTTGACTGGGAAGTATACGAGCATATTTGGTACAGAATAGATGAAAAAGATCAATTAGGAGGTAGTTACAGAGAATTGGGACACATTTTATGACACAGTCAATAATAACACAAAAGAATGATAGAAATATCAGGCCTCCATTTCTTATCAAATTCACATACAACATTTTTAGAATCACCCATTGCCAAGACGCTTAAGTATGATTTTATCAGCCTAATTTCAGTTCCAGCCTCTTGAGCTTTAAACTGTGCAAAATGTTCCTTTCCGGGAATAGGCAAGTAATGGTAAACTAACCATTTTTTTGCACCAAAATCTGCTAAAACCATTAGAAATGACTTTCTCAGACATAATGTGCAATGTTTTCAAAATTTAAAGTGTCCGCCGTTAGGTCTTTAAAAACCCTTTGAGGTCTTTGGGATGTATCATTTATAATCTTAACTCAAGGATCTTAGGCGACAAAAATCTTGTAGGTCCAACTAAAGACTTCTACGTGACAATATCTAGGGGACTTTTTGAAATTTTAAAGCATGGGTATTGCGCTCAGCTCCAAAACTTCGGATTTATGCTGAAAATTTACCAACGACCTTTTGCTATGAAATACGAACAATAATTCCGATCTAGAACGTTTAAAAGTTTCTAAATCGTCGGATTCATCCAGATCGACAGAGAATTCAAGCGGCATGGTCGATGAAGATTCAACGCAGGGGAGTACCAAATTGCAAACTATTTCTGATTTGTTGGCCTGTATGTAGCTTCTACGTGGTTAGTTAGCTAAGTGATGAAGCTTACTACCGCAGCACGTGGATGATCATTGAAAAAACTTAAGTGACCGAGAGATATCATAAACCTCATTATTGCTTATTGAGTACGCTTTGTGCGGCAAACCCTGGGAAAATTAAATAAATGTTAGGCTGACAGATTGGCTGATGACGATCACTTTAATAGACAGGCAGCATGTGGATTATTACTAAGCGTAAAAGTTTTCATCAAGGCAACCTACGATACATCTTAACGTAAACTTCTTTAAGAAAACAGACTTTATAAAAACAAATTGAGATCTAATCTGAGTTCGGAAGAGTGTATTTGCTTTTCTAAAAAAAATTAAAACGTCCAACAGTCCAGAATCGATTTAAATCTATTCTCTCTAATGACTATGTTATCTCCCTTGACACCTACCCACCTTCCACCTAAAAAGTTTTCACTCCCGAAAATTTGTCATTGCCCACCATCCAACCCGTACCTTGTGAAGCAATAGTGGACGAACTTAACCATTTAACCTGCGCAGTCATCACTTCCATTAGAATGAGGTAATTCTTCAAACTCATAGTGCAGAAGAATAAAGCGCTTCGATGCACGGCTCTGACATTGGCACAGGATCTCACACGGGTGCAACATTTTTTCTAATGTTTATAGCGCTACTTGTGTTAAAGAAACAAAAGGACAAAATGATTCAAAAATGATCATTCCCCTAGAATTTACAAGCGAAAGCATTCAAAATGTTCTACTCCAAGAAGGAACAAAACTTTTAGAAAACATTGCCCATAAGACGGGGAATTGAAAACCAAACTTAGAATATTATTAGTGCCTACGCTAGTAGGCAATGAATAATCCGATTATAAAACGATCTTTTACACGGATATACCCAAAAACCTTAAACCCTAACCCTCGGAAAGACAAAATGGTTTCTGTATAAGAAATACCCCAAAAGAAGATAATTATTTCGTCAAAATCAAAGGGCTTACATAGTCTAAATATTTTGTTTACTAAGCATTTAAGGTACTGCGGTGATGGATTCAAGACCCAGATAGATTACAATCTAGGTTCAACCACTTACAAGATTTATTTGTGAAGAAACCAAACGACATCATTTCAAAAGATTGGTTGTAGAACTTAAAAATCTGGTAAATTTGCAAGAAAAGCTCCAAAATTCCATGTTCCAAGTGATAACCCAACTTAGGGTTATAAAAAGCCACCCCACATTAGCTGAAAGCCTTGTGGTGTCGAAATCAACGTATCTAATTTTGCTCATACTCATACATTCAACATTTTTGGCTCAACACAAAAAGATATTCTGGGAATTTTACCAGATCAGCAGTCATGGATTTCAAACTGAACGAACAACTTTTAACCTTTAACTTTTAAAAAATGAGCTACTTCGATTGATTACTCTTAAAGAAAGTGGGTGAAAGAAATAAATAATAAAAAAAAAATGGACGGCGGCGCATAGATGCTCCGAGTGTCAATCATTAATTAATATTTGAGAGCACATTCAGTAAACTTTTCCGTCTCTGATTTTACTATTTTTACGCGTGTCGTGTCGCGTCTCGATACTTTTACTAGGTTTCTGTTTTGAAGTATGTCGTGTCTTGTCTAAAAGTTTACTGAATGTGCTCTCAATCATTAATTAATAATGAAAAAAACTAAGCAGATCTAATACTCATTGTAAAAAACTCAACTTTAAGAGATACACATATTAATCGCATTAAAAATTATTTGTCGTGATCGTGATGGGAATTTGATTCATAAAAATTCCCATGAAGAAGTTTTTTTAAGTAAGTTTCGTGTTTATCTGTAACATATTGACGCATAACTCACAAGACAGAACTTTGAAAGGAACTCGTTAATTTTCGTGTTCAAATTGTTGTTTGTCCATTAAAAACTCATTCTAAACGCACCAAATGCATTATTCCATCATCTCCCTCGGGTGTTTTTAATATTAAAACGGTGCATTCGCAACTACTTGGTTTCTCTTTAAGTAGATTGAAATAATACAACGACCATGATGGACAAAATAATTGTCCAACATTCTATATCAAGAAGCCCTTTCAAACGAAATTCAACAGTCGACGGCGCTAAATACAATATCTTTGTTTGCACGTATGTAAGTAAACTTTGTGGAAGTTAACGTTAGTTTATAAGAAGCAAGTAACACACAGCGCAATGTTGACGGATAGAGAAGCACCACAAAACCCCAAAATATCTGCCTATCATCTATTCCGATAAAACTTGTATGAAAAGCTCCAAGATCACACAAATTTTACAGCAATTTAGAGTAAAATATAAAGTATACCCAGAGAGCATAACCAGAAAAGTACAAGTTAAGTTTAAAGTACCCCAGATCAATGACAAAATATCATTTGTTTTATAATGTTATGCAATATTTTCTATTGAAGAAACACATCGATGAATCATAAACAATTTTTCTTCATGCCGACAACAGAGCAACCATAAGTGGCTAACGCAAGAGCCATTCAGACAACATTTAGCAATTGGATTATGGCGCAAGGCAATAACCTTTTAGGAATCAGTTGTACAAAGATCATATGTCTGCGTTGGTATTCTTCTAAGCTCGCAAACTCAATTCCTGAGATCTATTGAAAGGTTGTTATTATCTCGAAGTGCAACAATTTAAATACAGAACTAATGATGCAGGAAAATTGTGATAGGTCGGACATCGGTGTATGGTGGTTTCAATGGCGCCGAAAAATTTCGCTTCAACTTTACAAGTTTGTTTGACACATACAGATCGCCGTACGAGAAACAAAAAGGAAAAACGATTGCGTTGGAGACATGTCTAAGAATGGAGCGCGAGTCAAGTTGTTTTCTTTACCTTTACCCGACGATAAAATTACTATAAGCAGCGATGTGACAACGGGAGTTGGAACACAACGGGTTACGAATCAGTCGTATAAGACTAGCTATTTAAGTCACAGTCCCATTAAAAACTGACGACCATCATTAACTACCAAGGAAATTGCGATGACAATGTCGAACAGCATAGGGTGGCATTAATTACGCAAAAAATCTGCCGTATTTTGTGGCAAAATGCTCCTTAAACTGAAGGTTTTGTTATATACGACAGGCTCCAGCTTGGCGAGAAGTGCTGAGAAATCTGTAGTATAAAACGTAGTTATACTGCGTTACATATTTCAACCGTTAATAAAAGAAGTTGGGAATGAAAAGGTTACGATGGTTTGTAAAAATGCAAACAAATTAAAATGTTAAGAAATTGAGCCTGACTGAATTAGCGAAGAACTCCGTCCGAAAAATATCAGCAAACATTTGCATTCCATTCACATGCAACGCAAAAAAAAAAAAAAAAAAAAACACGGGTCCTGACTTTGAATTTCCTTTTGAAAGTTTTTCTCCAGATTTAAATCTGCCTGCAGTTCTACTTTTCGTCCACACTGTGTGTCAAGGGCCTGTTCCTTTTCTTCTCCAAACATTTATCAAAGAACACTTCAAAACATCAGTTCATATCTTTTACATCAACGACTTTTCCAAACGATTTACCAAGAAAGAGAAAAATATATTAAAAAGAAAAAACGTACAAAATAAATTCACACAACATTTGTTAATATTGTTGCAAGTTGCAATTTAAAAATTGCAATCAAAATAGAGGAACATTCAAATTCAACAGTTAACTTATGAATGGTACCCCTACTACCTCCGAGATGGCACTATCATCCGTCAAAAAAAAAACAAAAAAAAAACAAAAAAATATAAACTACGGAAAGATTGACACTTACCCAAAGTCCCCACCAAATAGATTCCGATCACGGCTATAAGCCAAATTGCCTTGCTCTATTGCTACTCTACTCTACTCTGCTCTGCTGGTACCCCGTGTGCTGGCGCTGTGTGGTGTTCTGTGGTGAGCTATGTGCTGTGTGTACTCTGCTCCACTCTCTCTCACCTTCTGTCAAAATCGAGTACGAGAAGGAAAAAAAAAAAAAAACTTTTTTAGATTCTAATGGCACTACAACAATGCAATTGCGAGTGGACTTGATTTTTTTTTACCCCAAAACTAACGTTCTACTTCGATTTAAATGTGCCAACAAGCCGAATTGCCAGAGACTGCACGTAGCCGTCACCTTAGATTTTGAATTTGGCTCCACAACCCCAATTGACAAAAGCAATGCGCTGACTATTTGTTGAGGAGGCAACACACACAATTTTTTTCTTCTCTTCTCTTCGTTCTTTTTTTTTTTTTTTTTGTAAATAACGACACTGTTTTTCACCAGAGAACACTTGAATTTCACTATTTATTACAACCTTCCTATTCAAAAGCCAGAGACGAACTGTCAGATTGGGGCCTGCACGCAATTAGTTGAAGTGAGAAAGTAGGCTGGTTCTGCCATTGGCATTTGCCATCGTCGTCGTTTGCCATCGCTGTCGTTGTCGCTGTTGACGGCCGTCGATGTCGCTGTCGATGTATGTCGTATCTCGGTGCCCGTAGTCGGAGTCGTATTCGTTGAAATGGAAATGTTCAAGAAGAACAGGATAGAATCATGGGAAGAGAAGGAGGGAATATAATCACTTTGGTCGAAGAAGTTCATACTTCACATAGCACGACAGCGAGGTGCGTCCGATGAGCTGGTTCTATGGATTGGTGTGTCATGTGAACAGAATTGAATTGGGAGAGCAAAAACAAAAACAACAAAAGATAAAACTAACTGGTTAGCGCTTTATAATGAAGAAGACAGGAAGTATTTGCGTCTTGGTATTGCCAGGAGTCCCAAAATTAGAATTACCATCAATTCAATTTTGACATTTTATTTTTTTTTCCTGTTATCATCTCACAATCTTTGAATCATATATGAATGATTGTGACTGTTTAAAACCTTACAGATTGCAAAAATTGTATTAAATGCCCGTCCCATAGAGTCTGTTGAATGTGTTTGATCTTGTACTACCTTCGTCATCATCATCAAATATCCCACCTATCTATTTTTTTTGATGTTTGTGATGGGGATGTGCTTATGCTTTAAAGATAATAATGCTTCGGCTTCAGCTCTGGTCAAGTTACGTTTTATTCGCTTTAACTTCGCTTTAAACCAACATTCCTGAAATTGTTTAGAATTGTTCTATAATTACAAAGAGACACCTTTTTTGCGAGTTGAAAATGTGTTTGTGTTTAATTTTGTTTCAACTTTGTCATCATTCAAAATATATAGTGCAAATTTTCAAACGACAACGAAACGTTTTTCTTTGTTTATTTTTTTTTTTTTTTAATTTTTTTTTTTACAGCTGTTGACTGTCAAAAGCAAGCAAAAGTTTAGCGTGTTCCAACTTTTGCTTCGCCTTGAAGTGACGTTACGTGGCACTACGTTCTTTGTTACGACTAGCAAATGCAATTCGGAAGCACAAAACAACATTGTGATTGAAAGCATTCAATTCCTGTAGTTGAACTTAAAACGTCAATCCGAAGCCGAAGCGCTTCTGTGTTTTAGCCATTAAGTTGGCTGTCCTGAACATAAACGGTCGTTCTCTAGTTCCATTATTAAAAGTTGTCGGATCTGTCATTTCACTGTAAAAACTTTCATCGATCATATATAAAAACAAAACGAGTCATTTGGAATTCATTGGTATGGCCTCTCTCATTAGAAAATGCTGTACGATATTAAAAAGCAAGCGGTTTTACTTACTTTAGTTTGGATATCCCTGTTCTCCCACCCTCCAATTTACATTCTACTCTTAATTTTTGGACATTTTTGTGATCTTAGCATGTAATATCTGGTAAAGTCCTCTCGAAAGTTTTCTCTGAATCGATGATTTCTTACAGAGCCGAAGTGTTTGTCCATCATAATGATTGAAAGCACATTCAGTTAACTTTTATACATGACACAACATGCTTCAAAACAGGAACCTTGTACAAGTATCTAGACACGGCATGACACGACATGCTTCAAAACAGGAACCTTGTACAAGTATCTAGACACGGCATGACACGACATGCTTCAAAACAGGAACCTTGTACAAGTATCGCTCCACGACGCGACACGACATGCTTCAAAACAGGAACCTAGTACAAATATCGGGACAATACACGACACGACACCCGTAAGAATAGGAAAAGCGGAGACGAAAAATTTTACTAAATATGCTCTCAATCAATAGTTAATGATTGACGCTCGGAGCATCTATGCGCCGCCGTCCATTTTTTTATCCCTAAACGTCAACTCACGCCGATGGTATACAATAGTACAAGAGCGTTTCAACTTAAAATTTCGTCACGTTACGTTCGTCTGTTTTAAATATCATAAATAATTCCTTAAGTTTTTCGAATATGCAATGTTTTAATGGTTTTTTTTTTTTTTTCCTGAATCAAAAACAGTTTTTGTTTTACTTTACCAACAAGGAATTTGTTTTTTATCTGTCAAATGCGAGATTTAAGAAGTGCATCCCGAGATTTGTTTCCCGATTATATCCTATTTACTTCAGGGACATTTCGAAAATGTTTGTGATGTTACTTCTCTTCCCGTTCGCGACAAAAAACTATGTCTGTTTCTCATGTATAAGCTGAGTGGTAATATTTCCGTTGATCTTGAAAGCAATGGACTCTCAAGGAATAAATAGGGTCTTTCTTCATCATTGCCATCAGAAGAAGAAAGGTAAAGACATTTTTTTTGAGAATGGAGTATATTAAAGAGGCTTTTAACTATTACAAGATCTCAAAACCGTTAGTTTGAAAGGAAACAGAAAATTCTCAAGGATGATAACATATAAATCCATCACCTTCACGCGATATATACTATATTTTAGTGAACCAACGATAAGCATGTGTTTAGCCTGGCTAAGCTCCTGCAGTTCAATACTCAAAAGTCAAAACTGCTCTTGCCGGTCTATGTCAATTTCAATTTCGGGTTGACAAACTGGGTGAGATTTTAGTACCAATTCATCAGAGTACCCAAGTACCTGAGAGGTCTTAACAAGAAGACATTCGTGAAAAATAATAAACCGTAACGTGAGCAAGAGCGCCAGCATTTATCATTATAAATATGAAGCCTAAGGCATCACAAGCCAATGCGAAAGAGAAATAATACAAATTCCTAAAAACCTATGAACTGTGTCCAAGTATGACTTAAAAATTGTCCCCAGTGACTTTAATCACAAAATAGGCAAGGAAAGCTTTTGTAGTGCATCCACAGCCTCTTCGGTATAATATCCGAAATCGACCTAAGGCGGACAGACTGCAAGTCAGCGAAACATCATCGTAGAAAGCACACGTTTCTCAAGTTTTTATAGGATCCATAACGGATGCCATGTGGTCACCTAATTAAAATACGATAAGTCAGTTTGCAGTCGGACACGCATCCAACCGCCACTCGTTTAGTTACCTTATCGCTACGGAAAGGTTTAAAATTCAAACTACCTAAAGTTTTGAAAAGCTCCTAGATGTGGAAGATCTCTACACTCAAGTGGTCGCAAAAACATATTCATCGTTAAATAATGCGTTAAAGTACTCCTTTCATCTATATACTGCGAACTTCGTTATACTTTTTTTTTATAATTGGCGCGCACACAAGGGATTTTATGTACTCTTAAGATGTTTGCACATACCGCTGCCGAAAGAAAGGTAGGAAGGGAAAAGAGAGAGAGAGAAACCGATGTACGTTGTTTTTAAATGTTTGTAAGTTATCGTGACTAAAAAATAAAAAGCTCGGCAGGGCGTGCCATTATCGGCTTACGAAAGAATCACGATATTTCAGAGTACGTCCGAAGGTGGACTTGACGGTGAACTGATGAATATTCATAGCGAGACTGATGTTATAGTTAAGGATTCGAAGAGGCGGAATGCTACTATTTTGGATTCTATCTAGCATGGGCAAAAAGGTCTTAGGAGCACCTGATGTGGGCATTGTACTCCAATTTTAGCGAATAAACGCCCTATATATTGTGGCGAGATCAGAGGTTATGAAATATTTCTTACATCGCTTGAGAAAACCTAAACATTTTGCAGCGCTTTTTTTTGTTGGTCATTCCAACAAAAGTTGTCAGACAAACATACCAGTTTTGTCAGTTTCAACGATAATGACTGCGTATTTAAATTTCGCTTTAACGACAGCAGACAGAATTGTATTTTGGAATCAGTAAATCCCACTCTGTTGATAGTTCCCCAGTTGGTTAAGCTGCTAATATCGGAACCGAAGAACAGGGACGTGAGTCCGGTAATCAATACGAAAAGTAGAGAATACAGTATTCAACAAATAAATATATTGGACTAGAAGTAGCAAAAAAGAGATCATTGATGAGAATTAAAAAGTGTCGGAGACAAGATGGAGCCCTGAGGCACACCAGCATTAACATACGGTTTGGTTTCACTTTTCGGTGAGAAACGCTATCAAATCACCAATGGACCTGTTGCTACGAAACCCGTACTGCCGGTCATTGAGAAGTTTTCGCGTTTCGATGTATTTCATGGACTGGCTAAATGACGTGAGCAAGTGCCCCATTTCGTTTTCAATATATTTCGGCGATTGAATATCTTGTAAGTTCTTTCTAAGCTGAACTCTAAGTGTTGCTTGTCGCCTGCTGTTTATAGTTTGTGCTAATTTTGCTAATTTCGTTATCTGTCGTTCGGTTTTTCTTCTTTGTCGGAACCTATCACTCAGTCCACTAGAACTAGTGCGTTAAAGGTTTTTTTTTCTTAAATTTTTCAGTCTTTCACACTGAGATAGTGTCCCGCACTCTCATATATTTTTTTATTTTTTTTTATAATCCCGCGCGAGCACCAAGGGGATATGAATACCCTTTTACTGGTTTTCTCCAGGGCGCGGGCGGGTGGTGTAGTAGTTTGAAACTCAGGTGTATTGGGTTTCGATATTTTTCCCAGAGGTGGTTGTCAAGGACGGGACGAGCAAGTGCATCCTCAACCAGTGGGTCTCAGTACGTGCTAGTTGTTAGTTCGTTACATATAGCCCAACCAGTAACCACTCCAACATCAGTGTTATGCCTTCATGTCAGAGTTGACGCCGACGGGATTCTCATATGACTACATGCAAATTCTACGAAGACTTTTTCAGAGAATTGCCTCGCACGGGATTCGAACTCGCGACCCTCTGCTTGAGGAGTGTATGCATATACCACTACACCACGGCCACCCCCGTGGTGGCCGTCACAGGATCTTGTATATTTATGCCCAGCACATTTAGGTGCGAAAGCATAGTGCCTCGTAATGCTCATACGAATCCCAAATGTCAGTAGAAACCCTAACTGGAAGGACACAAACAGTTTTAACGCAGGTTCGGGTCTTGCTTTTCTCTGAGCGTTGTCTAGTAAGTTCACCGTATACTTCATTTCACGTAATCGCATTGTTACCTGGAATCCAAACAAGATTAATTTTCAGCTGTCCAACTGCGTTCAGAGAAAGTACTCTCAATTTCAATAGATATGCAGCGCGTGCTCTTGTCAAATGCTCACGAGATTTTGAAGCGAAATCTCGTAGGATTTTCCGCCTTAGTAGACTATTGCATGTTGCAAAGAGAATCCATTCGCAAAGCAGTTTTACGCACGTGAAGCTTGCCTATTCTCTCTATGCTCTTTAACATAAAAGAAGTCAAACTGATTGGATTGGGTGTACATTCATATTTTCCGATTTTCGATATTACTATATATATGCCATGCCAAGTGAGTGTTTACAGGAACTGATCTGTATCTTTTTGTAAACAACAAGTTAGGTGACTTTAGTGATGGCCTAATTCGTCAGCGCAACTGATCATTCGCTGCTTTGGTGAAAGGAGATGGTTGTAATCTAGCTCAAATCACGTTTCCTGGGAGGCGTGTCTCAAGTATGAGACAGAGTCCTTATGTTTAATTCAGTTTTAGTGCCGTCAGATCTTCTAAGTATTTCCTGTCTGGCCGAATCGCATAAAGTCAAAACATTTCTAAATTACATACGGTTGGCAACACTTAGCAAATTTTCCTCGTTCTTATGCACTTTTCCCAACTCGTATAGTTCAAAAGTCAAGATGCAAAAATACACGATTTTGTACTAATTTAATTACAAAAATTAAAACACTTAAATTTAGAGAATAACATTTTAAGGAATTCCTCAAACAATATGCTGAAGAATACCCTGTCTTATAAGTGACTCCACTTGTGATCTTGGTAGATAGTGTTGACTGTTTTTTCTCAACAAAATCACTTCGCCGTCTTCCAACTCGAACTTGCCATAATCCTGCATACAACGTACCTCAATGTAAAGCGATTTTGGAGGCCTTAAGTCGCCTGTTAAATCCAATCCTTCGCCATCGCCAATTGACCGCATGTAGGTGGCCAACGATTTGGAATATGAATTGAAAAATGTGACTTCTGGTTCACAGAGAGCTTCTTTAATGTCCGCCGGGATAATGGGACCAAATTCCCATCTCAGTGCTTTGATTCTCTGAAGTCTTTGATATAAGTACGCTAGTAGGCATCGTTTGTTGCGTTGAAGAGCCGCATGACGAAAATTCAACAAAGGCCACAAAGTGCGATCACCTGACGTTGAGTAGTTCGCTCTGCAAGTTCAGAACAGGAATACATTCATTAGAATCAAAGTAATTAGAATAAAAACAATAAACATACGCTTGGGTACAATTCTCCTCGAATATAGCTTTGATTTCCTCAAGAACTTGCCGCACACAATCGTCCTAATATTAGAGGACATTTGTGTTGGAATTTTCAAGAAACCCGGTTGATTTTGAACTTACCTCGAATGGTGGAATAGTTTGTGAAGATCTTTCTAATTCTTTAATAAGCTCAAAGGCTTTGTCAGTGAACATTGCGCGGTATTTGGAGATTTAACCAAATGTAAACAAGTTTTCCAATTTTTATCATTTTTCTTTAGTGTATGAATTTTGTTGATTGCTCTTTGTTATGATGTTCGCAGAAGAGTGTATTCAGAGCGAATTGACTTCGAAATTGTTGAATCGAGTTGAATTTATCTGAGTGTTCATTTGGCGAAGTTAACTATTTGTGGTTGTGGAAATTGAACTTTATCCATGCGTTTTGTATGATCATCTATTTTATTGTATTCAACTTAGGTTTTCCTTTTTTTTCCTCCTAAGGAGGAAATATTAAATCCAGCGACCATTTTACCTTTAATATTTCCCGACTTTCCGATTTTTTTTTAGTTTGTCCGTTGTTTTATGTTAGCGGGATAATTCATAAGTCGTTGAGATTTTTTACCTTACAGGGCAGTTTATAGACCAGGGCTATGTATGCCTCAACGAAAAAAACCTCTCCAGCCATTTCGATTCCTAGTTAGCTATCTTCAGTCACGCACGCCTACTACGTGGGAATGCTGGGATTCCAGTCACCGGACAAACGTTTTCTCGAACAAGCTCTACAAATGAGCTGGTGCATGCTTCTCACCAATTCATTTTATTTAGATCTAACAAGCTCGGGTATAAATCATCAACTTATGCGGAATTTCGAGATTTGAGTTATCCTCACTTTTGTGGAGTGGCCTTGACTTCAGTTTTTCCGAACAGTTCTTCTTCCTTGACTTCGCATGCAGTGTTTCACTCCTGGTAAACTAGAAGTGTCTGTCAGGCTTTCTGTCTTCCTGGCTCCGCAATCTTGATCCTGGTGATATAAGATTATAAAAGGGATCTTGGCCGGCAAAAGCTCTGCTGGTCTCTTGCTGCGGTCTGACGTCTAATATAGGGTGATTCATCGTAAAGTTTGATTTTTAATGTAAAATAAAATACATAAATTTGAAAGTGAACTTAAAATTTTTATTATCAATTAAAATAACAATTCATGACATTTAATTTTTAGAATTAACATTATGTAAATGTTGGCCATGACTACGTCTGAGGTGGTCCATTCGTAAGGTCTAATTTTGGGCGACTCGTTCGAGCATAACGACTGCTCTCTCGCGGATAACACGAGTAATGTTGGCTTCCAAAGCGTCAATCGTAGCTGGCTTATACTTGGAGACCTGAGACTTTACATATCCCCAGAGAAAATAGTACAAAGATGTGATATCACACGATCTAGGTGGCCAATCTACCGTAGCAAAACGTGAAATTAAGTGCTCACCAGAATGATTTCTCAACAAGTCCATTGTTTCACGCGCTTTATGTCCCGTAGCACTATCCTGTTGAAACCAGAGCTCACCGAGACCATGTGCTTGAATTTCAGGAAGCCCATAGTCCGTTAACATGGCGCGATAACGTTTAGCATTCTGATTTGGCTCATTTTTGAAGAAATATGGAACAATGATTCCACCAGCCCATAAACCACACCATTCCGTATTTTTTGATAGATGTAATGGCAGCTCTTGATACTCTTCGGGTTACTCATTAACCCAAATATGGCAGTTTTGTTTATTAACGTATTCATTAAGCCAAAAATGAGCTTCATCACTGAACAAAATTTCACGATAAAACACCGGATTTTCATTGAGTTTTTCAAATTCAATTCGCCTGGCTTCAATTCTTGCACAAGTTGAATTTTGTACGCTTTTAGGTCGAGATCCTTACGTAAAATACGCCAAATTATCGAATAGGCTAAGCCAAGTTGCTGAGAACGACGACGAATAGATTCGTTACGGTCTTCGCGTACACTCTCAGCTATTGCTGGTATAGTCTCTTCACTACGAGCTGTATGTGGTCCAACCGGTCGAGTATCATCCACTAATGTAAACTGGAACTCAAAATGGTATTGGCAATAGTGGTTTCAGTAGGTCGATTATGTGCACCGTAAGTTCCTCGAATCGCACGAAAAACATTTCTCACAGAATACTTATTTTCGTTATATATCTAAACAATTTGGAGACGCTCTTTTGGTGTTGGTCTTTCTATAATGACTCGCCAAGCGACACTTAATAAAAATGATAAAGCAGTTTGATAGGAGTCACACGTGATCTGTCAAAAAAAGCCTATTGGAAATCAAACCTTACAATGAATCACCCTATATATATCTGCATCACTACTACTAGGTAGTGATCCGAGGTAGTATTGGCTCGGAATTTGAAAGCGTCTAAAATACGAGATACTAGATTCTGGACAGTGAATTTTAAATATTATTTCATTATTGTAAATTATATTATAACAAATTCGATTAGATAGCTTGTTATTAAAGCAACTGGCTATTGGGAAAGTTATATTGTCATCTTAACTTTCAACAATGTATGTAACTGCGCGAAATGAAGTTTTTTAAATGTTAGAACGAATTTATTCGCTTTACTTTTGGTAGAGCCCCAGTTGGTGGTTTTGTTTGTACTCAGAGTGACTGTTAACGTTAGCTTTATCTAGGCTCTGCGAAAGGAATCCTTATAAATGGATTGAAAGCACCATTGAACAGTCTGAAGATGCAACCTTTCAATATTTTCTTCACTCAACGTTTATATTCTTCTTGCTCTAGGTTATTTTTCGTAATTTGTCCTAACTTACTGCCATATGTTGAGGAGTTAAAAAATGTGTTGGTTTCGATGATATTGCTCTTTTTCGCAAACAGCAATCAACCTAAATTCCATTTTAGAAGTTGTGTCATCCAGGTTGTATTTTGCAGCTGTGCTTCCAAAGATAAACTGCTCTCCGAACCCGGCATTAATATTATCAATCATATTTTGTACTTATGACATTTCGTGTGTTTGTTCTAGGGGCTTGTAATTAGAACCAATTTTTGGCAACTTTATACTCTGTGAGAGGGTGAGCATTTGTAAGACTTAATTTTGTGGATTTATTTTCAAATTAGCCATTCGATTAAAAGCTTAAAGCTCAAGATGTTTTTATTTCTTTGCTTGATCCATCTCATCGCATTTCTATGATATGATGACCACTAACTCCTTAGTTCCATTAAAGAATCCAAAAATTTAATTTTACTTCTTTTGCATCGCCTCTTTTATTACACTTTTTAGATTGCAGACCTTTTTGTAGTCATCTTAGGCCTCCGTTGACGCATAGCTTACATGCAAACTGTGCGAATATTTCACGTCGAATTCGTTATTATTTTTATTATTACTTTTACAGAAATCACAATGCTATTTCATCCAAATTTAAGACCGTTTCTGGCTACGGATCATGTATTGTGTTACGAGCTTTAGAAGAGAGTTGAAAATGTTTTGCTTAAAATGTTGACTGGTGTGTCCCAGGGCTGTATTCCTTCTACGACACTCTGCTCTCTACTTTTCATTATCGTTTTCGGACTCACGCTCCTATTGCAGGACGGAAGCGGCCGTGTATGTTAAACTCATTAAATTACTAGAAAGTGTAAAAAACACCAACCTTCAAATTTTTAATTAACAAACCCAATTGACAGTCAAGGCAGTCAAACAAACTCAAAGACAACCTTAACAAGTCTGAGGTCAACTGAACGACATCGCCAGCATCCGACCATTTGCCAATTAAACTTTGATCCTTTCAACTTTTGAATCCAGCCAGTTCTTACGATGATGAAAACTAGTATAAGAACTGGCCATTAATGAGGCCTACGGCCACTAAATTCTCCACCGCTTAAAGTTTTGAGAACTTTGGTTCCAACTTAACCCTTGTTAGACAATCTAACAAATTTCAACTTGAGCCCCATTTGCCCCAAAACCGACGACGCAGACGTTTCATTTTCTGTAAGTATGAGTACGCTTTTGACCGAGTAAATTATATCAGAATAGCTAATTGAGGAATCACCACAGACTAAAATTTTATGACTAAACTAATGCTAATTATCCATAAATAAAAGTTGCGTCGTCGAAACCGAAAGTCTTTACATTCTCGGTAAGTGTGTCAAAATCAATTGATTGACCACATATTCGATATCGTCTAGGTACATACGGTTCTCCTACAATCTTGCCTCAATGTATGTATTAGGAATTTATCTACCCAAAATTAGAGTGAAATGCCCACATCTTGGCAGGTGCTTCTAAGACCTCTCTGTACCCGTTAGATAGGATTCAAAACCGTGAGATAAAACTTATGGGTGATACACCCTCGAACACCAACGTAATGTATCCTGCATTACCTATTTCGATGGCTTCGATTCCAATTGTTGCTGGATAACCATCGTTTCTCTATAAGACGTCTAACACTGCTGTTGATTGTTGTGGCATCATTTTGAAACTTTTTAAATTTAACCTTTTTTTTAATTTTTACTGTATATAGGTAGGCACAATGCTTTACCATAATTGTTATTCAAATTGTATTTCAAATTGTTAATTTCGTAGAAACCTACAATAGTTCATTTGTGGAAAGAATTAACATAATTGGTCCTAGTTTAGACCGTTGTGGAACACCTTACTTGCTACGTTTCTCATCGTTTATCACATAAGAGACTATAGCGCCATTTTGCCACTTATTCGTATTCAAGAAGCTTGTCGCTCAAAATTATATCAAAGTGAAGTCTACAGACACTAAAAGGATATAATAGCTATAATTCAAACTCATGTGAACTACGTTACCAAGTTATCCTACCAGCATTCCAATGCTATTATCAAAAGGGATTCAACCAGACATATACGAAATAATGGAACATGTGACATATAGACAAATAATCAGAGGTTTAATGTTCAACTCGACTGTATCTCAACCTGACATTTTATTTGCGACCTCGTACTTTAGTGCGTATTTAGATAAACTACCAAAAAATGTATGGATTAAGTCAAAATACTCAAGAAACCGGATTGATATATGTTAAAACTAATGAAAACAGTTTGATTGAAACTAACTCCGACTCTAATTGGACCGGAACCCACAAGGACGTAAAAGCATCACGGGATCTGTGACTCGTATAATAAACATGTTGTATTATGGTTCTCTAGAAAATAAAACTGTGACGAGCTGTCAGTGCTTGCAACTTCTTGAATATTCAAGGTGTTGTCTTTGATTCCAACAACTCAAAAACTAACAAGACCTTAGAAGTATGTTGTTAATGGACAACAAAGGTGCAATGGAACTGACCAAACCTTTCGAAAATAGTTAACGAGCAAAACATCTATTTATTAAACTGTTAAAAGTATTCACATGTAATCTGACCTTAAAAAGATTTTTATAAAAACTTTAAAATTTTGATTATTAATGAAAATGGTAGATCATAGAGTTTTTATTTTCTTAAATAATTCTTTTAAACCCTTTCTGTTCTGACTTCATTTACCTTCGCTCGCGCTATGTGCGTATATTTTAAAGAAATCTCAAAATCTCTTGAGAAAAAATAAATATATAAACAATACAAAGCATGCTGGTATCGGTCGAGGTGCTGGCCTTGTTGTAAAAACTGGAAAAAATTAATTCTTGGCCCTCATATAAGCCTTCATATCCCCTTCGTTGTTTTTGTCTTGTTATTTGGGCTTAGTTTTTGAGTTTTAAAAATTGTTCCCATTTGTTCTTCGTTACTTGGCCTTTCAGAAAAATTTTACCGAGCTTCCCACATGCCCTTCATATTTCATTCCAGCTGTCACATGAATTGACGTTTATTTTAGCGGCAAACGGATATATCTATGTATATTTACATATATTGTTTATTAAATTTCACGACAAGAAATTATTTTTTTTTTTCGGTAGACTCATGCGTGAAATTCAGACTAAAAATCACAATAAAAATGCCAGACTTTATGATCAACGGTGTTTCAGTGAATTTTCCGTTCGAACCGTACGATGTGCAAAAGGTTTTTATGGAGAAAGTAATTGAGTCCTTAAAAACCAGCACCAATGCAGTTCTAGAATCACCAACTGGAACTGGTAAGACACTCAGTTTGTTGTGCTCCTCATTGGCATGGGTTCTTGCGAGAAAAACCGAGGTAAATTGGTCGAAATCAACAAAAGACTTTTTATCAATGTTCACTATTCCAGGTTCAAGCTCAGTCACAGAAAATGCCACTGAAGACATCTCAGCAATCAAATGGCACATCTGAAGATTTCCTTAATGAATTAGGTAGTGCCGCTGGGAAACAGAACAATTGGGGTGTACCAAAAATTATCTACGCCTCGCGTACGCATTCTCAACTCTCGCAAGCTATGCAAGAATTGAAACAAACATCCTACTCCTTCATGCGAGCTGTTGTATTAGGCTCTCGTGACCAGCTGTGCATTCATCCAGAAGTTATGCGTGAACAGGGAAACTCTAGCAAAATACAACTGTGTAAACTGCGTGTTCAAACCAGAACATGCAGTTTCCATTCGCGTGTGGACTCGAAAAAGGATAGTCCAGAGTTTCGTGCGCAAACTGTTATGGACATCGAAGATTTGGTGACTATAGGACAGAAATTGAAAATGTGTCCATACTTTGGATGTAAAGAGTTGATTCCAGATGCCGATATAACATTCATGCCATATAACTACCTGCTGGATCCAAAAGCTCGAAAGGCTAACAAAGTAGAATTGAACAACACCATTGTCATCCTGGATGAAGCGCATAATGTGGAGAAACTCTGCGAAGAATCAGCATCTGTCCAGATCAAGTCATCTGATGTTGCTTTGGCTATAGATGATGTGACACATATTATGAAGGCGATGACTGAAGAAAAACTAGGTGAAATCTCTGATGAGCCTAAGGATTTTACTCTCGATGACTTGGCACTGCTGAAAGAGATGCTTTTGGATTTGGAAAAAGCCGTAGACGGGATTGAGGTATCAAACAAACTCGAGGGAGTGACACATCCGGCGTCGTTTATGTTTGAATTACTCGGAAAGGCTAATGTAAGTTAAACTATTCAAATTTTCAATGTGAGTTCTGATGTGCTCCTTGCAGATAACAAAGGAAACTTCCCATATGGTTGTCGCTCTCCTGGAGAAGTTAATTCAGTTCCTTGCTATGGCATCTGAGAATTCAATGTTTCGCAAAGGTGCTGGATTTCAAGTGCTACAAGACCTCATTACTATTGTATTCTTTAACAAGGATGAGAACATTCTCAAGATGCATAGAAGTTTCAAAGTTCATATCCAAATGGAGGAAATTAAACAGCAGAAGCAATCAGCTAGTAGAGACGGTTGGTTAACCGCAAAAACCACAACAACAACCAAAGCAGCAAAGGTCATCAATTATTGGTGTTTCAATCCTGGTTTCGGGTGAGTCCTACTCGATTATTTTTGTTTGAGGTTCATAAGTTTTCTCTTAAAGAATGGAACAGCTGTTAAATAAGAACGTGCGTAGCATAATACTAACCAGTGGTACCCTAGCACCGTTGAAGCCTTTGATCGCTGAATTAGCGGTTCCTATATCTCAGAGTCTGGAAAATCCTCACATTGTTAGTAGGTCTCAAGTTTGTGTCAAGATTGTCTCCTATGGACCGGATAAGGAGTTGCTCATCTCCAATTACCAAAACAGGTTAGATGCAAAGTCGATGTGAAGATCTTGTTTCTGATTAATTTGCTTGTAGAGACAATCCGAAATATGTGAACTCTTTGGGACGTACCATTCTCTCCTTTTGTCCCGTCATTCCCGATGGCTTGTTGGTGTTCTTTCCATCATACCCGCTCATGAACAAATGCATCGATAGTTGGCAGGCAAGCGGGATTTGGTCACAAATCGTTAGACATAAACCGATCTTTGTGGAACCTCGAACTAAAGAAGCATTCAATACGGCAATGTTAGAATTTTATGAGAAAATACGCGATCCAAGTACGAAGGGTGCATGTTTTATGGCAGTTTGTCGTGGCAAGGTTTCCGAAGGTCTTGACTTTGCCGATACAAATGGCCGAGCGGTGATAATAACAGGTTTACCATTCCCTCCGCTGAAAGATCCAAGAGTTATACTTAAAAGACGATACCTTGATGAAAATCGAACGATTGAAAATGAGGTGAGTATGGGAGGTAATAAAGTGTACAATCCGGTGACCAATAGTGATAATTTTATTTTCCAGCTTCTTAGTGGCCAATCTTGGTACGCCTTAGAAGCTACAAGAGCAGTCAATCAAGCTATTGGTCGTGTGATTCGACATCGAAACGATTACGGTGCAATTCTTCTCTGTGATTCACGGTTTAATCAAGCTGGCCAGATAGGACAACTTTCTGCATGGATTCGTGAGCATTTGAAGGGCTCACAACAGCATCAGAACTTTGGCCCGGTTATAGGAGAACTTTCAAGATTCTTTCGAAACGCTGAGAAGACCGTAAGTGTTTTGACATTTCCCTTCAAAAAATCTTTTTTTTTAAAAAAAAACCCTTTTACAGCTTCCCAAACCCTCGGTGAGATCTGTCGAAACGTTAGCACGTGAACTCTCAAACAGCCCTTCGTCTAAATTGAAACAATTTTCCGACCCTACTGCGGTTCTAGAATCGAAGCATAAATTTCGCACTGCCCACAGCCAGGCTTTGTAGGTTCTATAGCTAATTTGATTTAATAGTCCTTCCTTTAATCTTCCTTCCTTCTATTGTAGAAGCATAGAAAAAACAAACTCCATAACGAGCTGGACTCCGGAGGATTATGCATTTGCGGCTGGAAAGTCACAGTTATCAACTGCACCATCTGCAATGGATTTCATAAGCCGACTTGATGGTGATATTTCGGTTGGTAGCCTTAAATTCCTAAATCAACAAACAGTTCCTATAGAAGGTTTCTTTGTTTTTTGTTTTTTGTTTTTTTTTTTTTTTCTTAAGACAATAGACTTTAATGCTAAACCGGCGGAAAGTTCAAATTTGGTAACAATACATAAGCGTGAAAGAACTTCTCCAAATCAATCGTTATCCCTTAACGAAACAAAGAAAAGACGTTTGAAAATAATTCCAAATACACCGAGTAATAAACTGGACACCAGCTCTAGTAGTGGTTTTTGTAGTCCCAGCCTCTCGCAATACTCATTTAACAAAACGTCAATTACTAAACCTGGAAACCACACAGCACTTCCTACTCACCATGTTGAACTTTTGAAATTGGTAAAAGATTGTCGTAGGGATTCCCAGTAGTTTTATGTATGTTTGTCGTTTTTTTTTTTGTTTTTGTAGATCAAAAGCTCACTGAACACAGAGAATTATAACAAATTTGTGAAGGCGTTAATGTTATATAAAAAGGAGAGCAGTATAACAGATCTTCTGAGCGTGCTAACAGATGTTTTTGGGCATCCAAGTATGCACTACTTACTTAAAGGTATGCGACGGTTTGTTAAAGAGCTCGATAGGCCGAAGTTTGATTCAACGGTAGCACAAGTTTGTATAGTCTAAGAAATGGTAAAAATAATCGTCTCAATGTCATGTAGTTGTTGTTGTTTATAATATTTTTAAGTAAAGTGATACGAAAGTATTTTTTATGTTAGCCTAAGCTTTGTTACCACCACTGTCGATTAAATAAAAGAAATAGAAAATAAAAGCAAGGAAAATACTTGTTTCGGCTTGGTCATTTCATCGGTTGGTATCTAAATAGTAATCTGCAATCGTAACTGGTTACGAATCTTTGATGAGTGCAAAAATATCTTCTTGCGGTCCAGTGCTTCAGGGACTCATATTTCTTTTCAAAATTCGTTCGCAAAGAAGATCACGGTCAAACTCAAGTTTTGAAATAGAATTTTGATTACTCGTAAGCGATACAATTCAAACCTAAATTGACCTGATCAAAGTCCTTAAAAGTGATAAACTATCATAATTTCCGGTCTGATCGAGATAGATTTTACAAGATTAAGTGACGATGAAACCTCCATTCGTCAACTTCATTGAGTGTTGAATGGCACAAAAGTTATCTGTCAAAGTTAGTAGCTGTAACAAGGAAACATGTGAATCCATTACTCCCTACGTGATGACATAGACATTCACTTCAAATCTTCCACAAAAAAGCAACTATGTCCCAGGCAATCTGAATCTATGCTCGATTAAATCTTCGACAAAGTCAACGATGGTACTAGCAATCCAATTGGATCACTGGTGGTGAAAATAGCGATAGATAAGGCAGGAGACATTACGTCGGTGTTCAACGTTCGTCTTATTTCATACTTATACGCCATCACTTGCAATATCTTCTTACGATTTCGACGATGTCTTATCAATTACTTACTTACTTAGATGACGCTACATTCTACTAGCTTCAACCAACAAGACTCTACAGGTAGCACCATCTGCCTTCAGCACTCTAAGTTGCGTGCGCCACCACTCGAAGACTATTTGGGACTGTGTTATGGCGTCCATTTGCTCAAGATGACCCATCCATCTTATACGTTGGATCTTTAGACGCATGAGTAGACTGATGTCGCTAAAAAACCTGTACAGTTTGTCGTTAATACAAACGGGATCAAAAATCGCAAGCCTCTGATCAGGAGCGGGATGATAAAAATCATGTTACTCAATTGCCTCCTCAGCGATTAGCAGATCTTGTTGCTGTTTGTAACTGCGGAACTAAAGTAGACGAGGTCCTTAACTACATCAAAGTTATAACTGCCAACGTTGAGGTTCTGCCTAAGCTTCATTGATGGTACGCTGTGCTTGTCCAATCACATCAACCTTATCTGCATAAGCAAGCTATTGTGCGGACTTAAAAAAAGCATCGATCCACTTTTGTTGGCCAGTGAGTTTTGCAGTACTTTCTAGGTCGAAATTACAAAAGTGACATGACATCGCGTTGCTTTGTCTCAAATATTTCTCGGTATTGAAGGTCTTGGTTAATTCATTACCGAGTAGTGAGAATTTTTAATAATCGAAAGCACAACCATACAATTTTAGCAGGGATGGACCTGCTGCTGTATAGCTATGCTCGCTGTTATACGTGGCTTTAAAGTGGATGAATGGAGAGTGTCTTTTTTTATGGCGGACTTTCTTGGCATGTAACCGTACTAGTGTAGACCAACCAGATTGACTTGATTGTTTTCAGATGCTCAAAACGCGCAGATGTTCTCCTTTCCTATCATATTTTGGACATTGCTCGTATGCTCGTAGAAACATTCTCAAGACTTCTGGCCTAAGTGTGCCGCATATGGCGAATCCGCATTCGAATATTTCGTTGTTTTTGCTTCCTATAGAAATCATCATAGCATATATCATAATTTTTCATGTCCGGCCAATTCCATCGTACTTTCTAAAGTGCGGTGATATATGCGTGATAGCAATAAAGGGCCTCTGTTAATTGCTCTGCTGCACGTCGTTGAGACCTAAATAATCCCAGTGCTGCGTTGTGGCGCAGAGGCTATAGATAATAGTACTCTTGGATACTTTGAGAGAAAAATTCTTCCTTTGATTTTCGGTCCCATCTGTATAGACGGTATGTAGAGCAGGAGGTACAACGACGAACTGTACTGGTCATAGAGCATAACGGCTTAGCCATAAAAGTGAAGATCCAATGACTGATATGGCTGAGTCAAGTAGAGCGGACGTAAGACGCACGCAAGTGGAAGGAGACCTCAGCTAACTTAGCGTAAGAAACTATTGGCAGCTAGCTGGCTGGAGACGTTTGTCAGTTGAGGCCTATGCCCACCCCGGACTGACAGCCATCTTAAGTAAGTAAGGGTAGTCAACAGTGAATCTGTCTTTATCCTATTCCTAAAGCTCAAAAGGGATGATATCACAAGATTGGCTGGATTTCTAAGCGGGCACTACCACCTTCGGTATCGCTTACCGAAATTCTCAAAATCTCCTCCAGAGGGATTTTCAATTTCATAAAGAGTTTTTTTTTTTTATAATTGACGCGCACATAAGGGATTTTATGTACTCTTAAGATGTTTACACATAGCGCGGACGAAAGGAAGTTATGGAGGGAAAAAAGAAAGATACCGATGTGCGTTGGTTTTAAATGGTTGTAAGTTACCATATACTGACTAAGAAATAAAGAGCTCGGCAGGGCATTCTATAAGCCGGTTGTACGGTATAGGAAAGAATCAAGATATTTCAGAATATACGTCTGAAGGTGGGCGAAGGTGGATGTACTGATGAGCATTCATAGCGAGATGGGTGTTACGGTTAAAAGTTTGATATGGAGAAATGCTACTTAAGTGAACAAGGTGAGACAGTAGACGTAACGCTGGTGTTCGAAGGTGTTGAATAACTGTGTAATATTGGCATCAATTATGAGTTTTTTTCGCATGATTTTAGATCCTATCTAGCAAGTGCAAGAAGGTTTTAGGGGCACCTGACCAGATGTAAGCTTAACATACGCTGCCGTTCCCGTTCTACAGCCGAAGAACAGGGACGTGAGCCTGGGAATGAATACGAGAGCAGAGAATATTGTCGTCAGCAAATGAATATATTGGATTTGAAGTAGCAGACAAGAGATCGTTGATGAAAATTAAAAAAGAGTGTTGAAGGCAAAACGGAGGCCTGGTGTATACCAGGATTTATTTGACGAATATTAGGCTTGAAATCATCCAAGACAACTTGAATTGAACGTTCCGAAAAGCAGAACGTAGAAAAGAAGAAGAGATTCGCCAATCCCAAAGCCATGCATTTACGACAAAGAGCCTGATGCCAAACTCTGTCAATTGCAACTATCTTGCTATCGCTAGATTGGTCTAGATTTTGGTTCCACTTTTCGGTAAGACATGCAAATCAAATCACCAGTGGGCCGCCGGTAATTCATAAGCTTTCGTGTTTCGAGATATTTATCAGCGTTTTCATGACCTTGGAAAGAAGGGACCAAAATGTAATAGGTCTGTAGGAGGAGAGAGAGAAGAAGATTTAATTTTTTTAGAGACGGGCCGGACAAATGCTATTTTCAATCTGTTCGAAAAGAGCCTTAAAGAGTAGGATTGATGAAAGAGCTTATGCAATGGTTTTGCCAGCGTGAAGAACATCTCTTTAGAAGAAGGTGAGATATACCAACTGGTCCAGCGGATTTGTAAATGTTAAGATCTTTAAGAACTCTTGCTATTACTAGAGTGCGAAAGTGGGTTCATCCCATAGAAGTTTTGACGCACTCAAGTGTAGGCGTAGATAAAGCACAATCTGGAAGTGCTGAGCTCGCCGCAAAGTGTGCAGCAAGCAGATTGGCTTTGTCTAAAACTGGATTGTCATTGTAAATGAACGTTTGGATGGAGGATGAGGCTCAATTTCTGATGTTTTTGACAAACTACTAAAAGCTTTTACTACCTTTGAGACGTTGCAGTATTTTTTGGTTTAGCAATAAACTTAAGAAAGGCGTTGCAGTCATTTTTATCTCGTTTGAATTTTTTTCGTTTTTCCTCTGTTGGGTTGGTCTTGAAGGATCGAAAAAACGTTTCTCTAACCCTGACATACTCTTTGTAGTTTGAGTCGGACCATGTCTTTTCTTTTGGTTTGATACCCTTCATCCGGTGAGGGATAAAACATTTCATTCCAAAGAGAATGATGTCAGTAACCATATCAGGAGCGGCATCCACGTCATTATCGAGGAAACATAACGACCAGTTAAAATCTCTAAGAAAGGTGTTATGTCCACTTCTCGAATTTTTACTTTAACTGTGTGTTCGATGTAAGAAATATTATCTGATATGACTCAATGGTCCGACGAGCCTAGAGGGGAGAGCACATCAACAGTGTATTTATCAGGGTGAAAAATTAAAAAAGGAGTCCAGGGTGATGGCGGTACGACTATCAATGTCTGGTATTCCCATGAGCTCATTTACCAGCTGCGTCAAGTTCTTTTCCGTTGCGAAGATCTCAAAACACCGTCCTTCGAGTGCTGTCTGTCCAGAATTGTGTATATTGAAATATATTTCAGTATGAGGATACAGGGATACAATTCTTTGTATGGAGTCAGACAGCGCATCAAACTCGTTAAATGTTGAATTGCTGTCCAGTTTGGGGCAGTCGATACTATTGGAGCCATTCCGGGTTGGAACAGGGATTATTGTACATGGTGGTGGAGTTTGGTAAGCAGCATCACTACGCACGCAAATGGCGAGATCGCGATGAGAAAAGAATAATGGCACTACATAGTTCGTATCCAGACAGCTTCAGATCGGCGTGATTTGAGAGGTGTGGGCGTGGATCTACGTATGTTTCACTAGGTGCCAAAATAGCTGGTCTATTTTTATCCAGCGTATATTCGCAAACACAAAAAATACAGGCCCCGATGAAGTGAAGTGAAAATTCAGACGTTGGTGTACCGAATAAAATTGTTGTAAATGTTATGCCCTTACAACAATAAGAAACTGTACATCAGCGAAATTCACACTAACAGCTCGCTATCCCTCGTTTGTTACATGCACTCAATTATTGTTTTTGCCGTGTGATGGAGCAACAGCGACTGTAGGAGAAGATATGAGATTCCCGCACTATGATTTTTATTTATTTTTTCTCAAATCACAGCACTAGCGCGAGGACCAGTATGGATGGAATGTTCTTGTTTTATCCGATAATAAACTGATGAGTTTTCACGAGTGCACTGGTGTCACATGAGCATTCGTCGGCGGTCAGCTTGACATTGAATTGAGCCTCTCTTGGCTTCGTAATACTGATTTTGTGGTACAAAAGATTTTTTTTCATTGCGGTGCCACTGCAACAGGCGGATCAAATTCTTAATTCACCGGAAACACACAGAATTTCTAGTATCCCGTGTGAAACAACTTCGATAGGTAGTATCGTATACTACTTGAACCATATCTAAAGGGATTCTGTAAAGTTAGGGTGAGAAATTTATTTAGACTATCGCTTAACAAAGCTGAGCGCAGAGTTAGCTTTGCTAATTATGGAGTCAATATGAGGGTGTAGAAACTGAATCCTGTAACACAAATAACACCGAAGTCCCGCATTGCGGTGACTAAAGCTACAGCTTGGGCTGATATACGAGTGTAGTAGGTTCGGATAGGAATTGTTAGTTACTTGGCATTCCCTTATGTTGAGCTTAACGAAAATTTTGTGGTTCCACATTAGGATGTTGATGCAATGATTGTTGGGTCAGACGATGACCAAGCACAACTATATTAAATCCAACGTGTTTCCTCACACAAAGGATTCTATCAATCTTCTATGTATAAATCTCGACTTGATTTTCCAATCCTTCAAAACAATAGTGGAAACATCAGATCCTACACTCGATAACCTGGCCCTAAAGTGGTTGACATCAACGAGAAACTCATAGTGACATTGGATTCACACAAAATCGATGAAATACCCGACCAAATTCAATTCCAAGCTAGTTTCCCGTACAATGTCGCACTTCATAATGAATTAGAAGACACGGAGTCTCACATGCGATCATTTTCAACTGCTCCTCCCGCCACCCTAACAACGGAAACCGAAATCGCGCTGTCTCACCACTTAGTATCCCGACCGCCGCCAATGCTCAAACAATTCGGAACTTCATGGACCCCATTCGAATTGAAAAGCAGACTTGAACAGCTGAATGAGGGAAACCATACGGCATTTTATGTTGAAGGTGCTCCTCAATACTCTAATCCTTTTTGGGTGCCTAACTTATTTCACCGAAATTAAGCTATCACCATTAGTGAGTGTTTGATGATTTTCGCTCTTGACTCCAACAGTTTCAGCATCTTCAAAATCCCATCTAAATATTTGTAGTTGTTCCTGAGTTCCACTGGTAAGACCACTTAACCCAGGCAGGTAAATATCACCAAATTCTTTAAGGAACGAGAAAATCCACATCTCCACCATAATCGCAGCTCTAAAAATAAGCGCAACGAAAGACCCCTCTACAACTCCCTTCTTAAAGTAACTAAGAAACAGGTTAACAAAAACCAAAGCTCTAATCCCGACCCTAACTGAAGCTTCCCTTATTTTAGTCCTCCCTCCCCACTTACCCAACACAGACTACTTACGCATCAATCCTCTAATATCCTAAATTCCCCCGTTTCACTCAAGCCCCGGTGCCAACGCGTCTCTTTCAACTTAATCCCAACCACCAGTTTTATCCCTTGTTCACCTACTACGCCACTTATTCCTGATAGCAAATCATCCTCCTCCACTGCCCCTATTCTTGATCATTCCTTTTCCCCCTACGGTTAAACTACAGAAAGACGTAATGCATTCTATAGGCTTGGAGATCTTTCTTACCGATCTACACGACAAATGGTTTCCATACACCATGAAGAGCTCATTTACAACTCTATCAGTCTCAGGAATTCTTATGTTAGGTACCACGAAATTTTTATCATATCCCTTAGAAAGTGGCAGACGACCTTGCTGCATTCGGCCACTACGTACACTCTAAGTGAGTCTCTACAGCGGAGGTGTAGCCGACCACGATCAATTTTTTCTTCCATAACTTACCTCTCTTTGCCACCTCCATTCCTCAACATCCCTCTTACTTTTTACTACCAGAATGTAAGAGGTCTTCGCTCAGCTAAAACAAGTGCTGTTCTACGCCAATCGCACATTAAAACCTTTGATATTTGTGGCCTGACTAAAACCAATCTGATTCCCGATATAAGGAATCAGGAATTATTCCCCCTACTTTTAGTGTTTTGCGACGACGATCCTACCCGCTCAAATGATGATTCCCTCTGCCAAATCTTCTAACTCTTCTCCCATTATCATTTCTTCTTTTTCTTAAGTCAACTTTGTCGCAATAAAAATAACACACCCCTTCAAGTCCCTTTACGTTATATGTTGTTTCATCCTACCAGCTCAATAGTACAGTAACTTAATGACGAATTTACACCCGGCTCAGATAGTCTCTCTGCCATACTTCTTAAAAAAAAATTCCTCCTCTCTTTCCCTTCTCTTTCTCGCAGAATTTCCTCAGACTTTTAAAACCTCCGTCATAACCCCGATTCAAAAAAACGAATCAACGAATAAAAAAACCAACTATCGTCCCATCGTGAAACTCTGCCATATACCCAAATTCTTCGAAAGTATTTTGTGTGAAGCTCTAAACTTCCAATGCAAAGCACTTGTTTCCCCTAGACAACATGGCTTCGTGAAGGGTAGTTCAATTATCACAAATCTCGTTGAATTCGTATCCTTTTTCCCTTTCAGCCCTAGAGAATGGTAACGAATTCGATGTAGTTGGAACCGATTTTAGCAAGAACTTTCTCTCACCAATTAGTACTTTTCAAATTGTCTGGCACCGGCTTTGAACCCATACTATTAAAATGGATATCCTCCTACTTAGCCCCATTTTTGGCCACCTTTGGAGTTCCACAAGGTAGCCATCTAGGTCCTCTTCTTTTTATAGGATCATAAAACACTCGTTTGTCACTCTTCACGCCAATGATACCAACATTTTTAAAACCATTTCCTCACCCCCTGACTGCTTCCTTCTTCAACAATGCCTTGATAATTATTCGATTTGGTGCTTCAAAAATCATTTGGAACTTTATATCGCCAAAGCGGCACCAATCCATTCACCGACTCTACCTTCTCCGCAACGAACCATCCTCCCCCGTTCAATCTTTTTGCGACCTCGTCATTTTGTGTGATAGGGAGCTCAACTTCCGTTTACATATGAATGAGATAATCATTAAAGCCAACTCTGTGCTAGGTTTTGTAAAACGATGGTCCAGAGAATTCACCAACCCATACCTGACCAGGTTCCTCTATATTACATTTGTTCGCCTCCTTCTAGAGTAAGCATCCAGTTTTTTTTTCGATTGACGTTTGCATTGGGACGATCCTTTAGTTCTGCCCCTCTATCAAAACCGTCTCAACCTTATTAACCTAAAACCCCCCGGCGGAATTTTTTTTTCACTCATCGGCTCTTCTCAGGTCACTTGGAATGCGCGTCCTTTCACAACTCTATTTTCGTCAACACTAACCCAAGTCTCTTTTTTCTACTAACCCTCCACACCTCCTATGGCCCGATCGAAACTATCTCCTTACCGTCTTTAACTTTAACCACACCACTCCTGCCTCCTTCACCACTTCAACCAATCTTAGTTTTAAGTTTAAGTTTAACTTAAGTTAATTTAAGATTGTATAGCTTGTATAGGGTGATTCATCGTGAGGTTAGGTTTTTTATGGTAATAGGCTTTTTTTGACACAACAACAGCGTCTCCAAATTGTTCACCTGTGTTACGAAAATCAGCGTTCTGTGAGAAATGTTTTTCGTGCGATTCGAGGAGCTTACGGTGCGCATAATCGATCTACTGAAACCACTATTGCCAAACCATTCGCAAATTTGAGTCCACGTTTACATTAGTGGATGATACTCGACCGGTTAGACCACATCCAGCATGTAGTGAAGAGACTATAGCAGCTGTAGCTGAGAGTGTACGCGAAGACCGTGACGAATCGATTCGTCGTCGAATAAGCCAGCTACGATTGACGCTTTTAAAAGCCAGCATTACTCGAGCAGTCTACCGCGAATACCAGTACGTCCGTTGAAAAACTATCACAAAATAATGATAACAGAAGGTGGCGCAAAATTAATCATCAATTTTGTTTTTGAATTACTTTTTTACTAAATAAAAACAACGAAAGCGGAAAACATGATATCCGCCAAGTGGCTGTCGCCAGTGTTGATACACATTTGTGCTCGTTTTATTTCATTTTCGATTTCGATTTGCATCTCTGTCGAATATTCTCCTTAAATGCTGTGATTGTTTGAGGCTTATTGGCATAAGTCCGCGACTTCAAGTAGCCCCAGAGAAAGAAGTCGAGGATGGTTAAATCGGGCGATTTTGCTGGCCATGCCAAATCGCAAAAACAGGAGATTACTCGAAAAGGAAACGCTTTCTTCACAATATCCATTGTGTCTCGTGCCACAATGCCGTGTTTTTAAAACCACAAGTTCAACAAGCCCCACTCATACAATTCCGGTAGTAAGAACTCGTTTATCATGGCCTTGTAGCGTTCGCCATTAACAGTGACCGATCGCCGATGACGTTCTCAAAAAAATTCGACCCAATCAGTCCTCCTGCGTGAGCGCCGCACCAAACAGCGGCTTTGATTGGATGTAATGGCTCTTCGTACATCACACGCTGATTTTTAGTGGCCCAGAAACGAAGATTTTATTTATTGACGTAGCCGCTTAAGTGAAAATGCGCCTCGTCACTTTTGATGATTTTCGACACAAAATCGTCCTCTTCTTTGTTGAGATTGAGGAAGGCATTACGGTAACTTACACACGATTGACGGTCAGGAGACATTAACTGATACACTGTTTGCACTTTGGACAAACATGTGTAAGTCTTTCACTAAAATTCGCTGTAGGGTCCGTCGTGTGGTTGATGTTTCTTTGTTCTCAGCGACATCGGCAGCCGCTGCCGCGATATTCTCGCCGAACGACCAATGCGGTGGCGGCCACGCTCTGCATGGTCGCCTGTGGTTCCGCTCTGTTCGAGTTGAGTAACAAAGCGCCGGAATGTTTGCCTAGTTGGCGCGTCAAGATTATGAAATCGACTTCGAAATTTGCACACAATTATTCCACGCTTTTGCAGAGTATAGTGTTCCATTGTTTGTCTGTTTCTATACTGCAGATGTCTAGTTCACAAATGTCAAATATGATTAACATACGACGCCATTTGCAAAAATTATACCAACTTCCGATAGTGTGAATAATTTTGTGCCACATTGTAATGTTATGATTGATCCAGCTCATGGATATTGCCATAACCAGTTTGTTTCGGTTTTTTTTTTTTTATGAAATTAGCAATTTAGTAATGTGTAAAACTTGTAAAAAAAGTGACTTGCTATCATGTGTAAATGTGGTGTTTTTGGTGAACTTAGGTACATCAATTCCGGGCCTATGGTTGAAAATGCATTCGAAATAGGTAAATAGACGTTTAGTAGCTGTGATGCGTCTTTTGGGTACCGGAATAAAAGGAATTAATCTTTTTTGCGGTTTGATGGACCTAAAAAATAAATTCTACATCAAACTTTCCTTGGTTGTTTCACGAATTTTCCATTAGAGAAAGAAATTTCAGATTCAAATTTGATGTTTTCGGAAAATGACAGTGGCCATACTTCACGTTTTGGTGTAGTAACTCTGGCAGTAAAGTCTACTTATTATTAAAGCTGTGTCTTTTGGAAAAAAACGAGCTAAAATTGATCTAAGACTTTTGTCAATGGTTCAACGTGCCTACTGTAAAGGAAAGTCGGTGGAAACGGCTGTGCATTCGCGATCCATATTATACAGAGAGTACACATAGGCATAGAGGGCGTCTTTAACAACGTCGACACATCCGCAATCACAATGCGCTATCACATCTGCAGGTAGACGACTCACTTGGAATCAGTCTTATGCTAAATAGCAGGATAATCAGCTCCAAACTGGGTAGGACTTCTGCTAAAAGGTGTGTCAGCAGAGGAACGCCGCAAGGCGGTTTCCTTTATCCCTTTCTTTGGAACTATGTGGTAAATGAACTGCTGATATACTTGCAAGCGGGAGAGAGCAAGGTACGACGTTACTATAGCCGTCTCAGGTAAGCTTCTTAATACCATTAAAGAACCCCTTTAGTGAAATCTTAAGCTGTGGATTGGGAGTTAACCCCCATAAAACTGATATTGTCCTCTTTTCTAGAAAATATAAAATTTCAATTACAGACCCACCCTCAATAAACGGTACAGTCTCTTTCGATACAACAAAATATCTGGGTCTCATTTTTGACAGGGAACTAATCTAGAAACCTAACTTTCAAGAAAGTCAAAACAGCTACAGTAGCTTTGTTCTCTTGCAAAAAAGCCATCGAGAACAAATGGGGCCTTCAATCACGCAAAACACATTGGCTATACATTTCGGTCATAAGACCGATACTCACCTGCAGGATTTTTGTCTGGTGGACGGTTTTAGAAAATGCAGTCGATTGAAGCAAACTGAGCAGATTCCAAAGAAAAACATGTCTATGCATAAGCGGAGCCCTACGTTCTACTTCCTCCGCGGCATTAGATATTCTGTTTTACTTGATACACCTCAACATCTTCAGCAAGCAAGTTGCTGCGTGTGCAGCTATTCGCCTTAAAGCAACTACACAGTGGACAAATAATTTATTTGGTCACGCTAATATTCTTTATTAGGAATCCTCACCGAATTTTCGGTTTAAGAAAGACTTTCATGTGAGCTTCCCCCTAAACCCTCTATCCACTTCTACACAGATGGATCTAAAATTGAAAGTGGGAATGGTGGGAAAATAAGCAAAATCTAAGCCTCTCCTTCCGTTTTCTAAATTATTGTGTTCCAGGCGGAAATTTTGGATATTGGCGATATCCGCATGTTTTCAGATAGTCAGGCCGCTATCAAGTCCTTGGAATCGGTGTCATTAAATTCTAAAACTGCCCTTGAATGCCGATCATATCTTATGGAGATGGTAGAGCAGTTCAACCTTCAACTTTGTTGGGTGCTGGACCACAGAGACATTCCAAGGAATTGTAGGGCCGACGAACTCGCCGAAATTGGAACCACTCTACCTATTCTACCGGTAAAGGGTAGCATAGGTATACCAATCGCTATGGGCAAGTTATTATTATATGGATACTACTAAACAAATCTGATCAAAGCTGGATCTGAATTGCTTTAAGTTTCAGATTCTTCTAAATAGGAAAAATCTCAGCGCCATTATAGGTGTTATCACTGGACACTACCTTATAGGCAAGCATGCAAGAAGGCTTGGCGCTTTTTCAAACGATTTCTGTAGAAATTGCATGGACGAGGAGGAAGAGGAGACAATCCTGCACCTTCTCTGTACATGTTCAGGTCTCTTCCAGAGAAGAAAATTCCACCCAGGAGCCTTTTTGTACAATGACTTAAACGATCTAAAGAATACAGACGTTAACAGTCTCCTGCTCTGCATTATAACCTCAAATTGGTTCAATGAGTAAGAGGATCATAGATCCACGTGGTAGCACAACAGGCCAATAGGCCTAAGTGGGTTGGTTTTCCAACCGCCACTCTCACCTAACCTTACCTTACCTATATGCTTCTCTATACAATGACCCTCCAGTTTTTTGATTGTATGAAATATGTAAGTTTGGTGGGCCAAAAATCATCAAATTAGCGGTCATAATTAGAAATTTAGTTAAATTTAAATTTTTTTTTTCACAATCGTGGGTCATTGAACTAGATGGGGTGAAAAGTAACCACCTTAGGAATAAAAAAATTTTGTTTGAAGGTCTTTTCTTTTTCGAGATAGTCCACGAAGAGTATGCCATGACAATCCCAGTAAACCGACGCTATAACCTTTCCGACCCATCGAGCCTCCCTCGGTCGCTTCGGAGCACTCGTGCGGACTTCAGTCCATTGACGGGCACTCATTCTGTTCTCTGGTGTTCAACAGTTACCAATCGATGCCAAAATTCCGCCCGATTCCACATCAGCAAGTCCAAACACTCTTTTGAAGTGCTCTCGCGTTCGTGTTTTTGGTCAGGAGTGAGTATGCGCGGCACCCAGCGGCATTATAACTTTTTCATATGCAAAATATTTCCCAAAATGGCGTGTGCGCTCAGTACTAATCTTTGCGGAATCTGCTAGCTCGCGCACCTTCACTTTCCGGTCAGCCAACACCATTTCATGTATTTTGTTGACATTGTCCTCTGTAACCGCATCGGAGGGCCTGCCGCTGCCCGTCAATATTTGGCGGTGTAATCTGACCAATATTTATCAAACTTTTCTTTTGTTTCCTTCGCCGTTTTGCCTCTCAAAAAATAATGTTTTATGAGAGAACGAAAATCGTTTTTGTCCATACTCAACATGATGGCAAACACGTCAACAACAATCAGCAAAACTAAAGATAGTATCGCACTGAAATTTGTCATGTCTGCCTAAATATGAACGGACTTTAAGGCACGATAATCGTTTCTGCAGTAGTAGCGCATTCTGTCGGTCAAAGAGGTTACTTTTCACTCCACCTAGTATAGGCAATATGTTCTTGTTTAGTAATTTTTTTTTTCCCCACGGGGAAGGCAAAAATCACTGCAGAAGTGGAGGAGTATTTTTTTGTGACTTGGGAGATAGCGAATAACTCGCTGACAATTAATTTTTTTCCTTTGAAAATGTATATCAGTGTTTATTCATTAATTAGGTATCCTCCAAATTTTAAAACGTTTGATGAAGTAATTTTCTTTAAAAAAATTCCCAAAAATCACCGTTTTTTGGCCACACCTAGTGTGGTCCTTAAGATAATCAAATCTTCATTTCTTTTATTAATTTAATTTACATATTATAGATTATATACAGAACTAAAATAAAATTTAAAGTAATTTTAATAAACATTTGATGGAGAGATCTGGTTTGGTATTGTTCACATCTAATGACACATGGCAATAAAAGCTCTGATGTTAGCTATGAGAAGCGAGGAAGAATTATTTGTTGAGGGTCTGAGGGTGTCACTTGGATTTTCTGAAACACGTTGATGGGTTTATGAGTGAGTAGAATGCTATTCATCAAAGTAAGAATGTAGAAAGTTGTCAAAACTAAAATAGATACTAAAAAAGATACATGATCCCTATTTCGTAATCTAAAAATATACCATATTGTGTTGTTGAAAGCGACAGTATTCTTTCATTAAAGCAATAGTAAATTTCACAGCCATTAGTAAGGCTGTATGCGAGTATGAAATGCGTTCTCAATGGTGTAAAGTATTGGGCTGTCCATAGTATACGAAGTGTACCATAAGACCTACCGACGACATGATTTACGTGGTCGTCTCATGTGAGGTTACGCCTAGGTAACACCTAGGTTTTTGATTTTTTCGACGTAAGCAATACGGGTACAGTTAAGTACCACATCGGGGAAGTATGAAGATCTACAGGTTTCCTCGAAACAACTAAACATTTTGATAGACCATTCCTTTGTGCCCAATGCGCTACATTTACAAAATCATCATTCACTCTAGATACTCCGTGCTCAATCAAGCCTAGAGGCCAATTAAAATGCATTTAGACACCATCAGTATACATTTGCAGTGAACAGTATTTTATGGATATACGAGTAGGAAGGCAATTTATATAAATTGAAAATAAGAGAGGTCTAAGAATTGAACCATGGGGAACACCCTTACTAATTGGAAGAAAGTCAGATAACTCTCCATTTATTTCGATTGATTGTTAGTTAGATTGATAGTCAGAAAAGAGAATAAAACCTTAATTGTATTGAAAGAAAAATTGTACAATCGAAGAAGTTTATCGCACAAGACAAGGTGGTCCACAGAGTCGAATGCCTTTGAAAATCTCAGCAGAATTAAGAAACTTAAACGAGTATTTCCGTTATCCATTGCTTGTCTTAAATCTTTAAATCTTCAGTGACATTTATTAATGATGTCATACAGCTATAACATTTAAGAAAGCCAAACTATTTGCAAGTCAATATATGTATTGTTGTTTTTGATGAAATTGCTAATTCGCTTTTATAAAACTCTTTCAAACACCTTCGACAGCAAGGAAATATAGAAATTGATGTGAACTCGTCCCCTCTAGCAGTTTTGTGGGAATAGGAGGAACTTTTGCCAATTTCCACTGGTCAGGGTAGTCTCGCATGTTAATGATGGTATTAAAAATATATGTTAAATAAAAAAGTACGACAGGAAAAAAATTATCTTTAGGACTACATGAGAACTGTCTACTGTTAGATAGTACAACATGATCAAAAAGCTCTTCTGGAGATTGGGATAATGATGAATTTACGACTGTAATAAATTGTTGGTTAAGATAATTTGCATCAACATCATCATAAAATCGTTTGTTCTTTGCGTTGCCGATTCCTAAACTATGTACACCCTGATTGACTCGAACTGCAACTTTTTAAAATACTATAATTTTTTTATTTTTTGATAAATTTTATTGTACCAAAGCAAAAAATGTTGGAAAATACTTCAATTTTCAAATTGTATCAGTAGTTTTCAATATGTCCACTTTTGGCGCGAATAATGGCTTTGAGACTGCCGAAGAAAGCATCGCACGCTGCACGCAAGTGGTTCTGTGGTATTTTGGCCATTTCCCGGCAAAGTGCTTGTTTGAGGGGGTCCAAACTTTGGTATTTTTTAGTGCCAACCTTCGCTTTCGAAATACCCCAGACAGAGAAATCCAACGGATTTGCATCCGGAGAATTTGCAATCCATTGTGTCAAAGAAATGATGTGTGAGACATTGTTTTTTAACCAATCTTGCCGAGTGCCGAGTCTTGTTGAAATGTCCACGGTCTCCGACCGAAATGATTATTTGCTTAAGGCTTTAATACTGCCTCTAAGACAGTTTCACGGTATACGATCGCATTAATTTTGACGCCACGGTCCAAAAATACGAGCAGAGAGCGACCATCGGCGGTTATGGCGGCCCAAACCATCACCATCGGTGCTGCCTGCTTTCTGGTGGCCGTCCGAAGTTGTTCATTTTCGAAGGACCTCTCTGGCAAGTAAACTCGATCATTTTGTTTGTTGACATATTGCTCTATAACAAATGGCGACTCATAGGAAAAAACCACTTTTGTGCAAGCGTATCAACTCCTTCGCTCTTTCGACTCTACTATAACTTTTTTCTGTTGCGGTGGAAGATCGTGTTTTTTTTTTTGGAACTTCAATGGCTTGAGCCCAAGCTCATTTTTCAGTATGTGTTGCATCCGTTCCAACTATATGTTGAGCTCACGAGCCATTTTTCTTCCACTTCGACGCGGATTTCGCTCAATTCGCGCCTTCACTTCCGAACCATTTCTGCCGATGTTGGTGTTTTTTTATGACCACCTCCATGACGTATCACGGTATCACGGTAATGAGGTATGGTTCGAGACCAAATGATTTATTCATGTTGAGGTGCTGGAGGGCTCTAACCATAGCTACTTGTGGTTTTTCAGCCAAATAAAAAGCATTCACACTATTACGTTTGAATTCCATCGCGGATAAAAATTTTTCAACACTACTGAGACGCAAATCGTTTAAAATAATAAAATGATCTGTCATATGTCAAAATTTGAACTCACTATCATGAACGGTTTGGAAATTATGGCAGTCTGAAGTTGGTTGGAGTTCGAGTCAGGCAGGGTGTACATTCGTCCAGAGCTTCCGGCTGCCTAGTTATGGACTAAGCCGATCAAAAAAAAAAAAATGCGGGACTTAGCTCTTCGTATCTCTAAACCCACTTTATTTCACAGATGACAGTAAGCGCTGATAGACTTGATCATATTGTTGCATTAACATTCGTATTTGTTAGCTTAACCATTAGTCGATCGTTACTTAGTTTTCAGGACAACGTGTCTATTAAAGAGGTTAACAACATTTTGGTTGAAAAAAAAAATCAACTTGTTTTTTTAAAGTTGTCATTCGGAAAAGGCCACCCCAAATAATACCTCGACAGTGTTCTTCGAGGACACTGTTCCACTCCACTCCACAAAATTCCTTTCTGCGCATCTAATCGTTACATCATTTTAAGACCAGGTGAGTGGTCTTTGACATCGCAAAGACAGTTTTGTATATATGCTGTCGAGCTATGGAATCATCTGCTGAACCATGTGAAGTTTTTAATCGAAATCAGTCAGACAGAGAATTTATTTTTTTTTCTTATTTTTGTTATAAAGGATATAAATTTGAAAGTGAATTTAAAATTTTTATTAAAGAACAATTCATGGCATTTACTTTTTAGAAATTATATCATGTAAATGTTGGCCACGACTACTTCTGAGGAAGTCCATTCGGAAGATGCAATTGTGGACGACTCGTTCAAGTGTAGCGACTGGTATCTCGCGGATAACACGAGTAATGTTGGCTTCCAAAGCGTCAATCGTAGCTGACATATTTCTGAAGACCTGAGACTTTACATATTCTCAGAGAAAATAGTCCAAAAGTGTTATATCGCACGATCTAGGCGGCCAATTTATAGTAGCAAAACTTGAAATTAAGTGTTCAGCAAAATGATTTCTCAACAAATCTATTGTTTCACGCGCTGTATAGCTCTTAGCGTCGTCTTGTTGAAACCAGAGCTCACCGAGACCATAGACGGTAACATTCTCATTTGCCTCATTTTTGAAGAAATATGGACCAATGATTCCACCAGCCCATAAACCACTCCATGCCGTTGTTTTTAATGGATGTAATGGTAGCTCTTAGTACTCTTCGGGTAGCTCATCAGCCCAAATATGGCAATTTTGTTTATTAACGTATCCTTTAAGATAGAAATGGGCTTCATCACTGAACAAAATTTCACGATAAAACACCGGATTTTCATTGAGTTTTTCTAGAGCCTATTCACTGAAAATATGATGCAAATTCAAGTCACCTGGCTTCAATTCTTTGACAAGTTGAATTTTGTACGCTTTTAAGCCGAGATCCTCACGCAAAATACGCCAAGCCAAGCTGCTGAGAACGACGACGAATCGATTCGTCACGGTCTTCGCGTACACTCTCAGGTACAGCTGCTATAGTCTCTTCACTATGTGCTGGATGTGGTCTAACCGGTCGAGTATCATCCACTAATGTACCATAAACTGGGACTCAAATTTGCAAATGGTGTTGACAATAGTGGTTTCAATAGGTCGATTAAGCGCACCGTAAGTTCCTCAAATCGCACGAAAAACATTTCTTACAGAATGATGATTTTCGTAAAGCAGCTGAACAATTTGGAGACGCTTTTATAGTGTAAGTCTTTTTATCATAACTTGCCAAACGATACTGAACAAAAATTATAAAGCATTTTGATAGGATTCACGCACAATCTGCCAAAAGAAAGTCTATTGAAAATCAAACCTCACGATGAATCACCCTATATAACATTGTATGTTAGGTATTGCTCTCTTGCGCTCTCTTAAACTGCTCTTTTTTCTTTAAGATTTTTATCTGTTTAAATTTTGCATAAATTATTTGTTTAATTTTTAAACTTATATGCAATGAACTTTACAAACCTATAAGTTCACCTTAATGTACACCGATAAATAAATAAATAATAAATGAAAGATGCATACATATTATTGTTATATGTGTGTTCATTAAAACTCAAGAAAAATATCTTTATTATAAATCTATACAAGGAAATAATATATTTTTGGCATTAATTCAAAATTACGTTTGCCTATTCACAAGAGCTATTGGAATCACTGCGAAGGTTGCATTTTATAAATTTTTGCGCGCTTACGAGTAAAGCATTCGAAGTCACTTATACTATACATACGAGTACATGCGTCACATCTATCGTAGACCAGTCGTTGTTTTATTACTATTGCTGTTGCTGTTATTGTTGTTGGAGAAATCAATGCAAGTTCCGGAGGTAAGGTCGATTTCTTCCGAATCGGAACCATCTGTATCGGAGCAATTACTCAAACTTCCGGCACGTGGCTCGCATCCCATGCCATTCAAGCCATGATTTCGCATTGCATCTAGCGAAACATGACCATTGCGGTCCTTATACATTTTCAATTCAGTGTAGGTCTTCTCGCAGCCACCGCCTACATCTCCCATGGCTACGGTGCCGCCACCAGTAGAGACAACTTCTGAATTTCGGTCTATTGTTCTATTTTGATTCTGAAAGGCAGGGTGCATCATGGTAAAGTGATGCTGTTGAGCATCTGCAGCAGCAGTAGTAGCAGCGGCAGACGAATCATTCGTGTGTCCTGTTGAGTTGAGTGATGGTGGTGGTTGTTGAGGGGGTAAATTTGATTTATCTGAGCTAGATAGGTTCTCTGGTGTTTGCTGTGGATTGGCACTTGTTGCATCGTTAGAATTATTATTGGCGCCACGACCACCTGAGGGGATATTCAAAATTTGTTTTTTTTTTTTTTTGTTCGTTTAAAGAATTGTACTCGTACCTCCAACGATAATTGGTGGTGATCCCAGGCTTAGGCAACGCATTCTCCATGCATCTTGAAGCAATTGTAATCGTGCCTGTTTCCGCCACTTGGCTCTTCGGTTTTGAAACCAAACCTGCAAATAAATGGGATAATTATTCAAATGAGATTGTTATAGGGTGTATTTGACTCCAAAAGTTAAAACTTTTAAAGTTTTCTATCTTGTCAGTGGAGGTGCAATGTGAGGTTGATTGAGAGTACATAGTATCGTGCTTCTGTATTGATGTGACAGATTAAACAGACTTCCATGAGAATTATTCCGAATAGGCCAGTATCCCAACATACATAGTACTCAGACTGGGAATAAGTATATAATATAGGGTGTCTGTTCAGACAATCACAAGGCAGGAAACTATTTATGAGTTTAGACATGAGAATTTCGGATGATCATCATCATGGATCATATGAGGAGGAGGATCAAGCATTAAATCGGTACACAGTGGTAGCTTGTTTAGAACATTAGTAAGACAAGTGCTAGTTTCTTAAACATTTAATGTTGTGACCAAAGCATAATATGGAAAATAAATTTGTTCTGGGTCCTCTTATAACATAGAAGGATATACGTAAAAATAGTTTTGGTCATTCTCTGTAATAATTTAAGGTGGATGCTTCTGCATACAAAGATATGCAGAATAGTTGAGTTAAACATTTCTCAAGATATTCACTTTTGCGACTAGTTTTGAGCCATGATACTAGTCATGTTGTGGATTCGTTGTCAGTTACGGAAAGCCTTGGGCTTGTGGCATTTTAACGAACAGATCATGACATATTCACATGAAGGCAATATAAGCCAAATATGCAAAAACTGTGTGTGAGCAAAAGTTTTTAGCAATGCTGAACTCTGAGATAGCTCTCGAAATGGCACTCTATATATTTGATTTGCTTACTAGAACGTTGGAAAAATTGGTCCAAATTAGGAAAATATAGCCGCCGTGGGTACCAGTATCGAAGAAGCCGCAAAAATCGCCAGAGAGTCAACCCGGTTTATTATTACATCCGTATAAGATTGTGCTAACGCAAGAGCAACGCCATGAGTTCACTAATTGGGCACTGGAAATGTTGGCCGGAGATCCGGATTTTGGACAAAAAATCATCTTGGCTCAGTGAGTATGTCAATAAGCTAAATTGCCATTATTGGAGCGAACACAATCCACAAGTATTCAGCCAAGCATCAATGTATCCAAAAAGATTGACTGTTTGGCACGGTTTATGGCATGGCGGAATTATTGAAATGAGAAAAAAGCCACCGTTACCGTCAATGATCTCAGGTATAGAGTGATGTTTACCAACTTTCTGTGATTAGAGCTCGACAACATCGATATAACCGCGCTGTGGGCCCAAGAACGATCCAAGTTTGGCAACTGGGTCATCTCACGGCGAGCGTTCATCGATTTTACACCACTCGATTATTTTCTCTGTGATTACGACAAATCTTTAGTCTACGCTAACAAGCCAACCACTTTGGACGAGCTCGAGGCTAAATTTGACATGCTATTGCCGAAATAACAACGCACATTTTGGACCGAGTCATTTTTAATGAAAGGACCGCTTGAAGCACTGCTAGCAAAGCCGAGGCGGCTATTCGAATGATAAAACTAGAATCAATTTTGTATCTCACACCGTTGATGTTTTAATGTAATTTTTTTCCTATCGTTTTTATCTGGTCACCCTTCAGAAGTGGATTTTATTGCGTGACAAATGCTACGTATGGTAAAATGAGGGTAGTAACAGATGTGTCTAACTTATGTGGCATGTAAGTGTCTTTCAAAGTTTCCAGGTTAAGTGCGTCGATAACTTTTGGGTGACCTTTCTAAGGCGCGCTAGTTCAGATTCGAATGAAGTCATCACAGAGAAGTCGGGAATATCGGAGTCTACGCAGACATTAGAGGGTATGCACTGGCAGTTATGAATTGTGTATATGGGTAGAGAGCGTGGTACATAAACAAGGAGATTATGATGGTATGTGGCAGCAGCCGTTGCTGAAAGCTCTACATTCTTTGAAAGGCTTTATATAAAAAAAATATTTTTTTCGGTAACCTGGTGTTATTTTTGAGATAATAATTTCTCAATTATTTGTAGTATTGTTTGAAAAATCATCATACATACATACATACACCAGTATTCTTTAAAAGATTTTAAATTTGTTTTCCTTTTTTTGGTCCTACAAAGCGACCACCTGAGTTCGCTTTTCATCATACAAGCCGCTGTGGGTGAAAGTGTGGCGGAAGATTTAGAGTTATCAATTTGACATTGGCCAGAATAGTTTGACCGTTGGTCGTCCACTATGTGGAGAATTTAGCGACGTTTACGGGATAAGACAAGTTCAGAAGAGGCGCATTAGACCCAATTACAGCCACATATTGTACTGGTTGGTGTGATCTTCACACTGGTTTCATCAATGGTCGTTATCTATTCAAAAATGAGGCCGAAGCTCGAGTAACATTTAATGGCAAATGTTAATGGAAATATAGATGAATTTAATCCGACGATATCTGGTTCCAGCAGGATTACTTCTGTTTGGGCGATGTTTAGTCTTTGGTGTATGTTGTTAAGCCGAAAACTATTTAGGGCATATTCACCCAGTTATTGTTAAGATTGAGGCCACAATTGGACCAATAGTATATGTTTCGTCAAAAATAGCCGAGGAAGTAATATGCCTGAAGAAGTTTCCAAAACAATATGTCATGAGTCATTCTCCATAATAAATAACGATTTTTGATTCAACCCCTGCTAATTATCTGCTTTAATTTGAGACGGCTTCGTTACATGCCATATGTATTTGGAAAGACTGAGACTGTACTGACTGAATGCAATAAGAATAAAGACAAGTTTCATTCAAAAATAGATGACTTTCGATGAGCAACCTAACTACTTAAAAACACAACTCTTTATCTTATGAGAAAATGTCGAGGTCGAGGCATGTTTCATCGATTTGTTTTGATGAAATACAATACAAATACAAATATTAATTAAAACAATTACAAGCTTTCATCTTTCAGTTATAAGAATGATAAAAACTAAAGAGTGAATGTGCTACATATCTTCAATAGCTTGATCAACATACACCATTCGGATCATTTTCTTGCATCGAGTCGTTACCTGAGACAAAAAGTGGATCTTGTCAGATATTAGGAAGAGGTCAGGGGAGTGGTTGGGCATAAAAGAACCTTCAAGGGGACTTACCAAGGGAGAACTATACACCGAAAATATTCCGGTGATATTCGTACCTCAAAAGCAAAAAAACGATAACAGTAGAGTCATACGGTGGAGAAATCTAAATAATGCAAAGTTAAATGCCAAAAACAACTTTACCTGATAAATAGGCATGATTAATTATTGCACTTACTTACTTAGATGGCGCTCCAGTCCCGAGGAGCAGGGCCTCATCTAACATGTCTCTCCAGCTAGCGTGAGTTTATTTCCAGCTGCCTCCAGTTGCGCACACTATGGCCCATGTCCCCTTCTAATTGTTTGCGCCTCCAAGATAAGGTCCTCCTTTACTACGTCGTCCTCTGGATTGGAGTCGAAAAATTTCTGGACGCTGCTGTCCATGCGCCCAAGGAGACTAGTATTTAAGCCGGGTCATCCGAAATCACAGATCCTTAAGTAACGTTTATGCGACATTTTTTGTCATAAAATACTGGAAAGTTTTGCGCCATTTAAAATACATCACACTAACTCTATATGCGACATCGTCATTGCAATTTCGTCAGTGGTTGACGACAGATCCACCACTCCCTTTAAAATGATATCAGGAGTTATCTGCTGGTGAATTTCTCCAATTACTAAGAGTTATTTGAAGTGCTATCACATCGTTGCCCATAATCGAACTACCATCATCCATAGGAAATGAAGTTGTACCGGACTCGTTGATTTGCTAATTTAATAGTAAATATGGCACGATACTAAAAAGCAACGGACTTTGTACGCTGCCTTGGTGTACTCCAATTCTAAATTCGAATTCTCTGGTTATTTCTGCTCTACGTCTCTCTAATCGCGTATCATTCTTTTAAACTGGATTCACTGGGAACTCTGTCAAACACTTTTTCCAAATCGATGAAGGCGATATGCAGATCCTTTGAAGCTTCGCGATGTTTTTCCATCTTTATTCGTAAACTTTGAATCGCGTTATATAGGGTTCTCTAATAACGACTTGACAATTTTTTTTTTAAATAAAAGGTAAACCATTTGAGATATTTCAAAAACTTTATTATTGGCTTGAAGTACAATCAAAACATTTATGAATGGAACTCGCCTTCATTCATATGGCCACCGCGGGCACGTTTGCAGCGGTCGATTCGTTCGACCCAATTTTCAACTACTCGGCCACACATTTCAGTCGAAGCGGCGTTAAATCGCACGAACGAGGCGGCCAATCGACTGGCCCATGTCTTGAGATAACACGCTCACCATACTTACTCTTCAATAAATCGATTGTAGCGTGTGCTGTGTGGCTTTGTGGCACCATCCTGTTGAAACCACATGTCGTCCAAGTCCATATCTTCCAATTCGGGCCAAAAATAATCGGTGATCATGGCGCGATAACGCTGACCATTCACAGTAACGTGACGATCGTTATCGTTGACGAAAAAATATGGCCCAATAACGCCGCCGGCATGCAAACCGCACCAAACAGTTATTTTTTGTGGATGAAGTGGTGATTTATGAAGCACATGTGAGTTTTCAGCCGACGAATAACGCATATTTTTCTTATTGACGAACCCATTGAGCCAAAAATGAGCTTCGTCACTGAAGATGATTTTGCGATGGAATTCATCATCTTGCCGCATCTTCTCCAGAACGCAATCGGAGAACGTACGTCGCTTCAAATGGTCCATCGGCTTCAATTCTTGAGTCAGCTTGATCTTGTATGGGTGCACACCAAGATCCTTACGCAAAATACGCCATAATGTGGTCTGAGAGATGCCCAATTCTTGAGAACGCCGTGGAATTGACTGATTTGGATCGTTTGCTACGGACGTCTGAACGGCAGCGATATTTTCGACACTTCGACCAACCCGTTGTCTCACTGACACGGCAACATCGCACAACGAATATGTAGACTCAAATTTTTGCGCTAAACTTGTTATTGCCTGTGTACTAGGGCGAGAATTACGACCGAAAATTGGAGTTAACGCTCTTAACGTTGCAGTCACCGACTCCGAAAATCTGTAGAAAATTTTTATAATTTGCAGACGATGCTCGTTAGTGTACTTTACTATGATGAAAATGTTGACTTTACTGAATAAATTGATATTGACACTTTGATGATTAGTGAAAGAGTGCGTTCACAAATTAAATTGATAGTTGTCAAGTCCCTATTGCAAAGCCCTATATGATGACCTGCCTCCCATATAGCCGCGTTGACTACCATGGAGTTTAATAATATTCGATTGTTGACTGTCTAGAACTTGTTTTTTTATAGAACGCGACATAAGTTTCACCGATCGGTAGTTGTTGCAATTAGTGTCGTCTTGCCCTTATAGAGTGCAACATCCCTACTGTTTAGAGGAGTTCGATTACCTCTTCTTACAGCTTCGATAACTTCGGGTTCCCTAGAATCTGCCGGTTGCTTTTTGTGCGCGACAGCCTATGGAACGGTGTTATGCATAACGCGTTAAAGTACTCTTTTCATCTATTGAAAATCTCGTTGATACACTTTAGTAGCTTTCCGTGCTCACACAATATGTTCTTCGTTTTTGTTCCTGCTAATCGTTTGCTTATACATACTAGGAGGCGCAAAAGTCATCACCCTATCGGAAGATGCTATAATTCTACTTTCACATTTGTGAAGTAAACAGATACAAAGTACACGTCAGTAAGACACAAATCGCTATACTCCTAAAGAACACGGAATTTTGCGGAATAATTCAATTTCCCGGTCATCTGACATCAACTGGGAAAACACTACGACATTTAGCCGCTCACCTCTAAGAGTATGGCACAACACGAGAAGCTGCTAGGTCTAGTCGGCCCCAGAGCAGTCGTTCTGCTGAGAATATCGCAGCTGTGATTGAAGATGTCTCAAAGGACCCCGAAGTATCGAGCAGACGACGTGCCACGCAATTGGGCATCAATCGGCGGTCTTTAGATAGTTTTGGTGAAAGACTGTGAGATGTTATCTAAAAAAGTGCAGACAGTGCATCATCTGTTAGCTGTAGACCGCCAAGCGCATGTAACCTACGCTCAACCCATCGTACATCTCGACCACGAGGGGGACAACTTTTCATCGAAAATGAGCGACGAGGCCCATTTCTCTCACTGTGGATATGTGAATAAGCAAAATTATCTCTTCTGGGGCACCGAAAATATACGTATAACACACAAAGAGCCATTACACCCGCTCAAAGGTACTGCATGGTATGCCGTTTACGCTGGAGGCGTCATCGTTTTTTTTTTTTTTTCAAAAACGCCGCGGGCCAAATGACTATTGTGGACGACGAACGCTACAGAATCATGTTCAACTACTTTTTCCTTCCTCAATATGATGAATTGGGACTGGAGAACATGTGGTTTCAACAGGATGGAGCAACGGCGCATACTGCAAGAGTCACAATCGAAATTCTGAGGGCTGCATTTCCATGTCGCCTATCTTGCCGGTAAGATCGTCTGATTTAACCCTTTCAGTCTCCTTTTTGTGTTGTTTTTTGAAGTCACGAGTCTATGCCAACAAGTCTCAGACTTTTGGGGCCCTCAAACAGAATAGCTGTCAAGAATGCGAGGACATTTTGCCCGAAGTTCTGGCCCAGTTTTTCGGTTTCGCTATTTCCGCTATACTTAGTCCATGCTTCAAAGGCTTACATTTTGCTCTTTACCACTATTTTACTTTCATGGTTCCAGCACAACATTTCTTTTGAAATACACTTATCTTACATTTTTTTTCGAAGTTCTTCCACGTGCGTTTAGTTTTTCTTCTTGATTTATGGCAATCCGGTGCAATTCTCGCAGATTTTGCGCTCAAAGCTGGCCTTTTCCTTGTTTAAATTGTGCCATTTTATTTTTTCTTACTGCTATCGCGTTTTGTTGGTTCTTCACTGCTTTTTAACAAAAAATTCTGTCAACAAAAGTTAGTGCTGAACTGTTAGTTCTTCGCCTAAGATCACTTTAAAATCTTTATCTGCGCTTGGTGTCCACCGTTGCAGTATGTAACCAAGTGGCGTACAAACCATTGCCCCCATGACAGTCTTCGTATTCGTATTTCGAAACCCCAACGTGTCCTTTAAGTCTGAAAAGCATTTCCTGATGATGAAATCGCAGTTTTCTTTTGTTCTGTTGGTTAAGTAGGAGGCCTGTTCCCGTTTTTTGGTATCTTGAATGCAAATTATAACGATTCTACGTTGCCGTAATACGTTTTCTACTTTGAAGCTTTTACTCGTCATTGTATCGATGTTCTTGCTTTTTGGTTTTTTTTTCTGTCGGAGTGGATCACTCAATCAAAAACTAATCCATTGTAATCTTTGTAAGTTCCCTTTAATAGAATTTCTTTGTCTTTCGAAGTAAGTGCCCACAGTACTAGCACCCACCACGTCAACGCCGAGTACCTTCAATCTGATGGAAGCATAGCCCTAACAATTATAGAAGTAGTGCTCCGCGATGTCGTCATTACTTTCACAGCAAGCAGTGCAGGACATTGTATCACATATGACCAGTACATTTAGGTGCTTAGCAATAGTTGAGAGGTGTGTCAGGACGCCGGTAAGCAGCCTGCACTCTTTCCGTCTTTCAGTACGAAGTTTGCTGACCTCTTAGAAGCAATTATTTGGCTTGCCGGCAACTTGGTGAGTCGTGCCATCTGCAGGTATACTTATATGACACCCAATTGGTAATGCAAGTTTTAACCGAGGACTCAAGCAGACATAATGTTAGTTCCAGCTTTAGTTCTAAGCGCTGATTGGCTGTCGCTACAAATGTAAATACTTGGCCCACTCCACCGATTTTTCACAATATAGTTCGTTGTCATTAGGATGACGTATATCTGCGTTCGGATGAGAGACGGGGGTGAAATCTAACGTTGTTGTTCTCCACAAAAATACCAGCGCCGCATCCTAAATCGGTTTTGGAACCATCTGTGCAGACCCGACTACATTCTTTTCCTGGCTGAAATTATAGCAGAGAAATCGAGTGGATTTCTTCTTTTTTTTCGGCAGCACAAGTTCTGGTGTCATTGCATAGACGGTATGTCCATATGACGAGAGTCATAAAACTATTGGCGGGCAAGGTTAACAAAGCTCCAGTGCGTGTGGTACCAAAGATCACTTCTTTTTAAATGAAAGATGGCTTTCAGAGTATTTTATGTCGTATTTTAGTGAGAGTTTATTCTAACTGGTAACCGACGCATAGGATATAATTGGCATCATCATAGTCGTGTAGATCCAAAGGTTCGTTTTTAGCGGCATGCCTTATGGTATGTTTTGCTGACAGCTAATTTACACTGGCAGAAAGACGACAACGACTTAGAGGCTTTTGATGTTACAATTTTATTCCATAGAAGTTTGTTATCTAGGATGACATCCAAATACTAAGCTTCTTCGGAGAATTGGATGGTGATACCTTTAAGCACTATATAAGGCAAATTAGTTCTCCTAAGAGAACATTCTTAGTTTTGCGAGGATTGACTGAAAGCCCATTTCTAGTACACCAATCGAACCAATGTTCCAGCTTGCAATTCTTAATTTATTTCTAAAAAAGTATCATTCTGCTCGCCCGGCAACCGTCGAGTATGAATATCTCTATTCGCCCTTTGATAACTCCCCCGCTGTGCAGAAGGATGGTCCGGCACTGTGGTGTATGCATATCTATTCGTATTATTCTCTTATCATCAATGTGGCGCTGGCATGAGTGAATGTATGAATGCACATTGGACTTTTATTTTGCCCCACGCACCGGTAGTTTCCAGACTTGGGAACCCGATCACACATACAGATTTCGGTTAATCTCATAAGATGTTAATGGGCAGCACGCTTATCTTTCGTTTCGCCTGAATATGATTTTTCCCCATTTATGACAAGCAGCGAAACGAAGTGGGGCAATATCTTTATTTTTCTACCCCGAGGGAAGGTGAAAATGCTCATAGTAGTGTGGGATTCTTACTAACCTTAAACGCCTTCCTTTTAAATCAATGTGTTTGTTATTGCAACTAGGTTTCGACTTATCAAGCAAATTCTCTATCACGAAATAAACGTGTGGATGCAGGTGTCTTTCCAACGAAAGTTGGTTCTTTGAAGTCCTTTGAAGATGGCGCAAAAGATTTCTTTAGCTCAAAATTGACATTCGTTTTCTTAGTACAACCGCAGAGTTGTATAGCACAGGTCCACACCGTCTTCAACACTTGCTTATATAGGGTTTTCCAATAGGGACTTGACAACTTTGAATTCAATTTGTGAACGCACTCTTTCACTAATCATCAAAATGTCACTATCAAATTATTCAGTAAACTCAACATTTTCATTATGGTAAAGTACACTAACGAGCAACGTCTACAAATTATAAAAATTTTCAACAGATATTCGGAGTCGGTGACTGCAATGTTAAGAGCGTTAACTCCAATTTTCGGTCGTAATTCTCGTCCTAGTAGACAGGCAATAACGAGTTTAGTGCTAAAATTTGAGTCTACATATTCGTTGTGTGATGTTGCCGTGAGAGTGAGACAACGGGTTGGTCGAAGTGTCAAAAATATCGCTGCCGTTCAGACTTCCTTAGCAAACGATCCAAATCAGTCAATTCCACGGCGTTCTCAAGAATTGGGCATCTCTCAGACCACATTATGGAATATTTTGCGTAAGGATATATATTTACACCCATACAAGATCAATCTGACTCAAGAATTGAAGCCGATGGACCATTTGAAGCGATGTACATTCTCCGATTGGGTTCTGGAGAAGAGGCGTCAATATGATGAATTTCATCGCAAAATCATCTTCAGTGACGGAGCTCATTTTTGCCTCAATGGGTTCGTCAATAAGCAAAATATGCGTTATTCGTCGGCTGAAAACTCACATGTGCTTCATGAATCACCACTTCATCGACAAAAAATAACCGTTTGGTGCGGTTTGCATGCCGGCGGCGTTATTGGGCCATATTTTTTCGTCGACGATAACGATCGTCACGTTACTGTGAATGGTCAGCGTTATCGCGCCATGATCACCGATTATTTTTGGCCCGAATTGGAAGATATGGACTTGGACGACATGTGGTTACAACAGGATGGTACCACAAGCCACACAGCACACGCTACAATCGATTTATTGAAGAGTAAGTATGGTGAGCGTGTTATTTCAAGACATGGGCCGCCTCTTTCGATTTAACGCCGCTTGATTATTTTCTGTGGGGCTACGTTAAGTCATTGGTTTATGCCAAGACGCCGATGACGTTGGAAGAGCTCAGAGTCAACATTGAACGCGAAATAGCGGTCGTTTCGACCGAAATGTGTGGCCGAGTCGTTGAAAATTGAGTCCAACGAATCGACCGCTGCAAACGTGCCCGCGGTGGCCATATTAACGAAGTCGAGTTTTATTCATAAATGTTTTGATTGTACTTCAAGCCAATAGTAAAGCTTTTGAAATATCTCAAACTGTTTGCCTTTTATTTTAAAAAAAAAAAGTTGTCAAGTCGTCATTGGAAAACCCTATACAATAACAGTTTGTTCTCAATGCTAAGTTTGGATTACTTTTCATGGAATCAATTTTTCTATATATGTTTTCGAGTGCATTTTAACTTTGCGTCGATTGTCATAAGCCGAGTTTATGAAGGTAGGCAACTTGTTGGTTTTTCTGGAAGTAAAGTTTACTTTCACAGATTTGGTTTTATTCTGTCCAATCCGTTACAGTTTCAAGAGCCCTTTATAGTTTGGATACTGTTTCTTCAATCGCTGAAAGTTTTGACCTGTTGCAATTTGAATTTCAAGTCTTCATGCCACTGTCTTCTGGTCATCATACGCCTCGGCAAATTTTTTCGTCCTCCAGATCTTTCCCAAATACGTCAGTGATTCTATCTACGTATAGTTGAATAGTTTGCTTCTGAAACCAAACTCGTGATCAGGGATAAGATCTTTTCGGTCAGTAACTGGCAGTTAATTGGAATCTTTCCAGAAATTTTGGATAAAATTGGGAGAAGTGAAATCGGTTTATAAGACTTCTTGTTACATGGTGGTTTCACTAGCTTATTCCAATATATTCTAATCTGAGTGCCATATTTCAGTATACATGCTTATGTATAGAAGCCTGGTTAATGCTTTCTATGCCACATTTTAAGGACTTCTCCGGTTATTAAGTCATAACCGGGAGCTTTTTTGGTTTTATATTATTTATTTCTTTTTTGATTTCCTTCAATGTGGCTTTTGTTATTGTGTCGGCTGCTGTTTCCAATGTATAGTGAATGAGCACTTGACCATCGGAAGGCCTAAAGGTTTCTTCCAGCATACTCGTTATTGAAATAGACCCTTATTTTCAAATAACCCCGCAGGAAGAACTTTAAAGTTGTCAAAGCGCATGACGTTGGAGGCCAATCAACTTCTCTAATCGAAATATTGTTATCTTCAAATTTTGTACGCAGAAAATTGATTGATTGATGGCTTGTGTGTGCGGAACCATCCTGTTGAAATCAAAGATCGTCCAGACCCAATTCGCTCAAATTTGAAAAAAAAAAAATAGCCGGTCAACATGCTGCGGTACCGTTCTCTATTCGAAAAAGTACGGGCCAATGATGCCACGAACCCATAATCCCCACTATTCAGTGACTTTTTTTGGGATGCATCGGTTTTTCGCGAATCCCGTGAATTTTGTTTATTTACGTACCAATCCATCCAAAAATGAAGAAAATTTTAAATTGGATGCCAAATTGTCCTGGCGATCCAAAATCCAGTTAAAAAATCGGCGACATCGTAGGTGGTCCAAAGGTTTCAATTGTTGTGTAATTTGGATTTTATTTGGCGTGCAAATGAAGATTAACTTTTGAAATTCGCCGTAAAGTGCCATAATTGTTTAGGTGCCTGGCTAGTTTTGAACACTTTCGCTCATAGTGGTGACATTTTGACGTGTACTTGCTGACCGAACAAATTTCTTTTAAAACGCTTCACAACGCGATTATGTTGACCGAAAAATTCGCGAATTTTACAAAATGTAAAAATTCCGCCCTTTTCCGTAAAAAGATTGAATAACGAAAATAAGTTGCTATGGATTCCATGACTAAAATTGCCAAAAATTGTATGACATCTGTCAAAAAGTTCAACCAGTTTGAATTCAGTAAATGACAGCAATTGATAGCCAACATCCACACCATTTATTGACTTACCCTTGAGCAGTAATGCATAGACTCGCTTTCATGGAAGAATTTGCGTGAAAAAAATCCACAAACCATTATTGAGACGCCGTTATATTCATAAAAACATGAACTGTTTAGCGTTCTTTAAAAGCTGGTAGAATATTGGTCCATATTTCTTAAAAAAATGCTGCTGGCCAGAACATTGTAGTAAATGGATCCACGATTACTGACTTTTGCGATTCTCAATTGAATTGTGTTAATGTGGAAGTGCTATAGTATAAAGAAAACAACACACAGCCACAATTAATTATTTAAAGCGTTCGATGAGCGCAAAATTTCAGGAATGATAAAAGGCCTGTAAGTTGGCCTTCAAGATTGTATGATTTCACACGTCTGTGTCGGTAAACCCCAGACGGTAGACAGATTAAAAACCAATATTCGCCGCGTTATTGCCGATATATGGGAAAAAGTTCGCGGAATTTATTCAGAAAATTAAAAATACAAGTTTATTCATCTAAATTTTTAATGTCCCCTTCAAAGTAATCCCCATCGACTGCAACATACTTATGCCAGCGCTTGATCCAATCCTCGAAACATTTTTTATATTCGGTTTCCGGTATGTCCATCAGTGCTTCCTGCGATTTTTGCATTACTTCCTCTTGGCTGCTGAAACGCGTTCCCCGTAGTTCTTTTATAACTCGATTGAACAGAAAGAAGTCACAGGGAGCCACATCAGGTGAATGTTGGATTTTTCGTCAAAAAAGTACGAATAATGATGGCACTGTGCGACGGTGCGTTAACATGGTGCAAAAATCACGAGTTTTCTGCCCACAGTTCTGATCTCTTTCGGCGAATTGCTTGACGAAAACGTCTCATAACGCCCAAATAATAATCTTTGTTTACTGTCTGGCCTTCTGGCAAAAATTCATGATGCACTACACCGTTGTAATCCATGAAAACCGTGAGCATTTCCTTCTTTTTTGACTGAAAACGACGTGGTTTTTTGGTCTCGGCTCATTTGGTGAACACCATTCACTTGCCTGATGTCTGGATTGCGTGTCGTACTCATAAGCCCACGTCTCGTCGCCAGTAATAATCCTTTTGATGAATGTGGGATCGGATTCAGCCTCGCAAATCATCTCTTTTGCGACGTCAACGCAGTCTCTTTTTTGCATGAAATTGAGGTCCTTTGGCACCAACTTTGCTGCTATACGATGAAAACCAAAATCATTAACCAAAATGTCTTGGACGGATCCATAGGCAATGCTTAAGTCCTCCGCTATCTCTCTGATGGTTAATTTGCTGTTATTGACCAACATTTCTTTTACTTCATCAATGTTTTGGTCCGTTTTCGATGTCGATGGTCTGCCACTGCGTTCATCATCTTCGATTGACTCACGACCACTTTTGAACCAATCGTGCCACTGGTAAACCACCGTTTTCTTTAGAGAATCGTTGCCGAAACACTTTTCTAACATTTCCAACGTTCGTGCACCATTAAATCTGTTTTTTTTTTTTTTTTTCAACGCAAAATTGAATAAAAGTTCGTTGTTGCAAATTGAAATCCATTTCTAAATTGTAAAAAATCGCCAACACATACAGAGATAGATGTACACTTGGCTACGTAACTTTTGCAAATGTTAAGCTATGACGCTAAGATTTAGAGGCAATGTCAGCAACAGATGTACTAACTTAACAAAGAAAGAAAAACAGAACTCAAATCGGAACAGTGAAAGCGCCACACGGTGGTGTGGTATATGAACAAATAAGTGTCCAATGCTACGGACATCTTCTATTATATTTTTTATTTTTTAAAAAAATTCAAGAAAACAAATTAGAATTGAGTCTTGAATCGTTTTGTTCTTTTTTTTTTCAGCATTGTATCTGTACTCGTATACCTACGCTTATATAGGGTTTTCTAATAACGACTTGACAACCTTTTTTTTTAAATAAAAGGCAAACCATTTGAGATATTTCAAAAACTTTCTTATTGGCTTGAAGTACAATCAAAACATTTATGAATGGAACTCGACTTCGTTCATTCTTTGGACCCAATTTTCAACGACTCGGCCACACATATCGGCCGAAACGGCCGCTATTTCGCTTTCAGTGTTGGCTCTGAGCTCTTTCAACGTCATCGGCGTCTTGGCATAAACCAATGACTTAACGTAGCCCCACAGAAAATAATCAAGCGGCGTTAAATCGCACGAAAGAAGCGGCCAATCGACTGGCCCATGTCTTGAGACAACACGCTCACCGTACTTACTCTTCAATAAATCGATTGTAGCGTGTGCTGTGTGGCTTGTGGTACCATCCTGTTGTAACCACATGTCGTCCAAGTCCATATCTTCCAATTCGGGCCAAAAATAATCGGTGATCATGACGATCGTTATCGTCGACGAAAAAATATGGCCCAATAACGCCGCCGGCATGCAAGTGGTGATTCATGAAGCACATGTGAGTTTTCAGCCGACGAATAACGCATATTTTGCTTATTGACGAACCCATTGAGCCAAAAATGAGCTTCGTCACTGAAGATGATTTTGCGATGAAATTCATCATCTTGGCGCATCTTCTCCAGAACCCAATCGGAGAACGTACGTCGCTTCAATTCTTGAGTCAGCTTGATCTTGTATGGGTGTAAAACAAGATCCTTATGCAAAATACGCCATAATGTGGTCTAAGCGATGCCCAATTCTTGAGAACGCCATGGAATTGACTGATTTGGATCGTTTGCTACGGACGTCTGAACGTCAGCGATATTTTCGGCACTTCGACCAACCCGTTGTCTCACTGACACTGCAACATCACACAACGAATATGTAGGCTCAAATTTTTGCATTAAACTTGTTATTGCCTGTCTACTAGGGCGAGAATTACGACCGAAAATTGGAGTTTACGCTCTTAAAGTTGCAGTCATCGACTCCGAATATCTGTAGAAAATTTTTATAATTTGCAGACGTTGCTTGTTAGTGTACTTTACCATGATGAAAATTTTGAGTTTACTGAATAAATTGACAGTGACAGTTTGATGATTAGTGAAAGAGTGCGTTCACAAATTAAATTCAAAGTTGTCAAGTCCCTATTGAAAAACCCTATATAATTTATTATTATTAATTTTCTTTAATGCTACTGATTAACACGAAATTGCTCTTTTTCTCCTATAGTTTAATGTAGCATAAAGACACTTTAATACCGATGTAAATACATATGACGGCAAATCTGATATCAGCATCGTAATGTTTAACGTTTTTAATGGTACACGTGCTCAGAACCTTTTTTCACACCAGTTCTACTTGCGTTTTTGCAGAGACTTAAAAACTTCATCACAGCCCAGAAATGGAATTAAATCGTGAACATTTTCGTGCGATGATTTTTTATTGATTTTCGTTGTGGATTAACTCAACAACAATGCACCGATAAATTCTCTTTGACTTTTGGTGATGAAGCACCCACACGGACCACCATTCGTATCCAATCGTGGTTGTTCCAGGACAAAGTTCGTGAAGGTCGTCCAAATTAGGTTATTGTGCCAGAAAATATCGAGCGTCATCTAATTTATTATGGTATTGAGGAATGTTGCATAAATATTAGGCTGCCAAAGTGATTTATTCGTGTTGGGTACCGCATAAATTGATAATCGCTAAAAAAAAAGCTCGTCCAGAAAAATGTTAAAAAAATTCGATTGCGATGCTTCAAAGATGTCTATAAAATTGTGATAGGTCACGAATCTTGGATCTATGCACATGAGAACGAAACTAAAAAGCAGTTGATTGTATGGGTCTTTCAAAACGAGGCAAATCCAAGCAAAGTTGTTTGAGCACACGGATCATTTCGAAGCAAATGGTCGAACATATCGCCACCGCCGCTTTTAGAGCAACATAGAACGGTCAACTCGGAATAGTTAACCACCACCAGAAAATTTTAGAGAAATAAACGAATGTAATCGCCAAGCACGGATCATTCTCCACCATGACAATGTGAACTCTTACAAGTGACTTTTTGAGCATTCAAAACATCGAATTGATGAATTTTTGTTATTCCCGCATATCAAAACTAAATTGCGTGGTCAACGTTTTTGGAGGCCTAAATAAAGGATTTATGCATATTTTGGAGTAGAAAAAGTGTTTCGAAAATTGGTTCAAACGCATGCAAATGTCAATTGATCTTAATGGAGAGTACATATTTTGAAAAATAATAAAACCATTTTCGATGATAAATATTTGTTTTTACTTGTTTTTCTCAAAACTTAAATAGCAACTTTACGTAGCAGAAAGGTATAAAGAGAAAATCTCGGTAGACCTCGTTATGGACCATCGGTCGAAAACAATCAGGTCATTAGTGAAAGTGTTGCAGTCGATCCGGAAATATCGACAGGACGACGCTCAACACAATTAGGCATATCGCGTGGCACGATTCATCGGATTTCGGGGAAAGATCTACACCTATACCCTTACAAAATTCAGTTTGTCCAACAACTTAATTCTGGTGACCCAGAAAAACGTTTGGGGTACTGCAGAATTTTTAGGAAATTTTATGATGAGCGACAAAGGACATTTTCATCTGAGTGGATTTTTAAACAAGCAAAATTGCAGATTTTGGGGCACACAGAATCCCAAATATCTCGATCAATGTCCCTTACATTCACTTCGTGTTACTGTTTGGTCCATATTTCTTTGAAAATGATGCGGGTGCAAGCGTTAAAGTTAATGGGCATCGCTACAGAACAATGCTTCAAGACTTCTTTTTTCCACTCATGAAATTAGACAACAATATTGAGCTTATGTAGTTTCAGCAAGACGCATTAGATTTTTTTTTTATGGGGTTACCTGAAGGAAAAGCTTTACATTAGCAAACCACATGCTATATAGGATTTCTTCAACATTCAAGAAGAAATCGCCCAAATTACGCCGGCAACACTTCAAAAAGTCATGGAAAGTGCTATCAAAAGAGCCCATGAATGCCTGCATTCCATTGGCGGCCACTTAACCGATCTAATTTTCCATACATAATACAAAAATGTCCATGAAATAAACTTTTATTTGTAATTTATTTCATTAGTTTTTATTTTTTCATTCAAAATTTTGTTTCAGATTTACACAGGAAAGGGACTTTTAGCCCACCCGGTATTACCAAGGTTTAGATCTACTATCGTACTATAGATCTCTTACAAACATAACATCATTCATATGCCACCGGAAATTTCCAGCTCATAAGGAAAGAAAATCTGGCTCGGCAGCAAATGGTGGATTTTAACTACCACCAGTCCCCATTTAAACAGTCATCACTCCCCAAATTACTTACGCCAAATTGAAGGAAGCTTCTCATGCAAATGCGTCTAGAGCATTAGAAGCTTCATCTGGTATGCTGACTATCTAACTCACTATATAGGCTCAGCTACAACATCAGATTAAAGATCAAGCTACGCATGGGGACCAAATCATTTACCAAAAAGCACAAAATGGATAAAATAATACGAAGGAACCGACCCAACTCCATACAAGTAGGTGGTGTTGCGATCTTCACAAACTTGAAGTGCGCAGGTTCTGGGTGCTGAAAAACGGATATACATGGTCACCGTCATGCGCCTGAAGCTTCTCAACCCTAGTTATTCATCTCAGAACTTGAGGCACTTTTATGGTTCCTAAGGCTGGAATCGTGGGAGAATTGTTTTATTATCGGCGGAAATTTTAACACCAAACATAGAGATTGGGGAAATAATATACCAAACACTACAGGGAACCTACTATGTACTCAATTGGTGGGCCCAAAGTAAGTAAGGTACGTTGGACACACTTCTTTAGAACATTGACCAGAATCTTCTCCTCGAACTCGCTCGAGATTGACAAGTACTTTAAACAAATGGACGGGACTATAAAACAGACGATAAACAGTACGATACCTTGGTATCAACACACTTACAACGAAGACACTGGAGTCGTCAGTCAAAACCCTCAAAATATTAACAAAAGAAATTTACAGAACTTCTGTAAGCTTTTTTTGGAACAATAAAATTCGGGCTGCAAACACCAGCAACCCGAATATGTTCTCACAAATAAACATAAATATTTCGGAGGAAAGATTAAAACGACCTTCCATGCCTAAAGATTGCTCGAATAGGGCTTACTGAAAACGTACTGTTAACAGCAGGCATACTCGTAGATCCAGAAGAAGCCGTCGGTGATAAGAATTTCTTTGTTGTTGTTGATCGAAGATCTGCAAGAAAAGGTAAAAGCCATTGGAGCGTTTTTTAAATGGAGTGTGCAAGGCAAATGATGTTATTGGCCCGAACCGCGATCTAAAAAATTAGGTTTTTCCGCAGAATTCCTACCTTTGAAATGCTATGGAGAACTTGCAATTCGAGAATTCAGGGTTAACTGAGTTTATTGACGAAAATATAGCAAATAATGTCATTGCCAACGAAAGGGAGCAATGAAACGTTCATTTCGAAAGAAGACCTTAAAACGATCACTTAGAAGTCAGAAAACAGAGGAAATGCCCATGATTATTACATTATTCCCAAAAGACACGTCTATTCCGGGGAATCTTCGATCCATAAGTCTCCTTCCAAATATCACAAATGTATTTGAAAAAGTGATCAATAGAGTCCTGACTAAGTGCGTTGAGGACAAAAATGTAGTCTAAACTGGCATCTGATACTCAGTGGAACAAGAAGTAATCCACGGGTCAATAATCGACTTAGAGAAGGCCTTTGACTCCGTATGGTTAGAAGGACAACTATTCAAGCTGAACAGGTTGGGCCTAAGTAAAGCACTGCTATACATTTTTTCCGATATGCCCATGATTACACCTGCTCACATATTGACGCTGAATTTATATTGAAATGATTTATGTCTCCTTGTACGTAGAATCATGTATATCTCTTGTAAATTGAGATTCGTCCTTCCGCTCCAGTAATCAGTCAGAAAACTCAAGTCTCTTTTCCAAATCATTGGAAAATAGTTCTTGAACAGTGGTATGGTGGTATGGATAAAGATTTTCTCCATGCAGTACATAAGAAATTTTATGTCTGGAAACATTGAATTGCAAAGCTAAGCGTCTGATGCTAATCGATGGATCAGTTGTAACAGCTTCCAACATTCATTCATCAGCTGAAATTCTTCTTACTTGTATAGCTCTCGCGATAGGTCGTGTATTTGAAAGTAACTCCATTTTTCGAAGCCTTCGATACATATTTCCAAATTCTACTTCTAATAGGAAGTCGTCGGTTAGGATGATATCTTTTGATATCTTTGTCGCGCTCTAGTTGAACTTCCATTGCACAACCCATTAATACAATGTCAGCGTATACTTGGTTAGTGAAAGCTGACATTTCGAATAGCGTTTCAAAAAAACTGTTACCTCGGCGTAAAAAATTAAACTAATGAATTATAGTAATTTTTTATTCTAATCTTTTATACCACTTTTGCTTGGTAAATTTTTCAAATAGGCCTTCATACCGCAGAACTTACTCTTTCTGAGATCTTTTAAGGAACAGGTTAAAGAAATGAGGATTTTGACAGGTTGTCAAATAAACTATAGCTATGCAATTTCAAAAAAATTATTAGAAAATTACTTATTGTCAACTGTTGTTAGAAACGTAGGTAGAAAATCATAAATTCCTTTTTTTTTAGCGGCTGCAGGTTTTCCAAAATATCATAAAATCGGTGGGTTTTCTGCAAACTTGTTAATGATTTTTCTTTTTATTATTGTTACGTTCATAAGAAAAAAAAAATAGTAAAATGTTATGTTGATGAGGCATTTCTTGGAGAAATGTGACCCCAAAGACAAAAAATTGCATGGGCAAGAAAAATGGAACAGGCTTAGAAATTGGGTATCTGAAGACTCAAACAAGGTATAAACTTTATTTAAACACAGTAACAAGGGCTAGTATTTCTTCTAAAAACAAAATGATAAATTAAGTTTCTGGAATTAGTGTTAACAGAGCAATTTTCATTGGTTTCGATGGTCAGCACTCAGGGTACACCATAGTAAGTCCTTTCTTACATCCTCGATAAATGATGTTAACATTGGAGGTAGACCCTTACTGTAGAAAAAATTTTCTCTATATTCTAATACCCAAAGAACATTTCCCAAATTTTCTTGACGAATTAGGGGACACCCTGTAGAATAATTTATTTAAAAACGGCGGCTTTGCAGAGTTTTTCAGATGACTTGCTCTTGTAAATTTTGAATTATGATGAGTCACTAAATTTCTTTTTATTGTATGAGTATATAACAACAGTTAGAGAAGTGCGTAAGACTTGTTTTGATATATTGATTTTTGGCCGAATGGCGCACTTACAAAGTCAAACTTGCAAATTTGCAGAAAAATCGGCAAAAAATTGTTAATAACAAGTGAACTTTGTCATAGAAAAAAAAACATCCTACGCACTTACTTAGACAATATATTTCCAAAGATCTAGTTAAAACTTGCAGTGAATTGGTTGACAATTGTTCAAGTTATGGGTGCGCGTTTAAAATTTTAAGTTGTATTGGGTATATATTTTAATTCGTGCGGTTTTTTTATTTCAAAATTTGAACGTTTATTTAAGAAAAATATGTACAATAGTATTATTCAAAGTATTGCCCATCTGAAGCTATGAATTTTTCCAATCTTCTGGCAATTTGTGGATTCCATCCCAAAAGAACTGCGCTGGCTAGGCAGCCAAGAATGAATAAGCCAATTTTTGATATTCTGCTCTGATGTGAACCGTATTTCAGTGAGGGCGTTTTGCATCGACCGGAACAAATGGTAGTCAGAAGGGGCAAGGTCTGGGCTATAAGGCGGGTGGGTAAGACTTCCCATCCACTGTTTTCCAAATAGTATTTAACCGGAATAGCAACGTGGGGCCGAGTGTTGTCATGATAGAATATTATTGCCTCGTGTCTGGTCGCATATTCCGGGCGTTTTTCGGCTACTGCTCTCTTCAAACGGATTAATTGTGTTCGGTAGCGTTGTCCATTGATGGTTTTACCCAATTTTAGCAGCTCGTAATACAGCACACCCATCTGATCCCACCAAATACAGAGCATTAACTTCGCGCCATGGATATTCGGCTTTGTCGTTGATTTGGCTGGTTGGCCGGGTTTAACATATGATTTTTTGCGCTTGTGGTTATCGTAATGGATCCATTTTTCATCACCAGTAACAATCCGATGCAAAAATGACTTCCTTTTAGAACGCCAGCAGCATTTCGGACAAGCAAAACCGCCTTTCGACGTCTCTCGGCTTGAGTTCATGTGGAACCCAATTTCTTTGCTTTTGAATATATCCAGTGGCACCCAAAGATTCTGCTAGCTCTTCTTGTCTTTGGCAAGAAACTTCATAGAGTAATGCTTCCAGTTCCTCATTTTCAAACTTTTTTGGCTGCCCAGCCAAAATCACCACTTTTAAATCATGCAAACCACTTTTGGCAAGTTCGCGCTCAGCTAGCGCATGTTCACCATAAACTTCCACCAAAATACGATGACTTTCGGCAGCAGTTTTCTTCATATTAAAGAAGAAGAAGAAGTCATTACTTTTTTCAGGCATAAAGTTCGACATATTTGAGTGAAAAAAAATTATTGCTTTTTACGCTGCAAATGAATGACATATACTGAAATGACCTACAATGACTGTAGTTTTCCAACGCATGTTTCAATGGAATAATACAAGTTACGCCATCTGTTAGCAAACCGCACGAAGTTATATACCCAATAAAAAATCATGAAAAATTTTGCAACACCTTTAATCCGAGATGCCCTATACCATATAATTGGCATTCTTGATTAGTGTCCTGCTCTTCCATTTCTTTTCTTTTGGATTTTAATGCAATCCTCCACTCTTCTTCAGCTTCAGACAGCGATCTTTCTGAAAGCGTAATGCGCTCTTTGTCAATCTCCAAGTTCATTTCATAGCTGTTCGGGCCGATATCTAAATCCATCGCTTTCATTGGCATTCTTGATTGGTGGCCTGCTCTTCCATTTCTTTTCTATTGGATTTTAATGCAATCCTCCACTCTTCTTCAGCTTCAGACAGCGATCTTTCTGAAAGCTTAATGCGCTCTTTGTCAATCTTCAAGTACATTTCATAGCTGTTCGGGCCGATATCTAAATCCATCGCTTTCATTGGCATTCTTGATTAGTGGCCTGCTCTTCCATTTCTTTTCTTTTGGATTTTAATGCAATCCTCCACTCTTCTTCAGCTTCAGACAGCGATCTTTCTGAAAGCTCTATGCGCTCTTTGTCAATCTCCAAGTACATTTCATAGCTGTTCGGGCCGATATCTAAATCCATTGCTTTCATTATATAGAAAGTTTGAAAAACTAGTACTTCCAGATATTTCCCTGCCATAATCTTTTGGGATATTTTTTGAGGTCTTAAGGGACTGTTGAAAGCAAAAAAACGAAATAGATTTTTATAAAATTCTAGAGTGGCCTAACCCCTTAAAAATGCTCTGCAACAAACTGCGGTCAATTCGCCGATCCTATTTAGCACGTACACAAGTGATCCTATGAGTTCACTTCACCATGCCATAGCGTAGCCAAATTAACATGCTTTTGCAAAACGGCAAGAAAAAAAAAAAAAAAAATAAATAAATAAATAAACGATATTGCGTTGACTGTAAGTTGAAGATCAACTTTCAGAAGTCAAAAAACATTTTTTTTAGGATACCTTTGTCTGGAGCCTCTGCGTATACCAGAAAGAATTGTCGAAATGTAGTCAGATTCATTGGAGTCTGGCGAGATTAATATCAATTTTTTAACAAACATATAGATGTTACACCCGCTAGAGTAAAAGGTGCTTTTGCCCTTACAAAGATACTGTTTTATAGCAGCCAACTTGATGCGAGGGTAAACAAAAATTGCTACAAGGCTCTTATTCGGCCTTTGCTCATATGTTTAATGGAAAAGATTCAGGTGTTTGACTAGGCCTGCCTAAGGGCTTCCCTTCGCTTTCACAAAACCCCAGAGTCGGAATACATAATATTCTATCCTAATGATGTTTTATATAGGGCAAATCTAATAAGAGTGGAAAATGCTTGACGAACAATCTGATTTCGGGGGCTTATTATACAAATTATTTACCATATATCACGAGAGCTTGCACTTCAACAGCTTTGCGCCCCCGGAAGTGTTCCTGTATTTCGATGAGAAAGAGCTGATCCAATACAAACTAGCGCTAATCTTCCACATCGTACATACATGGATAGAGAGTGGTGATCTTATGGATGTTCCTCGGCAGCACCAGAAATTTTGGTGGTTTGCTGAAGAGGAGGAAACTAATTAAAGGTAGCCCTATTTGAGGGCAAAGTCGGTATGCTTAATATTTTAAGCCACTGGCAGCTTACTTGGTTTAGGTAGGATTAAGTTAGTTTTAAAATTATAAAATAAATAAAAACAAAATAAAAAATAATAATAAAAGAAAAAAAGAGAACTTGGGACAATTGGGTAGCAACTTCAAAAAAAATTATTTCTCTAAAATTGAGATAGTTTATGTAAGTTAAGATAGTTATTAAGTTTTACTTAAATGAAAAAACAAATTCATGTGTTATTAACCAAAACGGAACTGTTTCTTACCAAAAAGTGCAAGATACCGCAAATCAAACTCTTAAAACTCAACGGAATGCATTTGTCCCTCTCGGACAGCACGAAGTATCTGAGTGTGATTCTGAACAAAAGCGGAAAGAATTAAAAAGGCATCCACGCTGATCAAAAAGTTCCCTGTGGCGTCACCGTGTGGGGCCTCAATTGTTCCGATTTGAATTCTGTTAAGTTGGAACATCTGTTGTTGACATTCTCTGTAAATCTAAGTCATAGCTAAACATTTACAAAAGTTACGTAGCCAAAAATGGATTTAAATTTGCAACAACGAACTTTTATTCAATTTTGCTTAAAAAAAAAACAGATTTAATGGTGCACGAACGTTGGAAATGTTGGAAAAGTGTTTCGGCAACGATTTTCTAAAGAAAACGATCATTTACCAGTGGCACGATCGGTTCAAAAGTGATCCTGAGTCAATCGAAGATGATGAACGCAGTGGCAGACCATCGACGTCGAAAACCGATGAAAACATTGATAAAGTAAGAGAAATTTTGATCAACAACGCTAATTAACCATCAGAGAGATAGCGGAGGATTTGATCATTGCCTATGGATCTGTCCAAGACATTTAGATTTCCGTCGTGTAGCAGCAAAGTTGGTGCCAAAAGACCTCAATTTCATGCAAAAAAGAGACCGTCTTGACTTCGCAAAAGAGATGATTTGCGAGGCTGAATTTGATCCCACATTCATCAAGAGGATCATTACTGAAGACGTGACTTGGGTTTATGAGTACGACACGCAATCCAAACATCAGGCAAGTGAATGGCGTTCACCAAATAAGCCGAGACCAAAAAAAAACGTCGTTTTCCGTCAAAAAAGTAGGCAATGCTCACGGTTTTCATGGATTACAACGGTGTAGTGCATCATGAATTTTTGCCAGAAGGCCAGACAGTAAACAAAGCATATTATTTAAAGGTTATGAGACGTTTGCGGTAAGCAATTTTGCACCATGATAACGCACCGTCGCACAGTGCCATCATTATTCGTACATTTTTGACGAAAAATGCAACAAATACCATTTAACAGGCACCGAATTCACCTAATTTGGCTCCCTGTGACTTCTTTCTGTTAGCACTACGGAGAACGCGTTTCAGCAGCTGAGAGGAAGTAATGGAAAAATCGCAAGAATCACTGATGGACATACCGAAAAAAGAATATAAAAAAATGTATCGAGGATTGGATCAAGCGCTGACATAAGTATGTTGTAGTCGATGGGGATTACTTTGAAGGAGACAATATAGTTTAAATGAATAAACTTGTATTTTTAATTTTCTGAATGAAAATTAATTAATTATTATTATTATGATCAAAGTATTCGAGTTATGCTCTTATGATCTGCAAAAGAACGGAAGGAAAAATCTGCTATGGTGTACCGGCTATATACGGTAGTGGTAAGACTCATATTTACATACGGCGCACTAGTATGGTGGCAACAATAAACAAGAAAAGGTCTTATGGAAAATTAGCGGCTGTTTAAAGAACGGCTACCATAGCCATTACAGGTTGCTTGATTTACAGATAAAAAAATCTTGCTGGCAATAGTGTGTTACGACTCACTAATTTAGGTTACTTGAAGAGAAGTAGTTTCGAACACGGCACGGTCCTAGCGGGCAATCTAATTCTAACGGATGAAATTTCTTCCTTGCTCGACTTTGAGAGAGGGAGAACTGGCACAAAAATGCATGATCAGGTCAAAACAGAGGAAGGAACAAGTTCTAGTATCTTTTCAGAAGACCCATAACTAAGAGAATCAATATAGTAATACTACCGGATGAAAGGAGTTTCTTCCAATCAGAGATTCTGACTGTCCTCAGGTATTGGTATCCGAAAGAGATACATCTATAGCCAGGCCGCACCAAGCACTCGACCAAAATCAACTCTGATAGAGTCAGGGGCTGTCGCACAGTCAGAACCGGGTGAGAGTGTAACAAGCGGATGAGCTTGCATGAAAAGGAGGGCTACTTGACAACACTGAGGTTGCCATAATCAAACCACCCCTTTGCATAGTGGGAGCAAAGGTATAATAGAAATCCCGACTCAAATTGTCAGACACGGATATTTGCAAATTCTGTAGTGACATGCAAGCTGTTAAGGACATAACACACATACTGTGTGAATGTGAGGCAACATCGCGTACTCGAATTAAATTTTTATTGAAATACTTTTTGGAAAACCTAGAGGAAATAGACGGTACAAAATTCAAATGACTTCTTTGCTTTAGCGAAAAAATTGGATGTTTCACCAGGGAAATTGCTTAGGTTTTTGACATTTGGAGATAAATTCAACTGGTTCTACATGGATCGTGATGAGCCTATTTTAATGCCTGATGTCTGTGTGATGGCATATCCATTATAATGTTATAAATAATAAAATGAAATAAATAAATTATCCTGTTCAATTACATTCAAAGACATAGATTAAGTTTTAAGGTTTAGCTTAGAGCGGCCGTATGGGTATGGGTTATTACAGTATAGTATAAGTTATTTAAGCTAATTTTTAAGCATTCGTCTAGCTTGTTATTGTAAATGATTTTTAAAATATATAATGGAAAATGAATAAAATACCGCTGGGAATTCTAAGACCTATTTCCAAGTACTCGTAGTTGACAACGTACCTTGTAATTTAAAAATCAGTCCGATTTCATTTTATAAAAGATAAAAGGATAATAGCACGACAGAATTCCTTGGTTTATTCATTACGAAACCGATGTCAAATATCATATTACACTTAAATCTTTTATCCAGTTCAAGAGAATCGAATCAATAGAATACGAAATTACATTGCACTCTTTAAAGTTATATTTTATTTAAGGCAGTCGGAGATACACCAATCAGTGATATTGTCTACATCCAAATAAATCAAATATATATCATCATTTCATTCAAGTAAGTAAATTTTTAAATTAAAAAAAAAGTATTGGGCTTAAATGGCTTCCTTGTGGTACGACTAAGGTATATTTTATTGGTTTTACAACCTTAGTTCCTATTTTATCTGTTTAAGCATGACCATTAAGGAAATACAATATCCAACGAATGATTGAAGATTAAGATCCGAGGGATTACGCCATTCTTCAGAAAAAATTTAATGATCGACGGAATAAACTTAATCTTTATGTTTTATCTCTTTCAAAATATAAGATAAAGAAAAGATAAACTTGCTGCAGCAGAACAGACAAAAACAAGCAACACTCCTTTGTTTTTAAGACTTCGGTCTGATTTTAAGAATGTTTTCAAATATCTTTGGAATTGTAGATGGCTTACAAATGCCTCATAGCATTATTTTTGTTACCAGATTTGTGGATAGGGGCCTTCAGACAGAGACCGATTAAAAATAGCAGCATCTATTCAAGAGTTATCCCAGAAATACCGCCAGCGTCACTATTTGGGGTTAACTTGGGGAGAACTTCTTCATAACTTATGAGTAGTTGAAAAGAACTAACATTGATGAAGCTATAAATTTTGGTTCTTCCTTTTCTAGGAGATCGAACTTTTGAACAGATAGGCTCAGAATTCTTACGTTGATTCCACAGTAGAAGATTCAAAGTTTTCATAGTACATGATGTTTGGATTGTTGACAAAATTTAAAGATGTGTTTTCATCACAAATATTTTCGAAATTTTATTTTCGAAAAAAATAAATTAAGAAAAAATAAATAATTTTTGAAATACCTGCACTCTTGCTTCACTTAGACTGATTCGTAGGGCAACTTCTTCCCGCAGAAATACATCGGGATAATGTGTCTTCTGGAAGAGAGCCTCCAATTCTTGAAGTTGCTGTGGAGTGAAAGTCGTACGATTTCTTCTTTGGCGCCTTCTACCAAACATATATTCGGTCAATAAATCCCCAGGCAATGGCGATAAAAACGGTCCAGCCATTGAGTACGAATTTGATTTATTTATTTTTTAAATGCTTTAGTGTGCGTTTTTTTTTTTTTTTTTTTTTTCTAAAACACCGATTAAATAAATTTCATTTTAAAATTTCGACAAAAATAATTTTTTTTTAAATAAAAACCGATGTTATTGCATACACGACCGAATAAGAACTGTCCTTTGAAAGCTCAGCACGATATGTTTTTAACTGGTATCCTTTCACATTGCTTCCGTACACAACTGTGTATGACTGAAAATGAGAGGCAAAAAAGAAATAGTAAAAAGAATATAACGATGATGACGATAAGTTATTGTACAGGGGCCGCATAACAAACGAAATAATATTACTCGATGAAAATGTTCCCACTTGAAGAGTGTTGTTGTTGCTCATTTCATTTCCTATGGTGTTCGTTGTTGGTGGTATCCTAGTTGTATATCGTATATGCCTGCTAACAGGCTGTGCGCGCTCTTTCTTTGCCATTCAGCGGCAAATCAAAATTTAAACGTTTTCATCCCCCATAATCGTATCTAACGCTTTTCTTCCTCTCCAAACCCCTGACGAATTCAACACACTACCAGTGGCTAAAACAAAATGAAATACGAATCCAACCCCCCAGAGAAAGTTACATCCTGAGCTTTAAATATGGTATGAACTTGTTTATATTGATATGTATGTTTATGAGAGTGTTTGTTGGTTGATTTATATCTTTTCAACAAGGCATTGATAAATAATAATTTATTTAGGATTTTATCACGCACACAACAGTAAAATATTTCCAAATACAGTCAAGGTGTTGCCAGACTTAGAAAACGGAGCATCACCAGCTTCGTTTGTCGGTAAGAAAATCATGATTCATGAATTGAGTTGAGCTAGTAACGAACCAATCTGATAACGATGTTATTAGGTTACTAAGCTCTCGCTGTTTGTCAATAGATGGCTCCAGTAGTAAATGCTGGTTTTTGACATATCCAAAACGTCGTAAATCAAGCTTAGACATATGGTAAACAAACCGTTTTGACACATTGGTGAATTTGTTTTGGCGTTATATACTTTGGGTTGTGTGAAAATATCTGATTTTGTGCAAAATAATCGTCATTTGCGGAGATTGCTGATTTTCTTCTTTCAATTGGAGGCATTGCTCGATGAGAATCCATGCCAAACGCAGGAAAAGCTTGCTTCAGCATTTGAAGTTACCTGAAAAGCCATTTCCAAGGAAAACGAAACTGCGGAATTGGAAGAGTTTGTTCAAAATTATCCTACAACTATAGTAGGGTGAAATGGACACACTTGTAAAGAACATTAACGAGAGTACTCTCCTCGAATTCGCTCTACCCACAGTACAACAGAAATCTGTCAAATGAGGAAATTGACAGGTAACTAAAAGTAATGGACGAGACAATTTAACGACCAAGGACAAAACGATACCTCGGTATCAACACACTGATAACGAATACTTATTCCGCAACGCAACTATTGAAGCACTACACCGATATATGGTATAAGTAGACTGCTGTCAAGACTAAAAACCTTGTAGAGACAGTTTACTGACAGACATAACTCGAAGATCACGATATTAAAGTCGTCGGTCAAAAACCTCCAAACATTAATAAAAGAAAATTACAGAAATTCTGTAAGTTTGTATTAGAACACCAAAATTCGGGCTGCAACCCGAATATGTTCCCGCAAATAAATAAAATATTTAGGAGGAAAGATCAAACCGAACTTTCGTGTCTTAAAATCGCCCAAATGACGGGCAACGAACACATGCTTTTAGCATCAGGCATCGGTCTAAATGAGGCCGTTGATGATGATAACTTCTTTGTGATCGAGGATCCGCAAGATAAGTTAGAGGCTATAAGAGCGACTTTCCATTAAGTGTATAAGGCGAATGACATCATTGGCCCGAAACACGACCTGGATAATCGAGTTCTTCTGCACAATTTCTACCTTTGAAATTAAATAATGAACTTGCTGTTTGAGAGCTCGGGTTTCACCCAATTCAGTGACGAGAATATGGCAAATAATCGTAATGTCATCGCCGACGATGGGGTATTAACCTCGTTCATTCCGAAGGAGGAACTCACGACGATCTTTGAATTACTTAGAAGCAAGAAATCAGTGGGAACCGATGACATCAGTTGAACAGGCTGGGCATTAGTAAACCATTTCCGTATATTCTTTACAATATGTTAACTGATAGACAGTTCATCGTGAAAAATGGCGATGTAACTTCTACTTATCACTTCATTTCCACAAGTGATCTGATATATTCATTTAACCATGCCATAACGTACGCAGACGACTCAATCGCGTACATATCAGGTCCAAAGATATTGTGATGACTGGAAGTTGAAAATCAACTTTCAGAAGTCGGAAACTATTCTGTTTAGGACGTCTTTGTTTGGGGCCTCTAGGGATACCAGAAAGAATTGGCGAAACTTTCCGATCGTTGGGCAGCACCGGCAGCCACTTGTTTGTCGAAATGTAGTCAGATATCTTGGGATTAAGCTAGATCAATATCTGTGCCTTAACAAACATATAGATGTTGCTCTGGCCAGAGCCTTTTTTTTGTTTAGCATATAAGAATAAAAGAAGAAACTGAAATAAAAATGCATTTAAATTGAACTGACTGCATGCGTTGGGAATGATTCAAAACAAGGAACTTGAGTTCTTTATGATTTGAGATCAAGGGACGTTAAGCGTCGTTTTTTCGCCTATGAACAACTGCTCCAGCGGCAAAACAAGAAGGGTTTTCTTCATCGCTTCATGACGGGTAATGACAAGATAGTCATGGAGACTGCTCGGTCATACTTCTATGTCGTCGGCTCGGCCGAATGCACTGCGTAAAAAACGGCCACGTACGAGCAGAGGCACGAAAAAGTGATTTTACACCATAAAAACCAAACCCGTTAAAACCTACCTGAAAACGATCAAATGGGAAGTCCTACCCCACATTCCTCAGATATTGCGCCGTCCGATTATTACTTGTTCCATTTATTTTTATCAAAAAAAAAAAAAAAACAGCGATAACTTAGTTGCGCACCTAATATACCATATTTATTACTTTGACTTACGGTGGTAACCAGATGATAATTGCCCCACTATTGCTTCACTATCCACTGCAGATGCAAGTGAACTGAGTAATACAACCCATAGAGTAGTTAGTATCTACCTTCATCCGTGGCGGTGGATGAGGTCATTAAATGCGTTGTTGCGTCGTTTGATGCCATCAAGTGACTTGGTACATATTTAGTTCGCCTGCAAAAAATTATAGACCAATCGCTGGCACTAACGCACATTCTGGACCCTTGACAAATAATGATAGTGTTAACACTGAACATCGGTAAAGATGATCACATATTTGCCATGAGCTTTAGACCTATCTGTTTGGTTTTCTGGCAATTGGCATTGTTTTTTTTTACAAAGGATAAAACCGACTGATAAATTGCTAGTGCTAACGCATTATTTCTCCAACGAAGCTAAATGTTGACATGTCATCCCGAAAAGTGAACTTATAGAATAAACTTGAAGCCTCCAGGTACGACAAAAAAAATTCCATCCTATGTGCGAGCTGTTAAGTAAAGTGCTCCCAAGGCCGGTTAGTCTCTGCAATATAAGGGCTTTCCCTAGTTTGGTTGTCTTCGTTATATATACAAGCACCAATGAATCTCACATTCTTTCCTTCCATATAAGCCGCTGAAGGCACCTTGGAAGCTATATTCGTTTAAAAACAAAGCGGTCTATGATACAACTCATATTGGAGTATATGGTAAATTAATGATCCCAGAACTGCGATTATGTAGGATTATGAAGTCGACCTTCCCTGAATTCAAGACTGGTTTGACCCAGAATTTTCGTCAGGGAAGAAGTGTAGTTGGATCTCTACGGATGGGTAAGGAACCATTATAGGATTTTGCATCTTCTTGAAGGATGTTTACTTCTGTTTTCTATTCACAATCTTGATGCCAAGGAACTATGAAGGAATATTCAATGATTTTCTGAATGCTGTCAGAAGACTGAATTCACTGAGTTTGATATTGGTCCCAGTTCACAATAATCCCCGAAATTGAGATCGTCTATGAACTATACAAAATTCAGAGAATAAATTCTCAAGATCTGAAAGCGAGTAAGAATTGTATTTGTCTTCTTGTTTAGTTTTTGGAATCCTCAAGTCAATTTGGAGTACTTTTACTGGCTCAGCAGAATCGAAGACAAAAGGCTTTCTTAGCAAATCTCTTAGGGAGAAAAGGGCTTACTCGTTGGAACAATTTTTTAACACCTCTTAACCATGACGTTAGCCCATTCCATTGTTGCAGCATTTTTAAGTTGGATGTGAGGATTCCGGTCGGTCAAGAAACCTGGAATTACTGTGAATGTTTTTCAAAACCGCAATTCTTTTTTCTATAGCTTTTAGATTTTCGTCAGCTCTTGGTTCCATTCCAAAAACTTCGTCATTCAGAAAACACAACCACATGGGTTCTACATAAAATGAAATGCTGTTAGAACGTTTAAATGTTTCGAAGTGCTGTCTGAAAACTTTGTAAAAAGATCTCACAAATCTGATACCACCAGGAGGTGCATACGATCCCGTAGAGTTGTATAAAATCCTGAATATATCCGTATTTTGTGCAAGATCTCTGGATGTCCCTCTTACGAGTAATAACGCAGTACAGAGCTTCGAGTGCAATATGAATTTTAAGTTGGTTGCGGTCTTTGATTGCCATAACATTTTTCATAGCATTGGAATGCTTATTTATGTTCGACTGCAAAGCGATTTTAATTGTTTCGGTTCTTTTGAACTATATAAGCTCTTGAGTTGTTGGCGGACAATAGGTTCCTTAAGTTTTGAACCAGTTTTCGGTGTCCAACCGTCGATGCAGACACCCTATGAAAAGCAATGTGATCAATTTGATTGGCGGTTTCCTAGTGATCGATATACTCCAATCTGATATTATGGGAGGCCTCATGCTTTTGTATTGTACTTTCTATGATAGTCGATCAAATTTTCAGTCTTTTCAATGCTGACAGAGAGTTTTGAAGACATTTCGGACCTTTATGCCATTGTCACCTACAAAGGGCTTGCTTAAAATAGGCTACGTTTGTATCGATCTAAAACATCGTAAACTAGCTCAATGTCGAGCTGATAGCTTTTAGGGATGTTTTTGGATTTCTGATTTGGTGTACCTACCGTCCTTATAAAAACTCCACTTCTGAGTATTTGGTGCAATTATTGTCTGCCTCAGGCTTTAATTACCTGGTACCAACAAATTGAAGTAAACTCTTTCAGCGCAAGCATTTTAAAATCACCGTCTGTAGGTAAGAGTAAAAGTCTACCTCTAGAGGTAGAAAAAATCCGTGTTTGTATCGTATAATTCATGTTTTGCCTAGCTTGAAGAGCAACTCAAAGTGCAATTTGTTCAATTTCACAGTCCCCTGTTGCCCCGTTGGTTTGCACAAACAAGAATGTGAAGTTTCTTGCAATCTGTTTGTTGCTTCTTCACTGCAATACTGTCATAATGGCTAGAGCTTAGAGTTGAAGAGATTTTCTTTCGGCCGACTGGCTTCCATTGACTGTTTTCTTCAAAAAAGTAAGGCCTGACAATGGACCTTGATGAAACTGCATACTGTTAGGCGAGCTGAAAGCAATTCCATCTTATGGATCATCTTTCGCATTCTGTCAATCCATATTTGACTATTTTATTTGCTGACGTTACCGTTTGAAGGATTTTCTGACAGTATTTAAGCCTGGTTCTTTTCAAACTGCCTCAAATTGTGAGCCAGAAGTTAGACGAGGCCCTACCTTACTTATGTACAGCATTTAAGATGACGTCGTTCTCTACTGCATTGTCCCTCTGTATTGGAGTCAGAAATTTTACAGCCCGGGCCGCTAGTATTATCCAAGATTTTCTGAGGAGGTCAGTATAGCAGTACAGTTCCTGCTGAATTCTCTCCTACATCATCCAGAAATTGGCGCGAAAAATTTTTCTCTCGGGGCGTCCGAGAGTATTTTCATTAAGCAAGGAGCAAATAGCAAGAGTGATTGTTCTTGTGAATCTCCTTGGCGGAGTTACTTCGGTTCCTAACTATTGTATTTCAAAGTTGTAGCTAATTATCTTGATGTTTTGGCCTTGGCCTTGAATTTGTGTGTCCCTCTTTGTGGACAGCATATATGTGGGTTTGTTTTTTCTCCATTGACCGCTAAGTTCATCTTTGTTGCTTCTATTTCAATAGTCGGAAACGCTCCATTGGCAGATTGATGTGTTCTTCCCGTTATGTCCTCTACATGTGCGTGAACTAAACAGAATTTTGAATGATGATGTCTCTGGAGTTGACCTGAGAGTTTCGCACAATTCTTACAAGAACGGTGTTGAAAAAGTGTTATGACAGCTAGTCGCCTTGTTTAAACCCTTTTTGACATTGACGGAGCAGCGTGCATATTCTCCACCGTTATCCTACATAGTCGAATGGGCTTGGGAGGGATGCCAAAACTAGACATGACTTCGTATTTGGAGCTCTTAGGAATTTTCCAAGATTTGACGTTATATGAAAATTTGGTCTATAGTGGATTTTACTGGCCAAAATCACGGTTAGGGGTTGATCAGATTGTTACCGAAAGATATGAGACAGTCACATAATTGCGCAGACAGGATTTCATAAGTGATGTTGAGGATTTCAGAGGATCTCTCTTCTCTTGAATAAGATAATCTTCGCTGATGTTTCATTTTTCGCCGCCCCGGATATCAGAGATAAATTGATGTATGCATGATTCATATCCAACCACCTCCTGCTGCGTTAAACAGCTCAGAAGTTAAGCAATTGGGTTCAGCAGCCTTTCAAACTTAAGCTTGGAAATTGCTGTCCTGTTTTCACTTTAGCCGGGTGGACGGAAATGTTGCCTGTCTTCCAGGTTGAATGATTCATTCTGCCCGGCGATGCAATGTTGTACATTAGCACTGTTGAACAGACAGCTGAAATAATCTTACAAATTCTCAGCGCCGGATGTGGTTCTACTGTTGTACTATGAGGTTTCCTTATCGATCTTTGCAGATTTTTGTGCTCTACCTATCTGGGATGTTCATTCATCTGATTTTTTTTTTTTTTTTTTAGTAGGAAATATTCTAGGGGTCAGTGGTTAGTTCGCTCCATGGGTGGCATCTAACATTTAATGGAAAGACTAAATTATTAGTCTTTATTGTAGGCAACAACTTATCTTACGTGACTTAGTTGCCCGACAAAATAAATTGTTTTTCGGGCGCGGATGGTATTGAACCCCGAACCGTTCTATTTAAAATCCGATACATTTGAGCCACGGTCTTAGAGAGGTAGGTACTAAGGTCTCCATCGGGAGCTGATCGTGCTCTTTCTTTTTTCTTTTGAGAAGTCTATGTTCTTCCCCATTTTCTGCTCGCACAGTTCGTGAGACCCTCTCGTTTTTTTCTTTAGAGACGCTTCGGAATAGTTCCGATGACAATGTTAGCTATTCAGAACGTAAGGACATCTCGCGTCGTTCGCAATATGATCAAATTTGATAATTTGATATCTTGATCGGGAGTTATTTAAGTCACTTTAAGGATATCAAGTTATTGAAACCGTGTGATGGCTGTAAATCCATTACGTCCCTCGGTAAAGTCAATTAGCTTGTATCTGCCTCCGTAGATAATGCCGTGGGCTTATACTTTCCGACTTTATTACTCTCTTTACCTAGCTTGGGATTAAAATCGGCAAGAACGATTGTGACTTCATAGTTAGGGTAAGCAAAACTGTGTAGATTTTCTCGAGGAGATCGTAAAAGGAGTCTTTTGTAAGGTTGTACTTCTCTTCTGACGGAACGTAGGCTTTTATGCGAAACCTCGCCAGGTGTTTCCTTAAATGCCTGAAGATCAAGATTTGCTCACTAAATTTTCCTTTTACATCGAATCCGCATTCAAATAAACGCTGAGACTGCTGTATATCACCGTTTTTCATCCTCATCATTCATCATTTTCTGACCGTTCCATCCTATTGAAATTCTTTGGTGGCGGTTATATCTGCTTTGTAGCAGTGAAGGATCACCGCTAGTTATTCGACTGTACGTGGTCTCTTAAGGGACCTAAAATTCGATCTTTTTCCATAGTCGTCAATAGTGAATCCATCATTATCGGAGGCTATTAACTGGTTTGTCACGTGTAATCTTTTCTGTATAAGGTATAAGGTGGTTAGCCCTATAACAGAGGACTATTACTGGGAGGCATGTACTACGCTACGAACTTCATTGTTGCGCAGGTATCAGTTTCTCGATCAATCATCGCGCAGATCCTCAGAAATCCTACGCATATTAATCCGTAGGATTCGATCCGATCATCTATTACTATACCATGAAGTTTATTGACCATTTCTGGTATAGTGACCTCTATCGGAAATTCCAGAATCATTTGTAAATCCTTTCCACAGGTGGTGCAGAGTCCTTATGGTGTTTATACAAATTTGCCATGACTTTCGCAGCTGACTGTCTATAAAAAAAAAGCCACTTTTCTCCATGTCTGCAAAAATCCGAAAAGTTGTCTGCCAATAGTTGTCAACCACAAATTTAATGACAGATCTCCCAAATATTTTGTATGCTATTCTCTGAAGAAGATTTCAAACATCAATTTGACGCCGCTTGTTGTGATTTTGCGGAATTATCGAATGCTCTCCTGAAGAAAGTAAAATGGGGCTGACCACTCTAGCATGTCTCATAAACACTGAGATGTTGGTGAGGCCTTATATCGGGTTTTCTAATAACAACTTGACAACTTTTTTTTTAAATAAAAGGCAAACCATTAGAGATATTTTGAAAACTTTATTAACATTTATGAATGGAACTCGACTTCGTTTATATAGCCACTGCGGGCACGTTTGCAGCGGTCGATTCGTTGGAGCTAAATTTTCAACGACTCGGCCACACATTTCGGCCGAAACGGCCGCTATTTCGCGTTCAATGTTGGCTCTGAGCTCTTCCAACGTTCGGCGTGTTGGTATAAACCAATGATGATCAATGATGATCATGATCGTTATCGTCGACGAAAAAATATGGCCCAATAACGCCGTAGGCATGCAAACCGCACCAAACAGTTATTTTTTGTGGATGAAGTGCTGATTCATGAAGCACATGTGGGTTTTTACCCGACCAATAACGCATATTTTGCTTATTGACGAACCCATTGAGCCAAAAATGAGCTTCTTCACTGAAGATGATTTTGCGACTCCGAATATCTGTAGAAAATTTTTATAATTTGCAGACGTTGCTCGTTAGTGTACTTTACCATGATGAAAATGTTGGGCTTACTGAATAAATTGACAGTGACAGTTTGATTATTAGTGAAAGAATGCGTTCACAAATTAAATTCAAAGCTGCCAAGCCCCTATTGGAAAACCCTATATAAGGTAATTCATCGTAAGGTTTGCTTTTCAGCAGGCTTTTATTAAAAAACCACACATGATTCCTATCAAATAGCTTTATTATTTTTGTTCTGTATCATTTGGCAAGTCATCATGGAAAGACCCACATTACAACAGCGTCTCCAAATTGTTCAGCTGTATTACGAAAATCAACGTTCTGTGAGAAATGTTTTTCGTTTTGACCGTATTGACCTACTGAAATCACTATTGCCAGCTTACATCAGTGGATGCTACTCGACCAGTTAGACCACATCCAGCACGTAGTGAAGAAACTATAGCAGCTATAGCTGGGAGTGTACGCGAAGACTGTGACGAATCGATTCGTCGTCGTTCTCAACAGCGTATTCGACAACTTGGCGTATTTTACGTGAGGATCTCGGCTTAAAAGCGTACAAAATTCAACTTGTGCAAGAATTGAAGCCATGCGACTTGAATTTGTGTCATATTTTTAGTGAATGGACTCTAGAAAAAGTCAATGAAAAACGGTGTTTTATACGTTAATAAACAAAATTGCCGTATTTAGGGTGATGAGCCACCCGAAGAGTTCCAAGAGCTACCATTACATCCATTAAACATATGGGCTAGTGGAATAATTGGTCCATATTTCTTCAAAAACAAGGCAAATCATAATGTTACCGTCAAAGGTAACTATTATTGCGCCATGTTAACGGCGCTAAGAGCCATACAGCGCGTGAAACATTGGACTTGTTGAGAAATCATTTTGGTGAGCACTTAATTTCACGTTTTGCTACTGTAAATTGGCCGCCTAGATCGTTCGAAATCACACCTTTGGACTATTTCCTCTGGGGATATGTAAAGTCTCAGGTCTTCGGGAATAAGCCAACAACGATTGACGCTTTGGAGGCCAACATTACTCGTGTTATCCGCGAGATACCAGTTACTGTGCTAGAACGAGTCGCCCAAAATTGGACGTTCTGAATGGACCACCTCAGACGTAGTCGTGGGCAACATTTACATGATATCATTTTCAATAAGTAAATGTCATGAATTGTTCTTTTAATCGAAAATAAAAATTTTAAGTTCACTTTCAAGTTTATGTGTTTCATTTTATATTATATATCAAACCTCACGATGAATCACCCTATACAATATATCCTTTGTGTATGTTTGTCTCTTGGAACACACTTTCGTGCTAACAAAGAAAGACGTACAGATTGGATTACCACAGCAATATTACGATTTTTTGTAGAATGATAAGTTTAAACTGGCAGTGCTTTCTTCCATCAGTCATTGTCATCGCTGTCTTCATCAATAAGAACTACCTTTAGTACAGGGGTGTTTTGCATCACTCAATCTCGGTGGGAGTTTATGAGTGCAAAACAATGCGATTTATGCCGTTTACTTGAGATAGTATTCGTAAAAAAAGGACCACGCTCTTATGATTCTTGTTTCATCTCGTTAAAATTACTGCACACAATGGCAGACCGAAGCGCCTTTTCGGCGCATAAAACTAAGTAAATTTCCAACCACCCACACACGCATACAATTGCAGTCATACACCACAGAATCTAAAAAAAACGAAAAAAAAAATATCCCTTGTGCACTTGGGAGTGCATGCGAGAGTGTGTGCAATATTATTAAATTTTTGCACCCCACGTGCTTGTACATTTAAATACATTTTTCTTACTTCTGTTGGCATTGCTGTTGCTGGATGTGGCACTCGGAAATAAGGGATGAAACAAATCCGTATCCGTAGCCTCTCTTGTTTATCACTTATGCCCTGAGATATTAATGCAGGAGTACACGGCACACAAACATTTGGTGGGCATTAATCTGTTTTTATTATTAATTCTGCCAAGGGATGAAGTTAGGTAGTACTGCTGGCGCCTGCGCTTAAAAATTATATTTATCCTGTTACAACAAGGGAGGCGGGGCATTCGAAGCCAATCATAATGCATCCAAATTATAAAATATGAATTGTTCTTCTCCCTTCTTTTGTGTTGGGTTATTCGTTTTTTCGTTATTCGTTTTCCTTCTGCGTACCTCAGCAAAAAAAGGAGAAAATAAAATCTCTGACAATTGTTGGGAAATTCATTTAGGACACGTGGGAACAGTGCTAGTGACGGCATTTGAGTGTTTTATGTGGGGTTGATGCAGGAACGTAGAAGGATAGTGCGTTCTTGCTTGGGAGATTTGCCAGTGTACTCGTACTTGACGGATGGGGCACAAGGAAATGAAAATGCATACTGGTGTTCGCAGTTCGAGGAAGATGTCAAATGTTGCAATGGAAGGTCGATTGACGGTTGGGTTGGGTACGTCGAGAACGTCATTGAGTGAGTACCTTGTGAAATCGATGCAAAAGTGCACCCTTAATACCCGTGGGTGGTGCCATTGTATGAGGTAATTTCTATAGACGGAAATGGTAAAGGTAGTTTGTGTACCTAAATTAGGTAATTACTGGTAAACAAATTTTCTGAAATAGAGGGCTTTACGTGGAAGGAGCATTTTGAAAGGCAGCGGATGAGGGTTTTTAGAAATTCGGATTTTTGCGGTCTGATTTAAGTTTATGCATTTAGTGTGCAGTAAAAATAGCGGCAATGTCCACCAGTTTTCATTGGGATGAAAGCTTATACATATTTGTGGCATAGAGCGTGAAGCTTTCTGCGTTTGTCAATGCCAAAATCCGATCATAGTGTAGTAATGCACTTCAAGAGCTGATTAATGTTTTTGGTTTCCTCTCGAAAATGTTTATTTAGCTCATCAGTTCTCTATAAGAGAATGTTATGGCTTTAGGGTGGCCCCTGCATTCTATTTTTTGCATCCTGAGGTAAGTAGGTACTTAGTTACTGTATTGGATGTGCATACATATTTGTTGGAGAACTGTTTTGTTGAAGCATGAAATCGGAACCAATAAGACACATGATCCTAGGAATACTTTTGACATTTTAGGGTGTTATTTTCCCTCCAGAACTATCAATTTGCCACTCGAAATGAAGAAGACATCAACATAACCATAAAATCGCCCAAATAGATTTAAGGAGGTTGGACACTCTAATAAGCGGGTGCCTCAACATTTTTTCTCCAGATGTAAACTCAACTGTGGTAATGGCTCAACCGAATTAAGAATGTGTCCTTTCAAAAAACTTTATCTTACTTTGTATGAGCATCAAACCAAAAGAAAAGGTGGTCAGGGTAAGAGAGACGTTTTTAGGCCTTCCAAAACCAACACAAAAGAATTTAATTCGTTAAAAGGTTATTCTTTAAGGAATATGAGAAACTATGCCTCATCCTCAATCTAAAAGTTCAAACACTTGAGAGCGCTTAAAATCTTACGGGACGAATTCATTTTCGCACTCATGTAGTAGCAAGAGTAACCAATGATCTCAATATACACTTAATCCGCTGATTCGATGGTATATCTGCCCTTCTTCCAAAATGTGTTTTCACGCTGGCAACACCATTAAAAACATAAAAGGAAAACAGCATTTGTCCAGCCTGTATCTAAAAAGGTGAATCTTTTTCCATCTCCTCCGACATACCCATTGTAATATACGTTCGTCCTTCTTTCCAAATTTATGGAAACTCTGATAAACTGTATGGTATCTCGATACACGAAAACGTTTTTGTAGTAATCCACTGGTGATCTGATGGTATGTCTCAACTAAAAGTGAGCCCATAGTCTATACCAATCTCACCAATCACCAAGTTGCACTTGATATTTCACAGACGTTGTGCTTGTGTGCCTCTGGACTCCGTTCTGTCTCTGCTACTCTTTTTGATTTTAATCAATCATCTCTTCCTTGCCACTTTCGACTGACTTTCCAGAAGGTGTGATACCTTTTCCGTCTGTTGAAAATTTTGATTTTCCCCATTGGCAGAGATTCCTGCTCATCTTCAATATATTCTGGCGATTGAATTACTCACAAATTTTTACTTTATCGTGACGCAATCTTAAAAGTGTTAGCTCGATTACCTCAATTGTGATTCTAATTCCCGATACAATGACTCTACTGCTATCGCGCATGCTCCAGCTACCGCATTCTTCACCTCGTTTTGTAACGTAAGCACGTTTCTAAATTTTTGTGAAACCGGCTTTTGAAATGTCGAGCCGAGTTTTTGCACTACTTTTCGGATTTCCTTAGAAGTTGTGCCACATTTGTCTGCGCTTAATTCTTTTTTTTTTTGGTTTATGACATTTTGAAATCATTATCACGAATTTAGCGGCCACAGATAGCTTCGCTTATTATAACAGCTGATGCCAGTTTCGCTCGCATTATTCCATCTATAGATGCTATTCTATCTGGGTTTACTTTAACGCGTGCACTCAAGAAGTAGGGTACTACAGTACCCTTAAAATGTTTGCTCACATAACGGATCAAGTAAAGTTGCGGATGAAAGAAAGAGAGGAACATGTACGTTGGTTTTAAATGTTTGAAGATTGTAATGACTAGGAAATAAACAGCTCGACATGGCATTTAAGTATATCTTGGAAAGAGTCATGATATTTCAATGTACGTTCGATTGGGTAAGAGTGTCAGTTAAAAAGACGAACCTTCTTAGACTTATTGGCGCATTAATGCCACGTTGATCTGTTATATTCCCACTCTTAGAACTAATTTGAGATAATAATAAAGTATAGAAAACTGTTAGCGTCTATATTTTCTATTATAGATAGCCTAAGTCATTGTAGAAGAAAGTGGTGTAATGTCTCTGTGGCCCGGCACCCATCCTAGGTGAAAGTTGAACTGCTTTACCATCTCCCTAAGAGATGATTGGCAGACAAAGGCGGTTTTAGAATTTAGTGAGACTCGATAGCCGCGTAACTATCCGAAAATATGCAGATATCCCTTGTAGATATCACGTTTTTCTTCAACCACGACAGGACTACTTTAATCGCGAATATTTCCGACTGGAACGCACTACCTTAAATTGGAAGATTTAAGTTATCTGTGTATCTGTGGATGGATTATCTTGGATCTATCTATATAGAAGTGAATTCACTTGTCATCCATGAAAGGATCTTCCTCCCAGAAAGGTCTAGAGGGGATGTTTACATGAAAATCTTTGTCAAAGCAATGTTTGGATATAGTGCAATCGATGTTCTCTGGAAAGATTCTTAATATGTTTAAAATATTTTCGTGGCACGTGCCACGTGAAACAGAATATCCATTGCCGCGTGGGGAGTATTGGGAAGGGTTTCGCTTACACACGGACATTCTATTCTTTGAATTCTGCTTAGTTTGCTGTAGTTGACTGGATTGTCTAAGACTGTCTACCAGACAACCACCTGGTAGGTGAGTACCGGTGGGTTATGCAGGTTGAAGGTCCCATTCGTCGCCAATGACTTTTTTACAAGAAAATACAGCTATTGTAGCTTTCTTGACTCTTTCTGGAATGTTAGGTTTCCAGTTTAGTCTTCTTGACAAGAAACTAAACTGATATCGTTGATTGAGGGAGGGTCTATGATTGGAATCTTATATTTCCTGGAAAAGAAGACAACATCAGTTGTCCACAGCGGGGTTAATCTGTAAAGATTTACTCGAAGAGTTCTTTAATGGAATTACCTGAGATGGCTGTAGCAACGTAGTCACCCTTTTACCACCCACTTTCAGGTATATAAGCAATTCATTAACCACTACTTTCCAGATAAGGGGAGAAAGGACATGCGGCGTACATTTGCTAATGCATCTCTTAGCAGAAGCCTCACCCAGTTTGGAGTTGATTATCCTGCTATTTAGCATAAGACTGATCAGCTCACCAAGTCAGTCGTCTACCTACAGAGTTGAAATCTTTTATGTTCAATATAGCGACCATTGTGTACAAGTACTCTCCATATTGTAGGGATCGTTCAATGTCATTTTGTGTAGAGCGGTTTCCACCGACTTTCCTTTACAGTAGGCATGTTGAGCCATTGACAAAAGTCGTGGATCGATTTGAGACCGTGTACGGATATCAATAAGTCGTTCTGGAGTTTTCAGAAGGAAACATGATAGACTTACATATATAGTAGGTCTAAGATCCGTAGGGACCATATTTTTTTCCGCTTTTGGGAATGAAAATTGCATTTACATTACATTACATGATATCCTCTAGCAGAGGAAGGATAATACTATATCTGAGGAGCTTTGTAGCTCGGCAGGTATTATTATATTCCGTTCGGACCAGCAGACTTGTATGGTTTGAAGCCTTGCAGCGTCAAGCAAGCAGTTTGTTTCTTTGTTTCTTGTAATCAGATCGTGAATTTAAGAGATGCAGTAGTCATGTTGTGGTTGCTACTGGCTGCGTATTGGGAGCTGCCTGGAAAGTGAGTGTTCAGTAGCAGGTTGAGTGATTCATCACTTGAGGTTGTCCAAGTGCCATGGTTTTTTTCTTTTTTCAAACAGCTAGGTATTACCATATATTCTTTGTAGAGAGCGCGATGCCTCAGAGGTTTCTGTTATTTTGTGACAGAATAATCTCCAGGTTGTCACTTTGCTTTTTTATATACCAGGTGTACCGGTATAAAGTGAGTGTCAAGATACAAATGTCTCGATAGGGAACATTTATTGTGAACGGGCCTTAATTTTTTTTTGTTTGTTTGCTATGACACCTGTCAAACATATTTAGTATACATCAAGTCATTGAGCAAACAACATCATATTTTTTTATCGCGTTAAAAATGTCGAATTTTGTACTAGAAAATAATGATTTGCGGAAAGCATTAATTTTTTGTTTTCATTAGAAGAAAAGTGCTGCAGAGTCGCATTGAATGCTTGACGAGTCATATGGTGATCATGCTCTATCAGAAGCAACGTGCAAAAGATGGTTTCAAGTTCAGAGATAACGATTTCGATGTGAGAAATCAAGAACGTGGAAGACCACCAAAAAAGTTTGAAGACGCCGAATTGCAAACAATATTGGATGAAGATGACACTTTGAGTCAATGTTGCACAACAAACAATTTCTGACCGTTTAAAAGCTATGGGAAAGATTCAAAAGTCTGGAAAATGGGTGCCACATGAATTGAATGCCAATCGAATTGTTGCTGGCGATGAAAAATCAATTTATTTTCAGGGACAAACATCAACTTCGACTGCAAAACCAGATCGATTGGGCAAGAAGACAATGCTGTGTGTCTGGTGGGACCAGAAAGTTGTGGTGTACCGCGAGCTCCTAAAACCTAGTCAAACCATTAATACAGATTGCTACCGAAAACAAATGATCAATTTGAACAATGCATTGATCGAAAAACGACCAGAATGGGCTAGAAGACACGGCAGGTAATTTTGCTCCATGACAGTGCACCTGAATACAAAGCAAAACTGGTTCAGGATACAACCAAAGCATTTGGCTGGGAGCTGCTACCCCACCCGCCGTATTCACAAGACTTGGCTCCTTCCGACTACCATTTATTTTCATCGATGGGACACGCATTAGCTGAGTAGCACTTCGAATCCTACGAGGAAGTCGAAAATTGGGTGACTTTTTGGTTTGCTTCAAAAGACGAAAAGTTAAATTGCCTGAAAGATTGGAAAAATATGTAGCTAGCAATGGCCAACACTTTGAATAAACGCACTTCATACCTGTACACCTGATATTTTGAGGTTGTTCTATGAGGGAGTTGTATGAGTTCTAATCAGTCACTTTTCTTATGCTTTTTGCTAGTTTGAAACGTTTTTTGCTAGCGTTTCTATTCGTAGTGCTGATGTCCACCGGTGCGGTTTTGAGGTTTTCAACCCTCTAGGTTGAGGTTAAACTGATGAGCATTTATAGCGAGATGGGTGTACGGTTAAAGGTTTGAAGAGGCAGAATGCTACTGACAATTTCAGTAGAGCACTGGTAGCGATAGAACAAGGTGAGACAGGGGACCTTTCGTCAGTGTTCGAGGTAGTCAACTTTATCATCATATATGAGTCTTATCGCATAATCGCATAATGATAAGATGATAAGATGAATCCTAACTAGGAGGTTGAGGGTGGTTTTAGGAGCACCTAAAAATTAAATGCTTTATATACGAGTATTGAGGCCAGTTCAGAGGGAGTGAAATAGTTTTTACATCGCTTGTCGAAACCTAGACATTTGGCAGCTTTTTTGGCGACATCGAACTTGTGGACATTCCAACGTAAGTTGTCATTGACACATATACCAAGAATATAGAGCTGTAATATGTTATCAGGTGCCGCTCTTGCATTTACTTATTTTCCATGAGCTTGTATATATTTTCCATTGCAACGTTCATATTCCCACTTGAATTCCTCGTCCGCTTAAAAGGTTAGGCCACTCTAGGAAATTCAAAAAATCAATTTTTTTATTACTTTCAATGGTCCCTTAGGACTTCAAAAATGATATCGAAAAGATTATGTGCGGAAAATATCTCGAAGTACTTGTTTTTCAAAGTATAGTACAATCCAGAGGCAGCGAGCCTCTTTTGAGCGAAACGGCCATGGTGCTCATGGCAAAAGGCTAAGGCTACAAATAGTTTGGCTGAGTAAAAACATAAGCCAGTTCTTCCAGTTAAAGTGTATGAAACTAACAAGTCAGTCTACGAAGAATTGGCCAGAGACGATCTCGGCGGTTATACTCAAAACTGTAATAAAAGTTTTAATACGACTGTGTGGGCATTGGCATCAAAATCTATTTCCAGTGGTAAAACTGCGTTCGATATAGTTATGGATATTGCAGTCTGCGTGTACAATGACGGGTTTGCTTCAATTTTGCACATAAAGAAAGCGATGGATTTGAAAATCGGCCCGAACAGCTACGAAATGTGGTTGAAGATTGTCAAATATCTGTCTGAAGCTACAGAAGGTTGGAGGATCGCATTAAAATCCATAACTTGAACAATTTTCATCTAATTCACTGCAAATTTTAACTAGATCTTTGGAAATATATTGTCTAAGTTCATTTGTTATTAACAATTTTCTGGCGATTTTTCTGTAAATTTTGAAAGTTTGAAGTGCGCCATTCGGCCAAAAATCAGTATATCAAAACAAGTCCTACGTACTTCTCTAGCTGTTGTTATGTACAATAAAAGAAAATTTAGTGATTCATCATAATTCAAAATTTACAGGTGCTGTTGGTACGGCTGTAGATCCTTTCGAAAAAGAGAGGTCATTTGGAAAAGGCTGCACAGCCGTCATTTTTAAATAAATTATTCCATAAAAGTTATGCTTTACAGTCAATCTTATGTACAATAAACCTTTACTTTTCCTGAAAAAAATTCCAAAGGAAGAGTATTGAGGCAGAACAATGTAAGAAAAGAAGATCCTGCATAACAAGAAATGGGCGAACAGAACATCTCAGCTCAAGGATATCGATGAAGCCCGAAATAGGTACATGTTTTTTCAGGAAATTTAAGAATTAAGCAACTGGCAGCTGGCTTAAACTTGAAATACAGGCTCTTTGACATAGTGAAGGAAACCTAGTTACGGAACCGCAGCGAATGATCGATATATTTCAGCAGCTACTTAATGAACATCAGGTAGAGGGAGTACTACGTCAAGAAAATAATCCACTTCAGTCGCAGCTCCAATGATTTACCTTTCTGTAATACACTAGTCGACACGTACTAATGTGGTTTATAGGTTGACACATCGACGGTACTATGGCTAATCCTGGAAAAGAACAACGAATTCCAAGTCGAGACTCATCAGCTCTTCATCGACTTCAAAGCTGCATATGACGGCATTCGTTGTCTTTAGCTCTATAAGGTGATGGGCAATTTTTGGTGGAAAACTCGTAATTTGGAAACAGTTCTTCCGAACTATCCCAGCATGTACTGACACAGATAGTGCGCAAAATGGGTGTTAAGTAAATGAGGACAAAATTAAGTACGTATTGTCAACAAACAAAACAGTATATCGCTACTGCTTCGGATAAAGTTAAAAAATTACTGACAATAGTAGGTTCAACGAGGTCAAAACGTGAACTTACTTCGGATTAAACATCAAATCCTCGAATGAGACCCTAATGGAGATGCAACAAAGATTTTCCCTATAAAACCAATGTTATTCGTACATCGATGTGGCAAAGGAAATGGACTTAATGCCCCTAACTCGGAAAACGAATTGCATGCTTCACTAAACATTAATAATTCCAGTTGCGCTATGATATATGTATGGAGCCGAACTCTACACGAAAAGCAGGAAAGCAACACTGTAGAAAGAAGACGTTAAATGGATAAAAGAAAATAAAGCAAAAATAAGTTGAAAAGTTTTGTCTCAACAATGCTCCTGCAAATATAATCTTCGAATCATAGCCCTGAGATTCGAGAAGACAATTAAGACCAAACTTCCGAGGATCCCAAGCGCCTAGTCTGGACAACTCAAATTGAGTGAAAGGCTACCATGTCTCAGGCAGAGATTGAAATTGAAAACATAAATTTCAGCACACATTGGTAGCATCTGCTAGCTTACGAAAAGGTAGGGTGATTTTTTGATTTTCTGAGAGCCGTGAATGAAAACGAACCAGAATATAAAACGTAGGCAATATTTTTTCTTTCATAAGACAAACGTTAAAGCTTTGTGCCAGGTCCATTTCGTTCTTTGACTTTTACTCCTTTCATCACACTGCTCTTTCAGCCAAGTTAACTTCAATTTTTCAGGGCGTTTGAATAAAATTTCGTAGAAGACTTTTAAGGTAACACCTAATTAATTAGACTTAATGCATGTCTCTGTGCATTTGACTTTTCAGTTGGTTGTCGAAATAATAAAAAAAAAAAAAAAAAAATTAAAAGAAGGAAAGCACAAAAAAAAAAAAAAATCTCATAATGCTAATTGCATGGTCCCAATGTCACATTTAAAATTATGAGTCATGCCTCTGAAAATCTCATCACCACCTACATTAGCACATGAATGAAGAGAAAGGCCTGCAAGGAAAAATGCAAAAAAGGAGAAAAAAAAAAAAAAATAAAAAAAATTGCAAAAAGATAAAATTATTTTCCACTGCATTTTCACTGAGTCGTGTCATGTGCAAATGAACACATTCAAGGTGGCACCACACCTTACTTCACCTACCATCAAGCAGTGCCTAGCTGCTAGGCTAAGCCTACTATACAAATCACACCAAGCCAACGGATATGTCCTGAACTCGCAGTTCCAGTAGCAATGCCAGAAACAGAACCAGCACCAGTTGCCAGAGCATGGAATACGAGTAGTATACAGAGCAGTTCTGACAATGTAAAATTAAAACATATTTCGTAATTAAACTCTTGACGCCATTGTTACTCGGGGCTCCCTGTACTCCTTCTTACATACATACATGGTGCCGCATCACATAATTTTTTCATTAAATTTTCTCAATGTGATGGTGACAGTGTTGTTGCAGAAGCTTTTCAACTGCAAGGGTGCAGGTACACTCGTAACAAGGCAAACAAGAACCTGTCGCAATTGCATGGCATTTGGAGAGGAGCTGACACATTACGTTTACACGTTGCCTCCTACAGAATGTTTGACGATAACAAGAAAATGACTACGACTATGACAACGAGTACGACAACCACTATGCCCACGACTACGACTACTAACATGACTTCGACTAAGGCTAGGATACTATGAGCCTGATGCTATTCATGTCATTCATTTGTACATCCTTTGTTGCAGTGGAAGGATGTGAAGGAAGGATTCCTTGCAGCATATTCCATTATCATTGCTGTACACCGTTTTATATGATGTTATTATGATGTTTAAAATTATTTTTTTTTTTATTTCTCGTTTCCACCCACCTTTGGATTTAGTTTCTTAGGGCTGACGGTAATGCTGCAAAGCAAGATTCCATTACCACCATCACCACCATCACCACCATCACCAGTACCATCACCTCTTTTCTGTTGGTTGTTCATAGTCGTTTTGTGATTTCATTTTCCTCGGGAAACAAAAAAGCAAGCTCGTCCTTACTTTATTATTGTGATTATGATTATTTTCCTTTATGCAATGTTTTGATTAATTTTTGCCTTCATGATCCTTCATAATGGCTGGCGTTGTTGTACTCGTATTCTGGGCTATGGCAATTGCTCGATGACAGAATGGAGCACACCCACTCTCCCCGCCTACGGGTTTGGGGCGCGAACTACAATATATACGACTACGACTACGACTACGACTACGAGTGTAGCAACAACCGAGAAGTATCGTAAAATTTTGTTTGCTTATTGTTATGGGATTTCTGTGATTTCATTCCTTGCTGCCTTGTTTTTTTTTCTTTTTTTTTCTACTCTGTTTGTGAACTCTTTCGCTTCGTCCCTGTGATGGGTTGTTATTGCATTTTTTTTCTGATTTTGTATTCTCATTTCTGCACTTGGTATTGTTTTGCATTAGGAAGCATGATGGACGAAGATTTCGACTGGGAGATCTTCTACCCAGCCCTTCGTATGATTTGATTTGTTATACTGTTACTGAAGTACGAATACGTATACAGTGGCGGCAAAGATTTTATCATCACTTGCTGGACTTAGTTTATATTACCAACATGGTTCTACACATTGTTTTGAAGATTCAATTTGAGGCATCTTCTCTAACTACTTGTAGGTATACCACCTATTCCATTACTTCATCTCGGCTGCTGAAACGCGTTCTCCTTAGTGGGAACAGAAAGAAGTCACAGGGAGCCAAATTAGGTGAATTCGGTGGCTGTTAAATGGTATTTAATGCATTTTTCGTCAAAAAAGTACGAATAATGATGACACTGTGCGACGGTGCGTTATCATGGTGCAAAATCCACGAGTTTTCTGCCTACAATTCTGTTCTCTTTCGGCGAATTGCTTACTGCAAACGTCTCATAACGGTCAAATAATATTCTTTGTTTACTGTCTGGCCTTCTTGCAAAAATTCATGATGCACTACACCGTTGTAATCCATGAAAACCGTGAGCATTTCCTTCTTTTTTGACGGAAAACGACGTGTTTTTTAGGTGAACGCCATTCACTTGCCTGATGTCTGGATTGCGTGTCGTACTCATAAACCCACGTCTCGTCTCCAGTAATGATCCTTTTGATGAATGTGGGATCAGATTCAGCCTCGCAAATCATCTCTTTTGCGACGTCAACACGGTCTCTTTTTTTGCATGAAATTGAGGTCTTTTGGCAACAACTTTGTTGCTACACGACGGAAATCCAAATCATTAACCAAAATGTCTTGGACGGATCCATAGGCAATGTTCAAATCCTCCGCTATCTCTCTGATGGTTAATTTGCTGTTATTGATGTCGATAATCTGCCACTGCGTTCATCATCTTCGATTGACTCATAAACGATTGACTTTTCAACGACCGTTTTCTTTAGAGAATCGTTGCCGAAACCCTTTTCCAACATTTCCAACGTTCGCGCACTATTAAATCCGTTTTTTACGCAAAATTTAATACAAGTTCGTTGTTGCAAACTCAAATCCATTTCCAAAATTCTAAAAAATCGCCAACACACACAGAGATAAATGTATACTTGGCTACGTAACTTTTGTAAATGTGACGCTAAGATTTAGAGGAAATGTCAACAACAGATGTACCAACTTAACAAAAAAAAAAAAAAAAGCAGAACTCAATTCGGAACAATGGGAGTGCCATACGTTGGTTATTTATGATCAAGGTAGTATGAAGAAGCTCACTAACCTTTAGACCCATTGAAGGGATGAAATTCTTTGCGTACATGTTTGTTTTTTTTTTATATATACATCACAATCCTGCACTCAAATCCTGTCATTCTTGAGGGGTATATTCCTACAGCTCTGGAGAGTACAGCCACTTAATTAATTTTCGCCCATCTTATCTGGAGATAATTTGATTGTTTCTTTAATATCTGGCATCATTCCTACTTAGAGCGGGTTGACACGAATTTTTCTTTTTAAGATTAAAATTCATAGGTTCAAGGCTACTCTAGGCTGGGTGGATTAATGGGAAAATTTGTGCGACGATTGATCGGGCCACTGCTGACACCCATAAGAACAGAAATCAAGTTTGTAGCGTAGTTCTTGTTCTTCCTCCCGGTGGGGGACCCCTCACTCAATTATCAAGGCTTTATCCGTTAAGAAAATTGTCTAATTAAAAAGCGAGGGCAGAGCAATTACTGGTCTTAGCGTAACGGTTTTCTGTACTTAACTTCGCTGAAAGTTGCTACAATTTGACTAGTTACAAGCTCCCGGTTATAGGACTTGAAACATGGTTTTAATGGTATCGATGTAAATGGATTGAAAATTTTTATGTTTTAATATAAGATCACTGCGCTTACATTGGAATACGTTCTTGTTATATACAACCCATTTTAAAAATGAATTAAAAATAATTGTTTTAGTAGAAACAAATATAAAGGATGAAGAAAAGAAATTTCATTAACTCGAAGGATTCGAACAAGAAGTTATAAATCAAAATAACAGAAGAGGAGGAGGAATAATGATGTTTATAAGAAGTTATTTATCACATAAACCTAAAGATAAGCCAACAGTATCCTAAGAGAATATTCAAATTCAATATTCAGAGGGAAGCAATACAACGAATGTTATTGGAATTTATAGACCACCAGGCTTCAGCAAAGCGGCGTTTTGTGAAGAATTTGGAAATAAATTTGATCAAATAAGAAAAAATGAAAATATTATTGTAATGGGATGTATAAATATTAATTTAAAAGACTTTAACTCGAATTATGTCAAAGACTATACTGAAATGCTAGCATCAAAGATATTAATGAATGTTATTACTGAAAACACAAGAATAGATCCTAAGAACGGCACAAAATCATTAATCGACCATGCTCTTGTTAGCAGAATTGACAATCAAATTGATTCAGCTATAATAGAAAGCGATATCACCGATCATTACCCAATTCTTTTTAATGAGAAATATGAAATGCCAAAAAAATCCAACTTTATCTTATGTGTGTACCTCAAAAGTCAGTCAGCTTATTCGTGAAGAAGATTGGAAAACTGTACTAGAAGAAGAAGATATCGAGAGAATGTACAATAAATTGCTTGATAAATTGACAAAATATTTACTGAATGTCAATTATAGAGAAAATTAATCCACAAATGCAATACAATAACATCAAATACATCATTGAGATACAAAAGATTTTAGAATCACTTGGAGAAGATAAGTCGCCTGGAGTTGAGAAGTTGGAGAAGTCGATGAACGTCCTGGGCAGCCAAAAAAGTTTGAAGATGAAGAACTCTAAGCATTACTCTATGAAGATTGTTGCCAAACACAAGAAGAGCTCACAGAATCTTTGGGTGTCACTCAAGCAGCCATTTCAAAACGTTTTAAGGCAGCTGGATATATTCAAAAACAAGGAAATTGGGTTCCACATGAACTCAAGCCGAGGTGGCTTGAGGCGGTTTTGCATGTCCGAAATGCTGCTGGAACGCCACAGAAGGAAGTCATTTTTGCATCGGATTGTTACTGGTGATGAAAAATGGATCCATTACGATAACCCCAAGCGCAAAAAATCATATGTGAAACCCGGCCAACCAGCCAAATCAACGGCAAAGCCGAATATCCATGGATCAGATGGGTGTGCTGTATTATGAGATGCTAAAACCGGGTGAAACCATCAATGGACAACGCTACCGAACACAATTAATCCGTATGAAGAGAGCAGTAGCCGAAAAATGCACGGAATATGCGACCAGACACGAGGCAATAATTTTCCATCATGACAACGCTCGGCCCCACGTTACTATTCCGGTTAAGGACTATTTGGAAAACAGTGGATGGGAGATCTAACCCCACCCGCTTTATAGCCCAGACCTTGCCTCTTCTGACTGCCATTTGTTCCGGTCGATGCAGAAGGGCTAACAGGATTTCAGTAAGGCATTTGATACATTGAATTACTCTTATCTTATACAAGCACTAAAAAGGATTGGGATACGTGGTAAAATTTATGATTGGATGACTGACTACCTTCAGCACAGAACTTTTGGTGTTAAGATCAAAGATGCTTTCAGCGAGAAAAAGACAATGAAATTTGAAGTTCCACAGGGGTGAAAGTTAGGGCCGATTCTCTTCGTACTATATACAAATGAGTTATTACGAATTTTTAAACAAAGTATACCATTCGCCTTTGCCGATGATACTGCAATTGTAGTACGTCATAGATCTCTGGATACAGTAATAAGGGTGATACAAGAAGAATTTAACTTGGCTGTGAGATGGTGTCATGATAACGGGTTAATTATTAACGCTTCTAAAACAAAAATGATGCACATTAGAAGTCCACACTTCAAGTCAACAGAACAGCGGATTTATCTAGACAATTACGATTGCCCCGACAGTACAAAGAATTGCATTGAGTTAGTTGACAAATATATATATTTGGGTGTTGTAATAGACTGTCATTTTCTCTGGGATAGGCACATTGACAAACTTAGAATAGATCTCAAGAGAACTTTATTTGCCATTTCTCATTTGAAGTACCATGCTTCCAAAGAGGTCTTAAAGCAGGTGTATTATGCTCTTATAGAATCGAAGATACGATATGGAATAATGGCTTGGGGTAGTGCAGCTAAAACACACATTTTCAAAATACAAAAACTACAAAACACAGCTGTTAAACACATAAATGGTATAACACAACGAGGAAATGGAGAAAAATTCAAAATTCTTCGGATAGAGGATATATTTAAGATGACCACCTCTATTGAATACTTTGATGATAACCGATTTACACAACCGATACAGCATCAAGTCAACACCAGAAGACGTGCCCAAGGAATGCTACAAACTCCCAGAAACTATAATAACTACGGTAGACGCAAACTTCAATATACTGTTCCTATAATAATCAACGAATTACCTCACCAAATTTTAAATATTGTTAACTTTAGAAAAAGAAAAAAACTTGTTAAAACTTTTTTATTAAGCTTGAACTCAAGCAACTACGTGTAACTTCAAAATTAACTTTGAACTAAATTTTAAAACTAATCACAGTTATAACTTTGCTCACTTTATTATGTAATTTGCAATGAAACATAATTTTCTGCAGACAAGCTACGGCTTCGCAGATACTTATATAATTGTAAATAAAAAAAAAAAACACGGTACTGTGGGAGTCAGGAGCTCCTTTACTTGTTGAGGTAGGCCCCCCTGTGGGAGCTTCATAGTGGCTGTGGTTTTTCTAGTTTGTTTCGATCCGATGTTGAGTTGCAATAAGTACTGGGTGTTGTAATCTTAAAATCAGCAAGGGGTTTTATGGGAGATCGGCTACGACTCATACCTTGTGCTTCCAACACAAGTTCTGCTTTAATATCAAGGGACTGATAGAGAGCGATGGCAATGTGTATCCTTTCTCTCATGAGTGTTTGGACATTCAATGGAATTAAGATATATATTTGTCAGCAGTTCACTTGAAAAAAAAAAAAAATAAAATGTAGCAAACTAACTTATAGCATAGGATGACAACCAATCCATTGTTGACAATTCTGGCTAACGGTTGAAGAACAAAACGTTACGATACGCAGCTACAACTTCGAGTTGTGACTTTATCAGCCTTGGTTTCGATATCAACTTCGACAATGACACCAAATACCATACGTACAAAACACTGATCATCTCAGTGTAATCTCGGGCGCTTCGAGATAAAAGTTCTTCATGTAGTTCTCGGTCTCGTTTATATCAATAGAGAATGCAGGAGAACAGCGAGAGCTAAATTCACAGAATTTACAGCGTTAACCAATGTCGTCAGAAAAGCTCGGTTAACATTGTGATTCCAATGCAGTAGAGGACCACATGTGGAAGGGTACCTTAGCTAACTTTGTGTGTGCAGTTGGTAGCAGCTGGCAAAATAACACTCTAGCCAGAGGCATGTTAACTGAGAATCTAGATGACCCCGGACTGTAACGCAATCTAAGTGAGTAAGTAAGTAATTATATGGAAATGAGCACAAAATGCAAGTTCCGTGAAAAGTGACCTAATTAACTAAGTAACAGTTCACATTTAATGATCATTGCATTTCTCCGGTTGATGTAATGGTTGAACTTAATTAAGAAACCATCAATAGGTTCGGTAAGTAATTAAATGCGATTGGAGAAGCCAGAGTATACAGAAAGCGAGACTACGAAGATCACCTGAAAGAAATATCGAATTTCTGCTGAAATACCTTTTATTACTTTTAATGATTCCTGTGGGTAACAAACTGATCGTTTTGGCCTTTTGTGCATGGGAGATGAACTTCTCAATGAAGTTGTCTTCACAATCTCTATATACATGTTCCTTTGAGATAAGATTTCACTTAAAAGTTGTTGGGATGATTTTGTTTAAGAAAAATTGGATTTTTTGTGTGAATTTGTCGGTTAATTTCTAATTACTTCAAGTGCAACTGTAGGAAGTATAGTATTGGTTCAATGTTAGAAAAATAAACAGTAGCAGCTTGATTTTAGCCCTTCAAGCTTTGTTTTTCAGACTTTAGATAGCATACCTTCTGGTTAAAAAGCACCCGGGATTCTTCAATAAAATGAAAAAGGTTTGCAAGAAATACACATATTCAAACACTTCCTTCAATATTCAAAACACTTTTCATAGGCCGATTTTGGAATCGCATTCAGCTCCTTCTTCGAATTCTCCTTTATTGCCTCATTCGTATCAAAATGCTTTCCGCAAAGTGGTTACTTGAGTCGTAGAATTGGGAAAAAATCACAAGGAGCCAGGAGCCAAGGAGCTTGCGGAACGGTATGAACGTTGTTTTTAATCAAATAGCCGCCTACAGGATTCAATATTCTCAGTACAAATCGCGCTTTAACTCTGCATCGATCCGAACGAAACACCAAGATCTACTGCTATCTCCCTGTTGCTTACACGACGAGGACAACTTTCTTAAATTTTTCGATGTTTATGCTAGTCATACTGTTGAATGGACGACCGAAACGAGACAGATCATCAACCGCAGCACGGCCCGCTTTAAACTTTTTGAGTGGTACGCTTGTATTTTCGACTTTGCCGAGTCACCGTAGGATCCCGTGATTTTGTTAGGAACACAAGATTTCAGGCAAGCTCTTTGCTCAACTAACAACCAACACTGACTTATTTACAAAGCTATTATTAAAAAACTGACAAATGGCACTCAAACAGATATTTGAGCGCCAGATAATAGATGTGCCAACTTAATAAAAAAGTTTTTGACAATATCTCAAGCGCGGTTTGTTTGAATGGAGGTGGCCTCAGGCAGAGGGTCGCGGGTTCGAATTCCGTGCGAGGCAATTTCCTGAAAAAGTCTTTTCATAGAATCTGTATGTAGTTATATGAAAATCCCGTCTGCGTCAACTCCAAATAAGGCATAGCACTGATGTTGGAGAGGTTGCAGGCTGGGCTTGATGTAACGAACTAACAACTAGCACGTACTGAGACCCACTGGTTGAGGATGCACTGGCTTCAGTTTAACAACCATCTCTGGGAAAAATATAGAAACCTAATAGGTACACCTGAGTTTCAAATTACTACACCACCCGACTGCGCCCTGGAGAATTATAATTATAAAAAAAAAGATAATTCTGAGCACTTTTTAATCAGAAGGTACTTTCAGTCGACAATGCTTTCTAAAAGAATCACTTTAGATCACTTTGGAAATAGCTTGGTTATTTGGACTTAGAATCTCTGCATTAGTAAAAGATTGGGTGAATGCGTATTTGGGAATTTTATTCTCCCAAACGTTCCTTTATTTCCTGCTACTAATACGATATCAGGAATGAACCATCAGGGCTAGTCACCGAATGTTGTGTTATATGTATGTTACAGTCGTCTCATGTTAATTCAAACCAGCGATAATTCGAAGTGATCACAAGTTCCCTAGAAAATCTCTTTATATAGGGTTTTGTGAACGCACTCTTTCACTAATCATCAAACTGTCACTGTCAATTTATTCAGTAAACTCAACAATCATTCAACAATCATCTTCAGTGACGAAGCTCATTTTTGGCTCAATGGGTTCGTCAATAAGCAAAATATGCGTTATTGGTCGGGTGAAAACCCACATTTGCTTCATGAATCACCACTTCATCCACAAAAAATAACTGTTTGGTGCGGTTTGCATGCCGGCGGCGTTATTGGGCCATATTTTTTCGTCGACGATGACGATCGTCACGTTACAGGATGGTGCCACAAGCCACACAGCACACGCTTTAATCGATTTATTGAAGAGTAAAGTATGGTGAGCGTGTTATCTCAAGACATGGGCCAGTCGATTGGCCTCCTCGTTCGTCCGATTTAACGCCCCTTGACTATTTTCTGTGGGGCTACGTTAAGTCATTGGTTTATGCCAACACGCCGACAACGTTGAAAGATCTCAGATCCAACATTGAACGTGAAATGGCAGGCGTTTCGGCCGAAATGTGTGGCCGAGTCGTTGAAAATTGGGTCCAACGAAAACTAATAAAGTTTTTGAAATATCTCAAATGGTTTGCCTTTTATTTTTTAAAAAAAGTTGTCAAGTCGTTATTAGAAAACCCTCTATTTCGAAAAAAATCCACACATTTTCAAGCAGTTCGTTATTTGAACAAAAAAAATCATCGCTACGTAAAAAAACGACGCGTTAATTCGATCTCATAGGCTTTCAAACACTTGACAGTTTAAAGTTACCAGAATGTATAGAGATACATTTTAAGGCGGGTTCAAACTTGTATCATTGTTGCACGAGCATTTTTATGTGTATTGTGTCAACACTTCCATTTGGTGTTTAGTTTAAGCTTTCGTTGGTTACAGATTAAAAGTTTGTGTTTATGAGTGAAAAATTGGTTGGAGGTGGGGAGAAAAGTGATGTCGCAAAAGAACTTAAGATTTCTCTGAGTACACTCTCAACCATAATAAAGCACAAGGAGAAGATTTATGCTACTCAAACTACTGGAGTAAGGAAAAGGACTACTAAAGGCGAATTTCCACGCCTGGAAGAAAGCCTGGTATTTGGCTAAGACAGAGTAGAAGACAAAAAATTTCTATTAGCGGAAACTTATTAAAAGAAAAAGCAAAACAGTTTGCGTCTACTTTAAGCATCAAACACTTTGCGGCAAGTGAAGAATGGCTTACAAATTTCAAGAAGAGAAATGGAGTTGTATGCAAAAAGTTTGTGGGGAAAGTGGAAGTGTTAATATAATGATGCAGTTTGCTTAGATTGGCACGGCAAGTTGAAGACTTTGATAGAAAACTATGATGCCCGAGACTTTTTAAATACTGATGAAACTGGCCTCTTTTTCAAAATGTAGTTGCCTTCGATTGCGATACACTGATTGAAACGATTTTTCAATCTTTCGATACCAGTTTTGTAGTACGATTTCGGTTTAGCCTTAAAATAGGCCTCTGTTTCGGCGATTACTTCTTCATCGGTCTTAAATCTCTTTCCGGCGAGCATTCTTTTGAGGTCTGCGAACAGGAAATAGTCGCTGGAGGCCAAATCTTTAGAATACGGTGGGTGGGGAAGCAATTCGTAGCCGAATTCATTCAATTTTGCCATCGTTTTCATCGACTAGTGACACGGTGCATTATCTTGATGAAACAGCACTTTCTTTTTCTTCAAATGCGGCCGTTTTTCTGTGATTTCGTCCTTCAAACGCTCCAACAACGCAATGTAATAGTCGCTGTTGATAGTCTGCCCCTTTTGAAGATAGTCGATGAAAATTATTCGCTTTGGACGAGGTTCGTCGCTTGCTCGCCACTTTCGCATGTCCAAATATTCGTGTTTGATATATCCAACACGCTTTTTTGATATCTTCAGAGCCTCGGCTATCTCGATCAACTTCACTTTACGGTCATTCGTAATCATTTTGTTCACTTTTTTGATGTTTTCATTTGAAACAGCCTCTTTTGGACGTCCACTGCGTTCTTCTTCGGTGCTTGTATGACCACTTTTAAATTTTTCAATCCACTTGCGAATGGTTCGTTCGGCTGGTGCAGATTTCGGGTAACACTTATCAAGCTATTTTTTTGCTTCAGGCGCATTTTTTCCTATCAAAAAGCAATGATAAATCAACACACGAAATTGCTTTGAATCCATTTTTTTCACAATAATAAAAGTTACTTCACTCACAACGCTATATCTCGAGAACTAATCGTCCGACAGCTGTCAAATTCATACACGTGTATGGTGCTCTCTCTTAGAAACGGACTTTTCAGCCCATGTATTACTTTCAAAGATGAAAAATGTCATTAGGAAAACATAGGAATGAGAGATTGTGAGTTTTACTTGCAGCAAATATGGACGGATCGAAAAAATTGAAGCCCTTAGTGATAGGAAAAGCAATGATGCCGCGATGTTTTAAAGGAGTGGAATCGTTTCGTACTGCTTATCGTGCCTACCAAAAAAATATTATGACCACAGAACTTTTTAACGATTGCCTTTTAACAGTTAACATGGAGATGAAACAACAAAAGCGAAAAATGCTACTCTTCTTAGACAATTGCACTGTTCACAATGTTTCCCCTACATTGTCCAATGTAAAACTCTACTTCTTTCCGCCGAATTCTACTTCCAAATTGCAACCACTGGACCAAGGCATCATCCAAAATTTTAAGACGTTCTATTGCAAAGAATATGTTAAGCTCTTTTCAGAATCTCTCGACAATCAGCTAACTGCGAATATCACGGTCCTGACGGCTATTTTACTGATTGACAAGGCATCGAGAGTTGTAGCACTACTAGCGATTCTCAACTGCTTCATAACATCCAATTTCATAAAAGAAGATCAGGAAAATCAGGCTATAATTACGGAAGATGAAGAAGCAACAATAGTACCACACCAGCGGTGTGAGTTTTTATGACTTTGTTCGGGTGGATGAAGATGCTGCTGTCTCGGGTTCTCTAACCGATGGCGAAATTTTATCTGCTACAGATACAAATGAAATAAGCAACGATGAAGATGAGGTAGATACTTCAGAGTCTTTGGCAGAGGTGTCAGTAAAGGAAGCAAGAGCCTCATTCGACACATAACAAAGCTTCTGTCTACAAAACAACACTGATGAAACAGCATTTCAGGAACTATTACTTATAAAGCAGTTAATAAATAATAATTGATTATTACTCAATAATTAGAACTTTCATATTTTTTCTCTTGAAACTTTCGAACAACGATAATTCGTAATATTTTAAAAGTCCTTAGAGTTACGAAATAAGGAGTGTCCACTGTAATAGCATACGATGTCCCACTTTATGATAGTATCTTCTGTCTTTTCAGCCAAAGTTTTGCTTATCATATCTTATCCCATAGTGTACTTTTTTTCACACTGTATTCATCTTCAAGTCCAGATATCTCAACTGTTAAAGCTGCAACCATTTGGAATCTTGTTCCTTAGTGTACCTCTGGTTACTCGCTGATAGATACATATGTTTTGTACTTTTACTCTCTTAGTAACAGTGATCTTCGGTTACGAACATATTTTTCACAGATTATTGGTTTTCTTCCCGAAATAAGATGGTTAAAAGTTAAGGTACCCTTTGGACAATGCAGCATTACAAAGCCTGTTGGTGTTGTACATGGGACTAGTAGGCATGTCTGTGCGATTGCTACTTCTGTAGTATGAATCCATACTTGAGGTATATCTTTTCCATGGTTTTCGGTTTAAAGCTAAGGCCTACATTAGATCCATGAACGTTTCAAGATGGCTTTCTAAAAGGACGGTCACTTATCCCAGATGACAAAGAGTACTTACCGCTATCCGATCATTTTATTTCGGTCAACCTCAAGAAGTTTATCTTGCTTCGCATGAATTTTCTCTCTTGTTTTATGAATATGACATTCTGACGACCTTCTTCTTGTACCGAGACGTACGATTTGTTGGTGCAAAGTTAATAGACACTTATCCTCTTATATAAGGCTCGCTACACGCGTCTGCTTCATTTCGCCATCTCCGAAGAAATCTCCAGATCTAGTAGAGCTGTGATGTGATGCGGGCACTGGTCGAAAGTACTGACTTGCAAGGGTTCATTCTGAAGATGTGAATATAATGTCATATGGGAAAATACTGTAAACGAACTTGATTTTAGGTTAACTTAAGTTAGGTTACCTACTGCGCATATGGTATATAGGCGTAACTAGCAAAGTGTCAGTCCTAAAATATGCTAAAATCCATATACGAATACGACAGTTTACAAACATATTCCTTCGTTAGTCTTCGTTCAAATTTCGTCAGAACATCATCGTCAGGACTGCATCAAAAGACCCTCAAAGAAGGGTTGGATGGGAGCAAAGTATAACCTAAAAAAAAAGTTCTATGACTGTTTCAACACTAATAGAGTCTATTCCACTAGAACGCTAGGACGCAGAAGAGTTAATGTCTATCAGCTTCAACGAGAGCTGCATCAATAAATGTCCAAAAGCTAAGGCACCCCACTACTGAAGGGAAACAAAAAGTTTCTCTTTATTTTCAAAAGAACCACACAACTTTTACAAAAACCTAGAAGTTAGATGCAGATATAGGCCTGATTTATGAAATCAAAATCATCAGCTTGAAGGACGGCATCAAAAGCCTTAATTTTGTGTCAAAACATTCTGTATCTACACGAATTAAGCGAAACAATTTGAAAGGACCGAATTTTCATATGTGTGTCACAAACCGTGCTTGCTGGAAAAGATAGGTCATGCCTTGTTGTTGGTTGGACTGCAAGGATCTAATGTGCTATGAGCTGCTTAAGTAACTGATCGTTATTGTATTTGATTTTATATTTTAAAATAGTCTCTCACCACCACAGAAAACCGTCCAAATAATTCCTGAGTTGGGTTGGGAAATTTCCGAATAAATTACTTTCTTAAAAAGATGCAGTTTCAGGCTTAGTCTGTAATACCAGTTACTGACGTGTGAAGGTCTTGCGATTTTTTGCCTGATGATGATCTGAGTTGGATTTCTTCAGGGTAAGAAAGATTTAGGCATCGTTTAGGTCGCTTCGTGAAGTCGCACAGTTGAGTGAACTTTTAATGGAGTATTCAGGTGGTTTTCGCTGTGAAGTATTTTGAAGGCGAACTTAATTTGTCAAAAACGTTCTTAGATTTATCCACATAGTAACTGGGGTGAGGGTGAAGGCGTTTGGCTTAACTTGTTCTTAAGCATTGATTGGGGATCACTTTTGAAGGTTTTGCTTTCTTTGTCAGACTATTATCGAACGACTTCTTGCGCATTTTAGTGGTAATGCTTTGTCTCTCCTGTCCTGGTCATTTTCTATATTTGTTTGTGTTCATAATATCATGCGGCATTGCCGCAGAAAGTGAACTGTGATCCTCCTTCTGATAACTGAACTTGAGCAGCTAGAACACCCACTTAAACCAGAGTCTCACATTCAACTTAAGACGTCCTTTTCCTCGTTAAGGGATGTTATGTGAAATAAAAAATTTGAATTTGAACGATGGAAGTTCCAGGAACAGATGGTATCAAATGGTCCGTTTTAAATGTTTCTCGTATAGTCAGCTAATATTTGCAAATTTGTCAACCTGAGATTGATCCACATGTCGGTTCATATTTGAAGGTGGTTGTGATCCATAACCGTGATGATATTCCGAGAACTTTTAAATGATACTGCCAATAGCTGTAGACTCTGCATAATGCGTGGTTGGTATCTGTTGTCGGTTGTGGTAAGGGATGAGGCCATTAAATTCGCTATTGCTTCCTTTGACGATCCCAAACCACCTAGAATGGTATGTGCCAGACGTTTATATTTATGCCACAAAAAGGTATAGATCAGCTGCTGGTTTCTGTTGAAAGTGTGCATTTGTTTCATACCTCAATAAACAAAAAGTGAGAGTAGCGTTAGATAAAAGCAATGCTGGTGTATAAGATTCTGATTGCGGAAGTTGACTGCGGCCAATAAGTGATGGCGGGGATATGCAGCGGTTTCTCGTAAAGTAGCGTTCTAAATCCAATTCTCTGTTGCATTTTGAGTGGCTCACTGCTTATCTTATTGAATTCAGATGAATATGCCCAGACACATGAAGAGGATATAGCTGTAATGTCTGTTGGATAATCTGTTTTTAAACGTAGGCAACCGGAGACGTGACTTACAATTGATGCACAGGAAATAGTTTTTCAGTCAATATTCTCAAAGCTGAGGTTATCCTTACTGATTTGACTTCTGGTACTTTAAGGCATCACTATACGTTTTTCTTTAATCTTGCTCTAGCACATATAGTGCGAAAAGCCGGCGTTAATACAGAAGGCGCTATATTTAATAAATCCATTCAGTTGCTGGGCTATGCGATATCGATATCAACGTCATCGCCCATTTCCAGCATGCCATTATTGAGGCTTTTACTGGTATAGAAGAACAAGCCAAACGAGTTGTTCTCATGATATCTTGCGGCAAATATCAACTCCACAAATGACACCCTAGTGGAGATTCGACGAAGAACAACCTTAGGCAACTACTACTACTTCGGTTTATTCAAATAACTAGGGTCCAAACTCCTTAATCGAAGGTTCCAAATCATGCTCTACAAACTTGCTTTATGGAGCTGAATGCTGGACGATAAGCAAGATAGCGGAGCAGATCTTGGGATCCTTCGAAAGAAAAGTTCAACGCCCTGTCTGCGAGGAGGACGAATGGAGCAGAAGATACGAGTATAACCGTGAATTCTTCGAGCTGTATAAATAAGTAAATGTAGTCCGGAAGACAAAAATCTGTCGACTGCACTGGCTCGACCACATCTTTCATTCTCCCTTGATCCCATTTTTCGAAAAACTTCACACATGCTGGGGCATTATAAGTGTATTCACTCCCACTTGGGTGTAAAGTTCTTAAAAAAATAAATAAAATAAAATGAGCGAGAATGCTTCAGCTAAGATAATCTTCGAATCCGGAGTAATCGCGGAGCCAGAAGACTTGGCTTAGTAAATTGGAAGCAACGTGCCCGGGACCGTGAAGAATAGCCCAGGCTCAGATTCTCCAAGGGTCGCTGCAATTATGCCTTTTTCCGCATTGTTATATATTTGGATTTCATCCTGGATAGCAGATTTCTTTTGATAAAATCCCATATCATGGGAGGCATTCTGAAAATCATCCTCTGTTTAAAGAGAAGTGATCTTTAGGATAACACGCACTGGAGTTTTTTCCTGTTTCGGAAAAAGATACAAAATCGGCTTTCCCTGTGCAAAAGAATCTGGGACAAGAAAGGAATGTAATTCGGCTTTCTCATAAGATTCTAAAACTGGTTTAAGAGGCGGGCTGGTGACTTTCCGGAGGACGACAACATTAGATTTCACATCTCGTTAAAAAAAAACCTGACTGTAACGAAATATTTTCCGGAGAACCGGTGGTGAAGAAGAAGCATCTGCATCTGAAACAACAGGTAAGCTGTGCTTAAGCCTTTGGCCAACCCTTTCACGACTTTCAAGCTAGTTTGCGAATACAACACTCGAAAGGCTGAATTCACTGAGTCGTCTTTCGGTCCCAGGGCATAATAGGACTATGGGAAGTAAAATCTTTGATGAACATGCTAGGTATGTCAGGACCACGACTGTGTTAGGAATGCTTGGGCTTAGCATGTTTGCAGATAGCATGACTCTCTAAGTTGCCACCAGATTAAATGAATGTTTCCCAACGTCTCTAAAAGGTGAGTGACCTTCATACTATTCCTCAGTAGGAAAGACCGCAGGCTGCTTACAAGCGCTGTGATGGATCACTATCCTTTTGCTAAGCAGTTAAGTATGCTGGGCATAAGTGTCAAACAGTGCAGGTATTCTGCGCTGATATGGTTGTCGGTATTGTATGCATCTTATTACTCAAAAGCTTACAAAAACATAGAAATTTCAGTAAAATGATAACTGTACCCATTGAATGGACTAGTTCTTTGAATGTTCCATTTCGACAGAAAAAAATAATACGCGTAAAGAAGCGAAGTCAGTCCGGAGTCGTTACGTACTACTTTAAAAAAATATTTTGCACAACTTTAAAAAGCAATGGGCTCCGTACACCAAATTAAACATCGAATTCCCATTCTTTTTACTTTTGTTTCACGCCATCGTGCGATATATATCGTTCTTACATATGTAGATATGTATGTACGTCTTGGATAGATTTCGAGATATTAACGTAGTCCTAATGTCTGGAAACTCGGTCGCACGCGTTTTCCAATTTAATGAAGTCGACATGCAGATCACTTGAAGATTCTCGATGTTTCTTCATCACTATCTCTCAAGTTATATGGTATGTCGACCTGCCGCGTACAAAGCTGCACTAATTGCCATGGAGTTTAATAATCTTGCGTTGTCGACTGTCTAAAGATCTCTTCGATATTTTCATAGTATGCGACATTAACTTCATCGATCGGTAGTTGTTGCAATTTCTCGTATTTTCCTTGACTTTATGCAGTGGAATTTGATCGGTTCTTATTATTTTATTGAACAAAATGGTGACCTGATCCTACTGCACTCCGGTTTATTTTTGTATCTGTTTCGCTAAATTTCGAATTCCCTAAAGGCTGACGTTTGTTCTTAGTATGTCAGCTCGAATGTCTGTGCCTCGACATTGCATTTCTTCTACTATAATGATAGATCGCCTCCTCGTGGTACAGTCCAAATAACGCTAAATGATCTATCACTTAAGGGAGATAGAAAAGAAGATAACTCTTCTGGATGTATTAAAAATTAGCTGATATCGCAAACACCAACGCTAGTATTACCATTATCACCATAGTAAACACAAACGACACTCTTTAGTGCTGTCTGGTCTAAGAGACATGTGGTATATTACATCATACGATGCTCAAATGGGGTTACGTTCCACCAATCATACGGGATAGCAACCTACATCAGAAACGCCACAGTGGACAACAACATCTTTATAATATCGATCCAAATTGAAGGTTTTTTAAATTGTTAATATATACAGACTCCTCGCAACAAAGTGGCCGCCCCATGTCCTCGAAGTTGCGGATTAACCCGTACATCATTATGGGCTTACGAAAACAACGACGAAAATGGTAACTTGCTAATGGCACGGATAGACCTAAAATATCTTATCCTAATCGTAGACGCAAAGGACAGAGCGACCTCTCATTTTCAAAGATGGCGAAGAAGCTACAACCCGGACCTGTGCTTCGTAACCAACTCCTGTCTGTTTCCAGATGGTATCTGGAGATCTCGAAACTGGCATAGAACTACTAAGATCGCTTGAAAAGAAAAGAAATGGATATCAACGGTCAACAGTCTCAACTTCCCCCACTCCAGCAGAGAGCAAGGAGTCTTCTTCGCAAATTCGGAGGAAGCATTGACCCAAATAAAGTGGCCAACCGTAGAATAGATATTTCTTGTGCCCCAGTGAACAAGGAACACACAGTCACCATAATAGGGGCTCTAGGAATATCCCATAATCATCACAGTTTTGTACCAGAAGAGGTTAGCACCGCTCGACCGCGAACGGTTTCGACGGTATCCATCCGGAGTTTCTTACACATAGCAGAAATAATAAAGGCGATGGCTAGCTACAGCAACATACGTGAATCAGGCCTAACCCCAACTGCGTTTAGGCGAACGAAATTTATATCCATTATATCTCAAGGCAGGTAAATCTAGCGACGCACCGGAAAGTTACCATCCTATAGCAGTCTTAAGTAGTTGCTACAAACAATTCAAAAGTCTTATTTATATTCGAATAAACCCTACCATCAACGAGCTCGTGCCTATCGAACAAGCCTAGAAGTTTTACGGATCAGGTGCTATCATTGGTATCACAAATTGAGGCAGAATTTGAGGACAGGCTTTAGACCCCCGTTGCTTTTGTAGACTTAACCGCAACGCCTGTTGAGGTTATCTTTAAACTATTGAAAGCAATCTGGTGCCTGAGGGCATCGCTTCTTATCAATTACGTATTTTCAAACCGCCTGTTCCAAGTCTTCATCAATGACAACAGAAATAAAGTGAGAAAGCTTAAAAACGGTTTGCCTGGCTCCATGCTTGCTCCTTTCTTTTTTAAACTTTACATAAGTTATATACTCGTATCCTGCGAGGAAATTTGGATACGTACATGACTTAGCACACTCAAGACAAAAACATAGCTAACACAGAAAGAATAGAGTACTAACTCTAAATATTGAGCAGCTCAATGTTTATTTTAAATAATGGAGAGTGTGCACAAGCATGTCTAAAACATACGTCTGTAGCCTACACCTTACCAGCCAAGTAGCGAATGTCGAGTTTTATCAACACTTCACTTAACAAGAGGCGAAACTCAAAATACGTAGGCTTAACCTTTGACTGATTCTTTACATACAAAAAACTTCTCACAAATGTAGCTAAAAAACTCAAAACTGAATCAACCTTGGGGTTCAAGTGTATCAGCGCTTCGTACTGCTGCATTTGCACTCGTATATTCACTCTACAGCGGAATACTGCGCTCCAGTGTGACCGAATAGTGCACATGTGCGCAAGGTGGGCATATAACCCAACAACACCATGAGACTCATTTCCGGCACCATAAGATCAACCCCAACACGATGGCTTTCTGTGCTGTGGAACATTGACCTATCTCAACTGCTTAAGCACACAATTGAGGTGACGTACTACAGCGCTGATAAATACCCAATGGAATATCCACGATGACATTGACAAGGTCGCTGAAGAGCTTGCGTATGATGCTTTAAATGTGAGAAGTACTTGGTTAGCAGAATAAGTAACATCAATGCAAGCTGATTATATCACCTACTTGAACGAATCATGTTGACCTTTTGAGTTTAACCTACCGGGCAACCCCTGGTCGACGCTCAAGAGGATCCGAACCAACCATGGAAGATGCGCAGATTTTATGTTTCGATGGGGAAATGTCAATTCTCAAACTTGCAATTGCGGAGCCAAACGACAATCTATCCGCCACATTATAGGAGAGTGCATCAAACGATCTTACCAATGGGACACCCAAGACTTTCCGGACGCTAATAACAACCCACTTGTGGTGAACTGGCTACAAAACATACCTCTTCCAATGCCTTTACCACTATTGTATTGTACGTGTTTTAGCCTAAATCAATTAATCGGTTTCGCTACTCTCGTATTTCCGCTGTACTTGTTCACGGTTGAAAGATTCAAGCCTTATTGCTTCGGGCAGTCTACAATTTAGAAGGCTACAGTGCAATGAATTAAGCATAATACCATCAGCTACAACTGTCGTGATGCAAGTTTTTTAGGACACCATCAGCGAAAATCAACAGCCCCCTCAACTCTTTAGAATATACTTCCATCATGTTCGTCCTCCATGCAGTGGGCTTTCATATTTTTAATAACATAAACTTGCAGCAGAATGTTTCAGAATAACAAAATACGAAGCATACGCTTTTCATTATGCTCCATGCCTTAACCCTCATATCTCCATGTCTTGCCATCACCGTTTCTGATTGGATAACCACCACCTCTAGCTGTAGAGCACCTCTGTAAGGGATCACATCTATCCAGGATAAAAGTACGATTCCAACATCACCACCTACTCGTAGTCATTCCCTGTTATCCTTCAACTTCGTCAAACAATGGCTTACACAAATTTATATCGTATTTATGAAATTTTCATTTTCGTCTTCATCTCCCCTTGGGAACAGAATAGGACTTTCGTAGTTAGTGGCAGGCTGAGCTCATGGGTGGGTGTTTATTGTTACGAGTGTACCTTACAATGGGGGTTGATGGCGATGTGCCATACTCGTCGTACTTATCGGACTCATCGTACTTTGGTTGGCTACAAACTTTTGATGGCCGTTGTCTTTGCAATGGCGGCGAAGTGGTTTCATTTCGTTCCTCACCCCCCTAAAATAAAATAGTCAATGTCGCAAGTACTGTAAATGATTTGTCTCCTGCCGGTTCCTTGTTGTGTTGCAAGAGCATCTTCGGACTTTGTTTGTTGTGTGTTTTTCTTAATCTTTTTGGTAATATTCCGATGGTGATGTAATTTTGATTTGGAATACTTCCTTCGTCCTTTCTTTTCTTCAGCCCTTTTTTTGATTTCATCTCAGCGGAAATAAGGAAACCAAGAAGGAAAAATTCTAATTTACGTTTCGTCGTCATCGTCGACATCGTCGTCATCGTCGTCATCATCGGCATTGTCGTTGTCGTCGACGTGGGAAAAAGGAATTTCCACTCGAATCTGGGTGATGATGGTTTGGGAACTTCCCAGAGTAAGCTTTAGGCAGCGGCTTACAACCAAAGACCAAACAACAACGACAGTACGAATACGTTGACGATGCCAAACAAACGAAACGAAGAATATAACACGAGAGGACGATGTCTCACTTTCGTACAATACTCGGGAATTCTTGGAATATTAAGTTAAAATGGGATGCTGCTGGAGGATGCGGCTGCTGCTAAGGGTATACATTTATCCGTATTTCGTCGCTTTTGTCATTTACAAAATAATAACAATAATCACGAAATAATGATATACAGCTACGTAAGTATGAGACAGGAGGCAGTGGGTGGAGATGGACGTGGATGAGGATGAGGATGAGGATGTGAGTAAGGCGCTGCGATTTTGGGATAGCAACATGATGGTACAAAGGGAGAAATTTATTTCACTCTTCGAAGTTGTTGTAGTCGTTGTAGCTATTGCAGTTGATCTATAGTGTTGTAGTCATTGGCGCTATCTGTCTGTCTGTTCGTCCGTTTGTTTGTTTGCCTCTACTCTGTGCTACTGTGTGCTACTGTGTGCTACTGCCGGTGCTTTTTGTTTGAGGATAATTAAAATTTTTAATTTATCCTCTGCCTTATACACATACATACATTGTACTTTTGTTTATTTATTTTATATAACTAAAAAAAAGTGAAACAATATAAAATAAAAAACTTAAAACAATGTTGAAGCTCATCCCCCCCAGGCAAAGTCAGTTGGTTGGTAGCGTGCTTCAGATGGCTTTAGATAACAGTGATGCTGGAGGTTTTTTATTAATGTTGTTCCAGTTGATGATGGTGTTTTGTGTTATTGTTTTATGCTATTACGGTATGAGTTTGAAAATTACCAGCCATTCCATTGCGGAATGCAATGCATTTTGTCCCTAGAACACTGTTGTCCTTAAAACCACACCACCCTAGTGCTATCTTATTCGCTGCCAAGGTGGAAGAAAAATCTCCGAATGCAGTACGTGTGGTTGTTTTTGTTTTTTTGTTAAACTAATAGCTACTTTCGTATGAATGCTTATGGGTGTGGTGGAAGCACTGAATCGCTGCAAGGATAATGTATCCTAATTAGTACTAAGTACGTATGTATCTGTATACGAGTATATGGACTTTGTGCATGTGCATTTGGGGGAGATTCCTGCTTTTGTTGGCTCACATGTTTCGAGAGGGCCTTCATTAAGATTTTGAGGAGATGGGAATATCCTATATTGATTTGGGAATTGTAGTAAGATTGTCGTTCAGATATTTTATGAATGGGACATAAAGGAATGTAAAAAGAAGCAAATTGCCTACATATTACTTACTTTACTTAAGGCTCTCAACTTTTCAACATCTATCTCGAAGTCGAGCTAATCGTCTGTAGTTTAGTGAGGTCACTTTTTACTTAAATGCGCCACTTAATATGTCGTCTCTTCTACCGCGTTTTCTACCTAAAACAGACTCGAAGATATTGCGGAATATTGGTGTTCATTCGCCTAACTTGTTCTGGCAATCGGAGCCAATGAAATCAAGCTCTTTTGACTGGTCAATGTCGCTTTATATCTGATAGGAGTACAAATCATAAATCGATGAAAAGATAGTGGTTATCGATTTGGATGTCTTGAGTAAAAATTTGGTCGACTGTGTTCTTCCTGGGCTCTTGACGTGACGTTTTACAGATAAGATCTTGTACGAGATGTAGAGAAAACTTACATATATCTCTATAGTTGGCACAGTTGAGGGGTGAATCGAGCCAATTATACTGGGAATCCATTTATCAGACATTCATCTCTACAAAGTCTCTTCACTTTCAGAAGTTTTGAGTACCATGGTCAATAGGTCCAGCAGCTTCGCTTTGATCATGTTTTTGTCTATCTTCGTGTTAGTTGAATGGTCTTTTTTGTCTGCAGATTACGTTTTTCCATATTGTCAGCACCGAAACTGACCCTGCTACAAGGTTTCCTTCTTCATCTCCACAAGGTTGCCTTGACACGTTCTTTTTGCCTGTCGGTCTTACCCTTGTCGGGTAAGACCCAGTACATCAGTCTTCGATACTACTGGCGACATTGGTTTTATGGAAAGATTTCGGGATATGCATTTGGCAAAAATTTTGACGGTATTTTGGGATTGCAACTTTCTCCGTTATATGTTCTCACAGTAGTTCTTCTTTGTTGTGGGGCTTGGAATTCCCTAATTAGTACAGGTGATCCGAGTCAATGTTGGCTACCCGGAATATTCGGAGGTCAGAATACTGGAGGCAACCCTTACGTCGATCACCAAATGATCAATTCGGTTTAGTTTTTCATAATCCGGAGATCGCCATGACTCTTTGTGTGTTTTGAGTTATTTGAGTTTGAGTTTGAGCTTACCAACTCTTCTACCAAAGATGTCTTCGTTTCCTATCATATGGATTCGAATATTTTACGTGCAGGTCCGAAGGTCTTTGTCCTTGTTTTATTTGCTGGCGACGTCTACAATAATCTATATCCTAGGCGAAATGTTTTGGTATTTCCGTATGAGAAAAGTTACCCCGGCGTACATGTTCCAATCTGGAGCGTCAGGTCCTTGGAGTCACCCCTAGAACAAGGGCCGGATGCTCCGTTGGCAGTTATCTACTTCGGAGATGCGAGTGTTACTCATAAAAGACTCCTCCTCCACTATTCCTATTTGAAAGACTGTGCCTCAGACTTGAAAGCTCCTTGCTGACATGAGCCTCGAATATGTAGAAGTGGCTTAAATAAAGCTTTCTCTAGTCTAGCTGTGGTCGTCACAGTCACATCCAGAGTGGAATTCCTCTTCTGTACGTTATCCTTTTGAGTACCCCTTGTTATACATCTGAGATGTCTGGTACATGCGGGCTGAAGTTTATCTGGGTAAATTTGCGTTCTTTCGAGTGTTCAGTGGGTAGTGTTTGACTAGGGACTGATGTACGTTTAACTTCCGCCTTTTGCTGCCGACCCAGATTTACTGACTTTATATTTATGAGGCGCCCTGAGTTGTTGCATAAATCACTTGCGAGCTTGTTTTTACCTGTCGCTCTATCCCTACCTAGAACGGATTTATTTGATTTAGTCGTTTCCACAGTTCACAGTTCACGACGACAGTTCGAAACGAACGCATTGCAAGATTTAATTGTTCCTATTTGTACTTCGTTTCACTGTACACACTGGTAGCTTAGGAATTTAATATTCCTTAGACTGATCTTAGATCTGAACCCGAAAGATCGCTAATTTCCTTTTCTCCCTTTTGGTACTAGCCGTGAGCTATTAAAACGTTAAGTCCTGCAAAAATGTGGACAAGGAGCTCCTCCGGATCAGTAGGTAATTCTCAGTCTCCGTGTCCTTCAGTTCATTTTTTATTACATGATAAGGGTTCTTTGTTTTGTCATTGTTTTTTTTTTTACAGCGGAGACCAGGCAGGCAAACCCCTTTACCGCTTCAAAGTTTAAGTTTGCTGCTGTAGCGTTTATCCGATCCGTTGGCCTTTGATGCTCTTTTATTCCGACAGCATATATTTGATTTACCTTTCTGTTTCAATGGCGCCAAACGCTCTAGCTTTCAGTTGGAGAATCCCATGTGCGTCGGCTTGTCGAAATCCCGGTCTACATCTAATACCTTGGTGGGATTGATGGTGCATTGAGAGTCCTTCATCTAAATCCTGTACGAGTTTGGACGAGCTTGGTAGAGATGTCAATACTTAACATGGCTTTATATAGTTCGTCTCCGTAAATGCTGCCATATACGGCTTTAAGAACACTTGCTCTGCGTTTTTGGAACAGTTTCACAATATGGACACACAGTTTGGATGTTTTCTTGTTGCGTTTAAGCAAATACTCGTTGAAACGCCCATGTAACAACTTAGGTGACCAACATAATAACTCATTAATACTTGAGAAACGGTTCAAAAACAATTTCATAACCTGCAAGGCTAACTATTATCGTTTTTCGAATTTTGCACTCATAGTAAGGAAACTTTCAGTCTTCTGAAAGTTAAGTTGCGACGTACGAATATAGTTACTATTTTTACGTTGCTGTAGAGTTGTTGTTGTTACCACAACAATGTCATCAGAATATCCGAAATTCCACGCTTCCCTTGAAATCTAATAGCGTAAAATACATAATATTTGACAGTAGGGGCTCTAAGATAGAGGCTTGTAGCACATCACCAGTAACTTCGTAAAACTTCATCGACGGAGTCATAGAGGAGGATTCTGTTCAAGATAAACGGGTGTAGTCCGATATTTCAATCTTAAAAAGACGATTCATGATGCGTTCGCAATTCGAGTGTCTCGAGTGTCTCGAGTTTTAGTTAATACCGTGTAATTTGCGCCCACTGTTGACCGTGACTGGCAAGAGTCTTTTGTGATTGATCTGCTCAAGTATTTTTCCGACCGTGTCAAGCAAACAAACAGGACAATAAAAAGAAGAAAAGAAGAATCTTTAGGGCTCCATTCTCTCAAGAAAAACGGCTTCTTGAAGAAGCGCGTTTACCATTTCGCCAAATACGTTAACTCCAGTTGTGTTCTAATGGGGTTCCTTAAAGCCACATTTGGAATACCTGGAAAACCGATACCTTACCGAACAGTACAGGGCATGTTGACGATTGCATACGAAGGTCTTTCAACCGACATGATACAATTTGATAAAATCTATCACATACACGTAATTAGATTGTTCGCAAAGATCTCTAAAGCAAAGGCGTTTGCCAGACTAAATCGCACTTTGATCACTGAGCATATAATGATCACTCACACACCAGTTATTATCTCTAAGCAAGCCGCTGACTGCAAAAGTGATATCCACGGAAGTACTAAATCCTGATGTGTTAAATGTGTTTGTAGATTCGATGTTAGCTGAAACAATATCCAGACAAGAAAATGCTTCAAACAGATCTGACCCTTTGTGATTTACATACAGGTTGCCAATAGCATCTATAGGTGTTAATACGTATCTTAGCAATTAAGAGGTTTCTCCGTCTATTCCTGAATGGAAGCGGTTCCGTAAACCCAATTTTTTTCAAAATTTTCATCAAGGTGAATACCTGGTCGGCGGTGGACTTATCAGACTTATTAGGTCTTAAACAATAAATATACTGATTTCTCTATAGTTGGCGCAGTTGATGGGGTCTCCCACAGGTAGTTCAGCTATTCTTCCAGCCTTAATGGTCTTTGGTTAAGATATCGCTGTCCAGACCTTTTGTTGACCGAAAGGTCAAAGTTGCGAGCTCGGAGATGCCTCACTTACTGGTTTGGATCGAGAGCTATGTTAGATAAGAGGTCTTATAGTTTTCTCGATGACGCAGTTCTCGGAGACGTCTGAGTGTCCCGGAAAAGAAATATGGTGTGATCTTGTGCTGTTAAGCTAACTCGAAAAGAAATGTGTGACCGTCTTTATTTAACGGTGTTTGAAGTAAGGGGTCGGTACTCTGTTCTACTGTTTATGCATACTACATACAATATCCGGTACTCGTATAGGATTCAAGCTAAGTCAAGTGAGGTCTGATGAATAGTTGAGACTTCAGCTTAGAAGGCGGTACACTATATAGGTAGATTAAAGGTTTCGTGTAAAATCTTCAGAGAAGATCACTGTGTTAGAGCCATTTGTGTAATTGATTTACTAAGAAAGTATTCGCTTGGTCTCCATTTACTACTCTTTTCTGGATTCAGGTGAATCAAATCAACGTTGAAAAAATGATGGTCGGATAGTTGATTGAGGTCGGGATTCAGCATGAGTACACTGGAATATCCTACGTTTACCTCATTCCGTTGCAAAGTGTCTCCCGGACTAAAGCCAGGCTTAATTGTAATCAGCATGTCGTACAAGTTTATATATTGCGAATGGAGAACAGTTCGGATTTCGGATTCTTAACGCCTAAATAATGAAACATGGATCCAGTCTTTTAAAGAATATATTTCAATGAGCAGGGTACGAGGCGAAGGTTGGCATTGTTGGTTGTGTTTTGTGCGAGTAAGTATGGAAAATAAATGAATGAGAACCGAGCAGACGATGGTTCGAACATTTTTGTCCTTACACTACTTTAAATACAGATTGAGATTCGGACCGTTAATTGCTGATGTAAAACTGGACACACTACTGGACCTAGGAATATTATAAATAAAAAGGACACAATCATTAAATGCAACTTTAAGTCTATTCTTGCAGAGTCAAGACAAGGGAACAATTAAACAAAAGGTAAGGCATTATAAGCGATTTAACTAATCTTAATTTTACGAGGTGATGCAAGTAGTTCGCCGAGTATCGCAATCTGCGGAGTCCACACTAAACTATTTTCAGGATGTCTTTTATAGCATCACAACAGGTAAGTGAAGAGTTAATATGAAAACCAAGACATTTGACAGAATTTACAACATTAACGGGATTGCCATCAAGGACAACAGTTGAAAAATCATTTGTACAAACCTCATTATTTGAAAAAACAATGCAAACTGTCTTGACGAGATTGAACTTCAATTTGTTACCTTTTGACCAGTAGGATATGTTATCAAGATCTTCATTCACTCTGGAAACACAATCTTCTATAAGACCAGTGGGACGCGAAAAATATATAAAAAATTTTGCAATTCCTAACAGTACCTGGGATTTCATTGTCAAAAAGGGGGAACAGAAGTGGTCCCAGAACAGAGCCTTGCGAAACGCCTTCATGAATATCACTTAGATAACAGCTTCAAAAAATTAAAGCTTTTCTTTAATCTTTGTAAGTAATAAAGAGTGATCAATAGAGTCGAAGGCTTTGGAAAAGTCTAGAAGAACTGCTATACAGATATTGTTACGGTCTAAAACAGACCGAACAGCAGATTCACAGCTGTGTTTGCTTCGAAAACCGGATAGCCATTCCGAGAGCTAATTATTATCATCCAAGAACTTCTGTAATTGGAGAGATAAAACCTTTTCAAAAGGTTTTGATAAAAAACACAAAATACTAATTAGTCTGTAGTCAGCAGGATGTTTGGGACTGGTCTTTTTGGGCATAGAAATAATTTTAGCTATTTTCTAACTATCTGGGAACTGAGAGCTGTATACCGGGTGAGTTTTTTAACTTGAGACATCAAAATTACTCGAAAAATACGCGATATCGCGAAAAATGTTTCAGACAAAAGTCACGAGGCTCTGAAGGGGACATAAGATGGTGATTACGAGTTTGGCCTTGAGCCCCATTTTCAAGGTCAAACGAAGGTCAATTTTGATTTTTTTAATGGGAAGCCATATTTTTTTGACAGATTCGTAATCTGCGTGAATAATTACAATTCTATTACATGAAACACTTCTTTCAAAAATGCGTTCTTTTCCCGTGGGTGGCCATGGTGTAGTGGTATATACAATACATACAATCCTCAAGCAGTGGGTCGCGGGTTCGAATCCCGTGCGAGGCAATTCTCTAAAAAAGTCTTTTCTTAGAATTTGCATGTAGTTATATGAGAATCCCGTCGGCGTCAACTCTGACATGACGGCATAACACTGATGTTGGAGTAGTTACTGGTTGGGCTAAATGTAACGAACTTACAACTAGCACGTGCTGAGACCCACTGGTTGAGGATGAACTTGCTCGTCCCGTCCAGTTTGACAACCACCTCTGGGAAGCATATCGAAACCTAATACACCTGAGTTTCAAACTACTACACCACCTGCCCGCGCCCTGGAGAAAACCAGTAAAAGGGTATTCTTATTCCCTTGGTGCGCGCGGGATTAAAAAAAAAAAGTCACAAGGTTCTAAAAGCGACATGAGATGGTGACCACGAGTTTGACCTTGAGACCCATTTCCAAAAATACGAGCGGAGAGCGACCACCGGCGGCTATGGCGGCCCAAACCATCATCATCGGTGCTGCCTGCTTTCTGGTGGCCGTCCGAAGGTGTAAATTCGGTCATTTTGTTTGTTGACATATTGCTCGATAAAAAATGGCGATTCATCGGAAAAAACCAAATTCGGCAACTCACCACTTTCGTGCAAGCATAGCAACTCCTTCGCTCTTTCGACTCTAACTTTTTTCTGTTGCGGTGTAAGATCGTGTGCTTCTGGAACTTCAATGGCTTGAGCCCAAGCTCATTTTTCAGTATGTGTTGCATCCGTTCCAACGATATGTTGAGCTCACGAGCCATTTTTCATCCACTTCGATGCGGATTTCGCTCAATTCGAGCCTTCACTTTCCGAACCATTTCTGTTCGAGACACAACTGATTTATTCACGTTGAGGTGCTGGAGGGCTCTAACTATAGCTACTTGTGGTTTTCCAGCCAAATATAAAGCAATCACACTATCACCATCGCGGATAAAAATTTTTTAACACACCTGAGACGCAAATCGTTTAAAAGGCTTGTAAATAATAAAATTATTTGTCATGTGTCAAAATTTGAGCTCACTGTCATAAGCTCGGTTGGGAAATTACAGCCGATTGAAGTTGGTTGCAGTTCAGAGTCAGGCAGGGTGTATATGATATATCTAGCAAATGAGGTATGAGATAGTATAAGCTTAAGAAATCGAGGCGATATAGCATCAGGTCCTGTGGCATTAGATTTAACAGCGTTTATTGCTTTGAACACATAGAATTCAGTAATAAATTGAAAATTAAAATTAGGAGACAATTCAGGAGAACACAGATCTAGGTTAGGAGGTGAGGGATCAGGAATACATGGATATTTTACTATCAGCCACTACACCCAGACCTTTCAGATTCTTCCACAGTTGCTTAGAGCATAATTTAGAGTCAAGCTTTTTAAAAAAAATAATACCTTTTAGAGTTACGGACACGAGTTGTGACTTCGTCCGGTCAGTACAGTACAGTATTGTTGTCTATTTTCCAGTGTGTGATTACGTTTTAATTTCTTAAAAATACGTTCACGCTCAGTAATTTTACGTTGAATTATGAATTACTGTACCAGGGACAAGAGCAAGACTTAACACGCTTAGTTACAACTGGAATAAAATTATTATATAAGGAGTTGACTACATTATTAAAGATTTTAACCTTTTCAATAATGTTGGCCATTAGATATATATCATGCCAATTTAAACTATAAAGCGTGAGTGTGAGCTCTATAAGATTGATGTCCTTAAACGGACTAAAGCTAAAAGATAGAGTTGTATCTATCTGTATTAAGGTCAAGAGAACAGAATTTCATGTAATAAGTGAATTCGCTTATCAGTTTGATTTGGTCGAAACATAATATACTCGAAGTACAATAAGTGAGAAACATATCAAGTAACGAAGGATTATTCGTAGACTTAAACAGGTGGGATAACGAGAATTCACTACCGACAACACTAATTTATCACAGAAATAATGAAATTGCACTTTAAAATGTTGACATTAAAACCACCACCTACCAACATTTTACTGTATTGTAGATTTAGTTTTAATAATATGGCTTCCAGTTGCACTAAATTTTCCTCAATAAAACAGTAAGGGACTAATATTAGGTGGGGTGAAAAGTAACCTCCTTGAACGCCAGAATGCGCTGCTACTGCAATAAAGGTTATGGTGCCTTTCATACTTAGGCAGACATGCCAAATTTCAGTGCGATACTGTATTTAATTTTGTTTTGACAGCTGATTGTTGTTGACGTATTTGACATCATGTTGAGTATAGACAAAAACGATTTTCGTTCTCTCATAAAACATTATTTTTTGAGAGGCAATACGGCAAAACAAACAAAAGAAAAGTTCGATAAATATTATGGGGTTAATGCTCTGTCAGATTACACCGTTAAATACTGGTTTCGAGAGTCTCGTGGTGGCCGCAAATCCACTACCGATCAAGTCCGCAGCGGTAGTCCCTCCGCCACCACCCATTCTACTCTTACGGTCATTTCTAAACAAAGTAAAATTAAAAATTTTCACCAATTCTGACAGTTTATCACAGTTAAGCCAAGATTCAGAAACAATTAAAATGTCAACCTTAGAAGTTCTAAATAATTGGTGCAAGAACGTATATTTAGATCTCACACTTTCGGCATTTATGTGACAAGTATTGTTACCCTGATTCGATTCACATATTACATTGAGAGCGGTCCTTATATTATCAGGATGGTTCAAACTCATACTATGAGGATTTATATGGGTTGATTCATAGTGAGGTTTGATTTTAAATAGGCTTTTTTTGACAGATCAAGCGTGACTCCTATCAAACTGCTTTATCATTTTTGTTCAATATAGTTCGGCAAGTCATCATGGTAAGACCCACATCACAACAGCGTCACCAAATTGTTCAGCTGTATTACGAAAATCAGCGTTCTGTGAGATATGTTTTTCGTGCGAATTGAGGAACTTACGGTGTGCATAATCGACCTACTGAAACCACTATTGCCAATATCATTCGAAAATTTGAGTCCCAGCTTACATTAGTGGATGATACTCGACCGGTTAGACAAGATCGGTTCGATTCGTTGTCGTTCTCAGCAGCTTGGCTTGGCGTATTCGGAAACTGGCATATTTTTTTCTTGAGGATCTCGGCGTAAAAGCGTAAATTCAACTTGTGCAAGAATTGTAGCCAGGTGACGTGAATTGGCTCTGGAAAAACTTAATAAAAATCCGGTGTTTTATAGTGAAATTTTGTTTAGTGATGAAACCCATTTTTAGCTCAATGGATACGTTAATAAACAAAATTGGCGTATTTGGGCTGATGAGCAATCCGAAGAGTACCAAGAGCTACCATTACATCCATTAAAAACATCGGTATGGTATGGTTTATGGGCTGGTTGAATCATTGGTCTATGTTACCATCAATGGTAACCGCTATCGCGCCATGTTAATGGACTATGTGCTTCCTGAAATTCAAACACATGGTCCTGGCGAGCTCTGGTTTCAACAGGATGGCGCTACGAGCCTTGTTGGAAATCATTGGACTTGTTGTTGACTTGTTGAGAAATCATTCTGGTGAGCACTTAATTTCACGTTTTGCTGTAAATTGGCCACCTAGATCGTGCGATATCACACCTTCGGACTATTTTCTCCTGGGATATGTAAAGTCTCAGGTCTTCAGGAATAAGCCAGCTACGATTGGCGCTTTGGAATCCAATATTACTTGTGTTTTTTGCGAGATACCAGTCGTTATACTCGAACGAGTCGAACAAAATTGGATCTTGCAAATGGACCACCTCAGATGTAATCGTGGCCAACATTTACATGATATCATTTTCAAAAAGTAAATTTCATGAATTGTTCTTTTAACCGATAATAATTTTAAGTTAAAAGAAAACTGTTGGTTGTTTAGAATTTAGCATGTGAAAAGAAATAGAGTAATGTACGCTAGAACGAAACCAATAGTCAATTCATTTAGCTATGGCGAAAAGTTAAAAAAAGTTAAATATTCAATAGAGGGTTAGGCCACTCTATTTACCACTTTTTATTGCTTTCAATAGTCCCTAAAGACCTTAAAAATGATATCCTAAAATATTATGGCCGGGAAGTATATTGAAGGACTTGTTTTCCAAAGTATAGCACAAGGCCGCTAGGTAGGCAGCGAGCCTCTTATGACCGAAATGAGGGACTAAGACTAAGACTTTTAAAAGCATTTTTTGATGCTAAGCCCTATGAGAATGTCACAGTGCTCAAGAAAGGGTGTATAGATCACGAATGGATACCCGCTTACGTAATTTGAAAAAGAATACAAAAGGTCTCGGTGGAAAGGGTATTGACGGAAAAACAAATAGACGAACTCTCTATTTATTATGGATTGACCATTCGAAGAAACTGTGATTCAGTTGAAAATGTGAGAAATATTCGAACATAAACTATCTACTGATGCAAAACCGCAGCACGATAAATGTCCGATCGGAGAGGATTCATGGTGCTCATGACAAAAGGCTAATGCTATAAACAGTATGACTGAATAAAAACTATAAAGCTATCAAGCCAGACCCGACCAGCTACTAAATGTGTGTGGAGATTGATAAAGAGCGCAAAAAGCTTGCAAAAACATCGCTGTCTGAAGCTGTAAAAGAGTGGAAAATCGCATTAAAATCCAAAAGAAAAAAAATGGAAGAGCAGGACGCTTATCTAGAAACCAAATTATATGGTACAGGCATTGCGGATTAAAAGTATTTCATGACTTTCTCTAATTAAAAATTTTAAACGCGTTTGTCTCAAAATTGCATTTTTCAAGTTGGCCGCATCCATAACTTGAACAATTTTCAACCAATTCACTGCATTTCATCTTTGGAAATATATTGTCTAAGTAAGTGCGTAGGATGTTTTTTTTATATGGCAAAGTTCATTTGTTATCAACAATTTTCTGGCGATTTTTCTGCAAATTTGCAAGTTTGATTTTGGAAGTGCACCATTCGGCCAAAAATCAATATATCAAAACAAGTCCTAAGTACTTCTCTAACTGTTGTTATGTATTCATACAATAAAAAGAAATTTCGTGACTCATCATAATTCAAAATTAACGGAAGCTGTTCCTAAAAAGACAGGTCATCTGAGAGAGGCCGACATTTTTAAATAAATTATTCTATAAAAGTTATGTTTTACAGTCAATCATATATACAATTAACAAAACTAGATTTATTTTATACTTGAAATGACAAAAAAGCATATTTTTACGGCCTCTAAAACAGGTCCAGGTATATGTAAGTTGTAGAGTTTAAAATGGCCTTTACAAGTTATAGGATTGAACTAGTATCACATGTAACATGCTTCACTTGCCTAACACCACATTCTAGCTCTTTATCAATCTTAATAAATGTTAATATTATTCGACAACAAATTGAGACGTTATTTTATAGGCTATCAAATCGACCCAGATTAAAATTAATGCATAAATGTATTACATTAATTTTATTTTTTATTTATTAACTAAGCGGCACAACATAAGGTGTTGTTGGCTTTATTTCGGCAGACTTCTGCTGATGTCACACTGACAGAAATATTCTAAACTAAATTAAGAAGTCTCAAAATAGAACGAATTGTTTATCGAGCAACGGTTATTGAATTATTTAACAATGCAGTCCGAAATCATTTTTCTTTTAAAATATTCGTACAATACGTAAAAAACGTGAATTTCCGGTTGATCGGTTACCGACTTTCAGGCTGGAGAAGATCGCTTGAATCGGATTTGGTTAAGAAATTTTTAGTATCACATATGTACCATATGTATGCGAGTATAGATACGTTACGGGCATAGTAACATTGTTTCCATGTTGGAGCGACACAACTGTAGCTTAATCTTATTTGTTTTGGATCCCAGTTTGTGAGTCATTTAATGTAAATCTATGATTCTTCCAGAGAGCAGACAGAAGCTGCGTTTGTTTCTTTGTTTGTTTTCAATGTTATGTCATTGTGAATTCGATAAAGGTAACATCACTGCTTACCACATTCTTTTGGCTTAAACGGGCTGAATTTATATTAACTAAAACATTTGACAACATCTGTGCGCAACAAAGCAAAAGTAGGAGTTATCTAGTTCGGTGATTTTGATGCAGGATAGCTTCTAGGCATTTATTTAAAGGGAGGCCGAACTTTGCTAGCAAGTTACCCTAACAGTCAGAAAACGCCAATGGCACAGTTGGTCCATAATAGCTTCAGCAGAATACATCCTAGACACGTTTCAGCAGATACGAGACATAACATGAAAGTTTTTTTTTTCCAATATTCTTTATTTTATTAAATCTAGGACCAGTGAAGTTCTATGTCCTGCTCAGATGGGTTTCCCGATATTCATTTCAGGTGGTAACGGATCATCCCAGTTAAGTTTTAACTGTGATGACCACAGCTCCTGAAAAATGATCTTGAATAGAATTACGGAGGGAGCTAAGAGACCTAATGGTTCGAAGATTTGCGCGATTTCCGAAAGCAGATTCCGATTTGTTGATTGAGTTGGCTGATATTGTCGTGTTAGTCGAAACGAGATGACATCACTGGATGGATTCCAATACATACACAGTATCTTGACAAGAGAATCTGAGTGTTCGGTGTCGACAAACGAAAATTCGCAGTCTGTTGCTGGCAAATTAGCAAGGAGGGACCAGCAGTTGAAACTCCTTTTCTTAAGCTCAATATTAGCTATAGATAGAAGTGTAACAAGTCGTCGACGTAGACATCGTTAAGGAGGGCTCTAGGTGCGATTGGGTATTTATGTTTGTGGTCTTCAGCGAGTTGTTTTAAAACACGAACAACCAAGAAAGTTGCAGAGGCGGTTTCGTAGGTGACGGTTTTTAATTAAAAATATTTGATCTCTTTATTTGGAGTCTGATGCCAGACAATGCGTTGGAAGTCCGTTTCTTGATCGCATACCCAAATCTGGCGAAACATTTTAACAATGTCAGCCGTAAACACATATTTATGCTGGCAAAAACGTATGCAGACACCTATCAAATCTCGTTGAATCGGAGGGGCCAATATGCAACTGGCTATTTAGTGACTGTCACAGGAAATCCTGGACAGATCCGTAAAACACAACGTGCAGCATAGTTGATGAGCTATCTGGCTTTAATATAGCGTTATGTGGGAGATAGAAATGTTTCCCATGTACAGTATCTAACTCAGCAGAGGATATAAGTGCCATGTGCTCAAGATCTAGATACTCCTGCATAAACTGAGAATAAAATCGGTGTTTCAAACCTACCTTTACTACGAAATCAGCGTTCCATTGAGTACATCTTAGAAAGAGCAACATTCAGAGTTTTTCCAAAGGTTGGCGAGAGACCTTTGAAGAGTAGCGAAACGACGTATCTTCTATCATTAGAGCGTGAGACAGTTCTACGAAATACAATTTCAGCTGGGTCATCAGCTGTTTGGTCCCTGAGGGAACTCTCAGAAGCGTTGCAAAAGAGCATCGATATCAACGGTCGATTGAAAGAATGATAACGTTACATTGGATGCATTGGTATCGATTAACTCTCCTATTATGATACAACCAAAGGGCGAATTGTAGACCAAAGATTTTCCTTCTGAACTCGGTCTGTGCCTAGCAGCATCTGCTAGATCCAAACCTTGTATGTACTTCCATGATGATGCATCGAACGACTGACTTGGTAAATTTGATGTTAATCTCCTTAAGACAAATGCGTTGAGGGATAGATATGATGTACCAAATCGAGAAACCAGATTAATGGAGAGACAGCCTTTAGTATGACCGGCTTCCTTTGATGAAAGTCCTAATATAGGAATACGAGAGTGCGTACGACGAAGTCCCAGCCGTTCAGCTAATGACTCTGTAATAAATGATGACTGCGACCCAGTATCAAGTAAACACGCGGTATTCTATGAACTGACTTTCACTATTCTGAATCTTAGCAAGAATTTTAGGCAATATTGGTTGCTTCCGATGGTTGAACTAAATGAGAATCAGACCTAGTGTTGGCGGAACGATTTGTGGAATCAAGAAGACACGAACTTGATGAATTTCCCGATGTAACAAGGACTTGCGATGAAAAAGAAGTCTCTTAGAGTCCTCTAATTGGACGAGAGAATAGTGGCGAGATTTGCACACGCGACAACGAAATGAACTTCGATATTTGTTAGATGAATGTCCAACTCAAAGACAGTTAAAACATAGAGAATTTTCCTTAACTAATGCTCGATGTGATTCAATACTAAGTCCAATGAATACGGACCACTGCGACAGCAATGGTTTGCACCTCGGACACCGTTATTTCTTTTCCTGCGATCCAACTACATGTGCTCGAATTGAAATTGATTGTCTCCCACGTCGATATGATTCGAATGAGTCACATCGTAGTTCGAGAAATTCAATTAATTCATAAATTGAGCAGTCTTCTCGTGTACCTGATTCTTTAGCCTGGTAAAGTTTATTGGAAAGTAGATGTATTGGCCACGGATCCCGGTTATTTTTTCCTGCTGCCTGAAATCCGCGAAGAACTTCATCAGCACCATCTGTAATTTTAGGAAGCACGTAACTAAGGTAACGACATGAAGGTTTAAAGAAATGACTGAATAAGTAAATGAACCCGTTTGTGTAGCGCTTATCAAGCCATTCCAAGGCCTTAATATAATTTAACTCTGAAACTGGAATATGTCTAATGACTTCTGCCGACTCATCTCTCAAAAACGACTTTAGATATTAAAATTTTTGTGTCGCGGTTAGATTTTTTTGTAATCGACAGAGACCGTGAAAATATTTTGAAAAGACGGCTAGTCTTTGTTAGTCTGCCAGACCATCCAAACATGCAACATGGTGGGATGAAAATTCCCCCCAAGATTCGTCCAATTTGATCGAATTTCGATCGTCTCTAATTCAATCTGACTACAGATCGTTTCACTTACTACTCACACCATGAGTAGCACCTGGAATGAAGTTTTTTAGACGAATGTACAGTTTTATTAATTTTTTTGGTTGTCCTTTTGTTTTTCTTCAATAACTCACGAAAAAAAAAAATAAAAAAATCCGACTCGAAGGACCAATGTTTGCGAATTTTCTACTAATTTTCACGATATGAAAAGTGAAAAGATAAGTCAAACCGCACAATTGAATAACGTTATAAATTTTATTTTCAATAATTTGTGCACGGCACGGTCAAATCCAAAAAGAAAGCATTAAATTTTACCTAAAACAAATAAATAAATAAGTGGCGCGACAGCCCGGTGTGGGCCAAAGCCTAGCTTCTGGCACTCATTTGTAGTTCTCACATGGTGAATTTTTACACTCCTGAGTAGGGTATACTGTTTATTGCCGGTTCAGAACGGCTCTCCTGAGAAGCTAAGTTTAGAGTATTGCTTAAATCGAAAGATGAGAAGCTAGTTTACAAAATCGGGCAAATTAGACAATGTTTGGCAAATTTCAACAATTATTAATTAAATTTGATTTACAATGCTCCAGTCCTAAGCACTGGCAAAGATCTAATGACACGAATATTCAAAGGAAACGTATTAAGAAATTTACAGGATACAAAGGAGTTAAAGTTTTTGAATATCGTAGTTCTGAATGTAGGTAAGATGACAATATATTGAATTGGTACAATATTTGTTTTCAGTTCTTTAAAGTAATATAAATGTTTAAGTGGAAGAATTTTAAATGTTCTGAAGAAAACCATAGAATGGGCTAAACGATAAACTCTACCTACTTTTCAGAGAAAAACTTTTTTTACAAATAGCTGTCGAGAAAGTGAGTTTATATAAACCAGAAACAGTATTGGATCAAGAACTGAACCCTGAGGCACAACTAGATTAAAAATGTTTGGGTTGCTTACAAAATCTTCTATATCAAGTAGGACTCAAACAATTTTTTATCATCTACAGTCTTGGAGCAAAACTCCAAGAGGGCATCTTCAGTGGAAAGGCTATTCCTGAACCCAAACTGAACTTATTTTTTTAAATGCTTTCTCAAAAACTTTGGAAATTGATGACAGTAACGAAACTGGCCTATAGTTGTTTTTGTCACTTCTACTACCTATTTTGAAAAGGGCTATTACTTGGACACATTTTAGTTCATCCGGAAAGGTTCCCGTGAAAATGCTACGATAAAAAATGTGGGCAAGAATTTCCACTATATTCAGTGCTATTTTTTAAGGGTGAGATTGGAAATACCATCATCTCCACAAGATATTGAGTTGTTAAGAGAGCTCGTGGCCAGCTATATTTGCAAAGAAAAAATTACTTTTTATAACGTTGTCGTTAGCTAGTTGAGACTTAGCGCAGAGATGTCAGTAAGTAGAAGACCTAATATCTTTTTTAACTTGTTTGCACATAGTGTAAACACATCAGCACGGGAAAACCCACCTACTGGCCCACAAACATGACGAAAAACACTGGCCTTATCTTTTGATTTTTTCTCAGATTATTCACCCATAACCACTGAATACTCCTCGCAACTCATAAACGTAATTGAACCAACCAAGCTCTCCAAGTCGAAACGCTTTTCGACCCCACATAAATAATTAAAATTCCCCTCAAATCACAAAGCGATATTGAAACATAATATACCTGAACGATATAATCAACGAAGAAGCTTATAGAGCAACACCCACAATAAAACAGAGACCTAATAATATATCTTCGACTCCACATATTAAAAAAAAAAATTCATACAGATAAAGAGAAAACTAAGGAAAAAATGGCAGATGACTCGAGTACCAAATGACAAAACCAAATTAAAGAAGATAACCAACGATCTGAAACATCAACTTAAGGAAAATTCAGAACAGGAACCTCTCCATCTAGCTCAGTAGTCCCACGCCAACATCCGAGACAAATAACTTACTATGGAGGGCCACAAGGCATATGACAAACAGGAACTTACTTCACCCACCCATCTAGAAACTAGACCACACATGAGCTAGAGATAAGCTTGACGAAGTTGCACTACTTGCCAAGTGCTTCGTGTCTACTTTCCCAAATACCAAATACTACTTAATAATAACAACGATACAGACAAATAAAAGCCAAAGAGATAGAGTTTTGCATCAGAAAAGAGATAAATAGCAAAAAAGCTCCCGGCTACGATTTTCTGTCTGGTAAACTACCCCATTTAGCCTTCGTTTTCTAAGAAACCTGTTTAACACTATAGTTAGACTAAAATATTTTCCAAAACTTTAGACAATGGCAGAAGTAATAGCTATTCCAAGGCCAGGAGAGGATGCTACAAAGACAACTTCGTATAGATTTATAAGCCTTCTTACTGTAATATCGATGGTCTTTGAAATTCTGCTGCTAAAAAGACTGTAACCAATTCTGGCACAATCAAAAGCGGACTCAAATTACTAATTCGGTTCCAGAAGACAGCACTCACTTATCGAACAAATACACAGAATGACGAACAAGATATCAACCTTAATGGACAACAAGCAATTCTGCGTATCAGTATACCTTGACGTTGCTAAAGCATTCGACTCGGTTCTTATTCAAACTCAGCAGTATCGTTCCGAAGGACTACTCTGTGCTCCTAAAAACTATTTAGGAAACCGATGTTTCTACGTTCGCTTCAAGGACAAATGCTAACAGATTCACCCGATCAAAGCTGGAGTACCCCAAGAAACCATCCTAGGGCTTTTGTTCTATCTACTCCTTACAGCAAATATCCCCGCCACTGTCTGAGAAACGACGATGATTGGTACCTTTACTGACGACACAGTTTTACTAAACTCCGAAAATAACAACACATAATGGACCAAGTAATTGAGTGGTTCACAAAGTGGCACATAAAAATCAACGAAGACAAAACATTACAAGTTATCTACAATATACTACTTAAACAAGATTCACACTTATACCATTAACAATAAACAGACATCCATTCATCCAGTCGATGACTCTCTTCTTCAATGCATTAGAGAATTCTTTTCGGAACGTTCAATTCAAGTTGTCTTGGATGGTTTTAAGTCTGATATTTATAAAATAAATGCTGGTGTGCCCGAGGGCTTCGTTATGTCTCCGACACTCTTTTTAATTTGCATCAACGATCTCTTGTCTTCTACTTTTAATCCAATATATTTGTTTTGCTCACTACAGTACTCTCTTTTTTTCATATTCGTTCCCTGACTCTCACCTCTGCTTTTTGGCTGTAGAACCGAAACGGCAGCATTTCTTAGATGTCTAGGATTAGTCTAGAAATAGTTTACCCCCTATGACCTGGCTCCAATATATAAGGCATTTATCCGCCCGAAATTAGAGTACAACGCCTACATTTGGGCGCCCAAAACATCTCTGCACCTGCTAGAGAGGATTCAAGGCCGTGCGATGCAACTTATAGGTGATACTAATATTACTAAGACTAATAAGACTGAGGATACCCTCGAACAACGTCGTAATGCCTCATGTCGCACTCTGTTGTATCGCTACCTCCACCACCAGTGCTCCATAGAAATCGCCGTAATCCTTAACACTAGTCTCGCTATGAATGCTCATTAGTATACTTTCAAGTCTATTTTTCGGACGTAATCTGAAATATCTTGATTCATTTCTAAATCGTATAACTCGTTTATGGAATGCCCTACCTAGCTCTTTATTTCCTAGTCATTATAACCTTCAAACATTTAAGACCAACGTTAATCGGCACCTCCATTCCATCCTCCCTGATTTTCCTTCGCCCGCGCTGTTTGCAAGCATTTCAAGGGTACTTAAGTCCCTAAAAAAAAAACAACAGACGTAAGTTTACAAGGATAAAACTTGGGATAGTAGTTCTCTACAAAAATGTTTCGGAGTTTCGGAGATATGATAGTAGATAGCAGACGATTTAAAGCTATCAAAGCGCGCAATATGGCAGTACAGACAACATATCTATTTAAAAGACTATCTATCTCCATAACCGATGATGAATTGCAACCACAGCTGGTTGTAGTATTAGGCTCTTTTGCAGTTCAGATGATAGAAGCCGATTGTGATTAATTGGGAAGCGTGCTTCAAGCATGAAATTCTCTCTACTTAGTGTAGATTTCTAGTTTTGCTGATCTGCCTCATTTTGAGGACTTTTTTAAGTCAGTTGGCCCGATAAATGTTTTCATTTATTCCAGATCTCTTTAAAGGTCACTTCTGGAAATCCGAATAGGCGCCCCATATTATTTTTGCTTCGATCTCTTAAGTCTCCACGGTTCTTCCTAATTAGAGTCAAGTGATCTATGAGTATCAAGTAGTTGCTGCAGATCTGTTTGCCACCATGGAACTGGCGATTTGAAGGACTTTTTACTGGTAAAACACGTCAGTTCTAATCATATGGTAGGTAGAACAGTTCAAATTTTGAATAGCTTCCTTTATTCTGTATCCTGTTGTAAGCCTAGGCAAGACTGCGCTTCTGATTTTAAGCTCGATATACCTTAGAAGTGATATGTAAAGTTCAGATAGTACTATACAGCTGGTAGTCATCGGCCTTTAACGTCATTCGTCATATAGTTTTATGAAACCCTGCAATCTGCGATAACTAGCAGCTTTCAAATGAGTTAGTAGCACAGATACATAGATAATCGGTTTTTGTTTATAATCATTTGGAAATGAAGTGAAAGTTAACCATTCCAAGTATCGTATAAGAAACTAAGCTACACCTCGACTTAATAGTCTCTCTACAAGTTTTTCCCAGATTCACAATGAGAGAAAAACCGTCGTTGTTTTCCCGATTCTTGTTCACATTGTGGGAATAGGTTCCCAGTTTTTAATGCGGAGTGGAGAATCATAAGTATGTGCGCTGCAATTGATCAAGATAATTAATGTCAGTCTTTTAACTTGGATAAGGCATTGCTTATAGGTTTTATAGAGTAGCTCGTAGAAGCAGTCTAGTCTGGTAAGGTTGTCCTTCTTCTCTGTAGGCGCATGGGCATTTATGACGCTTATGAAGGCGAATTTAGTCTTTGTGCGAATCGTCGTCAGGCGTTCACTTAAAAACTTCAAACTTAAGACGTGCTTGGACGAATCCGCATCCGAATAAACACGGTGACCGCTGCCCTTGTTGCGCCAGTTGTATGTAAGATTCTTTACAGTACAAAAATATCACTCTTTTTACTCTCTTTTTGTTCGGTCCGCCGCGTTGCACTTCTTGGATGGTAGTTGTCTTAAGAAATTTAAAAAGAAATTCAGCTTCCAACGGACACAGGCTTATTGACTTAGCGGAGGAATTTAATGCAACTATATCCAGGACATGGTTTCCAGGCCTTGATATTGTTAAAGGGACCTTGATGACTCCTGATCAACAAACCGTCTCTATCTCAGCAATAACGTGGCCCTAGCGCCATCCTGCTAGAAGTATGTGACTATCGTTCGGATCAATATTGTCATATTTTCGAAGAAAATCTGATAATTTTCTGGTAAAGTTGACTGACAGTAACGCGAGCTCTGTCATAATTTTTGAAAAAATAAGGGCCGATGATGCCAGCAGCATTAGGATCACACATTTTTCACGGCGTTTTTCATCATACCAAAGACCTGTCTTATCTTCCTCTTTTTTGCCCACGTCAGGTGTACCTCAAGGTAGTCACCTATGTCCACTTCTTTTTTTTAAGTTTGTTTAAGTTTGTATTAAGCGAAATAAATCACCAAAATCAAAATCTTTGTGGGAGTCAGGTTAAACTCAGCACGTTAGTTACAGTGTTCCTGTTACCACGTTGCCAGCCTTGCAACTGTTCTTCGGTACTTGATACTGATGGCATACGAGTTGCTGAGAAATTTCGGGGTATGCGTTCGGCAAAGATACTGTTGATTTCTTCTCCACTTTGTATATATCTTCTCACAGTATGTAGTTCTTCTTTTGTGTGGTGCCTGGGAAATCCGCTTTCGTAAATTGGCTAAAACAAGGTACTAGGTGGAGTGAAAAGTAATCGCCTTGACCACCAGAATGCGCTCCCACCTCAAAAAAGGTTATGGTGCCTTAAGGTCAGTTCATTTTTATGTAGACCTGGCAAATTTCAGTGCGATACTGTCTTTAATTTTGTTTTGACGGCTGATTGTTGTTGACGTGTTTGGCATCATGTTAAGTATGGACAAAAACGATTTTCGTTCTCTCATAAAACATTATTTTTTGAGAGGCAAAACGGCGATGGAAACAAAAGAAAAGTTGGATAAATATTATGGGGCTAATGCTTCGTCAGATTACACCGTTAAATATTGGTTTCGAGAGTTTCGTGGTAGCCGCAACTCCATTACCGATCAAGTCCGCAGCGGCAGGCCCTCCGATGCGGTTACAGAGGACAATGTCAAAAGAATACATGAAATGGTGTTGGGTGATCATTCATTTTGCATATAAAAAAGTTATCCTGCCGCTGGGTGCAGCGCATACTCACTCCTGATCAAACATACGAACGCGAAAGCACTTCGAAATAGTGTTTGAACTTGCTGATGTGGAATCGGGCGGACTTTTGGCGTCGATTGGTAGCTGTTGAACACCAGAGAACAGAATGCCCGTCAATGGACTGAAGCCGATACGAGTGCTCCGAAGCGGCCGAGGGAGGCTCGATGGGTCGAAGGAAAAACTATCAACAGCGAGTATTACTGTGCATTATTGGAGCGTTTGAAGGCCGAAATCGCTACAAAACGGCCTCACATGAAGCGAAAAAAATTTTTGTTTTTGCAAGACAATGCCCCGGAGCACAAGAGCAACGCAACCATGACTAAAATAAATTACTAACTGCTCCAATTGCTGTCGCATCCACCGTATACGCCCGATTTGGCTCCCTCGGACTATTATCTCTTCCCAAAACTTAGAAGATGGCTCATCAATAAAAAATGCATTACTTTTTGGACGGGATCAAGAAGTTGGAAAATCCCTAGAATAAGTGTATCAAACTAAAAGGGGACTATATTAAATAAAATAAAAAAAAAAAACATTTAAAAAAAAAATATTTTTTTCATTCCCAAGGAGGTTACTTTTCACGCCACTTAGTACACCACTTTTTGATAAGACTGCATACAGCTTCCAAAGCGAGGTTGAGTCTATCGGCAATATCCCTGTAGGAGCAAGCCTCATGCCCATCAAACCAAAGAAAGAGCGCAATATGCATTTCAGCAGAATATGTTTTGTGGGCCTTTAATTTGACGTAAATATCCGATGTTGCAAACGTGCCTACCAACTGTTTATAGAGACTGCGAGATATGCGGAAATGTGTCACAAATTACTTTTCATTGTAGGAAGGAACTATGTACTTCTTTCAAGAAATGTGCGATACAGTTCCTTGAATCTTTCCCAACAGAAAACGCTCACTAAAGTCTTCATATCTCTAAAGCCCTTTTATTTTATTCAATCTTGTATTTCACTTTGAGAATCTTTTCAACTTTTCAATAACTTCACAAGAAACGACAAATGCCGAATGTCAACATTTTTGACAGCTAACATATGAACTGCACTTTTTTGTTCTAACTTTGATCTGACATATTTCACGAATTTGTGATTTTCTCTTCTAGTTTTTCCTCACTGAACAAAGCTTAAGTCGACTTAGGCTTAATTTTTTTTTAAATTCAAATATGGAATATCGGCCTACTTCGAAATAAAATTTTCAAAATATTATTCTCTGTTTTGGATAAAGAACCTAATTTGAGTTAAGTTAATTAAACATCGAAACTATGTTTTTGAATAACAGCCTAACTCAAGTTAAAAAACTCGCAAACAATTTAAAGCCAGTTTTACGTAAGCCGTCTCCGCCACAATTACCGACTTTCGTCCTATCTTGTTCGTTGGGGGTGATAGTCTCTTTGTTTTGTTGTGTGCGTTGGTGTATTTCTCGTCCTCGTTCTTGATCTCGTGCTTATCCTAGTTCTTGTTATCATCTTGGTTTTTTTTTTTGATTCCTTCGTCGTCAGTTTGCTTTCTGATTTTGGTTTCCGTTCGTTCTTCTTTTGTTCTCTCTGGTTTTTTGTTGTTTTTTGCCATAAAGACGATAAGCTATCGAATGAGCTTACCGCGCTTTCTGACCATCGCCGCCATTCATGCACACACACACCCACATACACATGGGGTTTCGTCAATTCAGCTGTTAGATCAAAGGGAATCACACCCAGAGCTCCAACAGCTTCTCACCGAATCCCCAGCCAATCATACCAGTCGATGTTTGTTGTTTGTGGGTCATGTTTGTTTTGTCGTCTAAGTGATTTCGAGGCCGGACATCTGAACCGAAACCAAAGCTAAGGTTAAGAGTTTCAATTCAGACTGCCGCATAGGGAGGAAAACTATTTTCCCGTACCTGTAATACATTAGAAGGCCCATAAACCTTGTTGCAGATATGTATACGGGGCAAACAAAAGATCGCGGGGAATTGTTGACTTTCCTTTACAATTTTGTCTTTAACTTTTATGAGGGTAGGGGGGGTCTAACAAGTGTTTAACGGTCCAAGCAAACAATGTAGAATTTATGGTGGATTTTCTGTCCTTGCTGGGGTGTCAACATCTGTGGGCAATAAAAGGTTTCGGCAGATCGTCCGTCTATTAGAGTCTCCAGGCCGTCCGCCTAGCTCTATCCGTTTTATCTATATGGTCATCTCTGGAGCGGGTCCTCGAACCCAGTAAATCCCACCTGTACCATAGCGTCCAGAACATGACGTGAAGAAAAGACGGGGACGAAACAAGAAAAGGCAGGAGGGTAGAGAGGTGAAACAGCCAACAAAAGGACCAACAGGAGCAACCATTGACGGTTACATTCTGATTTGCCTCATTTTTCAAGAAATATGGAGCAATGATTCCACCAGCCCATAAACCACACCACGCCGTTCTTTTTAATAGATGTAATGGTAGCTCTTAGTACTTTTCGGGTTGCTCATCAGCCCAAATATGGCAATTTTGTTTATTAACGTATCCATTGAGCCAGAAATGGGCTTCATCACTGAACAAAATTTCACGATAAAACACCGGATTTTCATTGGGTTTTTCTAGAGCCCATTCATTGAAAATATGATGCAAATGCAAGTCGCATGGCTTCAATTCTTTGACAAGTTAAATTTTGTACGCTTTTAAGCCGAGATCCTCACGCAAAATACGCCAAATTGTCGAATACGCCAAGCTAAGCTGCTGAGAACGGCGACGAATCGATTCGTCACGGTCTTAGCGTACACTCTCAGCTACAGCTGCTAAATTCTCTGCACTACGTGCTGGATGTGGTCTAACCGGTAGAGTATCATCCACTTACGTAAACTGGGACTCAAATTTCCGAATGGTATTGACAAAAGTAGTTTCAGTAGGTCGATTATGCGCACCGTAAGTTCCTCGAATTGCACAAAAAACATTTCTTACAGAACGCTGATTTTCGTAATGCAGCTGAACAATTTGTAGACGCTGTTGTAATTTTAGTCTTTTTATAATGACTTGCCAAACGATACTCAACAAAAATAACAGAGCAGTTTGAAAGAAGTCAGGCGTAATATGTCAAAAAAAGCCTATTGAAAATCAAACCTCACGATGAATCACCCTATGCAATTAGAGTGCATAACCTACTCCTTACCACGTTTGAAAACGGACTTGGATTTTGAAATATTGCTGTAGATTGGAATATGACTATACACAAACGAGCATATCATTCGATCCTAAAACCGCCTACCAAATTGACCATATTGCGATCGGCGCATATCACTCCTCCAGTATTTATAATGTCTCAACATGCCGAGGGACCGAGGGACTCGGACCACTTCTTAATTGTAGCAAAGTATGTCTACAAATATCTTATACCCCAATACAAAGAAAAAATACTGTGTGGAAATTTAGCATTTATTCGCTAAAATAAGAATAAACTGAGAAGCCTTTAGTGGCAGTATGTTTCTCAATCTCCCGACAAGTCCCATGAGCCCTTTATGATTAAAATTAGTAGCATTGGTATCAAAAAGTTGTAAGAAATGCCGCAAATTTCTTCTTACTACGGGACGACTTAACTCTTTTGAACGTGCTACTGGTGACAGTAGAACACACAATCAAAAACAATTTAATCGCTGAATGTTTATGAGAATTTCCTGACAACATCATTGAGTTTGGCATCTATTGTGTCGGAGCCCTTGCCTTTCAAAGCGATATGGTTAAGAAGACCTTGTTCGGTGATCTTGATGTGTTGTAAGAATTCCTTTCCGAGCTTTGTGATCTTAGCTTGGTTGAATTTGTGCAAATGAAACCAGATTGCGCTGTAGGTGACAGCAACTTGATCTTCAAGGGACATTGGCACGTATTGTAATTGTTCCAATAATTCAGTTACACAAACATTGCGATTGAACAATTGTCGAGTGGTAGCATCCAAACCGAAACCGAATTGAGCGAACTTAGCTACTTCACGGTGTTGAGCCAGTCCCAATTTTATGGAACCGGCGAACTGTTTCATGGCCTTGGTCTGAGCAGCAATTCGGTTTCTAAGAAGACCTGATCGTCAGTGATAAAAATGAAATTGGTTGGAATGTAGGTAGACATATCACTTTCTTGAGTTTCAATAACAGGCAAAGGTGTCAATGAGCCACTCCTCATGGCTGGGGATATCAGTAGTTAATATAGTAAAAGCTCCCGTAAATGCTTCGCAATCTGAGCGGCAGTGGAACGGTTCTGACCAATAGCAAAGTAGATACAGAGCAAATTCTTGCTCTAATCCTGTCCATCGTGAAATGCTTCTGGTTGATTATGGTCCCCAAACTATGCTTAACTTAACTACAATATTTTATCACTTTCTGAGCTATAAGATTGTTCTTATATAAGTGTTCTGTCGCCTTTGATAATTTATAACATTTTTACAGCAACCACCAATACAAGGGGGTCGAACCAGCCATAGTACTGATTAATATGCATTGCGAATAAATTTATAATATATAATCTGGATATGGGTTTTTACTTTTTTGGAGCAATTACTATCAGATGGAGTCAATGTCACTAGTTGTTTGACTGTCAACCTGTGCGGACGTGTTTTGTCTTGTATACCGAATTCCGAATTCTGTTACTTTTCCGATTTCCTTTAAAGCAACGTAAACTACCGAATCAGTAAATTTCACTATATTTCCCGTCTTTGTTCGTCGACCTAGATTCACCTGTGCCAGTTTTGTACCCCCCCCCCAAAAAAAAAAAAAAAAAAAAAAAAAAAAAAAAAAAATAATGGAAAAGTGCTGTGCTAGTGTTTTGTGCTCAATTGTTGACCCCAACGCGGAATGGGTAGCCTGCAATGGTCTCTGTGGAAAATCATTCCATGCCATATGCATCGGTCTTACCCGGAGATCCATTACCTACCTCAAGGAGTATTGCAGTCTCTTCAATTTTTACTGCGACGAGTGCAAAGAGATCACCTTGGCTCATGTTATGCTGGCAATTAAATGCAATAACGATGCTAACCGAAAACAATCATATTAGCAGAACTATTCTCGACAGAATAGAGAAGATTGAAGACTCAGTAAACTGCATTGACAGTAATGTGGAAGCTTACAAGTCCACAGGAAGACTAATAGAAAAACAACTGACAGCGATCTACAATCTGTCCAAAAATCAATCTCATCACGACAACGAGAGCGAAGTGATCAAATATCACCTGGATGGATTAAAAGCTTTCCTCAAAACAAATTTTGCCAACCTCCTTAAATCCAACGTACTCACACACATAAACGACTCTATCAATCTTCTCCGTACTGATCTCGACATGCTTTTTCAAACCTCCTCCAAAACAATACATCCCACCCCGCATCCATCAGACTCTACGCTTGATGACTTAACCCTAAAAATAATAGACGTCAACGAGGAACTCATAGCAACTCGGTTGACCGTTGCCGAAATCGGTAAAGAAGTGAGATTGGCTTCCCAAAAAATCTATGGAATCCCCGATCAAATTCAACTTCAAGCTAGTTCCCCGTACAATGTCTCAATTCATAATGAATTAGTAGACACGGAGTCACTTTCAAATACTCCTCCTGCCGCCCTAACAACGGAAACCGAAACCGCGCTGCCTATCCCGGCCGCACCCGCCCCACTAAAACCGCTCAAACAATTCGGAACTTCATGGACCCCCTCCGAATGGAAAAGCCGACTCGAAAAGTTGAAAGTGGGAAACCATACAGTATTCTACGTTGAAGGGGCTCCTCAACACGCTGATGTTAGTTGGGTGCGGAATTTCTTTCACCGAAATTATGCAATCACCATTAGCGAGTACGAGATGATTTCCCCTGCTGACTCCAATAGTTCCTGCAGCTTCAAAATCAGCATCCCAACCAAATATTCATGGATATTCCCCACTTCTCCTGGTAAGGCCACTAAACCTGGGAAGATAAGTATCACTAAATGCTTTGAGAAACGAGAAAACCCACGTGTCGACGACAACCAAAATTCTAAAAATAAACGTAATGATAAGCTTAAAAAAAGACCGCTCACAAACCCCCTTCCAACTAAAAAGCACGCTAACAAAAAACGAAGCTCTAATCCCGATCCCAACTGGAGCTTCAAAACGAACTTGTTCCCCGATTTCAGTCCCCCCTCCTCACTTATCCGACACAAAGCCCTTACACACCAATCCTCTAATCCGCTAATTTCCAATGTTCCACCCAAGCACCCGCGCCAACGCGTCTCTTTCAACTTAACCCCAACCACCCATATTATCCCATCTCAATCTTCTACGCCCCCGATCCCAGCAAACAACTCATTTCCTAACTTCGACCTACAAACTGGAGCTAAGTACCCTAATTTTATTAACTCCCATACACTAAACCCAACATCTCATCCGGCGCCCAATTCCATATCCAACCACGAATCTCCATCTCCCTCCCCCACTGCCCCTATTCTTGATCCTCTTTTTCCCCCTACATTCGTCTCTTTCTCGCCTATCTACACGACAAATCGGACTCGGTCTGCTACGAAGGGAAGACCAAAACCAGCGTCATGGTATCCATCCAGCAGGAAGACCTCCCTACCGACCCTATCAGTCTCAGGAACCTTTATGTCAGGTACCACGAGATTTTTAGCATGTCCCCTCAGAAAGTAGCAGACGACCTTACTGCATTCGGCCACTACGTTCACTCTAAACAAGTCTCACACCTACAGCGAAACCGAGCTGACCACGATAAATTTTTTCGTCCATAATGTGCCTTCCTCGTCAGCACTTAAACCATCCCGCCATACATCTCCACCACACAACATCCCTCTTACATTTTACTACCAGAATGTAAGAGGTCTTCGCTCTAAAACCAATGCTGTCCTACGTCAATCGCATTCTCTTCCCTTTGATATTTACGCCTTGACTGAAACCAATTTGATTCCCGACATAAAGAACCAGGAATTGTTCCCCCCTACTTTTAATGTTTTTCGCGACGACGATCCTACCCGCCCACATGATGATTCCCCCTGTCGAGGCGTCTTACTGGCGGTCCACAACAGCCTTAACTCTTTTCCCATTAGCATCTCTTCATCGTCCAAAGTCGACTTTGTCGCTATAAAAATATCACTCCCCTTCAAGTCCCTTTACGTTTTATGTTGCTACATCCTGCCAGCTCAACCTCCCGAATCTTACCAACTTGTTGTCGATGCGATCGACTATTTAATTGACCTGTCTGACTCTACTGACGATATCTATGTTTTCGGCGACTTTAATCTTCCTCAGCTACAGTGGATTCCATCAGACGATCAATCGTTCTTCATCGCTTCAAATGCCAACTCAGCTAAGGAATGTCTCTTCTTAGATCGCTTAACAGACTCAAGTCTATGCCAAGTCAGTGATGTATCCAACTAAAAAAACGGATTTAATGGTGCGCGAACGTTGGAAATGTTGAAAAAGGGTTTCGGCAAAAGTAGTCGTGAGTCAATCGAAGATGATGAACGCAGTGGTAGACCATCGACATCGAAAACCGACGAAAACATTGATGAAGTAAAAGAAATGTTGGCCAATAACCGCAAATTAACCATCAGAGAGATAGCGGAGGACTTGAACATTGCCTATAGATCCGTACAAGACAGTTTGATTAATGATTTGGGTTTCTGTCGTGTAGCAGCAAAGTTGGTGCCAAAAGACCTCAATTTCATGCAAAAAAGAGACCGTGTTGACGTCGTAAAAGAGATGATTTACGAGGCTGAATCAGATCCCACATTCATCACATTTATAAGTACGACACGCAATCCAGACATCAGACAAGTGAAAAGAGTTCACTAAATGAGCCTGGACCAAAAAAAAACCCCGTCGTTTGGTTTGTGGACAGAAAACTCGTGGATTTTGCACCATTATTCGCAATTTTTTGACGAAAAATGCAACAAATACCATCTAATAGCCACCGAATTCCCCTGATTTGGCTTCCTGTGACTTCTTTCTGTTCAATCGACTACGAGGAACTCGTTTCAGGTTCAGCAGCCGAGAGGAAGTAATGGAAAAACCGCAGGAAGCACTGATGGACATACCGAAAACCGCATATAGAAAATGTTTCGAGGATTGTGTTGCAGTCCATGGGAATTACTTTGAAGGGGACAATATAGATTTAGATGAATAGACTCAATATACGCTCATAATATTTTCACTATTGGGTAGGTATTCAGCAGGCCCAATGTGAAGGTGTTGATGCAGTTTTGCTTATTTTTTCTCTCTTACGGTTGCTATAATCCGTAGAGTTTCGCCTCAGCAGTCTAGTCGGAATACAAGGTGAAGCTAAGCTCCTTATAGGCCATATCAATGTTTCCATTAGAATATTGTGATTCTCAAACAAAAGGTACTTAATCCGTTGTTCAAGAAAACATGGATAATGCCGCCACAGTGAAATTAAAATGATTTGTGAAAGTTTAACGGAGCAAATACGAGTATTTACGCGTATTAAATTTCGTCACGTAACGTTACATTGTTCCATTAACATATTTGCCAGTCTAGTACCTGCATCTCCCACACTAAATTGTGAGCCTTTAATGACCGAATGACTTTTTCTTTCTACGAGTTCACCCCTTAATACCATCATTCGACTGAAAAGATTTTCGTCATATCCTTCAGCGTTTAGATACGTCAGACGTCGGTAACAAAAGATCATCATGTTGAAAGAATGCACTCTGAGGTGGTGATATGTGTACAAGTTGCAGAGAACAACAATACAAGGGGGTTGCATAATGCATATGAACTTACTTCTATGCAGGACGAGACATACTCAGCTCACATGGCATTCGTACCAGCTACAAATGAGAAAAGCAAAGCCAGTAATAGAATGATAATTAAGGACAGGAAAAAAAAATTAAAAAAAAAAACCTTCAATGAAAAAAAAAAAAATACAAAGTTCCACAGGGTGGTTACTTGTCTACCTGCTGCATGTCCTAGCTTTCCTTTTAGGCCAACATCAGCGGTAAGCAAAAGAGGCATGAAAGGAGAAAACAAAAAGAAAATGCAGATAACTGGATAAATCAGCTACCACAACTCCGTTTTATCAAAGTAAATTAAAATTTTTAATTACAGTTGGCTACTAATGATGATGATGATGGTAGCTGCCATTGTTGATCTATACGAATAAGTCCCTTCAAGCCGCTAGCCTCTACCACTTCTATAAAACAGTGGAACAGGACCAGGAGAGTCTACAGTAAAAACCAGAGTTTGTGTTTTTTTTTTTTTTTTTTTTTTTTTTTTTTTTTTGTTTAGCATTCTTTAAATGTATGCCTGTTTGTGGGCTGTGCTGCATCGATGTGCGGCTTTTCTGCTGCATTAATGAATTAAATTCAATAAAAGAAAAATAGCGACCACACTTCGTATATACTCGTACCTACTTACACATTTCGTCCTTCGCAGAAAGCAGGTTACTTCTAATGACAGATACTCGTAGAGTCGTGACCAGTCATTTTGTTTTATGTTTTAAGCTAATTTTTGCAATATACTCCTACCAAATTTGTATTCAATTATTTTGGTCAGTTACAACCATCTTTGTGAAGGATGTATATTGCGAAAAATTGTTTCTGTGTGGCCATCTGAACAAGGATGTTGTCAGTAAGATTATGCGCTTATTACCTCACCGTTTATTACAGTTCTTATTTATATGTAGTCGCTTACAAATCCGTTCAGCCAGTTATGGTAGATATGAAACTTTTTTATGACTTTATTGGGAGCCTATCGTACTTGTAATGTTAAGACAGAGAATCAGTTAGAATAGTTATCAAGCAGCACTCCAATAACTCTCCAACAGCTCTTTTACAATGCTTTAACTGCCTTCCAACTGAAAACCTGAGTCGCATGTACTTGTGTATCTAATTTCTTTTTTTTTTTTTTTAATTTTTTTATTCCCAAAATTTTGTATCAAATAGTAAATGTTGTTTTTACAAATTCAAAGTAATCCAAACATAAATTTAGAGAATACTAGGTGGGGTGAAAAGTAACCTCCTTGGGAATTTAAAAACAATTTTTTTTAAAATGCTTTTTTATTTTATTCAATATAGTTCCCTTTTATTTTGATACGCTTATTCTAGCAATTTTCCAACTTCTTGATCCCGTCTGAAAAGTAATTTTCCGGAAGGTCTGCAAAATACTCCTCTGTGGGGTCGATGATTTCCTCGCGTGAGCTGAATTTTTTGAGAGATAATAGTCCAAGGGAGACAAATCTGACGAAAACGGTGGATGCTACAGCAAATAGGATCCTAAGTCATTGATTTTAGCCATGGTTGCGATGCTCTCGTGCTCCGGTGCATTGTCTTGCAAAAACAAGACCGTTAATGTGAGACAGTTTTGCAGCGATTTCGGCTTTCAATCGCTTCAATATAGCACAGTAATACTCGCTGCTAATGGTTTTTCCTTTTTCGAGGTAGTCCACGAAGAGTATGTCATGACAATCCCAGAAAACCGACACCATAATCTTTCCGACCCATCGAGCCTCCCTCGGCCGCTTCGGAGCACTCGTGCCGGCTTCAGTCCATTGCCGAACACTCATTCTGTTCTCTGGTGTCCAACAGTTACCAGAAAGTCCAAACACTCTTTCGAAGTGCTCTCGCGTTCGTGTTTTTGGTCAGGAGTGAGTATGCGCGGCACCCAGCGGCAGAATAACTTTTTCATATGCAGAATATTGCCCAAAATATGGCGTGTGCACTCAGTACTAATCTTTGTAGTGTCTGCTAGCTCGAGACCTTCACTTTCCGGTCAGCCAACACCATTTCATGTATTTTTGTTGACATTATCCTCTGTAACCGCATCGGAGGGCCTGTCGCTGCGGACTTGATCGGTAGTCGAATTGAGACCACTACGAAACACCCGAAATCAATATTTGACGGTGTAATCTGACGGAGCATTAGCCCCATAATATTTATCCAACTTTTCTTTTGTTTCCTTCGCCGTTTTGCCTTTCAAAAAATAATGTTTCATGAGAGAACGAAAATCGTTTTTGTCCATACTCAACATGATGCCAAACATGTCAACAACAATCAGCTGTCAAAACAAAACTAAATACAGTATCGCACTGAAATTTGGCATGTCTACCTAAATATGAACGGAATTTAAGGTACCATTACCTTTTTTGCAGTAGCAGCACATTCTGGTGGTCAAGGAGGCTACTTTTCACTCCACCTAGTAGTTAGTGACATGTTATATATATTTGACTTACAATGTAAAATAAAGCACATAAATTTGAAAGCGAACTTAAAACTTTTATTATCAGTTAAAATAACAGTTTATGGCATTTACTTTTTGGAAATGATATCATGTAAATGTTGGCCATGACTACGTCTGAGGTGGTCCATTCGGAAGGTCCAATTTTGGGCGACTCGTTTGAGCATAGCGACTACTCTCTCGCGGATAACACGAGCAATGTTGGCTTCCAAGGCGTCAATTGCAGCTGGCTTATACTTGGAGACCTAACACTTTACATATCCATAGAGAAAATAGTCCAAAGGTGTGATATCGCACGATCTAGGCGGCCAATCTACAGTAGCAACACGTGAAATTAAGTGCTCACCGGAATGATTTCTCAACAAGTCCATTCACACGATTTATGGTAGTGGTAGTGGTAATGGTAGCTCTTGGTACTCTTTGGATTGCTCATCAGCCCAAATGCGGCAATTTTGTTTATTAACGTATCCATTGAGCCAGAAATGGGCTTCATCACTAAACAAAATTTCACGATAAGACACCGGATTTTTATTAAGTTTTTCCAGAGCCCATTTACTGAAAATATCACGCAAATTCAAGTTGCCCTGGCTTCAACTCTTGTACAAGTTGAATTTTGTACGCTTTTAGGCCGAGATCCTCATGTAAAATACGCCAAGTTGTCGAATGCGCCAAGCCAAGCTGCTGAGAACGACGACGAATCGATTCGTCACGGTCTTCGCGTACACACTCAGCTCTGCTATAGCCTCTTCACTACGTGCTGGATGTAGTGTAACCGGTCGAGTATCATCCACTAATGTGAACCGGAACTCAAATTTTCTCAAAATGGTATTGGCAATAGTGGTTTCAGTAGGTCGATTATGCGCACCGTAAGTTCCTCGAATCGCACGAAAAACATTTCTCACAGAGCGCTGATTTTCGTAATACAGCTGACCAATTTGGAAACGCTGTTGTCATGTGAGTCTTTTCATGATGACTTGCCAAATGATATTGACCAAAATTGATAAAGCAGTTTGATAGGAGTTACGCTGATCTGTCAAAAAAAAGTCTATCGAAAATCAAAGCTCACGATGAATCACCCTATATAAGCTAAGGTAAATCTTACCTGATGAATAATGCAAAATAGTAAATTCATACCTTAAAAACCAAATGTTTGGGGTTAGTAATGGGTCTGAAATCTCGGAATTCAAAGAAATTCACGCTGATGTGCCACAAGGAAGTGTCCTTGTTCCGTACGTATTCCTACTGTACACAAGAGATATACCTGAGGATGAAGAGACAGTAGTAGCCACGTTCGCTGACGATACGGCTATTCTTGCCAGAGGCCAAACAGTAGGATCTTCGACGATAAAACTCCAACGACCTCTAAGCAGGTTGTTTGAGTGGACAAAGACCTGGAGAATAGTGCTAAACGAGACCAAGTTGACTCATGTCAATTTTACTTATAGAAAGATAGATAATTTACCTTAATTTATTAATTCTATAAAAATTCCGTATGCAAACGAGTCAAAATATTTAGGAATAACTTTAGACGCAAAGCTGAAGTGTAAATCACACGTTAAAAACAAACGTGAAGAACTCGACATTAGGCTAAGAGAACTGTATTGGCTTGTTGGAGGACATATAACAAATTGCTTTTATATAAGCAAGTGCTTAAACCATGTTCCACGTATGGTATACAATTTTGGGGTTGTACTAAACCAAGTAACATATGTATTCTACAAAAGTTTCAGAACAAAGCGCTAAGAGCAATCGCGAATGCTTCATGGTATCTAAGGAATAGCGACATTCACCTTGACCTAGGATTTGCTTCCGTAAAAGACGTAGAATAAGAGAGTTCGACTTAGCATCGTCGAATTAACGTGTGAATTAACGGAAATAGAAGGTGCCTTCGCTGGAAGGCTACCTAAAAAACGTGAACATTTTACAGAAGATGGAACTACCTGTTAAGGAAACTTAGTCGTAGTCTGGAAGAAAATGGGAGGTTTGTTAGTGAGTTGGAATCTCTTGCTACCATGAGCCCGTGCTTGTGATGAGTGCTGCTATGCTACTGTGTTAGGCAGCAGGTGTTTGTCCTTATGTGATGTTATGGTGCTCTTATGAGCCCGTGTTTATGGTGCTTTACCAACGGTAAAAAAAAAACTATTGAAAATTCTTCTAGCATTTGAAACGTGACTACTTGTCAAAACCCTCAATTCCTTATCCTGCTTCTTAAATGTCATCGGAAAAACTGAGGTTTGGAGTGGGAAGGCCTATTTGGAAAATTTACCAAACAAAAATGATATAAAAGATTAGAAAAGAGCATAGAAACTCAATTTGAAATGTCTGCATCAAGTAAACTCCAAAAGTAAGAAGAATTTTGGCTGTTAAAAGAATACTGGAAGCTGTTACAACTGATGGACCAGATGCTTAGCTTTGCAGTTAAATGTTTCCAGATATAAAATTTCTTATGTACCTATAGTCTGGGGTGGACCTGGTTCTCAACCAACAAGCGTCTCTAGACAGCACGATCTTTGGCCAGCTGTCTCCGGTTTCGCACGCTAAGTTGGTTAAGGTCCCTTTTCATTTGCGTACTTCACCTACTGCGCCGTCCGTCGGGAGTGGATTTGAAGATCTTTCGAGCCGGAACATTCGCTTCCATTCACTCTACATGACCCTGCAACCTCAGTTGTTGGACATTCACTCTTCTGGCTAGATTGATGTCGCTGTACATCCCGTACAGTTCATCGTTGTATCTCCTCCTCCATTCGCCGTCTATGTAGGTGGGACCGAAAATTCCTCGAAAAATTTTCTTCTCAAAACAACTAAGAGTAACCTCATCCGCTTTTGATAGAGTCCATGTCTCTGCACCGTAGAGAAAAACTGCGATGATTAGGGTCTTATAAAGGGTCACTTTAGTTATTCGAGAGAGGGCTTTGTTACTCAGTTGCTTTTTATTGCCCAAAGAAACAGCGATTGGCAAGAGTTATTCTTCGTTTAATCTCAGGACAAAGTCCTTAACCACCTCAAAGTTATATCTGTCTATAGTGACATTCTGTTCGAGACGTCGGTGTTGGGTGTCCTTTCTTGATAAAAGCATATACTTTGTCTTGCTCTCATTGAGCGCCAAACCCATCTTCGCCGCCTCCGTCTTAATACCCACGAACGCGCCAGTGACATTGCGCTGTGTTCTGCTGATTATGTCGATGTCGTCGGCGTAGGCGAGTAGAAGGACGGACTTTTGAAAGACAGTGCCTCTGGTGTTAGCGTTTGAGTTTTGCACTATTCTTTCAAGAACGATGTTGAAGAAGTCACATGACAGCGCATCGCCTTGTCTAAATCCCTTTTTGGCATCGAAGATCTCGGTGAGTTCTTTACTGACCTTAATGGAGCAACGTGCATTCTCCATTATAATTCTTCACAAACGGACGAGTTTTACAGGGATGCCAAAACTAGAGAAAATCCTTATTCATACTACCATACACCTGGGCATAATTTTGCCGATAATTTTGAAAAAAAACTTGAGCGGCTTTGAGACGAACAAATCTCAATTTGCCATAGATGGGATCACAAATTTTCATACATTTTCATACAAGCTGCGGATAATACGTACGAGGAGACATAAATCATTCCAATACAAATTCGGAGTCAATATGTGGGGAGATGTAATTGGAAACAAGTTAATCGGCCCCTTAAAACTACCAATTAGGATGAATTCTACAAACTACCTGTTTTTTTTGCGAAATGATTTACCAGAACTATTATTTACATCATATTCCCAACGACCCTCTTTGGTCGTAAGGTTAAGAACTGACTAAATGAAGAGTACGCTAATCGTTGCATAGGAAGAAAAGCCAGTGATTACAAGATCTCCTGATTGAAAGAACTTGTTTATTCAACCGAAATAACAGCTTTAAGTGAAATGGAGAAGCGTATTCTCGAAAGTTAGCATCAATAGAAAACCAAAAACGGGCTCTAGCATGCATGCAAAACCACGGAGTACCTAAAGTATTATAACCGTTTTAGCACACACATAAAATAAAAATTATCTAAAACCACCCAAAATCATTTTTGTTCATGGCCTTATGCCATAGATTTCAAAATGATCAATTTCGTCGAATGCTTTATGATCTGGTGACAGCCATGTGAAACCGGAAAGAAATCGTGTACAACTAACAAACTCTGTTAGTTGTCCTGTTGCATTTGGTCTTATCAAGGTCCGAAAATTCCATTTGATTACCCGGTTATGGGTTGTCGTAGAACAGTAAGGTTTTTAAGTGATTGGGTAGTTACCTCGACGCACAACATTAAAACTGGCGGCCAGGGCCTTTATTCGAACTTTGAGGTAGAAAGAGCCAGATTTTCTGGATGATAAGAGAAGTGCTGTTTAAGAATTAAGGTCTCATCCTCCGTCTTCTGTATTTCAAAAGTTTGACTAATCTTGAAAAATCCTTATCGACCTCAATTAAACGCACGTTGAAGTAGCTCATAATAAGAGTCTGCCAAATTGAGGTCTGCCTTCTGAGGTTCATTCATTTTTGACAAGATATTATAATTCAACTTGTTGAGGATTCTTTTTTTTTTATTATTGTTACGTTCATAAGAAAAGAATAGTAAAATGTTATGTTTGTGAGGCATTTTCTGGAGAAGTGACCTCAAAGTCAAATATTAGCAAGGGCAAGGAAAATGGAACAGGCTTAGAAATTGGATATCTGAAGACTCAGATAAGGTTATTTGAAGGCAGTTATAAGGGCTAATATTTCTTCTAAAAATAAAGTTCTCAACCAAGCTTCTATCGTTAGTATTGAGAGAGCAATTTTTGTTAACATGGGTCTGGGTACACCAAGTAAGCTTTTTCTAAAATCCTCGACAAATGATGTCAACATTGGAGATACTATAGACTCTTGCTGTAGAACGATTTTTTTCTTAGAATGTACCCAAAAATCATTCCCCAAATTATTCATGATGAATTAGTTTAGGTTTTCGTCCTGATAGCTGAAGATTCCTGAAGTTATGTCGAACAAAAAATTGTATAGCAGGGGTGGTCTATTTTCATCCGCCTCCAAGTTATAGGTAGTTAAAGTGAGAAAACTCTGATTTCGAGGTAAAACTTCTTAAAATGCCGTAGCTTTCTGACAGATTTAGTTTAAGAAACCGTTGTGCAGATTTTTGAAATAGAATTTCAGTGTGCACAAAACACTCGTTCGATGAACGAAAAATCGTTGGACCAATTTTTAACTTTGAGGTTAACTTTTTTTATCAAGATTTTTGTCTTCTCTCTTCTACGAACAACGGAAGTTTTATTGAGGCAAATGGGTTACAAAATAAATTTTATGTCGTTTAAATAGTTTTTATTGTCCTAAAAAGGACCGCCACGCTTAGAGATTTAATGCCTTTGGATGCACGTTCTAGGGCGTTTGATGATTTCAAACTGCAAATTAATGTTTGGTAAAATGCCTCTTAGCTCCTCTACTACTGTATTTATTCTCTCCTGGAGGTCTTCCCGACTTAAAATCTTAGTCAAATAAACCCTTTTTTTTATGGCTCCGCAGAAAAAAAAACATCCTTTGGCGTTAGGTCAGGAGGCCTAGGTGGCCAAGGAAAAGTACCAAATCGGCCAATACACCTTCCATTAAATTTTTGATTTAAAAACGAAGTTACATTATAGTATTGCTACAATGGTAAGGAGGCTCATCGTGTTAGAAAACCATTCTTTGCCTCTTAGTAAGATTAACATTTTCCAGGAGTTTCGGCAACTCGTCTCTCAAAAATTCTAAATAGAATGTTGAATTTTGAATGTTGTGGAACATCTGCATTTCAACAAAGTCTTTACCTTTGAGAAGATGTTGAGAAGATAGGGGAAATTGCGTTAGTTGGTAATGCTCATTCTCGTAAACTGGGATTCGTCAGTCCATACAATTTTTTGAATAAACTGCTCTTTCTCATCTTGTTGATGCAGCAACCATTGGCAAAATTCAATCCTTTTTTGGAAGTCCCCTGGCAAAAGTTCCTGTACGGGCGTATTATAAGAGGGGTAAACGCAATTGGCTTGAAGAACTCTACTATATATCGTAGTTCTTGGAGTTTGCAACTGTGCTGCAAGCCTTCTGGTGCTTATAGATGGCTGCATTCTTACAGCATTTAATATTCTTTCTTCCTCTTCTGCTGCTGTTACGTTACTTGTTTTACTTGTTAACTGACAGCTTTTAGTCATTTTTTTTTCTTTATTTGAATACATTATTTATTTTCTAACCCATTTGCCTGAATAAAATAAAAATCGTAGATAATGAAGACAAGACAAAAGCTTTGATAAAAAAAGTTTGCCTAAAAGTTGAAAATTTCGAAATTTTTTTCATGGGAAGGTGAGAAATCTTCAAAGATACTAAAGGCCCTGTGCCTATAGTAGTGTGAGATTCTTACTCACTAAAAAAACACCTCCCTTATGCAAACGACGACTGAGTTCACACTCAACAAGCGGTTCTTGTTTTAATAAGATATCCTGCAGGCGATTTTCCATTGAAAATTCCTGTGTACTTAAGAAAAATTACGCGCTGCTAATCACCGCGCTAGATCGAGAGGCTTAGTCCTTTTCAGACGGCGCAATAAATTTGTTTCCTCGAGGATTTGTTGAACAGAAATATTCGTATGATCTTGTAATCGATTATTGTGTTTTCGCGCAAACATTTTAATTACGTTCTGAACGTTTTCGACTCCTAAGTCTCTGTGGATATCATCGTTTCTAATGTACCACGGCGCATTAACAATACCTCGAAGAACTTTGTTTTGGAATGTCTGTAATATCTTAATGTTACTATTTTTAGTACAACCCCAAAGTTGTACATCATATGTCCAGATCGGTTTTAGCACTTGCTTGTATAACAGCAGTTTGTTCTCTAAGCTAAGCTTGGAATACTTTCCAATAAGCCAGATAATATATCTATATTTGATTTCAAGTTCTTCACGTTTTTTCTTGACGTGTGCTCTTCGTTTTAGTTTAGCGTCGAGTTTCATACCGAGATATTTGGCCTCGTTCGCGTAAGGAATTTGTACTGCGTTGATAAACACCGGTGGATTCTCAATTTTCTTGAGAGTGAAGTTCACGTGGACAGACTTGTTTTCATTAAGCGCGATTCGCCAAGTCTTTGTCTAATTGTTAATCCGTGTAAGGGCACGTTGCAACTTGGCAGTTGCTTCTTAGACGGTTTTAGCCGTTGCCAAAAAGGCAGTGTCATCAGCAAATGTGACTAGGACAGTGTCGTTCGTTTGCGGTATATCCTTGCGGCACCCCGCCATTATTGTTTTAAAAGTGGAATATTCGTTTCCGTGTCTTACACGGAAGATTCGGTCTTCCAGGTATGAACCTAAAATACAAGACAATTGCTAGGGTAGGGCTTGACGGAGTTTATATTTTAGGCCTTCATGCCATACCTTATCAAAGGCTTGCGAAACGTCAAGAAATGCGCTTGAACAGACTAACTTACACTCGATTGCTCGTTCAATTACATCGGTTATTCGATGGCCTTGGTCAACTGTAGAGTGTTGGCTTCTAAAGCCAAATTGATGATCAGGCAAGAGGGAATTTGTGTCGGTAATTGGTTTAAGACGATTAAGAAGGATTAGCTCGAAGACCTTCGATGTTATCGGGAGAAGCGATATTGGTCTATACGACTTGACTTCAGCGGTTTACCGGGTTTCGGAACCATAATAACTTCGGCTACTTTCCACTGGTGCGGTACGTGCTCTAATCTAGTGCTGGCATTTATAAGATAGAGCAGCTTTAGCAAATATTTTTTCGGCAACGCTTTAAGTATCTCTCTCGTTATTAAGTCATATCCCGGGGCTTTATTGGGTTTAAGCGTGTCTATAACTTGTCTAAGTTCCCTAAGTGTAGCCTTTTCTACTGGAAAGTTTGTTGTCACGTCTAGCGTATTGACATAATCTGAAAGCACTTCCCCGTCGAATGATTTAAACGTTTCTGCAAGATGGGCGGCGAAAACATTAGCTTTTTCCTTATCTTCTTTCGAACATTCATCCTGGTTTCTTTGTATTGGCGCCACATGTATTTGGGGCTTTCGGATACTTTTAACGGCTCTCCATATGAAGTAGTTGGTATCCTTTGTCGCTGTGAGTCTTTCAAGGTAGTTATTAATACCTTGATTATTAAAGTCCTTGACCGATTTTTTCAACAAGTTGCAGAGCCTAATGAAGGACGTTTTATCCTGTGGTGAACGGGTTTCATGCCACATTTCTCTGATTTCCGGTGGATATCTTATGCCGACTTTGGAAACTTTTTTCGATTCGCGGGGATTGTTATTCAAGGCCGCTTGCTGTATGACTTCAACAAAACGTTCAACTTCTTTTTCAAGTTGATACGGCGTTCTAAGTGCTACTTTCAACTCAGTATTGTGTACAACGTCTATTCGGAAATCTTCCCAGTGAGTTTTGCTGTTAGTTAATCTGGGTGGTCTTTGTTTCTTAATAAGGATTCGCACAGTGAGAGGATAGCTGGAGAAGGATTGGAGAAAAGATCGAAACCCTCTTCAACTTTGACGTAACTAGCGTTTACTCCTTCTCCGATAAAGAAGTCTATTAGATCGGGTGTTTTGGCGAAACCCAATATGTCGGCTTGCCTGTTGAGTTAAAATAGCAATCACATTCCATACCAGCCCTCTAAAGAGTTTTGCTATTTTGCAGCGCGATTGGCAATAGATTGAGGATATATTAAAAGAGTAATTTTTATTTTTAGCGCTCACCAAGGTCATTTGAAATTTGTCAAGTTCAATTATTGCTTCCAAAGTATGTTCAATGCAGTCTCTTATGAATAGGGATGACCCGCCTCTTGCGTTTCCCGATGGATGAAGAGCGTGGTAGTCGCGGTAACCTATTAGTTCCACGTGCGATTCTGTTGCCAGGTGAGTTTCAGAAATTAAATATATGTCAACTTTTTTAGTATTTAGTTCATCAAGTCTTTTCTATAGCCCGTTGGCATTCCACGCAAGTATATTGAGCTTCTTTGCCATAATTAGTTGCAGAAATTGGCTTCGAACTTAAGAAACCGTTTGACTATTATCTTATTTATTTTAGTCTGTTCTTCTAGTCTCTCGAGAATTACTGATAATACATTTGAGGCTGGATCCGGTGATGTACAGTTAGTTATATTAAGTCACGCCGCTATTTGCGCGTAAATTTTCGAGATAAATGCATTTTTTCTGATAAAATTGGTCCAACGATTTGTGGAAATGTTAGCTTTAAAAAGCCATAATTTTGGCTGGCTTTCATCAAATTGAACGAAATTTTAGTATTTTATGCACACTAAAATTCTCTTTCAAAAGTATGCACAACGGTCTTTTAAGCTGAATTTTTTAGAAAGCTACGGCCTTTTAAGAAGTTTTACCTAGAAATCAGAGGTTCCTCACTTAAGCGGCCTATGACTTTGTGGAGGATGAAAATAGACCCCCCCCCTGCTATACAATTTTTTATTCGCCATAACTTCAGGAATCTTCAGTTATCAAGACGAAAACCTAAACTGGAAACCAACCGCATAACATGCGGGGTCAATGCAAGATCGAATTTTAAGTCAACAGCTATGGATCCGACTGTCTGAACAAGGATTCTTATTTAAAACTTTCAACCCATTCCAAAATGAGAAGACCAGCTATTTTATTGAAGACTCTTCAATTAGTAGGACTTAACTAAGTGACGTTTATTGAACTGGGAATGCGTCCCCTTTAATCCGTCAGCTTTTACGGAAAGACCAGCGCCTCTAATCGGTGTTTTTTTCTCCAAGAATGGCCAATCCAGCTGAATTAATTGGTAGTCCATCAAATTTAATTGGGAGTCCGGCTCCATTGACAGGACTTCCATTCACTGGAAGACCTGCTCCATTAACTGGTAGTTCTGCAACACTTACGGCAACAACAAGGTGAGCTAAAACTGTGAAGACCTATGGACAAAAATATGGAGTTTAATGTTGGACTTATGAATATAAGATAAATCTACGAGTGTTTTCATCTTCATTAACTGATGAAGATGAGGAGAAGTGTTCCCGGAAATACGGAATATTTGTATTCATTTGCCATCCTTTGTAAATATACCATATGTCCGCATCTCGATCGATCTTGGGAAGGAGAAAATCAATTCGATGACCTGTGCTTCGATGAAATGATTTCATCAAAAACAAAAACGTCAAAATTAATAAGCCATTACAATTTGGATTAAAAAATACGTTCTAGTAAAATCCACCATAGTTTGGATGTACTCGTATTCGACCACAAGTGAACGAGTCTCTGGTAACTTTTGACGAGATACCATATCTAATTACATAAACCTCGACTACTCAATTCAACTGGAAAAAAAAAACATCAAATGCATGAAATCTGAGTTAATTTTTGGAAATCAATTTGATTTGATTTGTGAATGAATGCTACCCATGCATATGTAAAAGGATTTCAAAAATACCCTTACGTACCGATGCAGTGTATAGTTCTCGCGATTGACCGCAAAATCCGTTCATTTTATTGAAATTGACTTGCTTTTTGAATAACTTATTGAATACTTACGGCGCGCATTCATGATGAATTTTTCGAAGCATAAATTGGCGAAATCAATTTTTGAAATTGCATCGCTATCGTTCTGAAAATCATGAGTGGTCGCCAATGCTATGAACTCGTATGAATGGCAACCTCTACCAATTTCATTCCTAATAAATTTAAATTTATATTTATTACTTATCGTTGCATGATGGGTGTTGTTTGTTGATGCTGCTAATGGCAGACAGCGAAGGGGGATAGTTTCGACATGTTCTTATAAAAGGCTCCATTGAAATGAATTTGGAACATCATAATATAATTGGTCAGCAAAAGGATTCAACTTTTTGAATGGAATGAAATTTTGAAGGAAAGGGATACCTCAGCAGTTGGATTTCGAAATTTGAAATGTTATTCTTCAACCACAAATCCTATTCAATTTGAGTGTTCATAAAGTGATATTGTATCTGGAGTGAGATTTAACTTATCTATCCTAAATCGTGGTGGTTATATGTTTGATCATCTTTACTGAATACAGTGAATGGTACTCGCTAAATGAATGATTTGTAATGTTTGATCCGAATATCTCTCAAGGAAACTGCCACTGTTGGTAAATTGCCTCGAAAGGACTTACAAATGTAATAAAACAACCTTCGCGCGTAGATTTGAAAAGGAGCACCTCAACACTCATTGATCACATATATGTTACCATAACAAAACTGGATATTTTCTTAGCAATCCGATTCCAATCACTACATAACTCTGTATGCAACAAAGAGTGTAAGCCAAAACCAAACGAATGATTAAACTGAAATTAAACATATTAGCCAACAAAAAGTTAATGAGCTAATAGATCAAACGAACTGGCAAAATATACTAGAAGAGAGGGATGTTTAAAAACTCTATAATATTGTAACTTCGTAAGAGTATTGAATAATATATACACTGGAGCAAGTAGAACAAAAACAAACTAATGTCCTCGAAAGCAAAAACCATGGATTAAGAGAGATAAACTCTATAAAAGATGGAAAAACAGCCCAAGAAGTCAAAGCTATGAAATCCAGTACAAGAACTTCCGAAATATTGTTAATAAAAACATACAAAATATAAAAGCTACTTTTTGTAAGCAACAATTCGTAAACGTTAAAAATGACCCAAGAAAAACATGGAATACCGTTAATGAACTTTTAGGAAGGAAAAAATGTTCTAGACTTGAATGAAACGGCCAAGAAATTTGCGCAACAATTCTTAAATCAGGCTACAAAGAGTATGCATGTGTGTAATGTAAGAACATCAAACCATGAAAACTGGAAACTACAGCAAAGGATTTACGTAGAAGAAGCAACCGAAGCGGAAATTTATAAAATGATGATCAGTTGAACTGCAATAAATGCCCTAGAGCCGATAACATTATACCAATTGATTTAAAATGCATTTGTGTACATGCAGTGTATCTAGCTGCTGTTATATAGACAATCGTTAACCAAAGTACAGGGTTTTCTAATAACGACTTGACAACTTTTTTTTTAAATGAAAGGCAAACCATTTGAGATATTTCAAAAATTTTATTATTGGCTTGAAGTACAATCAAAACATTTATCAATGGAACTCGACTTCGTTCATATGGCCACCGCGGGCACGTTTGCAGCGGTCGATTCGTTGGACCCAATTTTCAACGACTCGTCTCCACATTTCGGCCGAAACGGCCGCTATATCGCGTTCAATGTTGGCTCTGCGCTCTTCTTAAGTCGTCTGCGTGTTGGCATAAGCCAATGACCTAACGTAGCCCTACAGAAATTAGTCAAGCGGCGTTAAATCGCACGAACAAGTTGGCCAATCGACTGGCCCATGTCTTGAGATAACACGCTCACTATACTTACTCTTCAATAAATCGATTGTAGCGTGTGCTGTGTGGCTTGTGGCACCATCCTGTTGAAACCACATGTCGTCCAAGTCCATATCTTCCAATTCGGGCCAAAAATAATCGGTGATCATGGCGCGATACCGCTGACCATTCACAGTAACGTGACGATCGTTATCGTCGACGAAAAAATATGGGCCAATAACGCCGCCGGGATACAAACCGCACCAAACAGTTATTTTTTGTGGATGAAGTGGTGACTCATGAAGCACATGTGGGTTTTCACCGGACCAATAACGCATATTTTGCTTATTGACGAACCCATGGAGCCAAAAATGAGCTTAGTCACTGAAGATGATTTAGCGATGAAATTCATCATCTTGGCGCATCTTCTCCAGAACCCAATCCGAGAACGTACGTCGCTTCAAATGGTCCATCGGCTTCAATTCTTGAGTCAGCTTGATCTTGTATTGGTGTAAACCAAGATCCTTACGCAGAATACGCCATAATGTGGTCTGAGGGATGTCCAATTCTTGAGAACGCCGTGGAATTGACTGATTTGGATCGTTTGCTACGGACGTCTGAACGGCAGCGATATTTTCGACACTTCGACCAACCCGTTGTCTCACTGACACGGCAACATCACACAACGAATATGTAGACTCAAATTTTTGCATTAAACTTGTTAATGCCTGTCTACTAGGGCGAGAATTACGACCGAAAATTGGAGTTAACGCTCTTAAAGTTGCGGTCACCGACTCCGAATATCTGTAGAAAATTTTTATAATTTGCAGATGTTGCAGTGACAGTTTGATGATTAGTGAAAGCGGGTTATATTGGGTTATATTGGAAACCCCTATATAAATCAATGCATTGTTCCAAGGCTGATGAAAACATCGATTATTCAACCAATATACAAGGGAGGAACCAAAAATAACACTGAAAACTATATGCCAATCGCAATTTTGTCAGTTGAAAAGTATATGGAGGAGGTAGTTGTTTTCAGCAAAATAAAAGTACTGTAATGTTACTAAGCGAGTTTACCAATACTGGTAATGCCGAAAGAAATCACCATGCTTTCGTGCTATTTATCGATTTCAGTAAAGCGTTCGTAGACTTATGCATGAAAAACTAATCGAAAGCCTCAGTAAAATGGGTTTGAGAGGAATGATGTCAAACTCGTTTAAGAGCTATTTGAAAGATAGAACCATAAAAGTTAAGGTCTCAGACAAAATGGGCGAGGAAAAAACTAAGTGAATACGGTGTACCACAAGGCTACCACATGGGCATGTTGTTATTTATCCTCTATACAAACGAACTCTTGTGCTTATTCAAAAATAGTATTGCCTATGCCTACGCTGATGACATAGCAATTGTGGTAAAAGACAAATGTTTAAACTCTGCGGTGGAAATATTGCAAGAAGAATTTAACACTGTCTCTAAATGGTTTTATGATAAAGGCATTCTAATATAGTAATGCACATACGCACCTCCTCTAAGCGAGAAGGTATTGTTCAAGTATATCACCGAAACGAACACTGCCCATTGTCAGCCAACAATAAAGAAATTGAAGTAACTAAAAGCATGAAATACCTCGGGATAATTATAGATGAACACCTATTATGGCGAGAACATATAAATACCCTACGTCTTTAACTTAAGAGCGCGCTCTTTGTGATGGTATACCTTAAAAGATATTCCTGCAGAAACAAGTGTACTACTCGCTAGCAGAATCAAGAATCCGATATGGGATTCTGGCTTGGGGAAACGCGGCGAAAACCCATATTGATAAGATATTGCATCTTCAACATCATCTATTTAAAGTTTTTAGACCTGCTTACACATCTTTTAAAGTCTTAGATGCCAACGCAATATTTCAGATGACAACACTAATACACTATATGGATGATCAAAGATTTCTGCAACCTATACGTCATACGTAAAATACCAGAAGACGATCCCAAAGAATGCTACAAGTTATTCCAATACTTATGAACAAACTTCCTCAATCTTTGAAATACATTCCTAACCTTAGATAACGAAAAAAAGAATTAAAAAAATTATTTATTTCGATGTACTTTGTAAAGTAGAATAGTCACCAATAATGAATTTAGTTAATTGTATATAGTATCTACATAGAGTAATAATGCTATTCTTTTATATAATGAAACTGAGAATTTATTTTAAATCACCTCAAAACCAACTACTGATACCAATGATAACAACCACCTGCAGATAAGCACTTTGCTTTGCGGGTAATGAATGGAGGATAGGGTATACAAGAATGACAAAACTGGGATATTAGTAGTAGCATTCACAAAATCAGCTCTGTCCTTCTTGCACTCTTAATGAATTGTTTTGATACCTATCCACAGAACCAATAGTGATGAAGAGGGAAATCTTACTTTTTTAAGAGGCATCGCGTGCTCCACAATTGATTATTGCTTATTTCAGGGAAATTGGCTAAAGCATGCAACAGATTTTGTTGTTCAGGAATTAACCCACTCAGATCATTTTCCAATATCCGTAAAAGTAGAGCTGACCCTGCAGCAAACACCCGCTTCACAGAATTTCTTGCTACTAAAACTGCATTGGATTAACAAACACATGGAAAGATACAAAGCGAATCTAAATTCTGAAATAAATGGAAGAAGTATACATAAATGAGTTCTAATCCATCATAGAAATACTTACGACATGCATCTCGAACGCAACTACACCCTTGCAATCCGAGCCAAAAAATAAAGGGAAGCAACCCTGGAATGGTTTGGAATGCGAGGCAGCCCTGAAAAAATCGTTTGCCTCTCTACGACTCCTGAGTAGAACGGGCACCAATATTACGAAATGTGTGTACCAGATTGCAAATAAGAACTTAAAAAGCATCTGCGAGCAAAAACAAAAACAATACATTCAGAACCTCATGTCAGCAACATAAGAGACAGTAGGTAATTTTGAAAGATGGCAAAAACGCTTAACGGTGCTACATGCTAAAAATAATGATAAGTAAGCTGCAACAATACTGCCAAATTTGGAACTTACAACAATGGACAAAAAATAAACGTGGCAAAATGAAGAACTGGAGAAAGTCAAAGAATGCAAATACCTTAGAGTACTGATTACCTCTCAGCTATCGTTTAAAAAACACCTTCAAGAGAAGTTAAAGCTGTAACTGGAAAAGAATTTTGGGAAAAAACTAAAATCGCGTCAAGTGTAAAATTCAAAGTCTTTGAAGCAGTTATAAAATCAATCATGAGCTATGCGGGACAAGTGTGGGGGATCTGGAAGGTCGAGGAAGTTGAAAAACTCTTGCGATACTTAGTAAAAAAAAATGTTCCGACTACCTGGAAATACGCCAAACTACATGCTTTACCTGGAGACTGGATTACCACCGCCGTATGTACTAGGTGGGGTGAAAAGTTTTTTTTTAAATGTTTTTTTTTTGTTTTTTTTAGTTTGATACACTTATTCTAGCGATTTTCCAACTTCTTGATTCCACCCGAAAAGTAATTTTCCGGAAGGTCTGCAAAATGCTCCTCGCGTGAGCCGAATTTTTGGATACGACAGCAATTGGAGCCGTAAGTCATTGATTTTAGCCATGGTTGCGACGCTCTTGTACGCCGGTGCATTGTCTTGCAAAAACAAATTTTTTTTTCGCTTCATGGGAAGCCGTTTTGAAGCGATTTCGGCCTTCATTCGCTCCAATAATGCACAGTAATACTTGCGTTGATGGTTTTTCCTTTTTCGAGGTAGTCCACGAAGAGTATGCCATGACAATCCCAGAAAAACGACGCCATAACCTTTCCGACCCATCGAGCCTCCCTCGGCCGCTTCGGAGCACTCGTGCCGGCTTCAGTCCATTGACGGGCACTCATTTTGTTTTATGGTGTTCAACAGTTACCAATCGACGCCAAAAGTCCGTCCGATTCCACATAAGCAAGTCCAAACACTTTTTGGAAGTGCTCTCGCGTTCGAGTTTTTGGTCAAGAGTGAGTATGCGTGGCACCCAGCGGCAGGATAACTTTTTCATATCCAGAATATTGCCCAAAATATGGCGTGTGAGCTCAGTACTAATCTTTGTGGTATCTGCTAGCTCGCGCACCTTCACTTGCCGTTCAGCCAACACCATTTCATGTATTTTGCTGACATTGTCCTCTGTAACCGCATCGGAGGGCGAGCCATTGCGGACTTGATCGGTAGTAAAGTTGCGGTAACCACGAAACTCTCGAAACCAATATTTGACGGTGTAATCTGACGGAGCATTAGCCCCATACTATTTATCCAACTTTTCTTTTGATTCCTTCTCCGTTTTGCCTCTCAAAAAATAATGTTTTATGAGAGAACGAAAATCGTTTTTGTCCATACTCAACATGACGCCAAACACGTCAAAAACAATCAGCTGTCAAAAAAAAACTAAAGACAGTATCGCACTGAAATTTGGCATGTCTGCCAAGTATTTACGCTTAGACTACTCCTATATAAACATAAAGGAAGTTTTGAAAATTCTATCACAACAAAGCCATTTAAGAAATTTTAAGAAACCTCCATTTCTTTGCCGAGTGGACTAGGCTGGGACGCGAACATATTGTACCTCTACACAAAGTACACGTAAACAACAGATCTAAGAAGAGCAATGCAGGAGTTTTTAATTAAGATCGGACGATTCACATGAGAGCTATTTAACACATATCGTCCCAAGGATTTTTGTTGTTCGAGTATCTCGATAAAATTCGCATAATAGGGTAAAATTGGGCCACTGAACTTGATTTTTTTGTCAAAAAAAAATTCTGGGAATTTCAGTTTGCGAGATTTGAGGTGTTTGATTAATCGAACGCTGGGCTCTATGCTATGTAAAAAAAAAATGCAGTCAAGTTTCCATGCGTTAACAACAGCAGAATTCAAAACTGAGATGCATAATGGCCAATACCACTTTTTAGATCTGATTCCAGAGTAATACCATAATTCTGCGCGGCATTGTCGTGAAGATCCACTCCGCCCATCCCTTTATTGTAATTTTTTAGTAGCTGGGATAAGTTGTAGTTGACATAATGACCAGGTTAAACGATTTTCCCTCCTTTGTTTGTTATTTGCTTCTTCAATCTTTTAAAAGGTTGCAAATAAGGTTACGGCTTCCTAGCATCCAATACTGTTGGCGAACGATGGCGAATGTCTCTGAAACCCCTGGATAGAGATGATTTGTATGAATCTCAGTGGCTATAAGAGAAGACACATTAGAGTTCTTAATACGGCCCCCAACACGAAAGAGACCATCTTTATCAATGAACGGGTAGTATCGAATGAGTTTGGACTTATTTGGTAAGCCCCGATTGTTCATGAGACCACGAATTTCACTCCCGAATGTTTGTTGTTGCACATTAAGTTAGGTTAACGAAATGAAGCGCCCGCGAGGAATATTTGCAATTTGATTAGGGCGACAATGGGTGATAAATCGAAGGCAATACGCGAAAATTCGAAACAACCGAGACCACGACGAGATTTTGAAGGTTAGACTGGTGATGACATCCATGTGAATCGCTGATGTTTAGACTTGCTTGGGCGATTGTTTTTCTTCTGCTGTGATTACCGCTGGATTTAGTTGTGGCACAGTGAACTTTGATGCTGGCCAAAATTCTTGTGATAGCGAGAGCCCGGAAGGTCCGGTCCACCAGAGATGATGATTGATGAGGTTTGATGGTAGTACTCCGCGTGACGCACAATCTGCTGGATTAGATTCTGAAGCGATATTGTTCCAAGCATACCGCGGAATCTATTCAAGAATGGCAGCGGTGAGGATAACCAATGAAGAATGATCTCAGAATTGCACCAAAGTTATGTGATATGGAGGTTTGATTAAATTAATGAGACGGTAGAGAAGAAGCGCTCCACAGAGCTCGAGTCGAGGATCGAGGAATGGAGACAGCTTTTAGTGGCGCAACCTTCGTCTTTGCTACAACGAAAACGACCTTAAACTGCTGAGTAGGCCACCGATGAAGCATCCGAGAGCCCGTGGAGCTCAACATCCTCAAATGTAGAGAAGACATTTCTAGCAATCCGAATCTGCTCAAAGAAGTGAAGGTCCCGTTGATACCGATCAGTCAAAGGTAATGGCAAAGGATCATCCCAACTGAGCCTTAGTTCCGATGACCTAAGTTCCTGAAAAAGCAGTTTAAAGAGACTAACCGATGGGGCTAAGAATCTTAACGGGTCGAACATCTGAGCGATCTTCAACAGTAACGTTCGTCGAGCTGGTGATGTAGAAAGTCGTGAGTCAGCCATCCGAAACGAGAATTGATCTGAAGTAGGACTCAAGTGAATACCGAGAATCTTGATAAACGACTTGGAACGTTCGGTATCAAACCAAGATAATTCACAATATTCTGGGGGTAACTGAGCGAGCAAGGTCCAACAATTCAAGTTCCACTTTCGTAATTCGAGTTTCGCAAGGGATAATAGGGTAACCAATTCCGACTGTAGACTAATTAACTCTTCCGATGAGTTGGCACCTGTCATGATGTCGTTTACATAAACTTCTCTTAATAGTACACAAGCGGCGTTTGGATATTGGTTCTGATAGTCCATCGCAATCTGCTTCAACACTCGAACGGATAAGAATGATGTCGATGCCGTTCCATATGGAATGGCTGATTTCATTGGACGGGCTTTCGCGCCATACAACCAGCTGATAATCAGTGTGATTGTCATCAACCCAAATTTGACATTGACATTGAAAATTTTAACCACATCAGCCGTAAAAACATATTTGTGTTGTCGGAAGCGCAGACACACACCAATCAGGTCTCTCTGAATGGGAGGGCCAATGAGCAGCTTGCTGTTAAATGAATTGCCAAATGAATCCCTCGCTGACCCATCAAACACGACGCGTAGTTTGGTAGTAGAGCTATCCGGTTTCAACACGGCATGATGGGGGAGGTAGAATTGCTTCCCAGGGTTTGCGTTTAATTCAGCTGAGGGTATGCGAACTATGTGTCCAAGACGAATATATTCCTGCATGAATTTCAGATACATGCAGCGCAGGTTTATGTCGCGTTGAAAACGACGTTCCATCGAGTTTAAACGATTAATAGCAGATTTGAGAGAATTACCGAAGACAGGCGAGGGAGTGTTGAATGTCAACTGAACGAGATATCGTCCATTCGTTGAACGCGAAAATGTTTACGAAAATGCTGCTCAGCTTCATCATTACTAAATGATTCGTCAAGAGGAGGTGTTACATTATCAAGCTCCCAGAATGTTTGCAGTAAAACGTCAACATCCAATGTAATGTGAAGCGATGAGATGGAGGCATGATGCGAATGTTGGGTGTCTAATAGTTCACCTGTTACAACGCAACCAAATGATGTATTCTGGGCTATTGGTAACCCTCTTGATCCCTGAATTTATTTCCCCTTGAGTATGCACCATGATTTGTCTGCTCCGAGAAGTACGTTGACTGGGCTAGGTATATTAAATCTGGGATCTGCTAACTCCAGATTTTGAATATGGGACCACGCGGTTATATCAAGAGATAAATGCGTCAACGACTAGATGAGTTGGACTACATGAGAACGAAGTGTTATTGAAATACAACCTCTAGTATGACCTGCTTCTTTGGATAACACTCCAAGAATGGGTATTCGAGCGTGTTTGCGAGGAAGTCCTAAATTTCTGAGCAAAGGATTCGGCAACGACAGAGACTTGGGACCCATAATTAAGTAATACCCTAAAATTTATTGGATTGCCTTGAATATCTTGAAACATAGCCAATATGGTGGGTAGGATTGTTTTCTTAGAGAAGCCAACACCGATCGAATGGTTATTGATCAAGGGGTTAACAGGCGATGATGTAGAGCAGGAAGGTTGAGGTTGAAGATAACCTTGATTTTGTTGATCTTAAATTTGAAGCGACGAGAAGTTCAGGTGTGAACGAGTGAACCAAGGTGTGGTGGAGCGGCTTGCACACACGACAGCGAAACGAAGAATGGCATTTGTTTGCAGAATGACCGACACGAAGACAGTTAAAGCACAATGAGTTTGATTTCACAAAATTCCGACGAGATTCAATGTCCAGACTAGTAAATTGAGGACACTGAGGCAAAATATGTTTGTTTTTACACTTTGGGCAATGCGGAGTTGACTGCGACGATTCAGCAAAATGGGTTTGAATTTCACTCTGTGGCTTATGACGAGATAGATTAGGACGAGATAATGACTGACACGATTCAAATGCATCGCATCTAAAAATGACAAGAGTTCATTGAAAGTTCAGTCATTTCGCGAACCTACATGTTGAGCAAAACTTTGCTTACTCTCGGTATCAAGTTTACTGAGCAGGAGAAACATCAACCACGGATCGCGACTATTGGAACCGTGCGCGTTAAGTCCACGTATCACTTCGTCTGCCTCGTCTGTTGCCTTCCGTAATGTTACCGTTGGGAGGGACACAGCAAATTTGTATAAATGATTGTACAATGAGATGTGACCGATTGTACCGTTTTTCTAACCGATTCCACGCTGCAAGGTAATTTGCGTCTGAGATCGTTAGATGCCTTATCAAATGTTCAGCGTCATAGCGAAGAAAAGATTTCAGATAATGAAACTTTTGCGTATCCGAAAGATTTGGCTGCCTTTCAATTGTGCCCATAAACGAATCGCGAAACGAGGGCCAATCTTTATAATTTCCCAAGAAAGGCGACACCGTAAGCTTTGGTAGATAAATTTTCGAATTATGTTCTAAAGTTGAGTTTAATTTTTCTAAAAACGTGGTTTGTTGTTTTGCGAGTTGCTCCAAGGCCGAATCTTCATTTTTTTTTGTCCAACATACTGTCGTTCACGAATGGTCTTTACCAATTTCGAATGCGTGTTGAAGAACTTTTCTTCATATTCACTAAACTCAACCTCCAATTCTTCACACACCGTATCGTCAGCCGCTGTTTTCAATACTTCTTTATGTAAAACCGAAAATTCCGATCACGTTTCATTCAACTTCGTGAATTTAATCTCTAATAATTCTAGTGGAGTAGTCGGTAAAATTGAATCTGCAAAAGATGTTGCGCGATTTAAACAACCTTTTGTATTTTCGCGAGTGCGCATTAATTCGCTCATATCTCGCATGAAACTTGTACAAATATGTAATTCGACAAGGACATAACCTGTCTATAAATTCTTTAAATCAACAATTGCGATTACTCGTACTGTCTATGCAACCCGATACGTGTTGAAGCGCCCTTTACATATATGTATAGTATGTACAGGGTGACTGACTCGAACTGCAACTTTTTAAAATGCTATAATTTTTTTATTTTTTGATAAATTTTATTGTGCGAAAGCAAAAAATGTTGAAAAATACATCAATTTTCAAATTGTATCAGTAGTTTTCAATATGTCCACCTTTGCCGCGAATAATGGCCTTGAGACGGCTGAAGAAAGCATCGAACGCTGCACGCAAGTGGCCCTGCGGTATTTTGGTCTATTCCCGACGAAGTGATTGTTTGAGGTGGTCCGAACTCTGTTATTTTTTAGTGCCAACCTTCGCCTTCAAAATATCCCAGACAGAGAAATCCAACGGATTTGCATCCGGAGGATTTGCAATCCATTGTGTCGAAGAAATGAAGTCTGGAACACTGTTTTTTAACCAATCCTGGTTGACGCGCGCTTTGTGAGACGGTGCCGAGTCTTGTTAAAATGCCCACGGTCTCCGACCGAAATAATTGTTTACCCAAGGCTTCAATACAGTCTCTAAGACAGCTTCACGGCATGCGATCGTATTAATTTTGACGCCACGGTCCAAAAATACGAGCGGAGAGCGACCATTGGTGGTTTCTGGTGGCCGTCCGAAGGTGTAAATTTTCGAAGGACCTCTCTGGAAAGTAAACTCGGTCATTTCGTTTGTTGACATATTGTTCTATAACAAATGGCGGCTCATCGGAAAAAACCAAATTCGGCAACTCACCACTTTCGTGCAAGCGTAGCAAATCCTTCGCTCTTTCGACTCTAACTTTCTTCTGTTGCGGTGTAAGATCGTGTGTTTCTTGGGACTTCAATGGCTTGAGCTAAAGCCCATTTTTTAGTATGTGTTGCATCCGTTCCAACGATATGTTGAGCTCACGAGCCACGCGGATATCGCTCAATTCGAGTCTTCACTTTCCGAACCATTTCTGCCGATGCAGCTGTTTTTTTATGAACGCCTCCATGGCCTTTTGCAACGCTGCCAAATGATTTATTCACTTTGAGGTGCAAGAGGGTTCTAACGATAGATACTTGTGGTTTTCCAGCCAAATATAAAGCAATCACACTATAACGTTTGAATTCCATCGCGGATAAAAAAATTTTCAACGCAACTGAGACGCAAATGAGAGGCTTGTAAATAATAAAATTATCTGTCATGTGTCAAAATTTGAGCTCACAGTAATGAACGATTTGGAAATTATAGCAATCTGAAGTTGGTTGCAGTTCGAGTTAGTCAGGGCGTAGAGAGATATATAGTATTTCACTAAATGCTCTTGAAATGTTTTGAGTTTTCACGATTCAATCGAAAGAAAAATCAATTAAATCCGACGCAGAAGGACAACATTTTATGTATCAGAATCGACGACTTTGATTTATCTAAGCAACAGGTAGAACTAATGGGAATTGCAAAAAAAAAACCGAACCAACAAGAAAATGCTGCGAATCAAACCGCACTTATACTTATTACAAAAAAGTTACCACGAAGTAATGAGACTATGAACCATAATCTCGCATCAACACCGACAATGCACATTCAAGTGTCGACAGTTCTCGCGACCAACGCTAGTTACAATAACAACGCAATGGGTCTACTCTAATCCTCTAATCCTTTTGTGCGAGGAGCGTTGAGAGCGATGTGTATTGATTGTGTATTGTTGTTGTGATACAACTAGAAGAGGTTATTTAAGAAATTGCATGTACATTGCGTCACAAGATGATGCTACGAATTTTTTTTTTTTTTAACGAAAGTATCTGAATAATGATGAATAAACTGAGTATAACAACTAATTATATTAAACAGGCACCATTGGAAGGATCTGGTCAAAGTTTGTGGCAATTGTAACCTCGCTATTATCCTGTCAACGACAAATCAAAACCTTATTACTGCTATCAAATTATAAATCATGGTGACGTCTTTGCAGTTGGTTTCCGGTTTTAAGTTGTGCACCTTTAATACGGTTTGCTCGTACGGTCCCTGTTGCACATAATCGTTTTCCAGATAAAAGGCACATTAGGTAGTAGGACGTAAAAAAATTGTCAAAAAAAAACAATGTGGCGACTTGGATACTCAACATTGTCCAACCAGCGTAAAACTACATCAGCTCCTAAACCAAGCTGCTTATCATACTTATCCGCTGACCCAGCATATGGTATACAGTTATAAAGGTAACCAGTTGACGAACAAAGACACCACAATTTGTATCCCAAGCGGATGGGTTTGCCACGTATGAACATTTTGCAGGAACCATTTGTAAAGGGTCCAATAGGGACTTAACAACTTTGAATTTAATTTGTGAACGCATTCTTTCCCTAATCATCAAACTGTCACTGTCAATTTATTCAGTAAACTTAACATTTTCATCATGAAAAAGTACACTAACGAGCAACGTCTGCAAATTATACAAATTTTCTACAGACATTCGGAGTCGGTGACTGCAACTTTAAGAGCGTTAACTCCAATTTTCGGTCGTAATTCTCGCCCTAGTAGACAGGCAATAACAAGTTTAATGCAAAAATTTGAGTCTACATATTCGTTGTGTGATGTTGCCGTGTTAGTGAGACAACGGGTTGGTCGAAGTGTCGAAAATATCGCTTCCGTTCAGACGTCCGTAGCAAACGATCCAAATCAGTCAATTCCACGGCGTTCTCAAGAATTGGGCATCCCTCAGACCACATTATGGCGTATTCTGCGTAAGGATCTTGGTTTACACCAATACAAGATCAAGCTGACTCAAGAATTGAAGCCGATGCGCCATTTGAAGCGACGTGCGTTCTCCGATTGGATTCTGGAGAAGATGCGCCAAGATGATGAATTTCATCGCTAAATCATCTTCAGTGACTAAGCTCATTTTTGGCTCCATGGGTTCGTCAATAAGCAAAATATGCGTTATTGGTCGGGTGAAAATGTGCTTCATAATTCACCACTTCATCCACAAAAAATAACTGTTTGGTGCGGTTTGCATACCGGCTGCGTTATTGGGCCATATTTTTTCGTCGACGAAAAAACGATCGTCACGTTACTGTGAATGGTCACGGTTATCGCGCCATGATCACCGATTATTTTTGGCCGAATTGGAAGATATGGACTTGGACGACATGTGGTTTCAACAAGATGGTGCCACAAGCCACACAGCACACGCTACAATCGATTTATTGAAGAGTAAGTATGGTGAGCGTGTTATCTCAAGACATGTGCCAGTCGATTGTCCGCCTCGTTCGTGCGATTTAACGCCACTTGACTATTTTCTGTGGGGCTACGTTAGGTCATTGGTTTCTGCCAACAAGCTGACGACGTTGAAAGGGCTCAGAGCTAACATTGAACGCGAAATAGCGGCCATTTCGGCCGAAATGTGTGGCCAAGTCGTTGAAAATTTGAAATATCTCAAATGGTTTGTCTTTTATTTTTTTTAAGAAAAAAATTGTCAAGTCGTTATTGGAAAACCTGATACATCGATCGATAGTTTTTCCTCCCAAATGCCTAATTGCATGAATTTGTTGTTTATAGTTTCATACAATAGACGAATCCTATTTAATAGAACAGAGTTAAAAATTCAAGTTGAGTAAATAATTAGCAATTGTTACCTTAGCGATTTTATCTTTCGTATCAAGGTTATAGTTAATACTAAAATAGATGAACTTCTTGATTTCAAAAAACTTATTTCTGGTCATACACAATTTCACAATAGGCACACCTAAATTTGTTGGTAAAGTATGATACCCAGAAAGAATTAAAATACCAATAAGCCGCTTTAATGTGCAGTTGTCAACGCAAAAATCGGAGTTCTTCTGCGCAGCATATCTATTTGTTTCTTTTATAATCATCTCGAAAACCTCATTATCAAAAAAAGAGTTCAAATAACTCAAATGGCGTCATATCTTTAAGGTTTTCGGTCAAGTTTTTCTTAACATCTTCAAGTGGTTCAACTAATGGGACAATTGGGGTGGCCGTGGTGTAGTGGTATATGCATAGACTCCTTAAGCAGAGGGTCATGGGTTCGAATCCCGTGCGATGCAAGTCTTTTCATAGAATTTGTATGTAGTTATATGTAAATCCCGTCGGCGTCAACTCTGACATGAAGGCATAACACTGATGTTGTACAAATAGCACGTACTAAGACCCACTGGTTGTAGATGCACTGGCTCCAGTTTGACAACCACCTCTGTGAAAAATATAGAAACCTAATACACCTGAGTTTCAAATTAATACACCAGCCGCCCGCGCCCTGGAGAAAAGCCATTAAAAGTGTATTCATATCCCCTTGGTGCGCGAGCGGTATTAAAAAAAAAATGTCCTATTCAAATAGTCCCTCAGGATTCCTTCTCTGTACCCTTTTAGGCTAATTAAAAGCAGACAAGTGCTTATAAAAATTGTTTGGTTTCGGTTTTGTCTCGATTCTCGAACATTTTACCACTGATGATGTTAAAGCTAACGAAGATACAATATTGTATTGCTATTGTACCTCCTTCAACGTGGTCACTAGGATCTATATAAACTCCAGTAGCTTTTTCAACCGCAACTACCTCAAACGTTCCCGTGCACTCAGACTTTTAAAAGTATCATCCGAGATAAAGTTAAGATGATAAAAACTCTTTGTTTTATGATTATAATTAAGAATATACTCACTTCATGCATAGGTATAACATTATCATCAAAATCTTTTTCATCGGTCTTTTCGTCAACTGTGTTTGGTCGTATAATTGTAACAGCGGAGACCTCCGTCTCATCGTTACTCCAGCCTTCAATAATAGTCATCAATTCAGAGAGCTCGACGTCATTTTACACTGCTTCACTTTCACTCGTAAATTGTTCTGACTAATAAGGTTGACTTAAATGCAAATCATGGCATACTAAACTCGGACAGTTACATTCGGTGGAAAGAAATATCGCTAGGTTACCAAACAAACGGTAAAGCGATATTTCAAGCTGTGATTTTATTCAAGTAAGGGAAAAAATTTAATTGAATTGAGCCTAGCGTTCGATAAATCGAATACCTGATTTTAAATATATGGGCCGCCCATTGTATTGACTCAAATAAAACAGTAAAAACATAATACCACCTTGATCAAAAAGTTCCCGGTGCGTTAGCGTGTGTCGCTCCCATTGTCCCGATTTGAGTTCTGTTTTTTTTTTTTTTTGTTAAGTTGGTACATCTGTTGTTGATATTTTCTTTAAAACTTAGCGTCATATCTGGACATTTGCAAAAGTTGCGTAGCCAAGAGTACATCTATCTCTGTGTGTGTTACGATACAACAACGAACTCGTATTTAATTTTGCGTAAAAAACGGATTTAATGGTGCGCGAACGTTGAAAATGTTAGAAAAGTGTTTCAGCAATGAGTCTCTAAAGAAAACGGTGGTTTACCAGTGGCACGAGCGGTTCAAAAGTAGTCGTGAATCAATTGAAGATGATGAACGCAGTGGTAGACCATCGACATCGAAAACCGACGAAAACATTGATGAAGTTAAAGAAATGTTGGTCAATAACTGCAAATTAACCATCAGAAAAATAGCGGAGGACTTGAACATTTCCTATGGATCCGTCCAAGACATTTTGGTAAATGATTTGGGTTTCCGTCTTGGAAGGATCATTACTGGAGACGAGACGTGGGTTTATGAGTACTACATGCAATTCAGACATCAGGCAAGTGAATGGCGTTCACCAAATGAGCCGAGTCAAAAAAGAAGGCAATGCTCACGGTTTTCATGGGTTACAACGGTGTAGTGCATCATGAATTTTTGCCAGAAGGCCAGACATTAAACAAAGAATATTATCTGGGTGTTATGAGACGTTTGCGTGAAACAATTCGCCGAAAGAGACTAGAATTGTGGGAAGAATTGGTGGATTTTGCACCATGATAACGCACCGTCGCACAGTGGGGCAAAACGGCCTTAAAACTGGAAACAGTTCCTGTGCTGGAGTTAGTGTTAAATTAGTGGTAAATAAACTCATTTTCACTTATAAATTTTTTATTTTTTACGTTTTAATTAAGATTTACAATAAAATATTTATTTAAGAACACGTAATTGAAAAATTTTATTTACAATTGTTTTACATTTCTTTCAAACTTATATACATATATAAAGATATAATAAAGAATATATATAGCGCATAATATTGTATTTCAATTGGTTTCAATGTTTTTACAGCGAAATTAAAAGATTGATTCATCGATGTAATGAAGAATCATCGTTGCTCTCAAATTTGCCATCAGCACATAAAATCAAATTAAAAACAACTTTGGGAAATGATTTAATTTTTTTTTTTTTTAAATTTATCAGACTTGTAGTTAGTGGATCAGATGTAATCAACATCGAATTAAAAACATCTTGATTAGTCCTCTCCCGGGAACATTTTCTGGAGTAGCTTTCGCGATGTTTCTTAAAATGTTTATTTCTTGCCTCCTGAGCTTCTCCAGATAACTGTCCGATAGAAAGAAGAGCAGTGGATATTACATCTGATACATGGATTAAGAGTTTGTGCACAGTGGGAGGCATGAAAAACCACGGATACATATATGCTTACAAAGTGTATGGCGGTATTAATTGCGAATTCTTTGAAGTTTTCAAAAATTGCTACTAAAATAGTATGAAATTCTTCAATCAATACTTTGTCAACACCAAAAATTTCGGAGACGAGGTTTGTATTATAAAAAAATTTCCGAGCAGTGTCGCCATCATTTGTGTTGCCAAACCCTGGTTTTAGTTGAACAACATTAAGCCCCATTCGATTTTTGAATTCATTTTGTATTCGAGCTTTGCTTTCTGCCACTAATTTTTTGTCGTCAGTTCTAGTTTGCCACTTTTTGATTGACTGTTTATATGTAACATGTAACAGACATTCAAACACTCTAATCCAGCATTGTAATATTGATAAACCAAACTCTAAAGTATCGAATTTATGAGATTTTGACAACATCTTCTCTATATCATTGAATTCTTTAGAGCTTGCACCACAGATAAAGCAACGTTGACTGGAGGTATTATTGGCTAATGCGTTACACACTTTCCCATCCACCATAGTTATAAACAGCTTGTGAGTAACGCTAACAGTTTTGCCATCAACGTCCACTACCGAAGGGTTTAATTTCTGTATTTTTTCATCATTTTCGGAAATTGATAGTTCTGCCGAATCTTTTACAAAACATATTTTTAAAGAACGACAGTATCTCGCAGAAGAAGGCCGCGGATTTTGCCACACAATTTCTCTTTTATCCAAGTTGTCAATAAACGGTTGCAAAGGTACTAAAGAAATAATAAAAACACTGGAATCATTAGCTTCCATTCCAACATACCATATTTTTGTTTATATAAACTATGGCCTGAGCATAAGTCGAAATTCCACACTGATAACAACTCTAATTTGTTCAGTTGATCGTTATTTATACACTTGCGGTCATAAAAACCGCACCACCTAATGAGTTCTCGAAAAATGCCTAATTATATCAGATCATAAGGGTTTTTCCCATACTAATGAAGGGTATTCTTCATAGCGGAGTTCGGCCTCGTATTCAAAAAATCAGTTTGAATTGAGTTGTGACGGTGACAATTAAAAAAAAAGTGAAATGTCTGGTAAATATCATCAACCGACTCGGGATGAGGGATGAGGGCTAGGCTATCGTGAGATTGTGGTTAAAATAGGATGCTGTCATTCAACTAACGTACGACTGATGAAGAAAAAAGAAAATTTGGATCCACTGGAAAGGAAAAAAGGCTCGGGACGAAAACGTAAAACAACCCAGAAGACGGACAATATATTACAATGAATTAGCATGAAAAATCGCTTTAAAAGTGTTGTCCGTATAAGAGGAGAGCTGAGTGAATTTCATCAAGTTGATCTAAGCGCTGAAACCATACGCCGACGGTTATGGGAGATAGGTTTATATGGAAGACGACCAGCGAAAAAACCTCTTCTAACCACAAAAATGAAAAAAGCTCGGTTAATGTGGGCAAAAAAGTAAATTTAATTTGTTGTGTGCCGACAATTTGCTATACGTACGACGGTCAGCAGGTGAAAGGTTCAAGGATGAGTGCATAGTCAAAACAGTGAAGTTTCCTCAAATCCAGATGGTTTTGGGGATGTTTTTCTTTTTACGTTTTGGGCCCTTTGAACTTTGTTAATGGATTTATGAACGCTCAAAAGTATGGAGAAGTAGTAAGGGAGTTTTTGGTACCAGCAATTGAATAGCATCATTCGTGTACTGACAAGTTCATTTTCAAGATGATTCTGCACCTTGCCACCGCGCCAAATCCGTAAGTAAAGTGTTATAAATCAACTTCCAGATGTCTACTTTATAAATAATAAACAGACAAGTAACTAGAATTTTTCAATAATTTTCAGCTCAAGACAATGTTTGATGACCTCGGAATTACCAAACTAGACTGGCCAGCTAATACGGCCGATTTAAACCCAATCGGCATGTAATGAAACGTAAGGTGGCTGAACATAAACCAGAGAGTAAAAAAAAGCTAAATGAAGTTCTGGAACATGTATGGAATACTGAAATTTCAAGGGATATTACTGAACTTCCAGTAAACTCGATGCCTTCTAGAATAAAAGCGGTTATAACCGCCAAAGGAGGAGCAACTCGGTATTGATAATTTTTTCGTAAAAGTGTCATATCTAAACATCTTATATACCCATACATAACAAATGTATCGTTTGATTTTGTTAACCAATGACTGTATTAAAATATTTTAAAAAAGTAAGAAAATTAACTGGTTTTTCTTTCTTTGTTAATATCTTTTTTCAAACATTCAATAAACAGATAAAAATTAGATAGAAATACTTATAAACTACTGCGGAGTACTCAACAAAAATTTAATTTCATTATAAAAATTATTATCGTAGTTGTTAACAATTTTTCAATAATTTTGATATGGTGAGGTTTTTATGACCGCAAGTGTAGTAATTCCGTGATAAAACATTTTTGAGATTTTACCGAGCGTTTAGTGGTGTGGTTCATAAGTGCCTGAAGAAAAACTTCAACGGAAAACGAAGATCCTTTGATACCTTCTGGATAATAGCCTTTTTTGGCATTTTGAATGATTTTATATGAAGGAAACCTTTCAGGATCTTTGCTTCTAATGACATTGTACTGATGGCTCGTTAATTTTAAAATAATTAAATTTTTTTGTGTCTAGTTGCACTTTTAGGTGAACGCAATATGTGCCCTAGCAGTTTACCTTCGCAGCAAATCCTAATTCCATAGAGGATAAAATTTTTGGTATATCAGCCGTTTTACATCGATTTGATCTATCACTACATTCTTCAAAGTCCGCTTTTCGACGGAGGACAATTATTGCGTTCCTGCAGGTCCAATTTCAATAATTCTATTTTCTACTCCAATATTGCCCTTCCAGAATAGTTCATAATGTTGAATAACTCCATCCGAGACAAAAATAAATCACTTGAGTTCGAACCTAGGGCATAATGTGAACATCTAATAAATTCATAAAAAACCAACTAAAAATGGCAGTTTTTTTAAAAAATTAATTAAAAATATTTTCAACTACATATATAAAAATACAAATATCCCGATGTGGAACGATGTGGACACCTACTTTAAGCTTAAGGTCTTACAAAAGACCTAAAAAATGTAAGTTTCTTGTAACACACTTCCATTTTTAATTATGACAACTAAAAGCAGGTTTACTGCTGGTTTACTGCTGATTAGAATATCAAACTACACACATGAAGCTTTCGATTCCATGTCTTGGCAATGTTCTATCTTAATTATTAACAAAACTACAGTATTTTGAAACCAACACTTTTTTCTTACTTTTGCACATCACTTTCGCAATCGTAATAAAACTGTGACTTCAAATGCTTACCAAGGAGTGGGAGAGCGTGTAAATGACTTAAATGAGTGATCATTCAATGCACTGACATGCAAAACATTATCATTTTTCTCATCTCATTTTTTGGATTGTTTCCAGTTTTGAGGTTGTTTTGCCCCATTGTGCGTCGCACAGTGCCATCAATATTTGTAATTTTTTGACGAAAAACAGCCACCGAATTCACCTGATTTGGCACCCTGTGACTTCTTTCTGTTCAATCCACTAAGTGGAACGCGTTTCAGCAGCCGCAAGGAAGTAATGGAAAAATCGCAGGAAGCACTGATGGACATACCAAAAACCGAATATAAAAAATGTTTCGAGGATTGCATCATGCGCTGGCATAATCCTGTTGCAGTTGATGGGGATTACTTTAAAGGGGACAATACTAGGTCTGCTACTGCAAAAAAGTTTATGGTGCCTTGAAGTCCGTTCATATTTAGGCAGACATGCCAAATTTCAATGCGGTACTGTCTTTAGTTTTGTTTCGACAGCTGATTGTTATTGACGTGTTTGGCGTCATGTTGAGTATGGACAAAAACGATTTTCGTTCTCTCATAAAACATTATTTTTTGAGAGGCAAAACGGCGAAGGAAACAAAAGAAAAGTTGGATAAATAGTATGGGGCTAATGCTCCGTCAGATTACACCGTCAAATATTGGTTTCGAGAGTTTCGTGGTAGCCGCAACTCCACTACCGATCAAGTCCGCAGTAGCTCGCCCTCCGATGCGGTTACAGAGGACAATGTAAAAAAAAATAAACATGAAATGGTGTTGGCTAACCGGTGAAGGTGCGCGAGCTAGCAGATACCACAAAGATTAGTACTGAGTGCACACGCCATATTTTGGGCAATATTCTGCATATGAAAAAGCTATCCTGCCGCTGGATGAACAAATCCTGACCGAAAACACGAACGCGAGAGCACTTCGAAAGAGTGTTTGGACTTGCTGATGCGGAATCGGGCGGACTTTTGGCGTCGATTGGTAACTGTTGATGAAACTTGGATCCACTATTACACACCAGAGAACAGAATGAGTGCCCGGCAATGTACTGAAGCCGACACGAGTGTTCCGAAGCGGCCGACGGAGGCTCGATGGGTCGGAAAGGTTATGGCGTTAGGTTTCTGAGATTGTCATGGCATACTCTTCGTGGATGACCTCGAAAAAGGAAAAACCATCAACAGCGAGTGTTACTGTGCATTATTGGAGCGATTGAAGGCCGAAATCGTTGCAAAACGGCCTCACATGAAGCGAAAATAAATTTTCTAAATTTTATTTTATATTGAATAAAAAAAAAAAAAACATTCGTGCGGGTTGCTAAGAGAGGGCGTAACTTGTATTATTCCATTGGAACATGCGTTGGAAATTGTCATTGTGCTGTCGTTGTACTGTCATTGTACTTAACCGGAATAGCAACGTGGGGCCGAGCGTTGTCATGATGGAAAATTATTGCCTCGTGTCTGGTCGCATATTCCGGGCGTTTTTCGGCTCCTCCTCTCTTCAAATGGATTAATTATGTTCGTTAGCGTTGTTTATTGATAGCTTCAACCGGTTTTAGCAGCTCATAATACAGTACACCCACATGATTCCACCAAATACAGAGCATTACCATCGCGCCATGGATATTCGGCTTTGTCGTTGATTTGGCTGGTTGGCCGGGTTTTAAATATGATTTTTTGCGCTTGGGGTTGTCGTAATGGATCCATTTTTCATCACCAGTAACAATCCTATTCAAAAATGACTTCCTTTTGTGGCGTTCCAGCAGCATTTCGGACATGCAAAACCGCCATTCGACGTCTCTAGGCTTGATTTCATGTGGAACTCAATTTCCTTGCTTTTGAATATATCCGGCTGTTTTTAAACGTTTTGAAATGGCTGCTTGAGTTACACCCAAAGATTCTGCGACCTCCACTTGTGTTTGGCAACAATCTTCATAGAGTAATGCTTCCAGTTCTTCATCTTCAAACTTATTTGTCTGCCCAGGACGTTCATCGTCTTCCAAGCCAAAATCACCACTTTTAAATCGTGCAAACCACTTTTGGCACGTTCGCTCAGCTAGCGCATGCTCACCATAAACTTCCACCAAAAGATGATGACTTTCGGCAGCAGTTTTCTTCATTTTAAAGTAATGAAGAAGAACTTCTGCAAAAACACTTTTTCAGGCACAAAGTTCGATATATTTGAGTGAACAAAAATTATTGTTTACGCTTCAAATGAATGACATATACTGAAATGACGTACAATGACAGTAGCTTTTCAACGTATGTTTCAATAGAATAATAGCAATGGAATAATACAAGTTACGCCATCTCTTAGCAAACCGCACTTAGCAAGTTATAGATTGATGGAATCGGGATTTTCTAATTTAAGAATTGTGCCGGAAACAAGAAAACTTTATCGTATTTCATCTGTTTCACAAGGAGCAATTAAAGGAAAATATTTTTCCTTTTCATCGGTAGAATATGTTTATAATCTTAAAAGATAATAAATAATGATTTTTTTTTTTAGTTTTTAAGGCCTTGGGAAACAAAGACCCCAGTGTAAATTTGTTTTTAAATGAAAATAGTTATAACAGATTATTTAGCCGCCTATAAAACATTATTTTAGCCGAACCCAAAGAGGTCCCAACTTGAAATTTGATATGGAAATATATATATATAAAAAAAAAAACAGTTTTTGAGTTATTCAAGGATATATGTAAAAAGGAGCAGAGCCAAATCTGATGAACAGAGCCAAAGTTATGATTTTTTTAAATATAAAACAAAGCATAAATTTAGATTTTTTGCCAATTTTTGAAGTTCCGTTACACGCAAACTCTATCGAAACCTGAAAATTTTTTTTTGCCTTATGATTCGCACCACTCCAATGAGTATTTCTACAACTTTTCAGCCAAATCGGAGGGATGTTGTTCAGAGCTCCCTATATAGCTTCGGCGATTTATCGTGAAATGACCCATATACCCTTATCATTCTTTCCACTGCTTCACTATTTTCGGCTTCCTTTAAGCCGGCTTCTCTTCTGCAGTTACGCATTTTAGTTAATTTTCTATTTCTTGTAAATTTTATTGTTCCCCGTTATCCCGGTTCATCTCTTATATGTTTATTTCGGCAACTGAATCTCTTGTGAGTTCTACCTTCGTTGTTCGGCAATCTTAAATATATAAGCTTCGACATTGCACTTCTTCTAATGAAGGCCGCTGGCTTGTGGGTTGTAAGGCTCCATATTCGAGTTACCGGTACAATGCTACTCCCCCTTTCGAACATGCTCTAGCTTTTGCTTTTAAAACTTCCTTTGTGCATTAACTCAAGGCTCCCCTATTTTGCTATTTCCGGTGGCTTGTCTTCTTTTCCTTACAGCCATTGTCGTCCCATGGTTTCACCACCATCTTTCTTTATGTTGAGCCGGCCTATTGAAAGACTGAGCAGAATTTTTAAACTCCTCATACATTTTCCTTTGAAATTGTGTCACAACACACTACTTGTGTGCATTTAATTCTTCGTCTGGGTTTGTGGCATTTTGGAGACTTTTTCGCAAATTAAGCGTCCAAAACTCTCCTCTTCAGTTGTTTGAGTTGTGCTAATTTATTTTATCTACTGTTACCGGTTTGCCTTAATTCAAATTAAAAGTTCTAGCAGCAAAAATCTATGACTTGGTAAAGGTTCAGCCAAGACTGAATGCGCTTCCTCGCATTATTCCAGAATAAAATGTAGTGCCGCAACCTATAATCAAGTGTCCTTGCTAGTAATGGTATATCAAGTATAGAGACGCAGCGTGATTCTCATGAGTTTAGTACATCTTCTCCTTCTGTGTTTCTCATTCTGAAACCGTTTCCTTCACTGCAGCCTTACTTTTCGCTGTTCGCGAATGTGTTTCGTAGAATGTATTTCCGGGGCGGCTGGTATTGAATCCTGATTTGGAAGCCAATACACTACCACTTGAGTCACGACCACTTTCAGTCGTATGTAGATCCGAAAAATATTGCAAGGTTCGTGTTCAATTATCGGTTTTATTGCTATTAGCCGGTCGTTAATTATTGATACGCTCACGATCATGCTATCATCTGCTATCAATATATTGGTAACGCAGTCCCTATTTTGTTAAGTTCGGTGATTATATATAATTTGACGGGGCGTACAGTTCTTCGACCAGTGGACAATCATAAAAAAATTGATTGCGTGTAACAGACGTAAAATTAGACCAGATAAAGTGCATATTCACTTTATTACCAAGTTGTATAGGGTGATTTATCGTAAGGTTTGATTTATAATGTAAAATAAAACACATAAATTTGAAAGTGAACTTAAAATTTTTATCATCAGTTAAAAGAATGATACATGGCATTTATTTCTTCAGAATGATATCATGTAAATATTGGCCATAACTACGTCTAAGGTGCTCCATTCCGAAGGTCCAATTTTGGGCGACTCGTTCGAGCAAAGTGACTGGTATCTCGCGGATAACACGAGTAATGTTGGCTTCCAAAGCGTCAATCGTAGCTGGCTTATTCCTGAAGACCTGAGATTTTACATATCCCCAGAAAAAATAATCCAAAGGTGTGATATCGTATGATCTAGGCGGCTATTTTACCATAGGAAAACGTGAAATTAAGTGCTCACCGGAATGGTTTCTCAACAAGTCCGTTGTTTCACGCGCTTTATGGCTCGTAGCGAGGTCTTGTTGAAACCAGAGCTCACCGAGACCATGTACTTGAATTTCAGGAAGCACATAGTCCATTAACACGGCGCTATAACGGTTACCATTAATGGTAACATTCTGATTTGCCTCATTTTTGAAGAAATATGGACCAATGATTCCACCAACCAACAAACCACACCATACCGTTGTTTTTAGTGGATGTTATGGTAGCTAGTGAGACTCTTCAGGTTACTCATCAGCCCAAATACGGCAATTTTGTTTATCAACGTATCTATGGGCTTCATCACTGAACAAAATTTCACAATAAAACACCGGATTTTCGTTGAGTTTTTCTAGAGCCCATTCAATGAAAATATGACGTAAGTTCAAGTCGCCTGGCTTCTATTCTTGTAAAAATTGAATTTTGTACGCTTTTAGGCCGAGTTCCTCACGTAATTTGTCGAATACGCCAAGCCAAGCTTCTGAGAATGACCACGTATCGATTCGTCACGGTCTTTAAGTACACTCTTAGCTACAGCTGCTATAGTCTCTTCACCACGTGCTAGATGTGGTCTTACCGGTCGAGTATCATCCACTTATGTAAACTGGGACTTAAATTGGCAATAGTGGTTTCAGTAGGTAGACGTTGCTTTGGTGTAAGTATTTCCATGATGACTTGCCAAATGATATTGAACAAAAATGACAAAGCAATTGATAGGAGTCACGCGTGATTTGTCAAAAAAAGCCTATGGAAAATCAAACCTCACGATGAATCACCCTATACATTGTTAGCAATATTGAAAAGACGGTAAATCTGTTGGGAGATCACGCATTTGTTACACTGTTACATCAGTTTGCGTCTGCAAATTTGCAGTGCGTCTTGGCAATTCTTGTATTTAAAAGCAAAAAAATACAGTTTTCTGATTTATTCTTTTTGGATATTAACGACGGCGTCTTTAAGTACGGGTATGTGCATTTTAAGCTTTGATGAAACCCAATTTTTAAGAATTGTGTGAGTTGGCGATATTTTTTTTTGAACATAAATATTGGCTTTTAGTTAGTTCGTAATTAGTTATTAACCTCATACCTAAAAATTCTAGTTCAGTTTGATCGCTGAATTTTCCATTTTCATAATATGTGAAACTTTCTTCAGAAAATGTTGCAACCAATAAAAGCAATAAACTTTTTGAAACATGACTTGAACATGGCCAAACATCTAAAGTCAATGGCCTTATCAGTTACGTACTGGAAACACTTAAAATTAGTGATTTGGCAAAAAATAAAACGCAAGGCTTAACGCAAAATGTTTCCCAGTTCATCTTGAATTGTATGAAGGCATGGTAGCAATGTTCGGAAACTCGCAATCTACTTAAAAAGTGTCGCCAAGTACGCTGGAAAAGTGACTTTTAATTGCCTGAGTGTTGTGTCCAATTTGTAATTCAAGAAACGTCGTGGAAGACCAAATAAGATGTTTGAAGAAAAAAAAGCGCCGAGAAAGATATCGTTACTTCTAAAAGCAGTGAAAAGCTGCGTAATGCAGCGAAATTATCCAGTCGCTTACCAAAGGAGAACAACAGTGATATTTTAACGCTAAAATAAGCCCTGGTACTAAATTTAGATTTGGACGTTTCGGAAAGAGAATATAAGTTCCTTAAAAGTGTAGTAAATGCTTTGCACAAGGACTGCTTTCCTAGTTTATATTCTCTGTAAGTGCTAAGTAAACAACTGCCAGTTAAAAGAGAAGCTTCAGTAACTTTCGCGTCAGTAGACCTCCAGGATTTGTTAAATAATATTGCTGAACATATTTTGGAAATCTGACAAACAATATTTTCTGACATATTTTGGAAATCTGACGAACAATATTTTCTGACCCGGAGTATATTTTACAGATGAGTTTGCATTGCATTTTGCCCTATTAATCCATTTTCGCCCGAGTTTTTTTTAATCGGCAATTAGTGGAAACTTTTATCAGTGACTTCTTATATACTTCTTAATAATGTTAATAATGTGTGTTGACTGACACCTTTTTTTTGCACAGAATTCATAAAAAACGCTGTTCCCAAATATGAACACCAGGCATGAATGGGTGTATGAAGGTCCTGTCCTGTCCTGGGAACACCTGGCTGAACGAACTTATAAATTTCAAGTAGCTGCACAAGAATAAATAGTATTACAAGAAAGAAAACGTTTTTATTGGCATGAAATTACAGTACAAACCATTTTTATGTAACATGATATGATTTGAAATAGTTTTCCTGCAAGGTAATTTTACATTTTTCATACATTTTTCGGGCATTTTTCTTACAAACATCGCACCTTCCTTGTTTTGGAGCAGTCTGCAGCCAATGGTCTCTACCATCGTACCTTACAGAATCCAACGTTCTCTTAAGAAGCGGTTTTGATGATTAGGGTCGTCCACCTACGCTTGGAGAAGTCGCATACTTTGTTAAATTGGTTTGCACAATCTTTCTTCGAAATGCTAAGTTATCTAGAGGTTCACTTCCCGTGTTTTTTTTTTATATAGCTGCCACGCATTTTGCAGTGCAACGTCGACGCAATATATGAAAATAGGCTACCACCATTTTTTTTAGAACGTATTGGAACACGGTATTCACTCACATTTAGGTCCATGAGATCCATTCCACCAATGTTTTCGTTGTATCGTGTATCGTGCAATCGTATTAGGCCGCACTAAGGGATTTTTTTTTTTTTTTTTTTAGTTTATGACCACCTACTCACAATGGTCGAAGGGTAAGCAGGGTAAAAAGTGCTAATGATTTACACTGCTCTTTTATCATTCCATACTACGACTAACAAACTAGAATTTATGTCAGTGATGTAATCAGATGAGCCTCTCGGTGTTTGTTTTTGTACTGATTTCTTATCTGGAAGTGGACATTTCTGAAGTCTATTTAACATAATTGTTCCAGTGTATCGCATTCCTTTAGATTTTAATATCTTTGCTAGTGAAATGGTGGAGAAAAAACGAGCAGCGTAGATTTTATAAGGGGAACTACACTACATGTTGACCAAGACTGACATTTTTTTTCTCTTCTCAAATCTTTTCCTGAGTAAGGGTAAAGCTGGATTAAGTACATTTTGGGATCGCAGACGCACCAAATTTTGTACCCGAATCTTATTGGTTTTCCTTTTAAAAATTGTTTATACGGATGTTGACCAAAGTTGGATACCATACTTTCATCAATAGACAAGTTTTCTTGAAGTTGGGCGTTTTTCAAAAACCGTTCATTTAGAAGCGATATCAAAGGAGATACTTTGGCAAACTTGTCGTTGAAAGCGAGATTGGTATTGTTAGCTCAATGGGCATACTTTTTTATAATCTCAAATCTGTTTCTACGCATTGCATTTCTTACAAAACTATTGTAACTTTTAGTGTTTGAATCCCACATCATTTTCGATCTAGGTACTGTAATATAGCCTGAGATGACCAGTATCCCAATGAAACATTTTAACTCTTCACAACTTATGGTAAATGTATGGTCACCATTTTGAACTGCATATTTAACAAACATGTTTTTTATAGAAGGGTCAAAAACAAGCATATTTTACTATGGGAGGGGGCGGTCTATCTCGCCCCGCTTAGGAGGTAGGTGCAATTTTATTAAAAAAAAGACTTGAAATGGAAAAAAAAAATATTTAAAAAACAACGGCAACACTTACAATAAAGTACTGTACCAGTTTTGCAAGTCAGAAACCTATTCTTCGACGTTCCAGCTAAATTATTAAAATAAAAATAAAATAAAAAAAAGTTTTTTTAATTAAGAGTACACGGGAGGACCGATTCGCGGGAGTAAGCAGGTCACAAAGGTATTCACAAAGGTCAATCTATGTTCAACCTTAGTGCGAATCGGCTATTATTTATTGTGAATAAGCAATGGCGGCTAAGCATCCTCTTATACATCCTAAACTTCTCAATATTTTGTCCGTTTGCGAATTTGGTGTCGACAAACAAACACAGCATTGTTTTTTTAAGAAGAAATTGGTCTAATTCCCACTTAAACATCAACTCCCCCACTGTGTTGCAATTTACGGATGAAGGTGGAAAAATGCAAGAATAAAAAGTTAGGTTGGATGTGGCGATGCTTAAAAAAAAGCTCTAAAAAAAAGGTGACAAAAATTGTAGGAATACAATTAACCCATCTTTCGGCACATTTTTCCAAGGGCCTCAATGTCGGCTAGAGATTCGCGAGGCTCTTGCGATAACTATCTCTTTTGTGATCAAAATGCCTGTGAACACGGTCTTTCAAATACAACTGTACAAATCGACGAAACTTTTCTTATGAAAAGGAAATACCACAGAGGCCGTATTACTGAACAAATGAGAATCGTGGTATTAGGGTTGTTTTGCAAAGAAGATAAGGTCGGGCGGTTCTTTAAAGTAAACTTCAAATGTAAGGAAGATTTGTGGCCTTATATCCATAAATACGTTGACCCCAACACCAATCGTATTTGTATCGACAGCGTGCGACAGTATAAAGAGGTTGAAAAAATATTCTCTAGTTCTACAGCACATGAAATTACGAACCACAGCAAAGGCGAATATGTTAAAAAGACCGATGCAACCAACACAATTAATGATCTGGAGAATCAGAACAAGCTTCTGAAAAAAAAAACAACAATTTTATGCCGAAAAACAACAGACCACCTTCATCAATATATGGCACTTTTTTTTTTTATCGAAAATACTGCCTTGAGAAAAAAAAAGAATATAAAGACGACTTGGGCTCCCAAATTATGGAATTTTTGATGGACGTAAAAAAAGTATACCCATGTCTTATCGATGGTGAAGAAAGTCTTGGCTTACAATTTAAGGACTTCTATCCTCCCAACGTTCATAGTGAGATTTTAGAAGGTATTTTACCGACAAAAAAATCTCGGCTCCTCACCGTCAATGACGAACTCAACGAACTCGACAGTAACACCAGTACGGACTATGATTTTATTCACGAGACTCACATACCTTTTTAATATGCACATTACTAGGTGGGTTGAAAAGTAACCTCCTTGGGAATGAAAAAAAAAATTTTTTACTTTATTCAATATACACCCTGACTGACTCGAACTGCAACCAATTTCAGACTGCTATAATTTCCAAACCATTATTACCATTTATTATTATGTGAGCTCAAATTTTGACACATGACAAATATTTTATTATTTACAAGAATTTTAAATGATTTGCGTCTCAGTTGTCTTGAAAAAATTTTATCCACGATGGAATTCAAACGTGATAGTGTGATTGCTTTATATTTGGCTGGAAAACCACAAGTAGCTATCATTAGATCCCTCCAGCACCTCAACTTGAATAAATCACTTTTATCTCGAACCATAGCTCGTTACCTTGATACTGGCAGCGTTGCAAGGCACCATGGAGTTGGTCATAAAAGAACAGCAACATCGGCAGGAATGGTTCGGAAAGTGAAGGCTCGAATTGAGCGAAATCAGCGTTAAAGTGGAATAAAAATGGTCCGTGAGCTCAACATTTCGTTGGAACGGATGCAACACATATTGAAAAATGAGTTTGGGCTCAAGCCATTGAAGTTCCAAAAAACACACGATATTACACCGCAACAGAAGAAAGTTAGAGTCGAAAGAGCGAAGGAGTTGCTACGCTTGCACGAAAGTGGTGAGTTGCCGAATTTGGTTTTTTCGTCGCCATTTGCTATCGAGCAATATATTACGTCAACAAACAAAATGACCGAGTTTACTTTTTAGAGAGGTCCTTCGAAAATTTACACCTTCGGACGGCCACCAGAAACCACCGATGGTCGCTCTCCGCTCGTATTTTTGGACCGTGGCGTCAAAATTAATGTGATCGTATACCGTAAAACTGTCTTAGAGACAGTATTGAAGGCTTGGGCAAACAATCATTTCGGTCGGAGACCGTGGACATTTTAACAAGACTCGGCACCGTCTCACTAAGCGCGCGTCAAACAAGATTGGTTAAAAAACAATGTTCCACACTTCATTTCTTCGACACAATCGATTGCAAATTCTCCGGATGCAAGTCCGTTGGATTTCTCTGTCTGAGGTATTTTGAAGGCGAAGGTTGGCACTAAAAAATACCAAAGTTTGGACCACCTCAAACAAGCACTTCGCCGGGAATGGGCCAAAATACTGCAGAGCCACTTGCGTGCAGCATGCGATGATTTCTTTGGCCGTCTCAAGGCCATTATTTGCACCAAAGGTGGATATATTCAAAACTACTGATACAGTTTGAAAATTGATGTTTTTTCCAACATTTTTTGCTCTGGCAAAATAAAATTTATCAAAAACTAAAAAAATTATAGCATTTTAAAAAGTTATAGTTCGAGTCAGTCACCTTGTCACTCATTCTAGCGATTTTTCAACTTCTTGAAAAGTAATTTTCCGGAAGGTCAGCAAAATACTCCTCCGTGGCCTCGATGATTTCCTCGCGTGAGCTGAAATTTTTATTGATGAGCCATCTTTTGAGGTTTAGGAAGAGATAATAGTTCGAGGGCGAATCGGTGGATGTGACAGCACTTGGAGGCGTAAGTCATTGATTTTAGCCGTGGTTGCGATGCTCTTGTGCGCCGGTGCATTGTCTTGCAAAAACAAAATTTTTTTTCGCTTCATGTGAGGCCGTTTTGCAGCGATTTCGGCCTTCAAGCACTCCAATAATGCACAGTAATACTCGCTGTTGATGGTTTTTCCTTTTTCGAGGTAGTCCACAAAGAGTTTGCCATGACAATCCCAGAAAACTGACGCCATAACCTTTCCGACCCATCGAGCCTCCCTCGGCCGCTTCGGAGCACTCGTGTCGGCTCCAGTACATTGCGGGGCAATCATTCTGTTCTCTGGGGTTCAACATTTACCAATCGACGCGAAAAGTCTGCCCGATTCCGCATCAGCAAGTCCAAACACTCTTTCGAAGTGCTCTCGCGTTCGTGTTTTTGGTCAAGAGTGAGTATGCGCAGCACCCAGCGGAAGGATAACTTTTTCATATGCAGAATATTGCCCAAAATATGGCGTGTGTGCTCAGAACTAATCTTTGTGGTATCTGCTAGATCGCGCACCTTCACTTTCCGGTCAGCCAACACCATTTCATGTATTTTGTTGACATTGTCCTCTGTAACCGCATCGGAGGGCCTGCCGCTGCGGACTTGATCGGTAGTGGAGTTGCGGCCACCACGTAACTCTTGAAACCAATATTTGGCGCTGTAATCTGACGGAGCATTAGCCCCATAATATTTATCCAACTTTTCTTTTGTTTCCTTCGCCGTTTTGCCTCTCAAAAAATAATGTTTTGTTAGAGAACGAAAATTGTTTTTATCCATACCCAACATGATGCCAAACACGTCAACAGCAATCAGCTGTCAAAACAAAACTAAAGACAATTTATGGCTGAAATTTGGCATGTCTGCCTAGATATGAACAGACTGCAAGGAACCATAACCTTTTTTTGGCGGTTAAGGAGGTTACTTTTCACTCCACTTAGTAAAAATCGTCTTGACTATTTTTAGCTAACTACTGTCTTACTGTCAAACTGACTGACTGAGACGCGGAATGCAATGCAATTCTAACGCTAAATGATTTGCAATACTTTCCTTACAAAGATGATGGGTTCATCAACATTAATCCTCAAAGTGAGATCACCGGAAATACCAAAAAAACAAAAATCTCATAAAAAAGTAGTTTTGGTAATTTTCAATTTTGTGGAAAACTAGACCTCGTAAATCCATTCGGTTTTTTGTGTTCGATTTAAAATTAATATAGGCATCGACCACAGGAATCCAATTTAGCACTTCATTTTACAATTTTTCAAAAAAAAATGGTGAAAACTTCCTTTTAAAAAAATTTTTTTTATCAAAATTTTGGGTTTGAATGCGAATTTCTTAAAAACTGTTGATACAAATAATATAGCTGCAACTTAGGGTTGAAGAATAAGTTCCTGACTTTCGAAACTGGTACAGTACTTTATTGTAAGTGTTTCCGTTGTTTTTTAATATTTTTTTTCCTTTTTAAGTCATTTTTTATTAAAATTGCACCTACCCCCCTCCCGTAGTAAAAAATGCTTGTTTTTGACCCATCTATAAAAAGCCGTTATCAATTTTTGGTGCCAAAGTCTTCGTACTCTCCCCCAACCTCATCAAAAAATTACTCAAAACACTTAACTGGCCCTGGGATAGCAGTAGGTACACATATGTAGATCGGGGAAATGTTCGAAATTGGGGGTTATGTTGTGTTTTTCCCATTTTGTTGTGGATAAAGTGGATGCACTGATACTGTCGTCAGGTTGTGTTGATTGAGAAGAGGTGGTTATTTCCTCAGTATGTAATTCTGTTGATATGGTTAGGGAAGGAGTCATAACATCTACACAGTTTAGCTGGCGACACGACAGATTATTGTGTTCGCCACCTGTATCTTCATTTACGCTGTCCTCTTCCGTTTCCATTCCATCTTCTCTTGGAGTGAAGAAAATATCTGCTGCAATAACCTAAGAAAGCCAAAAGTTCAGCAGCTGTCAACACCGTAAACAACAAAAACAAATTACGAATAATAAACATTTTGTTTTAATGTCATCTTTTTGTGTTTAAAAGAATAATCGAAGATTATACCTAATAATATCAAAAGAAAAAAAAGATTCAATTTTTTGAATAGCACTAGGTGAAATTTTTTATATAATGTGAGTTTCTACAGACTGGTGTTGCCATTTGGGAACACAGTATTTTGCACTTCAATAAAAAAGAGATGCACACGAAATATTCGACTCTTTATAGGGAAAACATCATCAATATATCAAGTGATAGTTGAGTATTAGAAAGTATTAGAAATATTTACTTTTTCTCGGACATCTCAGCTGCAGAAAAACAGAATAAATTTCAAACGAACAACTGAATGAACTGAAACGTATCAAACGAGTGCACAACAGGTACAGAGCAACGATTACCTTCACACAGATGTTGGAAACAAAGTAAACAAATATAACAGTTCAAAAATTCGAAATTTCTTCAACTACTATGTAAACAAAACAGATGGTATAGTTGTTCCCATTTGGGAACATACGGCAAAAATAGGTTAAACTGGTTAAAAGCGCCACCACAGATGTAACTCTATGAAAAAGTCCCCATCCTTTCTCAACAATGTACTGCAGACCAATCAAATTTATTTTTATGAAAGAAGATTTAAAACTTTTGAAATATGAAGAGAAGAAAAAAATTAACTTAATAACTACTTCACCACAAAAAATGGCTTTGCAGTTGAAATGCACTTCACCATGGTTGACGGCAGTGTATACAATACTTAATCAAAATCAAATGCTGCATAGAGATGTAATATTGGTGGCGCAACTCTTAAAAAGATGAATACGAGTACAGTAACTATCAATGAAAAGACACCCAACCAACAAAATTATGGTTTTGGGCTTTCTACCTTGCATTGCTGTATAAGATGTTTTGAATGTTTATTGCTTATTTTATATAGGCTCCCTTTTAACAAATTGCAAGTACGCGATACGATTCTGTACTTTTAACCATTGTACGTGTAGTTTAAAGGTCTTAGGATCCTTGACTCTTACTTAAGCCTTTCTGTCACGATAAAGCAGCCAAAGAAAGGAAGGGAGTTAACGTCTTCAATTATTGCGGGCTACGCATCCATGTCTTACTGTTAATAGGTAAGGTAATTGGAATAGAATAGAAGTGAGATACTATGCAGAAAGTAATTTATGAGCAAGTATTTCTGGTTGTAAGCCATTAAATATCTAAATGTCTTCAATTACATAAAAAAGTAGCACCGTACCATGAAAATTTTTCGTATTTTATGCTTCAGTGAGCACGAATGAGTTTAATAAGCTTTCCAAAATAAGAGATAACAACAACTTAATTACAAAACCGAAAATAATATTTTTGACAACCTGATCCCTATTGGGTTAAAGAACAGCACGATTTATTTTTAACAAACTCCCGTTGATGTAACACTGACAACAATATTATAAACTAAGGCACAGAGATCTCAAAAATACATTTGAATGCACAATAAAGCTCAGGTCATTGAATTGATTTTATTTCTCACACTTCATCAAAAATTCCAAAGCGAGTTATCGGATTTGTGACGTGTCTTCCGATTCCGAATCGAAGTAACCGGAAATAAGATTCAAAAGAAAGCCAATTTGTATAAATTGGAGCAAACTTCTCCAAATATAACCAGTGAATTCATACCAGTAAGCCACAACAATTTAAAAAAAAAAAATTAATAATCAAAATGAAGGTGAGAGCTCTTATTGTATAAAACTATTTATTAATTAAAAACCTTAGATTAACCGGTTTTCCGATTAATAGGGTGTCATTGTTTTTGCCTTTTTTGTTGCCGCCGCTAGTGCAGCAGGACTTCGAGCTAATGGAGCTGGACTTCCAGTAAATGGTGGCGGACTCCCAGTTAATGGAGCAGGACTCCCAACTAAAGGTGCTGGGCTACCAATTAATGGAGCAGGATTCGCAATTCCAGGAGAAAAAACACCAACACAAGGCGCTGGGCTTCCCGTTAAAGGAGCTGGATTGCCAGTTAAAGGTGAAGCACTTCCAGTTGTTGGACAAGGACTTCCTAATAAGGGTTAGACAGCACCTGACACAAACTGTTAAAACCATAAGACTGTATCACCGAAATCAATAAATTTGGTTAAATTGCTTGAGCAATGAAATTAAAAAAAAAAAAAAATACATTGCTCGCTTATTCTTCTGCACTCTTTTAGAAAATTGTTCGTAAGAGAAACTTATTTTCGAGTTCCCTTCCTAGTCAAAAGAAACTCCAGTTGTCAAGACTGATTCTTTGATTGATTGATTGACAGCGCGTCATTTTCAAAATCTGTAGTTGTATTCGTATTTATTCGTCCCCTAGCTCGATTTGATTTGTTGCCTGCTCCTCAAAATGCTCGGGCGTTCGGAATCTTAGCGCCATGTCTTGTGTCGACCAAGTGGTGTGATCAAGCTAGGAGCCTTTGACGACATTGAGGTATAGGAAACATGTGCACGTGAAAAATCTTTCTTCATCTCTCTGTTCCACTCTCCTAAAACCTTAACACGTGCTGAGGCATTGTAAGTGTAGTAACACACATTTGCGTGTTCAATTTTCTTAAAAAAAAAAAAGTCGAGTAGCTCGGAAAAGGGGGAGATTTAGGGGGTGGCCGCGATGTAGTGGTATATGCATAGACTCCTCAAGCAGAGGGTCGCGGGTTCGAATCCCGTGCCAGGCAATTCTGTGAAAACATCTTTTCATAGAATTTGTATGTAGTTATATTAAAATCCCGTTGGCATTAACTCTGACATGAAGGCATAACACTGATGTTGGAGTAATTGCTGGCTGGGCTAAATGCAACGAACTAACAACTAGCACGTACTTAAGACCCACTGGTTGAGGATGTATTAGCTCGTTCCGTCCAGTTTGACAACCACCTCTGGGAAAAATATCGAAACCTAATGCACCTGAGTTTCAAACTACTACACCACCCGCTCGCGCCCTAGAGAAAAAGCCAGTATCCCCTTGGTGCGCGCGCAGTATTATAAAAGAAAATAAGTAATCTTGGGCAATTAAGTTGTTGCATGAGCGGATATAAGGCTTATAGAATTTAGCCTTGCTGCAGATTGTAAACAAGCATGGGCTCAGATACATGGAGCTCAAAGCTTCTTTCTTAAGCCATTCTCTGATGTTAAATTCGTTTAGAAATATATGCTGTTTATATAGCAATCACAGTTGCAGATGAAATAGATTTTCATTATTCTCTTATTCGAACCATTCCAAAGGATTCTTTGGAAGGCAGTTTTATCCGCTCATACTAATAAATAATCGCCTGCTTCTGGATTGGTAAAGGCTTGAACATTCTACGCACATAGTCGAAGGTTATTGCCAATTTTTCGTTTCCTTGGGTCTTCACAAGTAAATCGGAAGTTGTTTGCTTCCGAGTTTCGAACATTTCGAATTAGCTCAAGTGATGTCATCGCTGGATCTGCCTTTATCGTCGCCACTGACTTCATATTGGGAGTTTCCCATAATTCTAAAATTCGGGGTACAGTGTTCCCAAACGTATTCGAGTTTATTGATAAAGTGTTCCCTATGCGCATGCTAGTACAGTTTGCATGCCAAACAAACTGAAATTGACTTCCAGAGGCATGTGCAATCTATGTTTTAACAAATGATTGAATACTTTGATCACAAACGAAAAACACCAATTCATGCCTTTAAGACAAGGAGTTGTGTACGGATGGATGCAAAATAGATACCATCCTGGTTGCCGTTTGGGCAACTATCGGGCTTATAGTACATAGTACCAGCCTTAAAATAAACAAAACATAGACAGCTTTCACACTGGCTACATGCCACAAGCATGTAGATATATTAATTTTTACTCAAATGTCATACAAGGAGCTGAAGATATTGTTAAGATATGTCAAGTACTGGAAAATGGAAAAAATAAAACAGAAGTCATTCAATGATTCGATATGACGCATTCTCCGAATACCCGATCGAGTCTGAGTTGGCGAAACCATGCGCATGAGCTGAAATACCATCTATAAATGCCTTAACTGCAAGAAAAAGGCAATTTTCAGTTTACCAGTGTGGTTTGTTGCGCACTAAATTAGTGAAAGGATAAGGCGAATACCAAAGAAGACCAATGACATGCTCAAAGTCCTTATTAATACGTTGACCCTTAGGAAACATACTACTATACTCTACTTTCGCTTTGAGTCTGCACGAAAATAGCAGTTTGATCAATTTTCTTTGCAACCTGCAACGTTATAAAGCAAGAAGCAGTCTTGTTTTGTAATTTCCTTCAGATTTCTCTTGAACAGAAAGTCATTAGCGTAACAAGGCACTATTTTCAACAAATTTTACTAGTCGTTAAGTTTTACTGACGATATACATACATATGTACACATTGAATGAATATTTTTACTGTTTCCCATTGTCACGTAAATGGCAACCACTTAGAAGTGTCCCTTGTATTCAAACACGAAATCATTTGTAAAGTTATATTTGTGTCGAGTCAATTCCTTCTACTTCGGCCTGGTAAAACAGCAAATTCAAAATACCCTACAAAGACCTAACCTTGTCAGTTTCCTCATTCTTGGTAGATAGACAAAGCAAAGTAGATACTTAGCTGCTTGAAGAAAAAAAAAATATAGAGTCCTGCTTGTGAGAAGGGAGTTTATAAGGATGTTGGTTTCAATTTAATAGTAGTAACACGCTTAGTTTCAGAACTGATTATTCTGTCTACAACAGACTGTTTCATAGTTTAGCAATCAGCTCTGGTTCCTATATACAAGAGCATGTCCCCTGCATTGAGTGAGTTAAGACTTAGGTATTCGCATTTCTTAACTGTTGCTTACTAGCACTAGATTAACATCAGAAACTCGACACGTTGAAATGATCCACAAAATATCAGGAATAGGTCAAAAATTACAATAGATCATATGCCTATAACATCATAAGCCGTTCAATGGTATACATTCATCAGCATCAGATGCCAAGATCTAAAGTGCAGTAAGGAATAAACGGTCGACTGCTTACGATTCTATTCTGATTCGAGCCGCGATCCCTCGAATATCCTTCAGAAATTATCTTCAGCAAGGAAGCTAATAGTTCCTCTCAAGTGGAATACGAGGTGTGTTTAAAAAGTTAGGTGAAATTTCGCGAGCAACGTAACATACATTGGAACATCGATTTTTTTCTTTGCTGCGTTGGTACACTTGTCCCGGTTCAAATGCTCTAAAACACTGGAAATGCTAACCAAAAAAAGTTTACGAGAAGTGCTTCAAAGATAGGAAAAGTATTGGCACAAGTGCATTATATCTGACGGTGATCACTTTCAAGAGGACAATATTAATAAATAAATATTTTTTTTATAAAATGTCAAGTCCCTTTACTTTTTGAACACACCTCGCAGAACAATAAAACGATTTTCCTTTTCCTAATACTCAATAACTACTCAAAATTTATTTACAGCCATTTTAACGTTTTTTTTTTTTTTTTAACAATAACAGTTTAACCCTTATTAGGAAGTCCTTGGCCAACAATTGGAAGTGCCTCTCCTTTAATTGGTAGCCCAGCTCCTCTTGTTGGGAGACCAGCTCCTCTAATTGCGGTTTTTTGTCCTGAAGTTGGGAATCCAGCTCCATTTATTGGTAGCCCCGAACCTTTAATTGGAAGGCCAGCTCCATTAACAGGAAGTCCAGCACCATTCACTGGTAGACCAGCACCATTGACGGGCAGTCCAGCTCCGTTAACCGGAAGCCCTGCAGTGCTGACGGCAGCAACAAAGAGAGCAAGAGTAAGAACGACCTAAAATTAAAAGTATATGACTGAATCCTAGGCTAGTGGACAGAGAATGTTGTGCGAATTCTTACCTTCATTTCGATAGTTTTGGTTTGTTGTTGTTTACTGGTATGAATTCACAAATATACTGATGGTGTTGCAGAAGGTATTCCTCCTTTTTATACAAATCAAAATCTTCGAGATCTTGAGTTGTAGTTCGCCAGATACGCCCTTCAATGCGGAAATAATTCGCATTTTATTTTACTTTCTTCGTAAGAGCAATAAAGTTAGGAAAATATAAAATTAAAAATAACTCAGTGACTTGCAACCGGCAGGCCGCTTGAAGGGTTCTTAATTTAGTTTGAAATGCCGTTCTCAATATTGCATAAGCGACGACAGAAAAAACAAACAAGAATGCTTGCTAAAAATGTTACAATTTTTTAAATTCCAATCCAAATTATTTATAAAATGATACATGAACGAGTTTATTAATGTATGTAACATACGATACTCGTGTTATGAAATGTTCATTTTTGTATTTGCATTGCCATAAATTGTGAATTATTTTTAGGATGTGTAAAGTGGTCGAAAACTACGAGATCCTACTAGCTTCTCTTTATCTTTTATTAAACAAGTTTTATCTGTATGCCACTTTGAATACAGGAAAAATATCCAATCGTATATGAGTACATGCAAACAAAGTTGTTTATAATGAGCTGACTTAGCTTAAGCAAAAAATTATTTTATATGCGTAGACACTGTCAGGATATGGTAAGTTTAATTAAGAGGAGGAACTGCGAATTCATAAATATTTGTGAATAAATTAGTATAGGGATTGGGTCGAATCAGTATTGATATGTCTCATCGTGTCTTTGCTACATAATTCGTATGCTCCAATTTATCCATAAGTGGTCAACTTTTTCGTAACAAGTTTCGTGAATGAATGTAATTTATGAAGAACCTTAAGGGGTACTTTTAATTTTTTAATGTTGGGGTCGGTAAAAATTACCAAGACCAAGTCGGAGAAAAGTACTTATAAGCCAATTGTGACGCTGAGATGATTAACGAATAGTAAAATTCAAGTCCAAGATTGAACAGTAATGAATGGTTAGAGTAACTTATTTACCACGTAAGAATATCTCTATCGCACTCAAAATATGGTAAACAAAGTACGCTCTACATCACGTTACAAAATGTTCCCAATGATGCACTGATGGCATATGACTGGATATAAAGATTGAAACCTATTAAGGATAATTGCCGCAAACGGGTTACTTAAGTAAGGATTCATGCTCAGTTACTCTTAGATATGTTTTAATCAAGGAGAATTAGGAGAAAAACCTTTTTTACGAGAAAAGCGGTTCATTCCTTGCAACAAAGTTTGGAATTTAACAATTTTTATACTCGTATGTATGATGTGGCATCATCTGACTCAAAATGCAAAGAAATGGTCTATCGATGGCAGTCCGTTAACAAGCAGAGACTTGTGTAAGAATGGATCGTATAACAAGGTTTAATAGCTGCTACAGGGCTACCCAACGCATAACATGTGCCAACACAAACGTAATAGACGGAAAACCAACTGTAGGCTCTAAAGAACTTAGTTCAGATTTTGAAAAAATCCTTCATGCAGGCCGTATCGCTGCTTTTTTTTATTAGTGTACCACAGACTAATGGAACTACGCTTCAAATCTCTTCAAGGACTATAGAAAACCAACCGAAAAAGGCAAAAGGATGGCGAAAAAGAACAAAAAGTAAATAAATGAACAAAATAAAAAGAAAAGAGTAGAGCTTGTTGTAGAATATTTTATCGCAACAATCATTTCTCTAAGTGAAGACCTTTTTGGGGAAGTATTTTTCAACGTTTTACGCCAATTCCAACCTAAGCTTACTTTTCACATTTTAAATAAAGATATTAATGCCATAATTTTTGGTAATAAGCTTACAAGTACCACCAGCAAACTTACAAGTTGATGGTCGGTATAGTGTAGATACATACGTTCACATCCAAAACTACGAACAACAGAAATACATAACTTCTGATGCCATCACACTATCAGCTGGTAACAGCAAGCCTTCAAATATTAAAATCTTATGAAAGAATGAATAGAACGATCTAGGCGCACTTTAATTCAGCATCGAAATCGCTAATATAGATGATGAAGAGAAGAGCGCCAAATACGGATCCCTGTGAACATTCGAAATTTTGTTATACACCACCAAGCACCACTCCATTTACATTTATTTACTGTAATCGACCATTAAAATAACTGTGAAAGTTTGTAGAGCAATATCATTTTCAATAGTTTTAAACGACATTTAATGTTCAAGAAAATATAAAGAAGGCACAGCTGCAGTTAATCAAAAAGTGGAGTTCTTATGGGTAGCCTGGAGCATTCCAACTGTTATTTATGGTGCATATCAATACTGATTGAACCCAATCCCTATACTCACTACGAGGGCTGTTATTCGGATTAGAAATGACAACGCAACTTTTTAGGTTTTGACAATTTATTGTTCAATATTGTCCCCTTTCAACTCGATACACTTTTTCCAGCTGCTGCTCCGTATAGTGCGACTTTTGTTGGCCTGCAAAATACTCCTCCGCGGCGGCGATAATTTCTTCTTCCGACCCGTACTTCTTTCCGGCGAGCGATCTCTTAAGGTTTACGAAAAAAAGATGTTGTAGAGAGCCAAATCCGGGGAATGCGGAGAATGGGGGACAATTCGTAGTGCAATTTAACCAACTTGGCTGTGGCGACTTCGGAGGTGTGAGCCGGTGCGTTATCGTGGTGGAAAAGCACTTTTTTCTTCGTCAATTTAGGTCGTTTTTTCTTCAAATCGGTATTGAATGGGCCCAATAAATGCTTCTGTGATTTTTTTTTCCTTCTGAAAATAGTCTACATTAATCACACTTCGCGCGTCTCAAAGAACGGGAGCCATCACCTTTCCGGCCAAAGGCAGGGTCTTCGTATTCTTTGGAGCACGATCACCGGGTAAAACCTATTGTTTTTTGATCTCTGGTGTATACTTATGAATCCAAGTCTCATCGACGGTCACGAAATGACACAGAAACTCCTCCGGATTTCGATTAAAAAGGGACTAGCACGTCTTCAATGTGTTCTTCAACTTGTTCTCCGGTGTGAGCAAACGCGGCACCCATCCCGCAGACAGCTTTCTCACGGCAAAAATCTCGTACAGGATATGGCTAACGCTTTCAGTTGAGATGCCTGCTATCTCAGCCAACTCGAGAATTTTCATTTGGCGGTTCTCCAATACGAGGTCATGGATTTTTTACCACAGTTTCCTCTGTAGTAACCGTTTTTGGGCCCCCTGGGCGCGGTTCATCAAAAACAGACGTGCGGCCATGGCCAAACTCTGCGAACCAATGGTAAATGGTCGTACGGAAATGTGAATGGGTCCTTTAAACACCATCGCAGGTCTTTTTCCATGATCGCAAGAAATACTAACACGATGTTTTGACCACTTGTCTTCAAATCCGGGTACTCACCGAAGAACCCTCGTAATTCACAAATATTTATGAATTCGCAGTTCATCCTTTTAATCATAAGCTTAAATCATGACATGTCCTGACAGTGTCTATGCATATAAAATAATTTTTTGCTTAAGCTAAGTCAGCTCATTATAAACAACTTTGTTTGCATGTACTCATATACGATTGGCATTTTTGCTGTATTCAAAAATGCAAAGTGGCATACAGATAAAATTTGTTTAATAAAAGATAAAGAGAAGCTAGTAGGATCTCGTAGTTTTCGACCACTTTGCACATCCTAAAAATAATTCACAATTTATGGCAATGCAAATACAAAAATGAACATTTCATAACACGAGTATCGTATGTTACATACATTAATAAACTCGTTCATGTATCATTTTATAAATAATTTGGATTGGAATTTAAAAAATTGTAACATTTTTAGCAAGCATTCTTGTTTGTTTTTTCTGTCGTCGCTTATGCAATATTGAGAACGGCATTTCAAACTAAATTAAGAACCCTTCAAGCGGCCTGCCGGTTGCAAGTCACTGAGTTATTTTTAATTTTATATTTTCCTAACTTTATTGCTCTTACGAAGAAAGTAAAATAAAATGCGAATTATTTCCGCATTGAAGGGCGTATCTGGCGAACTACAACTCAAGATCTCGAAGATTTTGATTTGTATAAAAAGGAGGAATACCTTCTGCAACACCATCAGTATATTTGTGAATTCATACCAGTAAACAACAACAAACCAAAACTATCAAAATGAAGGTAAGAATTCGCACTATATTCTCTGTCCATCAGCCTAAGATTCAGTCATATACTTTTAATTTTAGGTCGTTATTACTCTTGCTCTCTTTGTTGCTGCCGTCAGCACTGCAGGGCTTCCGGTTAACGGAGCTGGACTGCCCGTCAATGGTGCTGGTCTACCAGTGAATGGTGCTGGACTTCCTGTTAATGGAGCTGGCCTTCCAATTAAAGGTTCGGGGCTACCAATAAATGGAGCTGGATTCCCAACTTCAGGACAAAAAACCGCAATTAGAGGAGCTGGTCTCCCAACAAGAGGTGCTGGGCTACCAATTAAAGGAGAGGCACTTCCAATTGTTGGCCAAGGACTTCCTAATAAGGGTTAAACTGTTATTGTTAATAAAAAAAAAAAAACGTTAAAATGGCTGTAAATAAATTTTGAGTAGTTATTGAGTATTAGGAAAAGGAAAATCGTTTTATTGTTCTGCGAGGTGTGTTCAAAAAGTAAAGGGACTTGACATTTTATAAAAAAAATATTTATTTATTAATATTGTCCTCTTGAAAGTGATCACCGTCAGATATAATGCACTTGTGCCAATACTTTTCCTATCTTTGAAGCACTTCTGGTAAACTTTTTTTGGTTAGCATTTCCAGTGTTTTAGAGCATTTGAACCGGGACATGTGTACCAACGCAGCAAAGAAAAAAATCGATGTTCCAATGTATGTTACGTTGCTCGCGAAATTTCACCTAACTTTTTAAACACACCTCGTATTCCACTTGAGAGGAACTATTAGCTTCCTTGACAAAGATAGTTTCTGAAGCAGAATAGAATCGTAAGCAGTCGACCGTTTATTCCTTACTGCACTTTAGATCTTGGCATCTGATGCTGATGAATGTATACCATTGAACGGCTTATGATGTTATAGGCATATGATCTATTGTAGTTTTTGACCTATTCCTGATATTTTGTGGATCATTTCAACGTGTCGAGTTTCTGATGTTAATCTAGTGCTAGTAAGCAACAGCTAAGAAATGCGATTACCTAAGTCTTAACTCACTCAATGCAGGGGACATGCTCTTGTATATAGGAACCAGAGCTGATTGCTAAACTATGAAACAGTCTGTTGTAGACAGAATAATCAGTTCTGAAACCAAGCGTGTTACTACTATTAAATCGAAACCAACATCCTTATAAACTCCCTTCTCACAAGCAGAACTCTATATTTTTTTTCTTCAAGCAGCTAAGTATCTACTTTGCTTTGTCTATCTACCAAGAATGAGGAAACTGACAAGGTTAGGTCTTTGTAGGGTATTTTGAATTTGCTGTTTTACCAGGCCGAAGTAGAAGGAATTGACTCGACACAAATATAACTTTACAAATGATTTCGTGTTTGAATACAAGGGACACTTCTAAGTGGTTGCCATTTACGTGACAATGGGAAACAGTAAAAATATTCATTCAATGTGTACATATGTATGTATATCGTCAGTAAAACTTAACGACGAGTAAAATTTGTTGAAAATAGTGCCTTGTTACGCTAACGACTTTCTGTTCAGGAGAAATGTGAAGGAAATTACAAAACAAGACTGCTTCTTGCTTTATAACGTTGCAGGTTGCAAAGAAAATTGATCAAACTGCTATTTTCTTGCAGAGTCAAAGCGGAAGTAGAGTATAGTAGTATGTTTCCAAAGGGTCAACGAATTAATAAGGACTTTGAGCATGTCATTGGTCTTCTTTGGTATTCGCCTTATCCTTTCACTAATTTAGTGCGCAACAAACCACACTGGTAAACTGAAAATTGCCTTTTTCTTGCAGTTAAGGCATTTATAGATGGTATTTCAGCTCATGCGCATGGTTTCGCCAACTCAGACTCGATCGGGGATTCCGAGAATGCGTCATATCGGATTCATCATTGAATGACTACTGTTTTATTTTTTCCATTTTCCAGTACTTGGCATATCTTTACAATATCTTCAGCTCCTTGTATGATATTTGAGTAAAAATTAATATATCTACATGCTTGTGGCATGTAGCCAGTGTGAAAGCTGTCTATGTTTTGTTTATTTTAAGGCTGGTACTATGTACTATAAGCCCGATAGTTGCCCAAACGGCAACCAGGATGGTATCTATTTTGCATCCATCCGTACACAACTCCTTGTCTTAAAGGCATGAATTGGTGTTTTTCGTTTGTGATCAAAGTATTCAATCATTTGTTAAAACATAGATTGCACATGCCTCTGGAAGTCAATTTCAGTTTGTTTGGCATGCAAACTGTACTAGCATGCGCATAGGGAACACTTTATCAATAAACTCGAATACGTTTGGGAACACTGTACCCCGAATTTTAGAATTATGGAAAACTCCCAATATGAAGTCAGTAACGACATTAAAGGCAGATCGAGCGATGACATCACTTGAGCTATTTCGAAATATTCGGAACTCAGGACATGGGGATTTTTCTACCTCTAGCCATGTCGTGGCAATAGAAATGATGACACTGGAGCTAAAAGCGAATCAATGACAACTCTTAGCTGCCTACATGCTGCTGGCACTATTCTCTGAAAGATATTGTCTCCAGTTTGAGAGTTGTGGCTATCCTACCATTTCAAACACTTAATGCTGTGAAGTAGCAAACAACTTCCGATTTACTTGTGAAGACCCAAGGAAACGAAAAAGGGACAACGCCCTTCGACTATGTACGTAGAATGTTCGGGCCCTTACCAATCCAAAAACAGACGATTATTTATTGATATGAGTGGATAAAACTGCCATCCAAGGAATGCTTTGAATTGTATCGAATAAAAGAATAATGAAAACTGTTACAACTGTAACTGTGATTGCTATGGAAATAGCATATATTTCGATGCGAATTTGACATGAAAGAAAAAAGCTATGAGCTTCATGTACCTGAGAGCACGCTTGTTTACAATCTGTAGCAAGGTTAAATTCTGTTAACCTCTCAGGCCGCAAGAGATTGTGCAAAATTGCTTCTACGAGCTCCTCGATTTGACATATGAAAAATTTTACGTGACGTTAGGGAAACAAAGCACTTTTGCAGCAAAGTTGGGAAATAACGCCTACACCAGCTCCGAAGGTTGACTCAAGCTGATCGAATTTGCGGAGAGACGAAATGTCATCATAGCTAGTACATGTTTCCTGCATCTTAAAATTCTCAAATGGAGACTTAATCGACTAATCGCAAAGCTATCAGTCAGAATGCTCACACTCTGATCAACGCAAGACACAGGTCTGGATGGCCAAACGTTTAGAGGAGCCGGCAACAACATAGGCCAATCTATGTCACAAATGCCTATACCGTACTTTATGATTTCATTTGTGATTTCTTCAGCATCATCCTTGAAAGAATTATGAAACCCACAGGCCAATCCCATGGATAAAATATTTTAAAAGTGCATGCAACAACTTGAATTTTGCATGCAGATATTAGAATTTGAGGAAGAAACCAGAAGCAGAAGCTGCAAGCTGTCAGCAAGAAAGGACACTCAACCACGATTTTAAATTTAAACTTTTGTTCTAAAAGCCCTTGTTTACTTGAGCTCCGTCAAACAACGTCAGTGCCCTAGAAATAAGCCAAAGAATCGCTCATGCAAGCAAAGGAAAATACCATTGATTGTTTTGAGAGAAGAGTTTGGAGAAAAAGATATAACAACGAATTGCGACACTGACTTGGTTATAAGGGTTAGAATTCACCGGCTTTGATAGCTTGAATATGTTGAGCGAATGGACACATCGATGCTACCCATGTAGCGAGATAACTTCTGAGCCATTTGTTCCATTTTCTGGAAAACCTAATACATTGAATGTAGTTTTTTACAAGTAGTTTTATCCCCTTGACAGTTAAATTCTATAACAAAATCTACAAGTTCTATTGCATCTGCTCAATTTGTATAAAAAGCAGAACATTGTCTCATTTGACAATCAACAATATAAGTCTGAGTGCAACTAGCAACACAGCTTGGCCTTTTATCCTGGCTTACTTCTCTCTAATAAAGCGTCCGAGGATAAATGAACAATGAACAATTTTTTAATACTTCTGGCTCAAACAATTTAACTAAATTTATTTAATTCGGTTTCACAGTCTTATAAAATTCACAGTATTCGTGAGGTGTAGGTTAACCCTTATTGGGAAGTCCTTGTCCAATAACTGGAAGTGCTTCACCTTTAACTGGTAGACCAGCTCCTTTGATAGGAAGGCCAGCGCCTCTTATTGGAGTTTTCTCTCCTGGAATTGGGAATCCTGCTCCATTAATTGGGAGTCCGGCTCCATTAACTGGAAGTCCAGCTCCATTTGTTGGAAGTCCTGCTGCACTGACGGCGGCAACAAAGAGGACCAAGACAATGATAACCTATGAAATCAAAAATCTGGTTAAATTTACGATTTTACCTTGGTTAACAGTTGTGTGAGGTATCTTACCTTCATTTTGGAAATTTCTTGTTGTTAACTGGTATGAACTCAACGGTTAACTGATAATGATATCCGAAAGTTTACTCGATTTTATACAAATCATCAATGTTTGGATTTCCAGTTTAAATTCAAAAGTTACGTCACAAACCCGGAAATTGAGATTGCTGGTTCAGTGTGGGAACCAAAAATCAATTCAATGACCCTATCCTTGTTGCGCATTCCAAACTATTTTTAAGATTTCTGCTTTAAGTTTTCAATATTGCTGTCAGTGTTACATCATTTCTGGTTTTCGTTTCAAAGTGCCTGTTCTTCAATAAATATGATAATTTGTCCGGGTGTCGGCTACTCGTGCTCGTAAAAAAAAGAATCTGGTTTCTGTAACAAATATTTTGCTGGCTTTGCTTTAAATATTCTCATTCGTCGCCACATTGTTCGGAATTGCAATAAAGTATTGAGTGCATTCTCAATCTAAAATTATGAAATTAAATTTATGACCACGTTAGATCTGCCTGCTTGGTATTAAGTTGTCGAAGGATAACCTTAGCTGCTGTAAGACTCGTACTTTGAACCAGGCTTACGAAAAAATGCGAAGTATTTTGCAATACTTGCCGCAACGTTATCTTTTGATATCGTCATTAGCTCTCCATTTCTATTATGATTTTCGGCTCAAACTAATGTCTTGTCTGTATTTCGGGACAACATTGACTCTGTTGCAGTCATAGAGGTAGAGTTCTCTTAAATAGAGATTTCTTCCTTAAAAGGTACTTTCGCATCTAGAAAAGATTAAGAACTCCAATATGGCATCGATGGCTTTTCATTTTAGTTTAGCTTTGAACAGCTTTGAGGGTTGGAGCAATATAAACCCTCCAAGGTATGACTGAAATTCGGGGTTTCTAATTGCAAAACCTGGTATAAAGTAGATTTAGCTAAAAGTTATGAGGCGAAACGCACCATCACCTCTAAGTGGTGCTCTCTTGATAGCCATTCATAGTGATCTTACTATAGATGTGCTTCTATGTGTGTGCCTTTCATCAAAGGAAGGATTACGCTCCCAAACAAAAGATACAATAAAGAATTTGATTTTCGAATCTGTGAGGAAATATTCAGTTCCTTAAGGGGTTAGGCCACTCTAGGACTTAAAGAAAAAGGGTTTTTCTCAAAAATGATATCCAAAAAGATTATCAGCGGGAAATATCTCGACGTACTTGTTTTTCAAAGCATAGTACAAAGCCGCCAGGTAGGCAGCGAGCCTTTTATGACCAAAACGAGGGACGGTATTTTAAGGGACTAGAGTAGGTATACGACAAATGTTTTTTGAAGCTATTTCCCAAGTGTTCTTGTTTCGTATTTAGAAATGTTGGTTTCAGTCAGTTTCGTACAGTAGAAAAGTAAGTCGAGAAGGACGTTATTTGAGGATTTACGTGGGCTTACGTCCTTGTTTGGCTTAGTGACTAATATTGGCAATTACAGTGTAAAAATTATAGACTGCGCAGTAAAATCAAAATACTGTTAGGCGTGTGAATATTGGAAGAATAAAGAAGATTCGGAATGGGTACAAAATCATAAAGATCGCACTATCGTGTGAATCACGATACGTATCACCAGGAAAAATGGTGAGCTCTGGTTTCAACAAGACGGCGCTACGAGCCATACACACATTCTGGTGAGTACACCTTTGGACTAATTTCTCAGGTCTTTAGGAATAAGTCAGCTACGATTGACGCTTTAGAAGTTATTGTTACTCGTGTTATCCGCGTGATAGTAGTCGCTATGTTCGAACGAGTCGTCCAAAATTGGACCTTCCGAATGAACCACCTCAGACGTAGTCATGGCCAACATTTACATGATATCATTTTCAAAAAGTAAATGTCATGAATTGTTCTTTTAACCGATAATAATTTTAAGTTAAAAGAAAACTGTTGGTTGTTTAGAATTTAACATGTGAAGAGAAGTAGAGTAATGTACACTACGGTTGGCTCAGATTTAGTACGAATAATAGAACAAAACAAATAGTCAATTCATTTAGCTATGGCGAAAAGTTTAAAGAAGTTAAATATTCAATAGGGCGTTAGGCCACTCTACTTGCCACTTGAACCCTGTAGACCCTAAAAATTATATCCTAAAAGATTATGGCCGGAAAATATATCGAAGGACTTGTTTTCCAAAGTATAGCACAAGGCCGCTAGGTAGGCAGCGAGCCTCTTATGACCGAAATGAGGGAGGTATTTTAGGGGAATAGAGTAGAGGTTTTTGAAGCTATTTGCCACACTTTCAGACTATTGCTTGTTTCGTCTTTAGAGACGTCGGTTTCACTCAGTTTCGTACAGTGAAACATTCGAGAAAGAAGCTGTCTGAGGGCTTACGTGGGCTTAGGCCCTTGTTTGGGCGTAGTAACCCTTATTTGCAATTACAGTGCAAAAATTATAGACTGTGACAGTGAAATAAAAATTCTGTAAGGCGTGAAGATACGGAATGGGCACAAAATCGTAAGGATAAGTGCAATGTGAATCACAATGGATCACCAAGAAAAATGGAGGTCGAGATATTGAAATGTTGAAATGTTTCAGCGATCTGAAGTTTCGCACCAGGTAAAATACACCCATTATATAGGTGATGGTGATGCTAAGAGTTTTAAAGGCATTACTGATGCTTAACCCTATGAGAATGTCACCGTACTCAAGAAATAGTGTATACCATAGATCACGTTCAAAAGCGAATGTGTACCCGCTTACGTCATTTGAAAAAGAATACAGAAGGTCTCGGTGGAAAGGGCATTGATGGGATTGGCTATTTATTATGGATTGGCTATTCGTAGAAACTGTGATTCAGTTGAAAATATGAGAAACAGTATATGGGCTACACTCGATCATAAACTATCTACTGATGCAAAACCGCAGCAAGATAAATGTCCGATCGGAGAGGATTCATGGTGTTCATGACAAAAGGCTAATGCTATAAATAGTGTAGCTGAGTAAAAACTAAGCCAGCTCTTCCAATTAAAATGTATGACTTTATCAAGCCAGTCTACAAATAATTGACCAGAGACGATCTTCTTACTCGATGCATCGGCGGTTATACTCAAAACTATAGTAAAAGTTTTAATTCGACTGTGTGGGCATTGGCCCCAAAATCTATTTTCAGTGGTAAAACTGTGTTGGATATAGCTACGGATATTTCAGTTTGCGTGCTCAATGACGGCTTTGCTTCGTTGAAAAGCGATTGATGCGGCCGTAGATTCTAACAAATAGAGAGAATTATTCTATAAAAATTATTTTTTTACAGTCAATCATATGTACAATAAGCTTCTACCTTTGTAAATTCGATTTATTTTATATATTTCCTAAGAAAAAACAGCACAAAAACCTTTTTTTACGGCCTCTAGAGTGGTCTAACCCCTTAATACCATATGCACAACGTTTATAGGATTCGGAACTGCTACACAATATGGTATACCATATACAAAAATTATAAGGAAATAGCAAATATGTCTTCAATGGTTGTCAAGCGTTTTATATGGACACATGCGGTTACACTTAAGCTTCTGTCCATCATCTCTCGTCTCCACAAAATAATGCCTGGGTGTGTAGTTCCTCTGATCAAAGGTAAAGACCAAGAGGGCCAGGCAAAAAACAAATGCAAAAGGACGACGTTTACATTTTACGGCCTGGGAATTCACTGCTCAGTTAATTCCAAGCTAGTTTCAGGCGGAATTTTTCAACAGTAGAAAATATCTTGAAAATATTGACCGGCACTGCCAGGACTTATATGGACCAAGGAAAAAATAACCTTTACGCGTTTTTCGTCGATTTGAGCGTTTGACTCCATTGACCGAAAATCGCTTTTTAATAAGCTAAACAACCTGAGAGTAACAATAAGGTCCTTAAGGTTATACAAAGCTTATATCTATTAGAAAAACACAATTGCAGTATGGGATGGCAATAATCTATCAAATTGAATTGAGTCGCGCATGTGTCTTAACAAGGATGCTTTATGAGCCCACTGCTTTTCTTCTTATTTCTGGTTGATCCCAACAGGCGGAACCCTATTCAGCGGACTAAACATTAAGCTACTTTTATACTCCGACGATATCGTAATTTTGACAGAAACGCCAAATATGATGGAAAACATGATCAACAAGTTGGGGAAGTACTGCACCCTATGGGCAATGCGAGTCAATACCAACAAGTCAAAAGTAATGGTCTTTCGAAATGGATATGAAAATGAAATTTTGGAGAACGTAAAATAGTAGAAGTTTCTTGGAATTATAATAACACCTCAAGTGGTTTTTAGAAAACATTCGAAAAGAATATTGAAAGAAGCAAAGAAAGCTATAAACTACAGCTGGAAGCGCATATTTTATAAAAGAAGCATAGGTCCTTGCTTAAAATATGAAGTTAATGAAGCCGTAGTGAAATTATGTGTTATGCAGCACAAGTGTGGAGCATCTTCCAATATGAAGAAGTGGAAAAACTGCTTAAATATTTCTTACTGAAAATATTCAGGTTACCGGAATATACACCAAACTATATGCTATACCTAAAAACTAGACTCCCACCATTATATGATGTATTCATATATTGAGGCTACATTTTATGGACATTTTAAAAGACACCTCACTTCCAGACCGTCGTAGCCATGCATCACATATATGCCAAATCACAGTTTTTCTCATAATGGTACAGGCTAAGCAACGATCATGATATCCTACTTTCGGAAAACAACACCATTTCTTGGAAAGAAAAGTTGAAATACTCGTATGTAACATATCTACCCAAGTCGCATTTGAAAGAAAAGCCCAAAATAGTCTTACTAGACTTTCATATTGTACACTAAACTACGACGCAAATTATTTTAATGACAAATACGGTGTAGATACAATTTGTAGAATATATGGAGGAGCTATTAAAATTGTCCTACGCACCACACTCAACCAATGGGAATGTGGAGACAGAGTGTTCCAAACAAACATGCATCGTTGGCGTTTGTGTGTTTTGTGTTTGTTTCCTGATAATGGCTCGAGAATTTAGAGCGGACATAGCAAATATCCGCGGACAAAGAAGATCATCTCTTTTCTGCGTACGTTCACGTCTGTAAATACAGGTAAGTTGTTTTGGCACTTAGCTACGTGGCCACTATTCTTCTTTTACCGCGGTCTCGCTATTTACGTGCATCTTCGCTGCAAAAAACAACTTGATCCAGCTTTTAAATTAGCACACGCAAATACCAGACGATAGTCATACCGCAAACACCCTGGACTTGTTTTTTACTTCTCACCCTAATAAGTACACCGTTGATGTGTTTTCCCCTTAAGGCTCGTAGGACCATTGTGTCACATTAGGTAATTTCTCAAACAATAAGAGAAAAAATTCCTAAAGAACCGTATGTCATACGCAATTGGAGCGGACTTATTACCTTCTTTAGGTTCTTCAACTTATCGTTATGCTTCCTCGACAACGACATGAATGCCGCTGCAGATATGATCACTGACACTAGTTTCTTTGAAATGTGATCATTAAGCCCTTATCGGATTAAAAGTATCAGGCCAAAAGAAAAGGCATGGTACGAATCGAGCTGTAAAGAGGCTGCCAGGGTAGAGAAATATTTTTTCGGTCCTACAAGACCAACTCGACGGAGTAAAACCGAAAAAAATTCAAGCGAACCAGGAATGACTACAACGCCTTTCTTAAGCTCGTGAAATTTCAATACGACCAGAACCTGGGACAAAAAACCTTGTAACGTTCCAAAGGTAGTAAAAGCTTTTGATTGTTTGTCAAAAACATCAGAAATTCTGCCTCATCATGTACAATGACATTCCAGTTGTCAGCTCTTTAGACAAGGTCAATCTGTTTGCTGGACACTTTGCGGCCAGCTCAGTATTTCAAAATTGGGCTTTGTCTCTGCCTAAATCCGCTGGTCCAAATGGTATATATCCCCTTCTTCTAAAGAGGTGTTGTCCTATAAAAGGCAATTCACAAGCGGTGGCTATTTTTATAGTTAGATGAACTGAAATAAAAGCGGAAAATGGAAAATCTTGATCTTTCGTGTGAACAACTTTATTCTTTGTTTGATGGCTAACGAGTGGATGGCTAACCTTTGAATTTCTTCTTTCCTTGAGCTGTTGATGGCTTATGCATTATATAGCTGCTTCTTCTAAGGTCAGTTACCTTGGCCTATTTACCTTGCAGCGAAATTGCTCATCATGTTCGTAGTAGTGTTGACATAGTCTAACACTCGTATGTACAACATCACCAACAATGCCCCCATATTTTCGGAGCGGGTGTAGATTGCATTGTGTTGTAATGTGCATCTTACATCCAAATTCGGCCATCCTGGATTTTTCCTCCTGTTGGTCAGAGGTAATGACAATATTCTCCAAGTGGAGCTAGAATCAGTCAAAGCGAGATCGATATCAGCTTTTTGTGTTGTGGTGTGGTTTCGTGTTAGTTTATTTTGCTATTTGTGTTGTGTGCATCAAAGTCCCTCAAAAAGGCGAATCTTTTTTTCTGTACTCCTTGCATTTACGTCCCTTCCTTCCAAGATTGTGGAAATACTCATAAACCGTCAGCTCATGAATTATCATACGAAGACTTACAATGATCGGTAATGCGGATTTCATAGCGACAAGTCTACTGATGATTTGATGGCATGTCTTCCCAAAAAGTGGAACCAAAGCGAACATCAACCTGACAAAAACTAGATAGTTGCACTTAATATTTCTAAGGCAGAGTTTGGCATCAAGGTCTTTTGTCGAAAATGCGTGCTTTTGGGATCGATGACTCCCTTCTTCAATGGATTAGAAATTACCTCTCGGAACGCTCCATTCAAGTTGTCATGGGTGGTTTCAAGTCTGATATTAACAAAATAAATGCTGGTGTGTCAGAGAGATTTTTTCAAAATCTTGATTGATGATCTCTTGGCTGCTACTTCAAATCCAATATATTCATTTGCTGACGACAGTACTCTCTACTTTTCATATTGGTTCCCGGACTCACGTCCAGAGACGTCACGAAGCATTCGTTTGGTCTGCCATCTGCAGTTGGGCCCGTATAAGACCTAACTGTCAATGGAAGCCTCAACCGAGGACGCAGACAGACCCAACTTAGGTTCGGGTCCTGAAAAACTCTCCTCTGAACCGTGCCTGGCAAGTTTGTCGGCGATTTCATTCCCCGTGATCCCATTGTGACGCGGAATTTAGATAAGGTTCACTGAATTTAGTCTCCCGACTGCATTCAGTGATCTCTCGCATTCTCAAACTAGCTTGAAAGTCGTGAGAGGGGTAAGCAAGTCTCTAAACGTAGCTTTACCGTTTCTCCGCAATATAGTTCGCTGCTATCAGAATTGCTTAAACTTCTGTTTGTAAGACAGATGTAAGCTTTCTTAACGCGAAGTGAAATCTAACGTTGTCGTCCTCCAAAAAGAACCAGCGTCACATCCGTGAAGAGACGACTGCTTGCTCAGATTCTGACCGAAGCCAGTCCTGGGAACAAAGAAGATCGAAATCCTGGGCAACAGGAATTCTGGTGTCTTTGCATCGGACGGCATATCCATAAGACTGGAGTCATAAGACAGCCGGCGCGTAAGTTAATCGAAGCTCCATTGCGTGTTGTACCAAAAACCACTTCTTTTTAATCGGAAGATGGCTTTGTTGTTGTTTAAAGTCTGGTGAAAGCATATAATTTGCCTTATAATAGCTGTGTAGATCCAAAGGACCATTTTCGGTGACAGAACTCATGACTTGTCGAAAGCTCCTCTCCACTGCCAGAAGGCCGTTAGCGCCGGAGATGCTTTCGTCGTAACATGTTTAGTCCAGAGAAGTTTGTTTTCCAGGATAGTACCGACAAACTTAGCTTCTTTGGAGAATTGGATGGTGATACCTTTTAAGCACTAAATGGGTGAGACCAGGCAGCTTCCTCTTTCTCGTAAAGAGAACAACTTGAGTATTTCTACGACTAGTGCTTCATTAGAATTTACAGTAGCATTCTGCCCCCTCAAACCCTTAACCATTAAGCTTTTAAGCTTTCGACATGTAGGAGAACGCCTCATAGCAATCCGCATCAAGACACAATTCGGAAATATAAGCCTGATTTGCGTTCATGCCCCTACTTAGGTTAATGATGACAGTATGAAAGACCAATTTTACAACCTCTTAGATCGAACATATGACACCATAAGTGTGCTGTGACATCTTCGTCCAAGGAAGGCGCCGTTGATTATGTCATCGAAAAACACAGTTTACATACTTCTAACAGTAGTTCCGACAGTTGGCACAGTGTTTTGAAATCTACAAAGGCACAGAAATAGCCATGCTGATCAATTAACCGTCAACCAGGCTAAAATCATTGCGATCGATATCAGTCACTCCTTCGGCATTTTGGATGTTCGAACTTTGTGAGGAGCCCACATCGACTAAGATCACACAACGGAGTCAATTAACTCCATCAAAGTTCGCCATTGAAAAGCTGCAACCGCAAAAGGTCACTAGAATTATTACCGATCACGTTTTCCTCAAGCTCTCCCGAAATCCTAGCTCTAATACATAAACAGTAGAGCATCAGTGGGAATTCTGTCAACAAGCCATCATAAAAGCTGCTTCTGAAACCTATTGTTTTTTTTTTTCTTGGTCAGTGGGGCAAGCTACATATCCGCACACCTTAAGTCTCCTATTCACAAAACCTTAGCTTTGCAAAGAAATATCGTCCTCGTGTCCGTGGGGCTAGTCTTTGACTAGAAATCATGGGCTTGTCAGTCGATTGTTTGTCAGGTTCTTGTACGGGAACCTGAGGTCCCCTCTCTATTTCCCTGTTGAGCAAAGTTGCAACATCGAAAGCAAATCTTTTTGCTTTAATTTATTGGTGGCCATTGGAAGAAAACGCTTTTTTGAACAAAAGTGACATTTGCGTTGTGTTTTGTCTAAAAGAAGGTTTTTTCATCGAGTCGAGTTGAAGTTATTTTCAATTCAAATAAATTGTGTGTGTGTGTGAGTTTTTTTTTAATAAAGAGCAATTTTAAATTGGACATGTGACAATCACGGCTTCTGTTACAAACGGCCATACGAAGGTCAAAATTATCGATGACTTTTTGAAGAATAAGTGGTCACAGTTTCAGTTTGGATGTTATGTTTGAGATCCAGCATTCTTGCTGGGTTATTGGCATCTACCCTACTCTTCAAATAATCCTACAAGGAGAAGTCTAAAGTTGTCAAATCGCACGACCTTGGAGGCCTATCAACTTCTCCTCTAACCGAAATATTGTTATCATCAAATTTCGTAAGCAATAAATTGATTGATATAAATTGATATCGTCCAGACCAAATTCATTCAATTTTGGAAAAAAAATAGCCGGTCAATATGCTGCGGTAACGTTCTCTTTTCACTGTAACTGTCTCTTCAGCCTCATATTCGAAAAAGTACGGGTCACTGATGCCGCCAACCCATAATCCGCACAAAACAGTGACATTTTTGGGTTGCATTGGTTTTTCGCGAATCTCGCAATGTCATATTGTCCTGGCGATCCAACATAGATGATGTTGTGTAATTTGGATTTTATTTGACGTGCAAATGAAGATCAACTTTTAAAATTTGCCATAAAGTGCTAAAGCTCAAATGTTGACTTCGGCGACGAATTGAGGTGCCTGCTTGATTTTGAACACTTTCGCTCATAGTGGTGATATTTTGACGTGTACCTGCTGGCCGAACATGCTGATATGGGGTTTATCCCGATACGGAACCAGTTTCTTTAAAATGCCCCACCTTTGCACGAGTTCCGGACTCACTAGGGCGATTATGTTGACCGAACAATTCCCGAATTTTACGAAATGGTACTTTTATAGATCACCCACTTTCGTAATGGTAGCGTGATGAAAGACATTTGTCAAAACGTCAACCACATTGAATTCAGTAATTGACAGCCAACTTACTGAACTTACGTGAATTTCTACGTCGATTTCCGAATCGTGTCGCGCCAACTGAGAAAACATTCCGGCGCTTAGCTACTCGACTTAAACAGAATGGAACCACAGGAGACCATGCAGGGCGTAGCTGCTACCAGACTGGTCGTTCGGCCGATGTCGCTGACAATGAAGAAACATCAACCAGACGACGGACCACGCAATTGGGCATTACAAGACGGTCCTTACAAGGAATTTCAGTGAAAAACTTACACATGTTCCCGTACAAAGTGCAAACAGTGCATCAGTTAATGCTTCCTTAATCTCAACAACGAAGAGGACGATTTTGTGTCGAAAGTCATCATTTTTTTTTTTTTTTTTAATACCGCGCGCGCACCAAGGGGTTATGAATACCCTTTTACTGGCTGTTCTCCAGGGCGCGGGCGGGTGGTGTAGTAGTTTGAAACTCAGGTATATTTAGGTTTCCATATTTTTCCCAGAAGTGGTTGTCAAACTGGACGGGACGAGCAAGTGCATCCTCAACCAGTGGGTCTCAGTACGTGCTAGTTGTTAGTTTGTTACATTTAGCCCAGCCAGCAACCACTCCAACATCAGTGTTATGCCCTCATGTCGGAGTTGACGCCGACGGGATTCTCATATAACTACATACAAATTCTATGAAAAGACTTTTTTAAGAGAATTGCCTTGTACGGGATTCGAACCCGCGACCCTCTGCTTGAGGAGTCTATGCATATACCAATACACCACGGCCTCCCCACATGAGCGACAAGGCGCATTTCCACTTAAGCGGTTACGTCAATAAGCAAAATCTTCATTTCTGGGGCACTGAAAATTTGCGTGTGATGCACGAAGAGCCATTACATCCACTCAAAGCCACTCTGTGATGCGACGTTCACCCGGGACGCCATTGGCAATACGGTCACTGTTACTGGCGAACGCTATAGGCCCATGATAAACGACTTCTTACTGCCGGAATTAAATAAGCGGGGTTTGGTGAACATGTGATTTTAACAAGACAACCGCACACAAAGCACGAGCCCCAATGGATATTGTGAAGGAAGCGTTTCCTGGTCTCGCAATCTCACGTTTTGGCGATTTGGCTTGGTCAGCAAGATCGCCCGATTTAACCATCCCAGACTTGTTTCCTTGGGGCTACTTGAAGCCACGCGCTTATGCCAACAAGCCTCAGACAATCGTAGCTCTTAAGGAGAATATTCCACAGGAATGCGAACAATTAACACAGGAAATCTTGCGGAAAGTCATGGAAAATACGATAAAACGGCCATAAATGTGTATCAACACTGGTGGCAGCCACTTGGCGGATATCATCTCTTCCACTTAACAGAAACAATTGCAAAGGTCCAAATAAATATTTCCATCACCCGAAATCCTTTCCTTTACAATATTTAGTAAAAAATTAATTCAAAAACAAATTTGGATGATTAATTTTTTGACATCTTGTACCTTAGAAAGGTTCACAAGAAAAGAAGATTTAAACTCAGGCCTTCCACTTGTTATAACAAAAGTGGGTCATTTTAAACCCTTTTTCTCGGAATTAGGCGAATGTTTTAAGGGTATAGAAGGACGCTTTTTTGGCTTTCACATAGAGGAATTCCGAAAACTAGCGTATAAACTAGCCGAAAAAATTGAATTTGCGAATAATTATTCCAATGAAACAGATTTGCCATACAACTTTCTAAATTGGAAGGCATCGGATTCATTGAGAAAAACGGAAGCCACATTTGCAGCTTGGACTATGGATTTAACTGCGTCGCTTTCTTAAGCTTTTTTCAACTGCTGTGAGAGTGCATCGAAAGTTTTTTGTCATATATTACGAGGTGTGTTCGAAAAGTAAGGTGACTTTATATTTTTTTATAAAAGTATATTTATTTATTCATCAATATTAATGTTGTTCCCTTTAAAGTACTCCCCCTCAGATATAATTCACTTGTGAAAATACTTTCTTCAATTCTCGAGGCATAAGCACTTTTTGGTATAGCCTTGAGCTCTTTCAGTGATGCCGTTTTTATTTCCTCAATCGTTGCAAATTTTCGTCCTTTCCTAGGTCTCTTCAGTTTTGGGAACAGGAAAAAGTCGCATGGGGCGAAGTCCGGTTAATATGGTGGGTGAGGTATGATTGGTGTGTTGTTTTGGCCACAAAATCTCACACAAGCAACGATGATCGAGCAGCTGCATTATCGTGATGCAAAAACCGTGAATTGTTTTTCTACAATTCCGGACGTTTTTTTCGTATTGCTTCCCGCAAATGGCGCATAACTTCAAGGTAATACTTCTTATTGCCCGTACGACCTTGCGGTAAAAACTTCTAATGCAATACGCCACGGTAATCGCAAAAAGCAGTAATCAAATCTTTGACATTTGATCGAACTTGGCGTTTATTTTCGGTCTTAGTCTTGGGTGCTTCCATTGGGACGATTGGGCTTTGGCTTCGAAGTCTTAACCATATACCTATGATTCGTCACCAGTTATGACCCTTTTGAGCAAGTCAGGATCATCACTGACATTATTCAAGAGCTCCTGAGGGATGCTCATGTGACGGTTCTTCTGATCAAAATTAAGAAGTTTCGTCCAACATCCAAAAAAATTGCTTGACACTAAACTTATTTTATTGTATGGTAATTCGACGATTTTCTAAAGCATCTTGGAAGAGCTGGTACCACTTGTTAACATTTTTTATAATTATGGTCACTGACACTGTCAATATTTCAAGTATCTGAGCACTTGATTCCGTTTTTTACACAAAATTTGATGCAAATTCTTTGCTCTATTTTTTATAATATTGAAAATCGCCGAGCACACCATAAAATATTTAACCTTTCTATCTATCAAAAACAAACTAAGTATACTATATACTTGAAACTGTAAACACCTGTGGATTTCGGACCTGTGTACCAACACAGCAAAAAAAAAAAAAAAAAAAAAAATTGAATGTACGTTGACCGCGAAATTTCAAAAGCCATCTTACTTTTTGAACACACCTCGTATATTTAACGTTGACGAAACGGGCATCAAAACGTCTGGAAAATTCATTCGGAGGAAATTTTGGCAACAAAAATAAGGAAATAAGTAGGATCACTTTCCTCATCGGAGCGAGAACAGCTTCTTACCCCGGAAATTTTCATGAGCGCTGATGGTTTGTGCATGCTACCTATGTTTATTTTCGCGTGGAAAAGAATGAAAGTTGAGTTCATGAATGGAACACCTCCTAATTCATGGGGCGATTTTAAAGTGGTTCAAAAGGTTTATTGAATAGTTGCGGGAAAAAATAGATCAAACGGTTTTGTTACTTTTAGATGGATCCACGTTAAAAACGTTGTTTCGCACCGCATTGCACTCATCGGTTGCAACCCTTGGATGTTGATTATATGAAGCCCCTGAGATCATATTATAGAAATGAAGAAAAGAAATCACTCTGACAAAACCCAGGAAGATACCCTGGAAGTTACCCACTGTCAGGTAGGACTGTTGTGCCTATTTAAGAGCTGCCACAATGTCAGTCGCCATAAACGGCTTTCAAAGGACTTGAATATGGCCAATTATTCCAAATGTGTTTGAATACCATGACCTGTTGTCATGGAGGAGTCCCCGCTTTTAGATGAAACCACTCATGTTGACCCATATTCGGTGCCACTAAGTTCATCAACAACCACTCGATCCACTGATGTTATCTTCAAACCCTGTATTCGAAATGAATCACTCCACAATGTCTCCCTAAAATTGCGTTAATCTGATAACAATGGATCCATTGATATCATCCCCAGAGCCCGTTTTGAAAACAAAATAAAGATTTCTGTAATCATAAGCTCTCACTTCAGGCACAGCTTGAGGCTTAATCCACCTAGTCCAAGCCCCTCACTTTGAAAAAGAAAAAAACCAACACAAAAAAGCAAATGACCAGGAAGGAAGAATTTTCCTCAGAAAGCGAGGAGGACGCAGAGTGTTTATATTGTGGGTAGTTATACTCGCACAGGAGGATAGATAGATTTCCTGCAGATCCTGTGGTAAGTGGGAGCATTGATCTTGTGCGGTAGAGGATGATCTTGATGATGGACCCAGTCAGAATATCTTGTTCTGTAACCCAGCTTTGATTAGTGCCAATCATGACCCACCTATGTCCACTGTGCCACAGCACAATGGTGGTGGAAGATAACTTTTTTCTTCGTCAAATGTGGTCGTTTTTTCTTTAAATTGGCGTTGAATCGGCCCAATAAATCGACGTAGTATGCTCCTGTGATTGATTTTCCTTTCTCTAAATAATCAACGTGTATTACACCTCGTGCGTCCCAAAAAACGGTGGCCATCACGTTTCCGGCCGAAGGCACGGTCTTCTCCTTCTTTGGAGTACGTTCACCGGATAAAACCCATTGTTTAGATTGTTCTTTGGTTTCTAATGTGTACCAATGAATCCATTTCTCATCGACGGTTACGAAACGATGCAGAAACTCGCCCGGATTTCGATTAAACAGTGCCAAGTACGTCTTTAAAGTGGACTCACGATTGCACTTGTTCTCCGGAATAAGAAAACGCAAATTTTCACTCGGTGATCCGCTAATACGAGATCATGATCATTTTGTCCACGGTTTCCTCTGTGGTAACCGTTTTTGGGCCACCTGCGCGGGTTCATCAAAAACCGATGTGCGGCCACGGCGAAACTCTGCGAATCAATGGTAAACGGTTATACGAGAAGGCAAATGGGTCCTATTCACACCATTGGGAATGGGCTTGATTTCCTTGCAGGTTTTGCCACTCAAAAACAAGAGTCAGATCACCGAGCAAAACTGGCCTTTTTCCATGGTCGCAAAAAAACACTAACACAATGTTTTCACCACCTATCTTCCAATCCGGGTACTCATAAATCAGCACTCGTATGTGCAGAGAAAAGTCAGAATGAGCTGTGTTGGTGTAAACGTATATGCGTCGGAGGAAAAAGAGAGGAGAGTTATGGGTTATCTGTGTATGTGGCGCGTTTCTGCGACTTTTATTCGGGTGTGTAATTTTGTCTTAATTTATTATTTCGCGGGGCTGGTAAGCAGTTTTTTTATTACCTACATCTGTTGTCTCATGCAATATTATTTTCTTTGTCATTCGAGTCTTCTCAGTTTTATTAGGATGGCCGTCATTAACTGGGCAACTTCACCCCATTTTTCCTCTGAGAGGGTCATTTTGCTAAAATCGGAATTTCCAATAACGACTTGACAACTTTTTTTTTTTTAAATTACAGGCAAACCATTTGAGATATTTCAAAAACTTTACAATTTTGTTGAAGTACAATCAAAACATTTATGAATAAAACTCGACTTCGTTCATATGGCCACCGCGGGCACGTTTGCAGCGGTCGATTCGTTGGACTCAATTTTCAACGACTCGGCCACACATTTCGGCCCAAACGGCCCCTATTTCGCCTTCAATGTTGGTTCTGAGCTCTTCCAACGTCGTCGGTGTGTTGGCATAAACCAATGACTTAACGTAGCACCACAATAAAATAGTCAAGCGGCGTTAAATTGAACGAACGAGGCGGTCAATCGACTAGCCCATGTCTTGAGATTACACGCTCACCATACTTACTCTTCAATAAATTATTTGTAGCGTGTGCTATGTGGCTTGTGGCACCATCTTGTTAAAACCACATGTCGTCCAAGTCCATATCTTCCAATTCGGGCCAAAAATAATGATCATGGCGCGATAAAGCTGACCATTCACAGTAACGTGACGATCGTTATCGTCGACGAAAAAATATGGCCCAATAACGCCGCCGGCATGCAAACAGCACTAAACAGTTATTTTTTGTGGATGAAGTGGTAATTCATGAAGCGTATGTGGGGTTTCACCCGACCAATAACGCATATTTTGCTTATTGAGGAACCCATTGAGCCAAAAATGAGCTTCGTCACTGAAGATGATTTTGCGATGAAACTCATCATCTTGGCGCATTTTCTCCAGAACCCAATCGGAGAACGTACGTCGCTTCAAATGGTCCATCGGCTTCAATTCTTGAGTCAGCTTGTTCTTCTATGGGTGTAAACCAAGATCCTTACGCAAAATACACCATAATGTGGTCTGAGCGATGCCCGATTCTTGAGAATGCCGTGGAATTGACTGATTTGGATCGACCAACCCGTTGTCTCAATGACACGGCAACATCACCCAACGAATATGTAAACTCAATTTGTTGCACTAAACTTGTTATTGCCTGTCTACTAGGGCGAGAATTACGACCGAAAATAAAGTTGCAGTCACCGAATCCGAATATCTGTAGAAAATTTTTATAATTTACAGACGTTGCTCGTTAGTGTACTTTACCACGATGAAAATGTTGAGTTTATTGAATAAATTGACAGTGACAGTTTAATGATTAGTGAAAGAGTGCGTTCACAGATTAAATTCAAAGTTGTCAAGTCCCTATTGGAAAAACCTATATAAACGCATGCATCTGAAAGGTTGCAACCTGGTCTTCTGAAGCTTGGGCAGTGAAATATTGTGTGATCTGCATCCTGCTCCTGGTTCGGACAAGATAAATAGACTGGAGAGGGGTTTTGTCTGAGTTTGCACAGATATTTTCTGACCACCATTTCTAGAAACTTTCTGATGTAAAAGATAAGATCTGCTGCTCTTTTTTTCACACAATGTTTTAGGTTGGCGATAAATTATTATGCCCATCTTCACTTGGTGGAATTATCCCATCGGTTCAGCAACTTTTGTGCTGAGATATCTCTTTGCTCGTTGTAGGTCTTGCCAATTGATCTGTTGCACAAAAACGTACGAGTATTTTCGTGTGTACGCGTCTCATTTCTTCGGCCGTTATATCAATGGGACCATTGGTTGTTTTCAAAGCGATAAGTCTATAAATTCGTGATGTCTTTCTTCTAGATTGTTTTATTGCCAATGCGCCCGCTCATACTGAGTTAACTACATTCAACAGTAATAATCAGCCACTTCATCTGGGTCCACTGACGTTAAGCATTAATTTCGTTAGCGAGGAGGAGCCTTAAGGCTAAGTCTATTATTATTAACCATAACAACTTACCTAGGTGTTTAAAAGACGGTTTTGATATTATTACTTAACCTCCTACGCGTGTACATGCATGTATTCCCGGGCTTTGCGGCTGGTGATAAGAACTGCTTATGTTTAAGGTTCTGCTAAATTTAGGGTTGCTGGGAATATGCTTGGCTGCATTATATTCCCGTTTGGGGTCTTTGTGAGTCTGACACAGTCTTATATAATATTCCACAGCAGAGGATCCACTAGGATGGACCCTTGAGGCACATCTGCTATAGCGTTGTAGTGTTTGGTACCCTCGTCGGTTTCATAGCTTAGCTCTCTTTTCCTGAAGTAGCTATTTATAGTCCTGACGATGTAGTTGGGTACGCCTATTCTAGCAAGAGAAATCATTATAAACGTCCATTCTGCCGAATTGAAAGCATTTGTCTGTACTCCTTTGTTCCGAATCGCCATCAGCGTCCTTCGATGGCTGTAGTTGCTATTTCAGTCACTGTATTGATTGCGTTTGCTGTGGAGCGGAATTTTATTCTATTCACTCTGGACGAAGGCAACAAAAAATTCTGTCCTACTGACCTATTTTTAATTTTGGTGGGGGAGGACGCCCATTTTTCTAACTTACTAACTCTTACTCTAACTTAAAAACTAACGAAAGGCCTAAAGAGAAAGAAAGAAAGGAAATATTGGAGGAGATCTAGTTTGAGACGAGAAGTGCTCAGGTTGAGATCAAAAACAAAGACGTTTGAGTTAATCTTTCGGAGTAATGTAAAGTGACCTTATCACATTGAGGTTGGAAAATTATTTTGACCAACTTTTAATAAAACCAAGTGAGGAGTCGGTTTCAAGGATTATCTCATCAATATGCGAGTGGAAGTTTAACACTCTTTCAACAATTGAACCTAGGGTACAGATTGGCCATGTATAAAACGAAGTCGAGGAGGAGATTGATTGGACTTATGAACGTGATAAAGTCATAGATTGACATTTGGAGATATTTTGTTCTAAGCAATTTTTTAGAAACCAAGTGGAAATCCTATCGAGATCTTCTCCTTCAAGAAGAATCTGCAGGTGAAAAAATAGTTTTGGAGAACTTAGTGTCGTCGGCGTAAATGGTAATGGGACAGTATATAATAATATTTTCAAGATAGTTTGTAGTTAAATGAAAAAAAAAAAAACAGGGCGACCTAGACATCTGCCTTGTGGAACACTAGAATTGGCTAAAAAACGGGTTGAGAAGGCAGACTTAAAATTGAAAAGGGTCAATTGATGAGATATTTTATCTAAGGCCCTAACAAAATCTGTAGCAATATGCAATAAAAGGATGTGAATTCAACTAAGAAATCCATGCTGACTGGGAGGTATAATAGACTTACACTGAAAGCCTAGCACTTTATACAAAATACTTTCGAACATTTTAGGTATGTGAGAAAGCTTAGCAATTTAACGGTAATTTATTACTTCATTCCTTGATCCCTTTTTGTGAACTAGTCTTTGAAGTTTCGGGATATTTCCATTGTGTGAAGGATAGGTGAAATAGTGAGGAAAGTAGGAGAGAAATATTGAAGGCACACCTTTTGAGAAATATTGAGTGAGCATGTCTGAGCATAAATTCATCATTAAGTTCATCATAAATTGAGAAAGAAAGGGCCAATGGAGATATTGAGAAGGTAGTTAAAATATAAAAAGTTGCCAACAAGTGATTGTTTAAAAAAGGTTGCTAAGAAGTTGGCAATGGTATGTGGATCCCACAGAGAAATGGGCGACTTAAGCCAAGTTAGGGTAGCAATATCGATGCTGAAGCCCAATGAAATTTCCGGCGCAGGCGTACTAACTACTGAACGAATTAAAGCAGCTTGAGGTGACCTGGTTTCAGATGCGCACTCATGTTCCCTGTGTGCGCATATGACACCGCACACAGGACCGAGCTATATAATGCCATGTTTAGTTTTGACATTCCTGCTAAATTCATGCAGGAATCCTATACAGGGTTCTCACTGCAACACGCTGTTATATGATTTTATTGACATCACCCCAGATAGAAGTCATCTGGGAAGAAGAAGAAAACAGAGCACGTTTTCTCTTAGTATTAAATGAGATCACAGAAAGCGTTCTTTTTAAGTTAGATTCCTGAACAACAAGCTTTGGCATCTGCGTTAACTCGACCAAACTGTATTGATGCTATTTACCACTTACTGCTTTTGTTCTCCCTCGTTTAAATAGCCTGGAACTTGTGCTTTGGCCAGTGCTAGGTATCAGCCGTCATTCTACAATAGCTCCAATACTGAACTGGAAAAAAAAAATATAGCATCGACCTTGGAAGATATGTTTCGCATTAAACGTATATAACAATAGCTTCGCTAAAATGTGGGGCATTCTCCTACGAATAACCTTATGAATGTAGATATTCACAGTTTGTCTATAAATTGGTTTCACGGCCAAACTTTTCAATGTGGTCTTTCACTGCCCATTTATTTACACTGCCTACAACCTAAATAGCTAACTTAAATGTATCAAGACTGGGTAATATCCAATTTAAGATTCAATTGTTATATACACTAGTATTCTGATAGTCCGTTTTCCATTGGGAAGGGAATGAAAAATTACACAATTACCATCAAATACGGTGCATTGATTTTCGCAGACAGCTTAAAGATGGTGTGTTGCGTAGGATCACGTAACTGCTCGGCTGTACTAAAAGTTTCTAATAAATATCGATATTTTGACTACACCAATGTATTTCAGGCAGAAATACCAGCAATCATTGTTGGCAGTCAGGCCGCAGTCAAATAACAGTTTGATGAAAACTAGTATGGCAATGTATGGCGGGCCACGAGGCCACTCAATATAATTATCCTCTGTGTTCCTGACCACCATAGAGTAATGAAAAAATCGACTAGCTGGGCTGACGCGCGATGGTACTACGCAACAAAAATCTTCCAACATTTCCTCAACAAACCATCACAGAAGTTAGGGTCAGCATAGATGAAAAAATGACAGGAACGAACTGACATACTATAAACTGCTTACGTGCATTCGTATATGACAGTGATGGTTGCAGTCTCATTACTGAAATATTCTTTCCCAAGGAAATTGTAGAATTGGAGGAGTTTGTTCAAAAGCATTTTTATAATCGTAGTAGGATGCATTGGACAAATTTCTTAAGATCATAAATGAGAGCCATCTCCTCGAATTAACTCCATGCACCGCCCAACAGGCCACTTTAAAAAAAAAGGCTCTCCGTATAATATTTAGTCTGGTTGGTATCCAGTTGAATTTTTAAGGAGGGGTCTTAAAAAAATTATCTAACAGCTGGGACGTCCAGAAGGTAATGCAGTAAAGAAAGTCATCTTACCTTATCATTTGAGGCTGTAAGTATTCTCAAAAATAAAATATTGGTAACTCGGAAAGAACCCTTGCAATAAGGTGCGAGTATTATTCTTAAAATCAAGTTATTGATACTGAAATTGCCTAGAAATTTGCGATCTTGTCTGTGTTTTATTCCTACATCTTCTTGTATATTAAATAGCCTTCATTTTTTAGACAAAACTACACCAACTAATGTTTAAAAAAAATTTATTTGTCTGAATTCTGTAACTTTTTTGTCATATTTTCGACATACTATACAAATGTTATCTAACCCTTGATTGGAAGGCCTTGCCCAATAACTGGGAACGCTTCGCCTTTGACTGGAAGCCCAGCACCTTTAACAGGAAGTCCAGAACCTCTGACTGGAAGACCTGCGCCCTTTACTGGAAGTCCGGAACCTCTGACTGGAAATCCGGCACCTTTAACTGGGAGTCCAGAACCTTTTACTGGTAATCCAGCACCTTTTACTGGCAATCCTGCTCCTTTTACGGAGAATCCAGCTCCATTTACAGGAAATCCTGCACCATTAACAGGAAATCCCGCTCCATTAACTGGAAGTCCTGCACCTCTTACTGGGAATCCCGCTCCATTAACTGGAAGTCCTGCACCTTTTACTGGGAATCCCGCTCCATTAACTGGAAGTCCTGCACCATTTACTGGGAGTCCCGCTCCTTTAACCGGAAAACTTGATGCGCTTACGGCGGCAACGAAAAGAACAAGCACAATGACGACCTAGAAATTAGAAAAAATTTTAATTTCAGATTCAGTTTAAATAAAATTTGTGTAAGGGTTCTTACCTTCATTTCAATTGTTTATAGTGTTGTTGTGCCTTGATAAGAGCTGGATGACAAACTGATAATGTTATGGAGGAGTTCGCCCTCTTTTATACAAATGAAGATAGCTCTGCCGGTTGATTGTAATTCTTTTGATTACGTAAGTGATTTTTGTGTTCTTTTTAACTTCCAACTCCCGCTTCTAAAATTAGGTTGTGGTATTTCTGTTGGTTTTGCTTGAGTGAAAGGACAATGAATTTATTTTTGGAATTGCTTGGTTGTCGACGACATTTGGAATTGAACGTGAATTCCTATTAGGTAACAACATCCCCTGGAAAATATCGAAGAGAAGAAAAATTCGTACTAATGTCAGATAGCCCCTGTGTAGACAATAGGGATTTTTAATTGAAACAAAAATTGTTAGAATACCAACTAAAAAGCAGCGAATTCATTAGATGCGCCCAAGTGTGCGTTGCAATGTAATAACTGGTACCATAAACTATAAAATATGGCAGCGTTTGAATATCCTCCACAAAAGTTCTAAGATTTTTCCATGATTCGCATGATTCGGCCAAAATTCCAGTCCAATTTTACGCGAATGTTCACCTCTAAATCTTTTAAAGTTTCTGCGTAGTTGGTAAAGACCAGCGACAAGAGTCTAATGATATTATGCCACACGGCTGAGGCGGTTAATTGAAAGGGCGATAAATGGTTCACCGAACTTCGTCTTAAAAAGGTCAATTGTGGCACGCGCTGTTTGGCAATTGATAACTTCTTTGTTGACATCTCATATCCTTTGAGCCTTCTATTTCAAAAAAAAAAAAAACGTTAATACGAAGCGATCTCCATTAACTGTATCTCACTCGCCAGCACCATGACATAAAATATGTACAATGAATGATTTTAAAGTGAAAATATGTAGATTTTCTTCCATCTCCAGCGAAAGTTCTACGTGTACATTGACCACTTGACTTAAGCCTTTGAACCAAGATACTCTTCTGCGGGCGTATAGTCAAAACTTTTCGCATAATACGCAACAGGAACGTTCGAAAGATACTTAGATCCTGGGAAGAGTGCGGAAAAGATCTATTGGGGTCATGACTTACTGACTTGCGTTCAGCTGCAATATTATCTAAATTTATGGAGTGAATAAGTCGACTCGAATTTTTTCTTACTTAACGCTCAATTATTCGGTTATCAGGACGAATATAACTGTCGGCGAAAATTGGAGCTAACGTGGATTATGATTACTTTACCCGAATTTTGATTTATAAACGCCGTTGAAACGTATATCTTTCTTTGATTAACTGGTAAAAAAATCTGAAGCACAAATACGAAAGCTTTCAAAAGGTGTTATACATGAATGCAGGAAATTCCTTATTAGGAAGGTGAGGAACGTTTAATGAAAAAATCTTTATTCAGTGTTGCCCTCAGTCACAGTATAACCCGTACGTGTATGTTCCAATTCATGCAAATGCACCTATGGCAGCTCGCTGCATTGTGAATATGAGCACAATGTTATCAGCGTATGCAGACAGTTAACATTCAGAAAGTTGTGCCACTGGTGTTGGATTGCGAGCGTAAAAGATTGTGACTAGGTATAAATCCTTTTTCGACATCAAAGGTATCAGTGAGACTGGAGCGCCGAGCGTTCTGTGCCATTGTCGTGCATAATCTGACAAGTTTGGAACAGATGCCAAAACTAGACGTGGAAGAAGCAGTGGTTTTTTAAGGAAAGACTTGGTCTTCAAGGTAGTACACTCCCTAAAAATTTCAAAGTTACTGTTGTCAACGTGATGTGAAAATGACGTTTTGTTCTGTGCGGTGGACGGATCCTCACTTTTGTTGACAAAATGTTCCTCAATTATCGTAAAACTTATGACAATGGCTGAAAACGGCCGACGATGTCGATATTTTCTGCCTATCACAGAAGCTGATCAGACGTGTTAGAGATAGTGCCATCCGTGTTAACACCTGTCCTACGTACATCACTTCACTGAAGAAATTGTATGACAGTGCATTTCCTTAATGAAATCCTGGAATAATTCAGAGGATGTGTTTCAAAATTGGTGGCGTGTTATCCAATGTCAAGCTGTCAAGACGGAACTTTGCGTCAGTTAATTCTACAGATATTTTTCTATCGTATGCAGCTTTAAGAGCAATGAGGTGGTGGGTCTTGCCTTGGTCGATCGCGGGTCTTCCGGGGCGGAAGTCATACTGGTATGTACCGATTAGTGTTATGTAGAAAAGTTAAAGACGTTTAGACAATACATTGGATAGGATAGGATCTGATATATGACATTAGGCAGGGATAGGAGAACCGTCTTTCTTGAAGAAAGAAGAAATATCGTGATACTAGCTCAACAAATCGTTGGCGCTAGTGAATTGTGAATGCATAGAGGAGAGTATCTCGTTCAGGCTTTTCCTGTAGACTCTGGTTACTCAAGTTGTGCTTAGGCCTACAACGTCGAATTTATTTCTTTGGGCGGTTCACCGCTGTTTCACGTGCTATGAAGTAACAATCCAACCGTGCTAACATTTTTGACAGCTTGATTATCATGAATAGACTTACAACAGAAGAATGCTTCCATCTCTTATTCGTGGAATATATAACAGAAAACATATTTTTTCTTTGATCCTCATAATCCCAAAATTGTGTTGCTAGCCGAAACTTGCACTAAAGCATGATCAACGTTCGAAAATATAGAAGACTTTGATTCGAACGACATGTGGTTCCAGTAAGATGATGCTACGTGGAATGCTGCCCACAAAAACACTGTCGTACTGAGAAATCCATTCCACGACAACATTATACTGCGAAATGGACCAATGAAATGGCAAGCGATATGCTTGCTTGAGCCCTTCGTTTTAAGAATTTAGTGTCACAAACCATCACTCATACTGAACAAAGGTTTTTGATTCGGTTCAAGCTCAGTTCCTGCCAATTTATTTATAAAACGTTTCGTTCCCTCATAAAAAAAAAAAACTTTTAATTTTTCAATCTTTTGCCGGATGGCAATGACTAGCTGGGCGAGGATTTTACATAATCTTACTTGCTTATGTACTTAGATGCAGAAACTGGGTCTGGATCCTGAAGCAACTGCCTCCAGTTGCATTGCCCATGTTGGCTGAGGTGTAATTCAACTTGTGCGTGACATCTTAGACAAAGTCTCCCTCCACTCAGCTGTTGCTCTGACTCTGTTGAGTATTCTACGAGCAACTAATGTGAACTTTTCTGATCTTGCTGATGCCTCTGTGTAAGCCGTTGAGTTCGCAGTCTCAAACCCTTAAGCCTGTCAACACAAACGGGACCAACAAAATCATAAAATCATCATTTGCTCTGCAAAATTAAAGCCTCTGAAGAACATATGTGTAGATTTTAACAGAAACGATCAAAGTCTATAACATCTCGTCATATTAGAAACTCTGCTTAAGTTCATGATACAAGACATATTGGATACCGCATTAAGAAATTCTTCGAAGAGCCAGATCTAGGTAATTTTACCCAAGAAATCGATCTCAACGTGTAGACTGGATTGAGTGTTCTGACCATATAAGTTATGCAAACTTAGTACGCTGAAATATATGTATCATTTGGAATCGGGTCTTGCAACTAAATGCAGATTATCTGTCAAGGGTACTAAATATGAGCGATTCCAGACAACCAAAGTTGATTCTGCAATACGCAGTATTAAAGAAAACTTTTTTCGTCAAGTATTGGACTAAATTAGCAGCGGACTGTGGTGTGACGATAAACTTCGCCGGGTTTTTTATGAGGTTATCACGCTCACAGATGAAAATCAGAGGTACTCCTTTATTGAAAAAGCGCGGGAGTCAACAGAGAGGCAATACCATTCGAAGGTTAACTATAACCTAAATTCAAACAATTACTTCCAAAGCAACTATTCCAGTTTTATGATTGGAACAATCTTTAAAATTAGAGGAGAGATGGTTAAACTAAACTATGTACCACGTCGAAACGAAGGTACTAGCTATTGCACTCTTTGTAACTAACATGAGAGTGAAGACGTACTGCATTTCATTGGCGTGTGTCCGCTACTGAAAGAGTTGAGACGTGTCCACTTTGGGACAAACATTCTTAGTGTTGATGAGGATAAATATTATCTCAACGGTTCAAACTGGATACAATTGTTTAAGTATTACATCGGAGCCAGTGTTCACAGAACGAGAATAAAATTGTTAGCTAAACTAAAAGTCTACATTTCTGTTTTAAGCTAAATTAAATAAAGTCACCTTCAAACCTATCTTTGTTTTAACTAGACTTGAAATCATTTACTTTCGCTTAACCAAAAGCACATGAAAATGTTACTAAAATGCATTTAAATTTTCTTTTAATGATTAATATATTGTAAAACTTATGAAAATGTTGCTACTCAGGCAGACGACATAAGTGTCATGCCGTATTTTAATCAGTTTTTACCTCAATGATTATAATGTTTAAAGAAATCTAAAATCTATCTTAATCTAAATCTATTTATAAGTTAGTCAATCAACTCTGATTACACAACTGCCTCTTGTAACATTTTTATATGACTAGAAGTGTGCAAGCTGTTACATGTAACGGTGTTCCATAAGAATCTCTTCTTGGCCTAATATTGCTCATTTCGCTCATTAACTACTTACCTTCCATTTTGTCTCACTTTCGATTATACGCATGTGCTGAAGATATTCAATTGTACATAAGTAATATACAATGCGAGCTGCTGGCGATCCTGATTCCATCACCCTTCAAAAACTAAAAGTTGCTTGCAACTCAGTTGGCCGATTTGTGTTCAATTGCCGTAGACTTGATCATATCTCTACTGAAGCTCTTCAAATTCTTAGTTGTAACTTGGAGATTTTCTTCAAATGTTGGTGCTGTGGCTGACCTTCCAAGACTATTCACAACAAGAACCAAACTGTTTTGTTAATTCAACCGCCTTATATTCGTAGTATTGCAACCTGCTAAATGCACCTCTTTGACATTACGCTAGGAATTTCTTAATTATGCTCTTTAACTATGGAATATTCTCCCAACTCACGTGAAGTTCCAAATTAAACTTTTTTACTGTGTAAGTTCTCCTTGGTTGCGCTTTCACTTTAAATGATTATTTTTAATTTGTTTCGGCTCCTTGTTTAAACTCATACCTATAATTTAATAATAAGACGCCTCAGGCATATGCAGAACACTTACCTTCTACATAAGTTAATGACAGAAAGTCAGCTAGTTTTGAGAAGGTTTACGCAAGCTCGTGTTCTTTAGAAGACCTCACAAATGAATAGCACCGATTAAAAGAACTCAAAGCTTGTCGAAGTCTGTATATAATTTTGTTCAAGAAGTAATTACCCAAGTATCTGCTCCTATCATTTTGTAATTTATTTTTATAACTTTCACCGTTTCACATTTTTTTCGTTGTATACCATAATCCATCTAGCCATCGATGGGTAGTCCCTGTCCTTTTATTGGGAGACCACTTCCTCTTATCGGAAATCCAGCTCCTCTTATGGGAAGGCCATCACCTCTTGTTGGGAAACCAGCGCCTCTGACAGGGAAACCTTGACCACGCACGGGAAAACCTGCACCTCTTATGGGAAGACCTGCTCCCCTGATTGGAAGACCTGCTCCCCTGATTGGAAGACCAGCACCCCTTAATGGGGTTTTCTCTCCGGAAATAGGGAATCCAGCTCCTCTAATTGGTAGTCCAGCTCCATTAATCGGAAGTCCGGATCCTTTACTGGGAAGTCCTGTTGCACTAACAGTGACAACAAAAAGGGTAAGTGCAATCGTGACCTATTAACAGGGATAAATCTATGAGGTACAATACAAATAGGATTCGTGTTAAGCTTCCTACCTTCATTTTGTTTGTTTCTTGTTGTTGTTTGCTGATATGAATTCAAGGATTAACTGATGATGAAGTTGGAAATTCAACTCAGTTTTATACAAATCTAAAATTTCGAGATCCCCACGTTCCCAAATTTGAATTCTATTTTTAACTATCATAACTTAAGGAATACCATATACTTGAACATGCTGTACTTAAACGAGATCACTATGTGGGAGTTAAAGGCGCTCAGTGACCTCGGGCCGATACAATTTTCTTTTGAGTCTTCTTAATTTAAAACCCAATACTGCAGAAAGTGTCTCGCAAACGGAAGCCCAAAGAAGAAATTGGTAAAAAGGAAAAATTAATTAATAAATACATAAATCAGTAATTTATAGGACTGGCTTGCAGTGTTAAATTGTAACTGGTTTTCGAACGCTGAATACAATACGGGTTTGAACATAAGGTCTCAACAGCTATTGTGTCTCTGTATATAGCCAAGTGGCCTGTAAACTGGCCTGTAAATGGCATATTTTATTCTTTCTTATGTATCACCAATATGCCTAATACCATGTATTTCTGGGAAAATTGCTTAAGCTGGTTTACTTGATCTCCACATAATTATTATCTATCTGATGGCTCCTCAAAGCTTGAGGTTTTTGCAGCATTCCAACTCAAAGAAATATCATTCACTTCAACGAAATATCTGCTCAAAAATAATATCAGTTCGGACGGCGATGTTTCACACTCTACCTGTGAACAGTAAAACAGAGCGAATAGACAATTGCCACATGAAAAGTAAGTCAACATGGCATACAACAGTGTGTTACTTCTTTAGTTTATTCCCTGCTTTTTATTCACAATATAGCAAATAGTAACTTAGATTGTACAAATACTCATTCGGAGGACAAATGCATACATTGTAAAGGAAAGCATACATTTGCTGTCAACGAAAATATTGCCGACTTTAAAGGTGCAATAATACCTTTATTTATAATCTGCTATTAACTAAACGTGATGACAGGATATTTTCTCTGAAAAATGTTTGAAAAAGGTGGGTACCAGCTGGTGCTACTCAAATTCTAACATAATAGGTAGCACAGGTCCTTTGTAGTTCATTAAAAGAATCAGTAAAGCATATACCCGAAAGATTATTTCACCAGAAAACTAGCTAACTGCTACGTTTTATGACAGTTTTCAACGCGAGAAGATTACTAATGGCTCCAAGATATTTCACTGCACAACAGAAACTTGAAACCTTTCACCACAAGCTAGAGAAATAGGCTTAGCTTTGAGAGAAGTGGTTGAGTAACATACAAACCGTATAAGGACAGACCTCTAAGAATATATGAAGAGTTTGATTCTGTAGGCATTATATTGGGTTTTTTTCGGTCGGAACAAAGCAGTTAGAAGCAAAACAAGTGCATTATACTCCTGGAATGTTCCCTTAACTGAAGTTTCTGACTGAAAGTCTTTTGTAGAAAGATGAGTAAACGCTTCAGTAGCAAGGTGGCTACAGTGCCAGCACCTGCCATATCATCTAAAGCCTAATATGAAGCGGACATCCGCAGAGGTAATTGTCAGTATCACCATCAAAGTCACAGCAAGAATCGCAGGATATTGAGTTATTTATTTTCAGCACATTTGGATGCTTAGCCAATAAGCAGTCTACGGTCTTTCCTGCGGTCGGACAGCAAGAAAGTCTTTGAACTCATCGAGACGTGATGGGGTTTGCATCACAGCAGATATGCTTACATAAAAATCAACTGTCAACGGAAGTGTTTACAGGGAACGCCGGTTGTCCTAACGCAACACCTAGGCGTAGAAAATTTATCGACGATTCCATCTTTGGTGATTCCTATGATTCTCTATGAATTGAACTTCCAAATATGACCAGAGAAAGGGTTCAGCAACGTTTTACGTAAAGCTTCGTTTCGATCCACTGTTCATTTAAACGCATAATTCATTGTTGTTTTTTGTAGATTGTGTATATCATTGCTTTTTCTAAAAAGGAATAAAATCTAACGTTCTTGTCCTCCAAACAGACAGTATCCGACAGCATTTCCTTCCAAACTAAGGTTTTGGCCGAAACCATTACTGAATCAATGTTGTACTTTCGCAGCAACAGGGCTCTGGTGCCATTGGATCAGAGTAGTGTATAACACTAAAATCAAAAGATAATTGGCGCGCAATGTCATCAAATGTGCGTATTGTGCCAAAAATCAATTTTATTTAATTAGAACATGGCTTTAAGACTGATAGTATGACTGATAATATGACTATCAGTGATAGATTCACTCATCCGTCTACCTGGCGTGTTAGGATATGTCCCTATGTAGTTGAGGTAGATCGTTTTTTGAAGTTCAGTAAAAGCAGCATTGCAGCTAGTCATACTAAACAAATGTGTAGATTCAAAAGACTCTCACCAGTAAGAAAACCCGAAAGCTGACATCTCATTCGAGGCTCTTGACATGACATGCTTAGACTAAATTTGTTACCCAGAATGAACCCAAATACCAAGCTTCAAGATCAAAGATCAATACTAAGATCAATTAGCTTCGTCCTTCTCGTAAAGACAACAACTTCACTTTTGAGAGGAAAGACTAAAACTAGCCCTTTTCTGGTGCACCAATAGTCGATCACGTCTTGGGTTCGATCCGATTTAAAGCAGGCAGTCTGTAGGCATGATCCAACATACAGTACATCCACATATCATATTTAAATTTTTAATTTAGTACCCATATACATGAAAAAACACAAACAACACTAACGTCTCGGACAGCACGTCACAAAAACAAGGTATGAATTTGGCTGTCTAGGCTACGCTGAAAGTTCAAACAATGATGCCATCATAGAAATCAAGTAAAGGATCTGTAAATTAAGAAATCAACTGAAAAGAAGAACTTTGCATTCATAGTTCTTCTTTATGGGGCGGAAGTATGGGCTTTATCAAAAGCCGACGAAAAAGCCTTTATTTGATCATAGAGAACGGAGTTTTGAGAAGAAGGTATTATAACGAAATGTATGTGGCCTGGTCAACAGAGCTAGAATTCATCGGTTGCTTAAATGTTCGGGGGTAACAATGTGATAAAGCAAAAGCTAGACTTAGGTAGCGCACTCAAGTAGAAATGAGTTCAGCCAATTTGGTATGCGCAACTAGATGTGATTCGCAGAAGATCACCCTGGTTAAGACCCTGCCATCCAAAAATTTTAAAACTGTAATAAATGCATTTATGGTATGTTTACTCATCAGTATTTGACTAAATTTATTGGCCTATTCAAATCTTAACATTTTTGACGTTGTTTTTCTAGTTGTTGTCGTTATTTAGCCCTTACTGGGTAGACCTTGTCCAATAATTGGTAATCCTTCGCCTTTGATTGGAAGTCCAGCTCCCCTAATAGGAAGACCAGCACCACTAATTGCTGTTTTTTGTCCAGGAATCGGTAACCCAGCTCCATTTATTGGGAGGCCAGCACCTTTAATTGGGAATCCGGCTCCATTGATAGGACGTCCTGCTCCATTAATTGGGAGTCCAGCTCCATTAATTGGGAGTCCAGCTCCATTGGTTGGAAGTCCTGCGGCACTGACGGCGGCAACAAAAAGGACGAAAACAATTATGACCTATGAACAAGAAGATTATAGATAGATTAATCTAGCAAATAAGAATAGTTATGCAACAGATCTTACCTTCATTTTGTTTGGTTGGTTGTTGTTGTTGTGCTTTGGAATGGATTCAATAATCAACTGATGATGTTGCTCAAAAATTTACTCCGTTTTATACAAATTAAAATATGACGAGCTCCATCCAAATCCGGAAATATGCACTTCTTCTTTCGGATTACATATTTGCTCAGTCAGTTGGAGTTATAAATAATGCATTGACCTACGTCGATGATGATTCAGTTAGTATTTCATTAGGCGAAGCCTGACAAAACAAACCTGGCGTACCTGGTTTCAGTTACACTTCTTGGTTTCTGGAACTTACTGTTTAAGACTTACATTTATTTTCGTCTTTTTCAATGTTGTTATTTTTAACTAACATGGATTGTCTCGTTTTTCTTCTGGTTTGATTTTATTTAACCAGTTATAGGGCACTTAAACGGCGTTTGAACATGAAAATGATTAAAATCAGCAGAATCACGATTTTCATTTTAGCAGAAGCAGGACGGACTTTATTTAAAGCAACATAATGTGCTGAACAATCCAACAGACCTCAACTATTGTCAAATTGTAGATAGCGGTTACGTGATCTTAGGAGCAATACTTCAGCAGCAAAGTGCTTAGCGGCGAGTAGATAATTAGTGGTGTTTCCTCCGAGGCATTGTGATAGTACTAATAGGAGACATTCTACCTTTCTATGCTGACTGCATGATGCCAAATAAATTTGTTATTTGAGATTCTGTTAAGGATAGTATGATATTATAAACGCAACCGAGAAAAGGCGAACAAATTTCGAAAGGTTTTCCTAAGTCATCACAAAACCTGCAGCTAAGACAAATGTTTTTTCCGGCTCTAGAAAACAGAACCTACCATACAGGAAAAACTGGAAAAATTTCAAATAAACCAGGAACGACTGTAATGTCTTCTTCACGCTGTAAAATTTTAATACGACCAAGAACTGAGGCAAAAGATACTACAATAGCCCAAAAGTAGTAACATATTTCGGTCGTTCGTCAAAAATATTAGAAAATCTGCCATGTCAATCTGCTTGCTGCACACTTTGCGGCACACACTTGCATCGAATCTTCAACGGGACAAATCCGCTTTCGCACTCGTGTAGTAGCAAAAGTACAGAAAGATTTTAACATTCACAAATTCGCTGTTTAACATGGTATATGTCCCCTTCTTCTGCGTATGCTTTTCCATTAGTCCTATTCTTAAGGACTTTTTCCGAGCAGGTGGAAAACAGAAGATGAATCTTTTTCTCTCTCCTCATACAGACCCATTGCAATTACGTTCCTTTCCTTTTAAAGGCCATGCAAACGCTGATAAACCGTCAGCTCATTAAATACCATACTTCGGACACGAGAACTTCTCAATGTTTTCATAGCAATAGGCCCATTTGGGATTTGATGGTATGTCTCGCTGAAAAGTGAAACCATAGTCTACACCAATCTAGCGAAAGTAAGATAGTTGCATTTGATATTTCGAACTAACAGAGTGGCACCAGGCTCTTTTTTCGGAAATGAGTGCATTTGGGATGGACGAATCTCTTCTTCAACTTCGTTATGGAATTTTCGATCGTTTCAAGTTTAATATCCACAAAATAAAGCTGGTGTGCCCTAGTGCTCCGTTCTGTCACTCTTATAGCACTCTTATAATTTTCATCAATGATACCTTGACTGCCACTTCTAGTCCAACATATTATTTTGTTGGACTCACGTCCCTGCTCTTCAGCTTGTAGAACGGGAACAGCAGCGTACGAGTAATTACCCGTAGTTCAGATATTTACTGCAAAACTAATTGAAGACCGACTATACAAAGCAACTAAATGCTAAATGTCTAAGTGCAACGCTGTCTGATGTCAATAAAACGAAATTTAAATTCCCAGCCATTATCCATGAAGGGCACTTGCATTTTTTTCTTTCCATTCTCGGTATGTGTAACAATGTCAACTTATGTTGAAATTACCACATATTAGATGTCACAAAAAATGCTGCGAAATATCTAGGTTTCCTCAAGCGATGTAAGAAATACTATTGCCTTTCTTATCTGACCTCAATGTAATCGTATGTATATGGCATATGGTATAAAATGACCACCTATGGCTAAATGCATCTAAGACCTTTCTGCACCTACTAGATAAGATTCAAAACCGTACGATTAAACTCATAGGATAAGCCAATATTACAGTGTCAATTGACACGCTCGAACACCGACATAAAGTCTCTTGCTTTACATTGTTGTTCCGCTATTTTCACCCAAAGTATCAGTAGCATTCCGCCGCTTCACACCGTAGCACTTGTCTCATTATAAATGGCCATCAGTATGCCCTCAAGCCCTATTTTGGACATATTATTAAGTATCGTAATTCCTTCATTTGAGACCAACGTACTTGGCACCTGCCTAAGTTTTGTTCACCCGCGCTATATGCAAATATTTTAAGGGTATCCATAACTTGAGCGGGCTAATTATAAAAAAAAAAAATTGTAAAGATTATGAATTATGATAGAGCGGAATTGGTCATGTTGTGTGGGATGTGACACCGTCATGTTGAAACCACATACCTTCCACATTCATATCTCTGATTTGAGGCCAATAAATTTTTGTTAACATTTGGCTATAGCGATGAGAATTGATGGTGATGGTTACACCTTACTCATTTTCGAAGAAGTGTGTCCAAAAAGTAAGGTGACTTTTGAAATTTCGCGGGCAATATAAAAACAAGGCTGAAGGTTTCTAAGAGATGGCACCACCTGAGTTAAATCCATTTTTAGTTTGTACCAACCTTCAAAAGATTCGTGTATAAATTTGACAGCTGTCGGACGATTTATTCTCGAGATATAGCGTTGTGAGTGTAGCAACTTTTGTTATTGTGAAAAAAATGGAATCAAAGCAATTTCGTGTGTTGATTTATCATTGCTTTTTGATGGGAAAAAATGTAGCTGATGCAAAGAAATGGCTTGATAAGTGTTACCCTGACTCTGCACCAGCCGAACGAACCATTCGTAAGTGGATTGAAAAATTTAAAAGTGGTCATACAAGCAGCGAAGATGATGCACGAAGTGGACGTCCAAAAGAAGCTGTTTCAGATTAAAACATCGAAAAAGTCCACAAAATGATTCCGAATGACCGTAAAGTGAGGTTGATCGAGATAGCTGAGACTCTAAAGATATCAAAAGAGCGTGTTGGATATATCAAACACGAATATTTGGATATGCGAAAGTAGCGAGCAGGCGACGAACCTCGTCCAAAACGACCAAAAACTCAACAGTCGGCTGGCAAGGTTATGGCATCCGTATTTTGGGATACACATGGGATAATTTTCATCGACTATTTCCAATAGGGGCAGACTATCAACAGCGGCTATTACATTGCGTTGCTGGAGCGTTTGAAGGACGAAATCGCAGAAAAACGGCCGCTTTTAAATAAATGTGCTGTTTCATCAAGACAGTGCACCGTGTCACAAGTCAATGAAAACGATAGCAAAATTGTATGAATTCGGCTACGTATTGCTTCCCCACCCACCATATTCGCAGACCTCAAAAGAATGCTCCACGGAGATTTAAGAGATTTAAGACCGATGAAGAAGTGATCGCCGAAACAGAGGCCTATTTTAAGGCTAAACCGAAATCGTACTACAAAACTGGTATCGAAAGATTGAAAAATCGTTTCAATCAGTGTATCGCCCTCGAAGGCAACTATATTGATAAATAAAGTTGAATTTTGCTAAAAATTTTGTGTTTTACTATAAAACGGCACTGACTTTTCAGCCCATGTGTTACGTACAAAATATTCCCAGTTCCAAGTATAAGGTGATTCATCGTAAGTTTTGATTTGTAATGTAAAATACAGCATATAAATTTGAAAGTGAACTTAAACGTTTTATTATTTATTAAAAGAAAGATTTTTGGCATTTACTTTTCAAAAATTATATTATCTAAAAATTAGCCGCGATTACGTCTAAAGTGGTCCATTTAAAAGGTCTAATTTTGGACGACTCGTTCGAGCATAGCGACTGGTATCTCGCTGATAACACTAATAATGTTGGCTTCCAAAGCGTCAATCGTACCTGGCTTATTCCTGAAGACCTGAGACTTTACATATCCTCAGAGAAAATAGTCCAAAAGTGCGATATCGCACGATCTAGGCGGCCAATTTAACGTAGCAAAACGTGAAATTAAGTGCTGACCAAAATGATTTCTCAACAAGTCCATTGTTTCACGTGCTGTATGGCTCATAGCGCCGTCTTGTTGAAACCAGAGCTGACCGAGACCATTTGCTTGAATTTCAGGAAGCACAAAGTCCATTAATATGACGCGATAGAGGTTAACACTAACGGTAACATTCTGATTTGCCTCATTTTTGAAGAAATATGGACCAATAATTCCACCAGTCCATAAACCACACAATACCGTTGTTTTTAATGGATTTTATGGTAGCTCTTAATACTCTTCGGGTTGCTCATCAGCCTAAATACGGCAATTTTTTTTATTAACGTAGTATCCATCGAACCAGAAATGGGCTTCATTACTGATCAAAATTTCACGATAAAACACCGGATATTCATTTAGTTTTTCCAGAGCCCATTCACTGAAAATATGACGCAAATTTGAGTCGCCTGGCTTTAATTCTTGCACAAGTTGAATTTTGTACGCTTTTAGGCCGAGATCCTCACGTAAAATACGCCAAGCTGTCAAATACGCCAAGCCAAGCTGCTGAGAACCACCACGAATCAATTCGTCACGGTCTTCGCGTACACTCTCAGCTACAGCTACTATAGTCTCCTCACTACGTGCTGAATGGTATCTGACCGGTCGAGTATCATCCACTTATGTAAACTGGGATTCAAATTTGCGAATGGTATTGGCACTCGAATTCTCGAATCGCACGAGAAACAGTTCTCACAGAACGCTGATTTTCGTAATACACCTGAACAATTTGAAGATGCTGTTGTCGTGTGAGTCTTTCATTGAAGACTTACCAAACGATACTGAACAAAAAAAAAGCAGTTTGGTAGGAGTCATGAATGATCTGTCAAAAAAAATCTATTGAAAATCAAACCTCACGATGAATCAACCTTTATATAGCATATGTAGTTTGTTTTTGACAGATAGAAAGATTAGACATGTTACGGTGTGCTGGGCAATTTTCAACTTTTATGAAAAATAGAGCAAAGATTTTGTATCAAATTTTGTGTATAGAACAGAATCAAGTGTTCTAAAACACTTAATATGTAGGCAGCAGCCATATTTTAAAAAAAATGTTTACAAGTGGTAGAAGCTCTTCCAAGATGGCCAAGAAGATGCAAATGACGAACCTTGCTCTGAACGCCTTAGCATATCAACAAAAGATGATAACGTCCAAGGTGTGAAGAAAATTGTTACGAAAAATCGTCAAATTACCATAAGAGAATTTGCGGAGGATATTGGCATATGTTTTAGACATGAAACGTGTGTCAGCGATGTTTGTTCCGAAACTTCTTAATTTTGATCAGAAGAACCGTCGCATGACCGACGCTCTTGAATAATGTCGTTGATAATCCTGACTTGCTCAAAAGGGTCATAACTGGTGACGAAACTAAAGCCCTATCGTCCCAATGGATGCACCCAGGAGAGCCAAGACCGAAAAACGAACCCCAAGTTTGACCAAATGTTAAATATTTGATCACGGTTTCTTTTCGATGATCCTGACGAAGTGCATTGCTAGTTATTACCTCAAGATCATACGGTCAATAAGGAGTATAACCTTTAAGTTATGCCGTTTGCGAGAAGCAATACGAAAAAAGCTTCCGGAATTGTGGAAAAACGATTCATTACCACAATCATGCCGCAGTCACCCTATATACCGGACTTGGCCCACACGACCTTTTTCTGCTCCCAAAACTGAAGAGACTTATGAAAGAACGGAGGTTTTCAGCGATTGAGGAAATAAAATCGGCATAGGTGGAAGAGCTCAAGTCCAAATTTTAAAGTGCTTCTGAGATGTGCTTCCAGGATTGAAAAGAGCGTTGGCACAAGTGCATTATAGCTGAGGGGGATTTCTTTGAATGGGACAATGTTAATATTGATGAATAAATAAATATTTTTAATAAGACTATAAAGTCACCTCTTATAAGTGTTTTTCGCTATTCAGAAGTTTATTTTTGTTTTTTTTTTTTAAATATTGTTTTAGTTCCGTTTTTGTAGTACTTAAAATAAAAATCTCAATTTTGAAGGCTGTTTTGTAATACTGATAGTTAGTAAAATAATTAATAATAAATTCATTAAATTAAAATTATTGCTTTAGTTTTTAGAAAAAATAATATCTACGATATATAGGTTTTTTTAATAAAAAAATTTAGAAATAGTGTTCCGAGCTTTCGGTCAACGAAACCGTTTAAGAAAATTTTTAAGGAACGAATCAAATGATATATTTTGATATATTGGGTCTATAACTATATTCGTGCGATTTGTTAAGAGATGGCGTAACTTGTATTATTCCGTTGGAACATGCGTTGGAAAGCTACTGTCATTGTACGTCATTTCAGTATATGTCATTCATTTGAAGCGTAAACAACAATAATTTTTTTCCACTCAAATATGTCGAACCTTGTGCCTGAAAAAGTGTTTTTGCGGGGAGTTCTTCTTCATTACTCTAATATGAAGAAAACTGCTGCCGAAAGTCACCGTATTTTGAAGGAAGTTTATGGTGAACATGCGCTAATTGAGCGAATGTGCCAAAAGTGGTTTGCACGACTTAAAAGTGGTGATTTTGGCTTGGAAGACGATGAACGTCCTGGGCAGCCAAAAAAGTTTGAAGATGAAAAACTGGAAGCATTACTCTATGAAAATTGTTGCCAAACACAAGAAGAGCTTGCAGAATCTTTGGTTGTCACTCAAGCAGCCATTTCAAAACGTTTAAAAGCAGCTGGATATATCAAAAGCAAGGAAATTTGGTTCCACATGAACTCAAGCCGAGTGACGTCGAAAGGCGGTTTTGCATGTCCGAAATGCTGCTGGAACGCCACAAAACGAAGTCATTTTTGCATCGGATTGTTACTGGTGATGAAAAATGGATCTATTACGACTACCCCAAGCGCAAAAAATCATATGTGAAACCCAGCCAACCAGTCAAATCAACGGCAAAGCCGAATATCCATGGCGTGAAGGTAATGCTCTGTATTTGGTGGGATCAGATGGGTGTGCTGTACTATTAGCTGCTAAAATCGGGTGAAACCACCAATGGACAACGCTTCCAAACACAATTAATCCATTTTTAAGAGAGCAGTAGCCGATAATTGCCCGGAATATGCGACCAGACACGAGGCAATAATTTTCCATCACGACAACGCTCGGCGCCACGTTGCTATTCCGGTTAAGAACTATTTGGAAAACAGTGATGGGAGGTCTTACCCCACCCGCCTTATAGCCCAGACCTTGCCCCTTCTGACTACCGTTTGTTTCGGTCGATGCAGAACGCCCTCACTGAAATATGGTTCACATCAGAGCAGAATATCAAAAATTGGCTTGATTCATTCTTGGCTGCCAAGCCGGCGCAGTTCTTTTGGGATGGGATCCACAAATTGCCAGAAAGATTTGAAAAAGTCATAGCTTCAGATGGACAATACTTTGAATAATACTATTGTACATGTTTTTCTTAAATAAACGTTCAAATTTTGAAAAAATCCGCACGAAAATAATTATATACCAATACCATTTTTTAATGTGCAATATTTTAACTCATAAATATGCAGTTAGTGGTTGACACCTTCAAATGGCTTACAATTAATTCGTAAACAATAGTGAACGTTCTTATTTGTATAATCAAAATATGGTACCTAACAATCTGTCCAATGAAATAGTTTATTTATTTAAGAAATATAGATTTTAGACGACCATTTTTACAACAAGTAGATCTCAACACATTCTGTTTGATAAGGATTTCAAATTATTTAGTAGTTTACAAGTTGACTTGAAGTCAGAAAATACTGTAATTATAATTAAAAGAAGTCGATCGCATATGTAAGGACTACTTATATATAATAATTCATTTATCTAGTTTTAAAATTAAAATTTTGTTATATAGAATCAAAGCAAAAAATTTTAAATTCTACACAAGAAGGTCATAATTGCACTTTGAGGAGACCTACCTTCCAAAAAACGAGTTCTATCTGCATAAACGAAATTTGGAGAAGGGGGTATCTCAAGGAACTGTATGGGCTATTAAAGTCGCTGGCCTAGTCAAGATAACTAGAATGCATCGTCTGCGGAAATGCTCTGGAGTGACAACGCGGTAAAGGAAAAGCTCGACTCGGATGGGGCACTTAAGTGGAAGGGAGTTCAGCTAATTCGGTATGCACAACTAGGTGTTATTAGCAGAAGATCACCCTGGTTGATGCCCAGGTTCACCCTACAACCCAAAGTTATCAAGAATGTAATATATTCATATATGTTTACTCATCAGTATATGACTAAATTTATTGGCCTATTTTTCATAGCTTAACATTTTGGATATTTTGTATGTACTTTTCGTTGTTTAACCCTTTCTGGGTAAACCTTGTCCAATAATTGGTAATCCTTCGCCTTTGATTGGAAGGCCAGCTCCTCTAATAGGAAGACCAGCACCTCTAATTGCTGTCTTTTGTCCAGGAATCGGTAACCCAGCTCCATTTATTGGGAGGCCAGCACCTTTAATTGGGAATCCGGCTCCATTGATAGGACGTCCTGCTCCATTAATTGGGAGTCCAGCTCCATTAATTGGGAGTCCAGCTCCATTAATTGGGAGTCCAGCTCCATTAGTTGGAAGTCCTGCGGCACTGACGGCGGCAACAAAAAGGACGAAAACAATTATGACCTATGAACAAGAAGATTATAGATAGATTAATCTAGCAAATAAGAATAGTTATGCAACAGATCTTACCTTCATTTTGTTTGGTTGGTTGTTGTTGTTGTGCTTTGGAATGGATTCAATAATCAACTGATGATTTTGCTCAAAAATTTGCTCCATTTTATACAAATTAAAATCTTTTTGATATGTCCATGTAAAGTATGACACACGCGCTGAACCGGAAATTCGATTTTTAATTTTTTCTTTTTTTAACGAACTGTTGAGTTAGTGCCCGGGATTTTAAGCAATTTAATGACTAAACTTTGGTGATTGTTTAAGTATCCATATATCTTTGATATTTCTGAGTTTTATTTGTTAAAAATGCGCCAATGTAAAGTGCCATGCTGCTTAAAAAAGGAAGATGAGTTATTTTTGGCGCTTATGCGAAAGCGGTTCGCTTAGAGTGATCTGAGTTTTGACTCTGACTTTAATAACATTATTTATTGTGGCACTTCCGCATTTTTGATGTTACCTCTTTCAGGGAGCTTGTTGCGTAAGAGCATTGAATACGTAGATAGATCCACATTTCGGTTCAGACATTTGAAGTTACTCAGAGGTTGTATGATAGGAAAGACGTAATTCAATCATTCTATGTATGTTTTGTGTAAAACTTTTGTTTTAGGTTCTATTTATTGGAGCACATTACTTAGATATGTGAATGTATTTCAGTGGAATAAATGACTTGAATGGTCATTTTCTTTTGTTGAATGGTCTCCTTAACATGAAAATAGTTGACATTTATATTTTATACCGTCACATAGGTGCTCTTTCTGCAAACTTTAATTGTCTATGACTTCATTTTTATAACAGATGAAGCATGTTTGTACTTCCTCTCCATCAATTCTAAAATTGTTTTGGCAGTTTCCTTACTTTTTGGCGAAGAAAATGACATTTCGCAAACCTTTCTGTTCAAGTCCTTCGACTGTGATGGCTGAATTACTTACTTGTGAAACTTGGAACGAAAACCTAGCTCCAAAATGTTCAAACTTATTTTATTTATAATGAGCGCGCGCTCAAGGAATTTGTGTGCCCTTTAAATGTTTATACATAGTGCATGCGATCGAAATTTAGGGAGGAACAAAAGAGAGGTACTGATGTACGTTGTTTTTAAATGTTTGCAAGTTACAACGATCAGGAAATACAGAGCTCGAGAGGGTACTCCATAAGCGAGTTGTACGCCTTAGAAATGAATCAATATATTTAAGAGTACGTCTTGAAGTGGTCTTAAGGGTATACGGATGAGCATTCATAGCGAGACTGGTGCTACAGTTCAAACTTTGAAGGGGCGGAATGCTACTGACAATTTTATTGAATATAGCGAAACAACAATGTGAAGCAAAAGACATTATATAGGTGTTCAAGCGTGTCAATTGACACTGTAATATTGGCTTATCCTATGAGTTTAATCGTACGGTTTTGAATCTTATCTAGTAGGTGCAGAAAGATCTTAGATGCATTTAGCCATAGGTGGTCATTTTATACCATATGCCATATACATACGATTACATTGAGGTCAGATAAGAAAGGCAATAGTATTTCTTACATCGCTTGAGGAAACCTAGATATTTCGCAGCATTTTTTGTGACATCTAATATGTGGTAATTTCAACATAAGTTGACATTGTTACACATACCGAGAATGGAAAGAAAAAAATGCAAGTGCCCTTCATGGATAATGGCTGGGAATTTAAATTTCGTTTTATTGACATCAGACAGCGTTGCACTTAGACATTTAGCATTTAGTTGCTTTGTATAGTCGATCTTCAATTAGTTTTGCAGTAAATATCTGAACTACGGGTAATTACTCGTACGCTGCTGTTCCCGTTCTACAAGCTGAAGAGCAGGGACGTGAGTCCAACAAAATAATATGTTGGACTAGAAGTGGCAGTCAAGGTATCATTGATGAAAATTATAAGAGTGCTATAAGAGTGACAGAACGGAGCACTAGATCACACCAGCTTTATTTTGTGGATATTAAACTTGAAACGATCGAAAATTCCATAACGAAGTTGAAGAAGAGATTCGTCCATCCCAAATGCACTCATTTCCGAAAAAAGAGCCTGGTGCCACTCTGTTAGTTCGAAATATCAAATGCAACTATCTTAATGAGCTGACGGTTTATCAGCGTTTGCATGGCCTTTAAAAGGAAAGGAACGTAATTGCAATGGGTCTGTATGAGGAGAGAGAAAAAGATTCATCTTCTGTTTTCCACCTGCTCGGAAAAAGTCCTTAAGAATAGGACTAATGGAAAAGCATACGCAGAAGAAGGGGACATATACCATGTTAAACAGCGAATTTGTGAATGTTAAAATCTTTCTGTACTTTTGCTACTACACGAGTGCGAAAGCGGATTTGTCCCGTTGAAGATTCGATGCAAGTGTGTGCCGCAAAGTGTGCAGCAAGCAGATTGACATGGCAGATTTTCTAATATTTTTGACGAACGACCGAAATATGTTACTACTTTTGGGCTATTGTAGTATCTTTTGCCTCAGTTCTTGGTCGTATTAAAATTTTACAGCGTGAAGAAGAAGACGTTACAGTCGTTCCTGGTTTATTTGAAATTTTTCCAGTTTTTCCTGTATGGTAGGTTCTGTTTTCTAGAGCCGGAAAAAACATTTGTCTTAGCTGCAGGTTTTGTGATGACTTAGGAAAACCTTTCGAAATTTGTTCGCCTTTTCTCGGTTGCGTTTATAATATCATACTATCCTTAACAGAATCTCAAATAACAAATTTATTTGGCATCATGCAGTCAGCATAGAAAGGTAGAATGTCTCCTATTAGTACTATCACAATGCCTCGGAGGAAACACCAGTAATTATCTACTTGCCGCTAAGCACTTTGCTGCTGAAGTATTGCTCCTAAGATCACGTAACCGCTATCTACAATTTGACAATAGTTGAGGTCTGTTGGATTGTTCAGCACATTATGTTGCTTTAAATAAAGTCCGTCCTGCTTCTGCTAAAATGAAAATCGTGATTCTGCTGATTTTAATCATTTTCATGTTCAAACGCCGTTTAAGTGCCCTATAACTGGTTAAATAAAATCAAACCAGAAGAAAAACGAGACAATCCATGTTAGTTAAAAATAACAACATTGAAAAAGACGAAAATAAATGTAAGTCTTAAACAGTAAGTTCCAGAAACCAAGAAGTGTAACTGAAACCAGGTACGCCAGGTTTGTTTTGTCAGGCTTCGCCTAATGAAATACTAACTGAATCATCATCGACGTAGGTCAATGCATTATTTATAACTCCAACTGACTGAGCAAATATGTAATCCGAAAGAAGAAGTGCATATTTCCGGATTTGGATGGAGCTCGTCATATTTTAATTTGTATAAAACGGAGTAAATTTTTGAGCAACATCATCAGTTGATTATTGAATCCATTCCAAAGCACAACAACAACAACCAACCAAACAAAATGAAGGTAAGATCTGTTGCATAACTATTCTTATTTGCTAGATTAATCTATCTATAATCTTCTTGTTCATAGGTCATAATTGTTTTCGTCCTTTTTGTTGCCGCCGTCAGTGCCGCAGGACTTCCAACTAATGGAGCTGGACTCCCAATTAATGGAGCTGGACTCCCAATTAATGGAGCAGGACGTCCTATCAATGGAGCCGGATTCCCAATTAAAGGTGCTGGCCTCCCGATAAATGGAGCTGGGTTACCGATTCCTGGACAAAAGACAGCAATTAGAGGTGCTGGTCTTCCTATTAGAGGAGCTGGACTTCCAATCAAAGGCGAAGGATTACCAATTATTGGACAAGGTCTACCCAGTAAGGGTTAAATAACGATAAGAACTAGAAAACCAACGTCAAAAATATTAAGCTTTGAATAGGCCAATAAATTTAGTCAAATACTGATGAGTAAACATACCATAAATGTATTTATTACAATTTTAAAAACTTTGGATGGCAGGGCCTTAACCAGGGTGATCTTCTGCGAATCACACCTAGTTGCGCATACCAAATTGGCTGAACTCATTTCTACTTGAGTGCGCTACCTAAGACTAGCTTTTGCTTTATCACATTGTTACCCCCGAACATTTAAGCAACCGATGAATTCTAGCTCTCTTGACCAGGCCACATACAGTTTGTTATTATACCTTCTTCTCAAAATTCCGTTTATGCAGATGGCACTGAAAACACTAGCAGAACTGTTCTCTCTGATCAAATAAAGGCTTTTTCGTCGGCTTTTGATAAAGCCCATATTTCCGCCCCATTAAGGAGAATTATGAATGCAAAGTTCTTCTTTTCAGTTGATTTCTTAATTTACAGATCCTTTACTTGATTTCTATGATGGCATCATTGTTTGAACTTTCAGCGTAGCCTAGACAGCCAAATTCATAGTTTGTTTTTGTGACGTGCTGTCCGAGACGTTAGTGTTGTTTGTGTTTTTTCATGTCGGCAGAATGCATCTGTAGGAGACAGGCGCCTCGTATATGGGTACTAAATTAAAAATTTAAATATGATATGTGGATGTACTGTATGTTGGATCATGCCTACAGACTGCCTGCTTTAAATCGGATCGAACCCAAGACGTGATCGACTATTGGTGCACTACAAAAGGGCTAGTTTTAGTCTTTCCTCTCAAAAGTGAAGTTGTTGTCTTTACGAGAAGGACAAAGCTGATTGATCTTGAAGCTTAGTATTTGGGTTCATTGTGGGTAACAAATTTCTTTAGTCTAAGCATGTCATGTCAAGAGCCTCGAATGAGATGTCAACTTTCGGATTTTCTTACTGGTGAGAGTCTTTGTATTTGTTTAGTATGACTAGCTGCAATGCTGCTTTTACTGGACTTCTAAAAACAATCTATCTCAACTACGTGGGGACATATGCTAACACGCCAGGTAGACGGATGAGTGAATCTATCACTGATAGTCATATTATCGGTCATACTATCAGTCTTAAAGCCATGTTCTAATTAAATAAAATTGATTTTTGGCACAATAGACACATTTGATGACATTGCGCGCCAATTATCTTTTGATTTTAGTGTTATACTATAGACATTCTCTCTGATCCAATGGCACGAGAGCCCTGTTGCTGCGAAAGTACGACATTTATTCAGTAATGGTTTCGGCCAAAACCTTAGTTTGGAAGGAAATGCTGTCGGATCTTCACGTGTGGTTCCAAAATCGATCTCGCCGCTACTGTCTGTTTGGAGGACAAGAACGTTAGATTTTATTCCTTTTTAGAAAAAGCAATGATATACACAATCTACAAAAAACAACAATGAATTATGCGTTTAAAGGAACAGTGGATCGAAACGAAGCTTCTCGTAAAACCCCTCTCACTAGAATGCAAGGCTTCTCTGGTCATATTTGGAAGTTCAATTCATAGAGAATCATACGAATCACCAAAGATGGAATCGTCGATAAATTTTCCACTCCTAGGTGTTGCGTTAGGACAACCGGCGTTCCCAGTAAACACTTCCGTTGACAGTTGATTTTTATGTAAGCATATCTGCTGTGATGCAAACCCCATCACGTCTCGATGAGTTCAAAGACTTTCTTGCTGTCCGACCGCAGGAAAGACCGTAGACTGCTTATTGGCTAAGCATCCAAATGTGGTGGAAATAAATAACTCAATATCCTGCGATTCTTGCTGTGACTTTGATGATGATACTGACAATTACCTCTGCGGATGTCCGCTTCATATTAGGCTTTAGATGATGTGGCAGGTGCTGGCACTGTAGCCACCTTGCTACTGAAGCGCTTACTCATCTTTCTACAAAAGACTTTCAGTCTTTCAGTCAGAAATTTCAGTAAAGGGAACATTCCAGGAGTATAATGCACTTGTTTTGCTTCTAACTGCTTTGTTCCGACCGAAAAAAACCCAATATAATGCCTACAGAATCAAACTCTTCATATATTCTTAGAGGTCTGTCCTTATACGGTTTGTATGTTACTCAACCACTTCTCTCAAAGCTGAACCTATTTCTCTGGCTTGTGGTGAAAGGTTTCACGTTTCTGTTGTGCAGTGAAATGTCTTGGAGCCATTACTAATCTTCTCGCGTTGAAAACTGTCATAAAACTTAGCAGTTAGCTAGTTTTCTGGTGAAATAATCTTTCGGGTATATGCTTTACTGATTCTTTTAATGAACTACAAAGGACCTGTGCTACCTATTATGTTAGAATTTGAGTAGCACCAGCTGGTATCCACCTTTTTCAAACATTTTTCAGAGAAAATATCCTGTCATCACGTTTAGTTAATAGCAGATTATAAATAAAGGTATTATTGCACCTTTAAAGTCGACAATATTTTCGTTGACAGCAAATGTATGCTTTCCTATACAATGTATGCATTTGTCCTCCGAATGAGTATTTGTACAATCTAAGTGACAATTCGCTATATTTTGAATAAAAAGCAGGGAATAAACTAAAGAAGTAACACACTGTTGTATGCCATGTTGACTTACTTTACATGTGGCAATTGTCTATTCGCTCTGTTTTACTGTTCACAGGTAGAGTGTGAAACATCGCCGTCCGAACTGATATTATTTTTGAGCAGATATTTCGTTGAAGTGAATGATATTTCTTCGAGTTGGAATGCTGCAAAAACTTCAAGCTTTGAGGAGCCATCAGATAGATAATAGTTATGTGGAGATCAAGTAAACCAGCTTAAGCGATTTTCCCAGAAATACATGGTATTAGGCATATTGGTGATACATAAGAAAGAATAAAATATGCCATTTACAGGCCAGTTTACAGGCCACTTGGCTATATACAGAGACACACTAGCTGTTGAGACCTTATGTTCAAACCCGTATTGTATTCAGCGTTCGAAAACCAGTTACAATTCAACACTGCAAGCCAGTCCTATAAATTACTGATTTATGTATTTATTAATTAATTTTTCCTTTTTACCAATTTCTTCTTTGGGCTTCCGTTTGCGAGACACTTTCTGCAGTATTGGGTTCTAAATTAAGAAGACTCAAAAGAAAATTGTATAGGCCCGAGGTCACTGAGCGCCTTTAACTCCCACATAGTGATCTCGTTTAAGTACAGCATGTTCAAGTATATGGTATTCCTTAAGTTATGATAGTTAAAAATAGAATTCAAATTTGGGAACGTGGGGATCTCGAAATTTTAGATTTGTATAAAACTGAGTTGAATTTCCAACTTCATCATCAGTTAATCCTTGAATTCATATCAGCAAACAACAACAAGAAACAAACAAAATGAAGGTAGGAAGGTTAACACGAATCCTATTTGTATTGTACCTCATAGATTTATCCCTATTCATAGGTCACGATTGCACTTGCCCTTTTTGTTGTCACTGTTAGTGCAACAGGACTTCCCAGTAAAGGATCCGGACTTCCGATTAATGGAGCTGGACTACCAATTAGAGGAGCTGGATTCCCTATTTCCGGAGAGAAAACCCCATTAAGGGGTGCTGGTCTTCCAATCAGGGGAGCAGGTCTTCCAATCAGGGGAGCAGGTCTTCCCATAAGAGGTGCTGGTTTTCCCGTGCGTGGTCAAGGTCTCCCTGTCAGAGGCGCTGGTTTCCCGACAAGAGGTGATGGCCTTCCGATAAGAGGAGCTGGATTTCCGATAAGAGGAAGTGGTCTCCCAATAAAAGGACAGGGACTACCCATCGATGGCTAGATGGATTATGGTATACAACGAAAAAAATGTGAAACGGTGAAAGTTATAAAAATAAATTACAAAATGATAGGAGTAGATACTTGGGTAATTACTTCTTGAACAAAATTATATACAGACTTCGACAAGCTTTGAGGTCTTTTAATCGGTGCTATTCATTTGTGAGGTCTTCTAAAGAACACGAGCTTGCGTAAACCTTCTCAAAACTAGCTGACTTTCTGTCATTAACTTATGTAGAAGGTAAGTGTTCTGCATATGCCTGAGGCGTCTTATTATTAAATTATAGGTATGAGTTTAAACAAGGAGCCGAAACGAATTAAAAATAATCATTTAAAGTGAAAGCGCAACCAAGGAGAACTTACACAGTAAAAAAGTTTCATTTGGGACCTCACGTGAGTTGGGAGAATATTCCATAGTTTAAGAGCATAATTAAGAAATTCCCAGCGTAATGTCAAAGAGGTGCATTTAGCAGGTTGCAATACTACGAGTATAAGGCGGTTGAATTAACAAAACAGTTTGGTTCTTGTTGTGAATAGTCTTGGAAGGTCAGCCACAGCACCAACATTTGAAGAAAATCTCCAAGTTACAACTAAGAATTTGAAGAGCTTCAGTAGAGATATGATCAAGTCTACGGCAATTGAACACAAATCGGCCAACTGAGTTGCAAGCAACCTTTAGTTTTTGAAAAGCGATGGAATCAGGATCGCCAGCAAGTCGCACTGTATATTACTTATGTACAATTGAATATCTTCATCACATGTGTGTAATCGAAAGTGAGACAAAATGGAAGGTAAGTAGTTAATGAGCGAAATGAGCAATATTAGGCCAAGAAGAGATTCTTATGGAACACCGTCACATGTAACAGCTTGCACACTTCTAGTCATATAAAAATGTTACAAGAGGCAGTTGTGTAATCAGAGTTGATTGACTAACTTATAAATAGATTTAGATTTAGATAGATTTTAGATTTCTTTAAACATTATAATCATTGAGGTAAAAACTGATTAAAATACGGCATGACACTTATGTCGTCTGCCTGAGTAGCAACATTTTCATAAGTTTTACAATATATTAATCATTAAACGAAAATTTAAATGCATTTTAGTAACATTTTCATGTGCTTTTGGTTAAGCGAAAGTAAATGACTTCAAGTCTAGTTAAAACAAAGATAGGTTTGAAGGTGACTTTATTTAATTTAGCTTAAAACAGAAATGTAGACTTCTAGTTTAGCTAACAATTTTATTCTCGTTCTGTGAACACTGGCTCCGATGTAATACTTAAACAATTGTATCCAGTTTGAACCGTTGAGATAATATTTATCCTCATCAACACTAAGAATGTTTGTCCCAAAGTGGACACGTCTCAACTCTTTCAGTAGCGGACACACGCCAATGAAATGCAGTACGTCTTCACTCTCATGTTAGTTGCAAAGAGTGCAATTGCTAGTCCCTTCGTTTCGACGTGGTACATAGTTTAGTTTAACCATCACTCCTCTAATTTGAAGATTGTTCCAATCATAAAACTGGAATAGTTGCTTTGGAAGTAATTGTTTAAATTTAGGTTATAGTTAACCTTCGAATGGTATTGCCTCTCTGTTGACTCCCGCGCTTTTTCAATAAAGGTGTACCTCTGATTTTCATCTGCGAGCGTGATAACCTCATAAAAAACCCGGCGAAGTTTATCGTCACACCACAGTCCGCTGCTAATTTAGTCCAATCCTTGACGAAAAAAGTTTTCTTTAATACTGCGTATTGCAGAATAAACTTTGGTTGTCTGCATTTAGTTGGAAGACCCGATTCCAAATGATACACATATTTCGGTGTACTAAGTTTGCCTAACTTATTTGGTCAGAACACTCAATCCAGTCTACACGTTGAGGTCGCCTTCTTGGGTAAAATTACCTTGATCTGTCTCTTCGAAGAATTTCTTAATGCGGTATCCAACATGTCTTATAGCAGGCCATGAACTTAAGCAGAGTTTCTAATATGACGAGATGTTATAGACTTTGATCGTTTCTGTTAAAATCTACACATATGTTCTTCAGAGGCTTTAATTTTGCAGAGCAAATGATGATTTTATGATTTTGTTGGTCCCGTTTGTGTTGACAGGCTTAAGGGTTTGAGACTGCGAACTCAACGGCTTACACAGAGGCATCAGCAAGATCAGAAAAGTTCACATTAGTTGCTCGTAGAATACTCAACAGAGTCAGAGCAACAGCTGAGTGGAGGGAGACTTTGTCTAAGATGTCACGCACAAGTTGAATTACACCTCAGCCAACTTGGGCAATGCAACTGGAGGCAGTTGCTTCAGGATCCAGACCCAGTTTCTGCATCTAAGTACATAAGCAAGTAAGATTATGTAAAATCCTCGCCCAGCTAGTCATTGCCATCCGGCAAAAGATTGAAAAATTAAAAGTTTTTTTTTTTTATGAGGGAACGAAACGTTTTATAAATAAATTGGCAGGAACTGAGCTTGAACCGAATCAAAAACCTTTGTTCAGTATGAGTGATGGTTTGTGACACTAATTTCTTAAAACGAACGGCTCAAGCAAGAATATCGTTTGCAATTTCATTGGTCCATTTCGCAGTATAATGTTGTCGATTTCTCAGTACGACAGTGTTTTTGTGGGCAGCACTCCACGTAGCATCATCTTACTGGAACCACATGTCGTTCGAATCAAAGTCTTCTATATTTTCGAACGTTGATCATGCTTTAGTGCAAGTTTCGGCTAGCAACACAATTTTGGGATTATGAGGATCAAAGAAAAAATATGTTTTCTGTTATATATTCCACAAATAAGAGATGGAAGCATTCTTCTGTTGTAAGTCTATTCATGATAATCAAGCTGTCAAAAATGTTAGCACGGTTGGATTGTTACTTCATAGCACGTGAAACAGCGGTGAACCGCCCAAAGAAATAAATTCGACGTTGTAGGCCTAAGCACAACTTGAGTAACCAGAGTCTACAGGAAAAGCCTGAACGAGATACTCTCCTCTATGCATTCACAATTCACTAGCGCCAACGATTTGTTGAGCTAGTATCACGATATTCCTTCTTTCTTCAAGAAAGACGATTTTCCTATCCCTGCCTAATGTCGTATATCAGATCCTATCCTATCCAATGTATTGTCTAAACGTCTTTAACTCTTCTACATAACACTAATCGGTACATACCAGTATGAATTCCGGGCCGGAAGACCCGCGATCCACCAAGGCAGCACTCACCATCTTTTCATTGATCTTAAAGCTTCATACGATAGAATAATATCTGTAGCATGAACTGATCGATCTATCCAGCTTGACATTAGATAACACGCCACCAATTTTGAAACACATCCTCTGAATTATTCCAGGATTTCATTAAGGAAATGCACTGTCATACAATTTCTTCAATCTGGTGGTGGAAGTGATGTACGTAGGACAGGTGTTAACACGGATGGCACTATCTCTAACACGTCTGATCAGCTTCTGTGATAGGCAGAAAATATCGACACCGTCGGCCGTTTTCAGCCATTGTCATAAGTTTTACGATAATTGAGGAACATTTTGTCAACAAAAGTGAGTATCCGTCCACCGCACAGAACAAAACGTAATTTTCACATCACGTTGACAACAGTAACTTTGAGTTGGGAGTGTATTACCTTGGAGACCAAGTCTTTCCTTAGAAAACCACGGCTTCTTCCACGTCTAGTTTTGGCATCTGTTCCAAACTTGTCAGATTATGCACGACAATGGCACAGAACGCTCGGCGCTCCAGTCTCACTGATACCTTTGATGTCAAAAAAGGATTTATACCTAGTCACAATCTTTTACGCTCGCAATCCAACACCAGTGGCACAACTTTCTGAATGTTAACTGTCTGCATACGCTGATAACATTGTGCTCATATTCACAATGCAGCGAGCTGCCATAGGTGCATTTGCATGAATTGGAACATACACGTACGGGTTATACTGTGACTGAGGGCAACACTGAATAAAGATTTTTTCATTAAACGTTCCTCACCTTCCTAATAAGGAATTTCCTGCATTCATGTATAACACCTTTTGAAAGCTTTCATATTTGTGCTTCAGATTTTTTTACCAGTTAATCAAAGAAAGATATACGTTTCAACGGCGTTTATAAATCAAAATTCGGGTAAAGTAATCATAATCCACGTTAGCTCCAATTTTCGCCGACAGTTATATTCGTCCTGATAACCGAATAATTGAGCGTTAAGTAAGAAAAAATTCGAGTCGACTTATTCACTCCATAAATTTAGATAATATTGCAGCTGAACGCAAGTCAGTAAGTCATGACCCCAATAGATCTTTTCCGCACTCTTCCCAGGATCTAAGTATCTTTCGAACGTTCCTGTTGCGTATTATGCGAAAAGTTTTGACTATACGCCCGCAGAAGAGTATCTTGGTTCAAAGGCTTAAGTCAACTGGTCAATGTACACGTAGAACTTTCGCTGGAGATGGAAGAAAATCTACATATTTTCACTTTAAAATCATTCATTGTACATATTTTATGTCATGGTGCTGGCGAGTGAGATACAGTTAATGGAGATCGCTTCGTATTAACGTTTTTTTTTTTTTTGAAATAGAAGGCTCAAAGGATATGAGATGTCAACAAAGAAGTTATCAATTGCCAAACAGCGCGTGCCACAATTGACCTTTTTAAGACGAAGTTCGGTGAACCATTTATCGCCCTTTCAATTAACCGCCTCAGCCGTGTGGCATAATATCATTAGACTCTTGTCGCTGGTCTTTACCAACTATGCAGAAACTTTAAAAGATTTAGAGGTGAACATTCGCGTAAAATTGGACTGGAATTTTGGCCGAATCATGCGAATCATGGAAAAATCTTAGAACTTTTGTGGAGGATATTCAAACGCTGCCATATTTTATAGTTTATGGTACCAGTTATTACATTGCAACGCACACTTGGGCGCATCTAATGAATTCGCTGCTTTTTAGTTGGTATTCTAACAATTTTTGTTTCAATTAAAAATCCCTATTGTCTACACAGGGGCTATCTGACATTAGTACGAATTTTTCTTCTCTTCGATATTTTCCAGGGGATGTTGTTACCTAATAGGAATTCACGTTCAATTCCAAATGTCGTCGACAACCAAGCAATTCCAAAAATAAATTCATTGTCCTTTCACTCAAGCAAAACCAACAGAAATACCACAACCTAATTTTAGAAGCGGGAGTTGGAAGTTAAAAAGAACACAAAAATCACTTACGTAATCAAAAGAATTACAATCAACCGGCAGAGCTATCTTCATTTGTATAAAAGAGGGCGAACTCCTCCATAACATTATCAGTTTGTCATCCAGCTCTTATCAAGGCACAACAACACTATAAACAATTGAAATGAAGGTAAGAACCCTTACACAAATTTTATTTAAACTGAATCTGAAATTAAAATTTTTTCTAATTTCTAGGTCGTCATTGTGCTTGTTCTTTTCGTTGCCGCCGTAAGCACATCAAGTTTTCCGGTTAAAGGAGCGGGACTCCCAGTAAATGGTGCAGGACTTCCAGTTAATGGAGCGGGATTCCCAGTAAGAGGTGCAGGACTTCCAGTTAATGGAGCGGGATTCCCAGTAAGAGGTGCAGGGCTTCCAGTTAATGGAGCGGGATTTCCTGTTAATGGTGCAGGATTTCCTGTAAATGGAGCTGGATTCTCCGTAAAAGGAGCAGGATTGCCAGTAAAAGGTGCTGGACTCCCAGTCAAAGGTGCCGGATTTCCAGTCAGAGGTTCCGGACTTCCAGTAAAGGGCGCAGGTCTTCCAGTCAGAGGTTCTGGACTTCCAGTTAAAGGTGCTGGGCTTCCAGTCAAAGGCGAAGCGTTCCCAGTTATTGGACAAGGTCTTCCAATCAAGGGTTAGATAACATTTGTATAGTATGTCGAAAATATGACAAAAAAGTTACAGAATTCAGACAAATAAATTTTTTTTAAACATTAGTTGGTGTAGTTTTGTCTAAAAAATGAAGGCTATTTAATATACAAGAAGATGTAGGAACAAAACACAGACAAGATCGCAAATTTCTAGGCAATTTCAGTATCAATAACTTGATTTGAAGAGTAATACTCGGACCTTATTGCAAGGGTTTTTTTTCCGAGTTAGCAATATTTTATTTTTCAGAAAGCTTACTGTCTCAAATAAAAAGGTAAGATGACTTAACTAAACCTAGCTCTCTTTACACTGTGCGTTTCATACAGGGCAAGACTTTCTTTACTGTCCTAGTTGATAGATAATAATCATTTTTTTAAGTCCTTTCCTGAAAATTCCAACTGGATACCAACTAGACTAAATATTAAACGAAGAGCCTTTTTTTTTAAAGTCGCCAAGAATAAATTTTTTCTACTTCCGGATTATGTAGTGCAACCGCAATGGGATAAGTCCCTGAAAGTGCAAATGGCATTATGGCGCCGTTTAGATTCTACGACTCAAGTGACTTATGTTCTGTAGCTAAAATTTTTCCAGAGGAGTTGAAATTTTAATTGTAATTGAGAATAGATTTTTATGGCTAAAATGTTTTTAGTCACCACAGCACCCTTGTTTTGGTGCTGATTGTGATAGCTGAGTTGCAAAATGTGTTATCGTCATCAGTATTCGTTTTATGGTCTTATCGTTTTGCTTGAAATATCTATCCATCTTCTCGTTCGAAAGATTCGTGTTGGGCCTTGAATGGAGTAAATTCGAGGAGAGGGCTCTCGTCTATTATCTAGAGAAGTGTGTGCAACGCACCCTACTAAAACCGTTATATAAAAATACCTTTCTTTACATACCTTGACTAAAGCCTTCGGTCTTAATTAACTCATTACCGACTTGATGTAGCGCTGAGAATTCTACATAATTATTCTGCACAACCTGACAAGTTTGGCAGGGACATCAAAACTGGACATGGCAATATATAGAACTTTCCTATGCACGGTTGGTTACATATACGACTTTCAAGATCCCTACATTGTGAATATCACATCGATTGTGGCCTTCCCTGGTTTGTTACCTCACTGTAATGCCATGTTCAGTATTAGCGTCTACCAGAGCATTTTTAATGGCAGTGCACTCCACGTTATTGAAGGCTCCTTCTATGTATTTTGAATAATCGCTCCAAGGTTTTAGGCATAATTGATTACAGACTTATTGTAATCTGAAATCTTTTGCTATTATATGCTCCTTTATTCCAGTTTTAGGAATAAAAGCTTTCCTCCAAGTTATTGGTTTATAACCCATTTTTAGACTGTCCTTGACCATGCAACAGTCATCTGATAATGTGGCTGTATACTTGACCCAATCAAACTTCCTAGGATTACTTCGAAAACTGCATACCTTGTTCCTTGAAACGTTTCTACCGGTTATTCGACATCGACGCTTCGTCGACTACTCTCCATTCTATTATTTCTAACACTTTTGTGTTTGAAGCAAGGGTAATACCTAGCACCTTCTGCCTATTTTTCACTACAAAGGTGGGTGACTTCCATCTATTGCAAATATTGAGGTTAAAAGATATAATAAAATCGTACAAATACTCACCTTTTGGGCTAATATGACCGGTTCTCTATTGTGTATGATGGGCGTTTGCATCACAGCCCAGCACCAGAATCGGCATCTGCATCTGCCTAGCCAAATCCTTAAGATTCTCCGAACTTACTACCTTGGAATCATAGGGAAAATAGGTCGAGGTCAGACAAAGTGGTTTGCCATAATTTTTCTTACAGGATGCCACCGCCAGGTCTTCTGAGCTGTGATTATTCAAAAGAAATGGCTCTATTTGGTTTTTGACAAGGATTCAAGTCCTGATCTTACTCTTGTATGAAAACGGCTGCACCTCACCAGTATGCACTCTCATCATCTTAGGGTGGTTCCTTCTCGTCCTTGCCCTTGGTTGATGACTTAACCATCAATCTTACCATGCTGTACCTTACCATACCTTTCGATGTTTCGGGGTATGGTAATCATTCCCTGCCAAGGGACAGCACAAAATACTGCACGTACTTCCTTCTAGACTCCGTCTTAAGGACTCTCCATGTATCGACTTTTAGTTCCCGATTCTGTGCATCGAGTAGTTCCAGCAGCTTCTCAGGAAACGTGTAGGAACCCATACCCAAGCTGTCGGTAGAGCGTAATTTGCCAACTCTGCCAACGTCGTTCATTTTAGCTTCATGCTTTCGCAAGCATCGCATTCCTTCAAAACAAAGCGTCTGAGGAAGTTCTCAGAAGGCTTGTTTCCACAAGTTACAATCTTGCGTCAGCCTTTCCAAACAGCTCCAACCTTCTCTTCTGTGGTAGATACTTCTTTCCACAAGACGTCTTGGAACTTCTCCTCGATGTTTTTTCACTGGTCGATTGTCAGATGATCGCAAAGTTCCAGCTCGTTTATCACAGCAGCTAGAAGCTCATCTCTCGGATCGGTGTGCTTACGAAGCAATACGGATGAAGTACCAGCTTTCACCTTTTTCGCATCGTTCGGCTCCACGCCTTCGTTGGATCTGCCTCTCTTGCTGCAAAAACTGCCCTTTTTTAAAGAGAATTTTAAATTTTTGAGGTATAGGGCTTACACTCTCTCCTTTGCAGCAACATCTCCCCTGCTTGCCGCCTGTTGAGTAAGCGATTGGCTGGCCAAGATGGTCTTCGCTTTCTCAAAGATGGCTTTTTACCACTCGCCTAGATTGCTGGAATCACAACCCCCTAATATTTGCTTGCCCTTATTTATTTCATTCTGAGAGATAGCCTCGGCAGCGGATGTTCCAGCTGATTTGGCTACTCCTTCGACGGAGGGTCCTGCCCTATTCATGACTGGTGTCAGTATCAGCCTGTTCACCAGTGAAATCACTCTCCTTAGTGAGTGTTCTTTCAAACTCCTCACTTTCACTAGCCAGAAGCTCAGCTTCTTCCAATGCCCCTACCAGGAGGGAGATGGATGAAGTCAAGATTTCGCCTTCACTCACCTCTGACCCTTCTTGGACAGGGACTGCCTGTTTTTGTAATATTTGTTTTGTTTTTGGTTTCATTTTACAATTAAAATAAATTTTGACACCACGAGTAGGGCCTTTAAGGCCCAGGCAGCGTTGCCAAACCTTGGTAAGGCCAAGTATAATAGGCTCGCGACAAGGCGCCTGAGAGAGCTCATTCGTGGTTTGTTTAACTCCCCACCCACTGAAATCAGGTTTGGTCGCTTTACCTCAGCCGACTGTAGTCGGTTAAGTCTTAGATGATGCTAGCGTCAAGATGCTTACCGCACGGAGGAAAATTGATAAGTAAATTGAAATTGAATGTGCCTTAGCTAAGGAGACTAATTAACTTAATATTCACACTAAAATGTTGCTCAACTAGATGTTTGTTTGAAAATATTTGGTTCCCGAATGTGAGGATTTTTATGAGATGCTCATATGTGTGAACATTTGTTAGAAAAGACAACCAAAAAACCGCCATAATGCTCATTTGTATAAAAACCGACCAAACTCGTCTGCCTCACTGATTTCCCAATGTGTTGTTCCACTTTCCTATTAAGTTCAACGTCACTATGTCGTGCTTAGCCACATTTGGAACTAAAACCCCTCGTAATGCATTTATTTAATTAATTTCCAATCGAACAATAAAAACTTTCCCATCCAGAAAAAAAGAAAGCCTCAGTCATTGTTAGCAGGTTGATGATAAAACTCGCCCTGCTAATACACGCCCACTCAACCTTGCTCACCCTTTTTTTTTTCGGTACTTTGTTCCAATCTGTGCACTCTCCATGCACCGGAGAGACGTTCAACATTCAACATTCAACAAAACATCCATCGTCCATATCAAAACAAAATCAACTTTTGAATTGTTGTTTTTTTTTTCTGTTTTGTCGCTTTTGTGTGTGTGTTTTCCGCTGATTTAATCATCGCTACCCTACAATTTTCCAAATTTAATCAACTTCAACCTTGTAGGCCTGCCTTTTACTCCGTATGATGATATGATGAACATTTAAACACACGTTAACGTCATCATTACAAAAAAAAAAAAAAAACAAAAAAACAAAAAAAACAGAACAACTGCTAACCATAAATATGCATTACACATCTCATACCACCACCATGGGTATAGATGAACTAACATCCCTTCCTGGACCATTCACCAAGGTGGCACAAATACCTCATGTCCTGGAACACCAAATGTTGTAAAATAAAGTTCCTTTGTCAGAGAACAAAAGTCAGCAGCAGGATTCTGTTCTGTTCTCCGAACCATTCCATTGATATGGGAATGGGGAATCTGGATGGATGAAGGTTTTCATGAACAAAAAACAGAAAAAAAAAATAAAAATAAAAAAAAAAAATAATAATAGCAAGGATCTCTGAATGATTGCTGAAACATGAGTGGAGAAGGAAAACAAAAACACACGGTAACGATCTTTCTTTACTATGAGTCGCAGTGGAGAGTAAGCCGTGGAGAGTGGAAAGTGGTAAGATTGGAAAAAGTAATAAATATAAAAATATTAATTCAAGAATTCCATTGTTTTCCAAACACATCATAGTCATATGGTATGCTGAGGCTGGTGAAAGGACCCATACAAGGATATATAAGTAGTAGTGTTCATCGTCCTTTTGTCTTTGGCGTGGGTGGCTGAATGCAGATGAATTAGACATGGCTTGGGTGATTTAGTTTGGGTAGCGTATGGTGCTTTGGCTAGGCGTGTGAGGTTGAGGCATTTTATATTCATCACATATTTCAATTAAAATTTTCATCTCACCAGAGAATAGGTTTTCCATTACAAAAAATCTATTCTTTCATTCAACTAAACTACGAATACATATCTACATTGATAAAATACGATATACTACATATATACTTGTACTCGTAGGATGTATGTATCGTATGTATCTGGGTGCTGGCTTAAATCTGTTGCGAATGACTTGGTGGGCTTAAAACCGAACCACTGCCACTAGCGCAGAGACAATGACATGTGAGTATAATTATGCTTCAAATAGCATGAGCATGATTCAATGATTGCTTTTAATATCCGCTAGTGTAGGGTATATTCCATTTTGTTGATAGATTCTAACAGTGATTATTCTAATATATGGCAAGTCCAAGAGCCAATATATGAAAGTCCGCGGCCTCTCTGGTTTATAGGGAGGGCTAATTTTTTTTTTTTTTTTTTTTTTTGAACTTAATTAACCAGCAACCAAATAAATGGCCACTCACAGAATGTTTGTTTTATTGTTAACACTCTCCGCCGATATGATCACTTGTGACAGTAGACACTTCCGCATCTTCGGATATCAGGAGCAGCTAAAAGTACATCAGGAAGTTCGTATATCCCAGATTTTATTTCAGCTGTTGCAATTCGACCATCCTTAGAGCACCTATAATAGTTCCGGCTACTCTTCCCTTCGAAAAGCAGTCGGTTGCTAAGTTCACCAATGATGACTTAATTGTCTACCTCAACTGACCTAGAAGGTGAAGCCAACTTCAACCCCCGAGCAATAGTTGGAAGGTTTTCCTCTATCCCACGCCTCAAGAAATTATCTGCTGAAGAGAAAGAATACGAGGAAGCTGCTTAAAACCCTCACCAAGTGTTTCGAGCTGACAGATCGCCGGTTCAATGGTAAAATGCAAATTTGCAGTAACTACGTAATGAAACTAGTCAATTCCAAAACAAGCCACTTAAGACTAATTTGGGAGAAGACTGCGACTTATTTTACAGTTCACATTTCGTATATTGGCTCGGTGAAACAGGCACTATTGTTAAAATCTTCAAAATCCTAAAGTTAAATAATGGAGACTTGAGACGGATGAGTCCATCCTATACGTTGATGCTTCATTTGTTGGCTTCAAATCGTCTACCATCGATGGCATATATCCAGTTATCATTTACCCAAAATTGTATAAAACAGTTGCAATCAATTATGAAGATAAACACTGATAGCACAAAGTTACCAAAAACAGGAAAATATGTATACACCCTCGCCAAGAGCTTCGCCTGACTTATTTAATATTGGAATTATGTGGAAGACTGCACTTCAAAATCCGGGCAAATTGAATTGAAGGCGCACTCGACAAGAAGCTGTATGTTGTGGGCGTTCGCTCCCCTTGATATTCATATCTTTGGTACAACACGCCCTGGAGCTTTGATAACCTGTTGAGGAAAAAATACGAAATCGACTTTCCTTGTACCCAGGACTGGCCTCGGCCAGAATCTGATCTAGGAAAGGAATGCAGTCGGGTCTTCACGGATGGCTTCAGAATCAATATAGGATGTGACTCTGGTGCCTTTTTGGAGGACAACAACGTTAGATTTCACTTCTCGTTAAGAAAGTTTGCATCTATCTTCTAAACAGAAGTCTATGCAATCCAGATGGCAGCGAACTATATTGCGGAGAAACCGTGGAGGGGGTGAAGCATTTGTATCTGCAGCGACAGCCAAACTGCGCGTAGAGCCTTGCTGAACCCCCTTACGACTTCCAAGCTGGTTCGAGAGTGAAAAAGATCACTGAACACAGTCGGAAGGCTAAATTCAGTAACCCTTGTTTGGGCCCCAGGTTACAATGGGATCACGGGAAATAAAATCGCCAAAGAACTTGCCAGACTCGGTTCAGAGGAAAGTTTTTCAGGACCCGAACATACGTTGGGTCTGCCTGCTTCCTCTGTTAAGGCTTCCATTGACAGTTGGGTATCAATCAAGCACAACCGCAGATGGCACAGCTCGGCCGGATGTAGGCAGACCAAACAAATACTTCCCGACGTCTCGTTTCTCAGCAGGAAACACTGCAGGTTGCTTACTGTAACGCGCTGGTTATAAGTGATGCAACTTCGTGCTTTGCTTGCTGCGAAAGTGATGACGACTCAGCGGAGCATTATCTCTGTGAACGTCCGGCTTACGCTCGCATCAGGCTGCAGGTATTGGGTTCTCTAATAACGACTTGACAACTTTTTTTTTAAATAAAAGGCAAAGCATTTGAGATATTTCAAAAACTTTATTATTGGCTTGAAGTACAATCAAAACATTAATGAATGGAACTCGACTTTGTTCATATGGCCACCGCGGGCACGTTTGCAGCGGTCGATTCGTTAGACCCAATTTTCAATGACTTGGTCACACATTTCGGCCGAAACGGTCGCTATTTCGCGTTCAATGTTGGCTCTGAGCTCTTCCAACGTCGTCGGCGTGTTGGCATAAACCAATGAATGACTTAAAGTAGCCCCACAGAAAATAGTCAAGTGGCGTTAAATCACACGAACGAGGCGGCCAATTGACTGGCCCATGTCTTGAGATAACACGCTCACTATAACTACTCTTCAATTAATCGATTGTAGCGTGTGCTGTGTAGCTTGTGGCACCATTCTGTTGAAACCACTTGTGTCCAAATCCATATCTTCCAATTCGGGCCAAAAATAATCGGTAATCATGGCGCGATAGCGCTGAACATTCACAGTAACGTGACGATCGTTATCGTCGACGAAAAAATATGGCCCAATAACGCCGCCGGCATGCAAACCGCACCAAACAGTTATTTTTTGTGGATGAAGTGGTGATTCATGAAGCACATGTGGGATTTCACCCGACCAATAACGCATTAAGCCAAAAATGAGCTTCGTCACTGAAGATGATTTTGCGATGAAATTCATCATCTTGACGCATCTTCTATAGAACCCAATCGGAGAACGTACGTCGCTTCAAATGGTCCATCGGCTTCAATTCTTGAGTCAGTTTGATCTTGTATGGTTGTAAACCAAGATCCTTACGCAAAATACGCCATAATGTGGTCTGAGCAATGCGCAATTCTTGAGAACGCCTTGGAATTGACTGATTTGGATCGTTTGCTACGGACGTCTGAACGGAAGCGATATTTTTGACACTTAGACCAACCCGTTATCTGACTGAGACGGCAACAACACACAACGAATATGTAGACTCAAATTTTTGCACTTAACTTGTTATTGCCTGTCTACTAGGGCGAGAATTACGATCGAAAATTGGAGTTAACGCTCTTAAAGTTGCAGTCACCGACTCTGAACATCTGTAGAAAATTTTTATAATTTGCAGACATTGCTCGTTAGTGTACTTTACCATGATGAAAATGTTGAGTTAACTGAATAAATTGACAGTGACAGTTTGATGATTAGTGAAAGAGTTCACAAATTAAATTCAAAATTGTCAAGTCCCTATTGGAAAACCCTATACTTGGCTCTGACGTGGTGGGTGCTGATACTACATATAGGCACCTCATCGCTGAAAAGCTTACTCATCTGTCTTCGTAAGACTGTAAGATTCTATTAAAAAGGAACTTTACAAGGAGTACAATGGACTAGTTCTTTGTCTGAATGCTCTGTTCCGACATTAAAAGAAAAAAAAAATATTATGGGCACTTTCATCGTTGTTGAGAAGCATTCTACGGTTGCTACGGGACAAATCGTATGCATTTGATAAGTTAAGATCTTACACAGTATCTAGTACAATCAATTATTTGTTCCTAAAAATATTTATAAATAGTGAGCAGTTGATAAGAAAAATAGTTCATTTGTACGGGATAGCCCTAGTGCACTATACTTTTAATTTTTTGGCTTTGCTTTGCGACCTTTGAGAGTTTAACAAAATTAATAATCTTTGTAAATTAATAAAAAATATTTCTAGATAGACTTACGGTCATGGTATAATAAAACAATTATGGTTTGAAAAAATATTTATTAAAATGAAAATGAAATTTTCGGGACTCTTATGAAATTTAGATATTAAGAGTTCGTTTTGAATCATTTTTGAAATGAAAACTTAACACTATGACAGTCAAAGACTTCATGGTCATCAAGTGATATTTGAATCTGTTGTTAAATTCGGAGGAAGGTCTATCACTCCATATGATTTCATTAAAAATTTTGTCATTTTCAGCTTCAAAAATTCTCTCCTATAAATATGTCACAAATGTGAAAGTGGGGAAGTAAAAAAAAACATTTTATTCAAAGTATTGATCATTGCCAGCTAGCCATCTTTCAGGCAATTTATGAATTCCACGCCAATAAAACTGTTTGTCCTTTGAAGCAAACCAAAAGCAAACTTCCTCGTAGGATTCGAAGTGCTGCTCAGCTAATGCATGTCCCATCGATGAAAACAAATGGTAGTCGGAAGGAGCCAAGTCTGTTGAATACGTCTGTTGGGGTAGCAGCTCTCAGCCAAGTGCTTTGGTTGTATCCTGAAGCTGTTTTGCTTTGTATTCAGGTGCACTGTAATGGAGCAAAATTACCTTGCCGTCTCTTCTAGCCCATTCTGTTCATTTTTAGATCAATACATGATTCAAATTGATCATTTGTTGTCGGTAGCGATCTGTATTAACGGTTTCACCAGGTTTTAGGAGCTCGTGGTATACCATATCTTTCTGGCCTTACCAGACACACAGCATTTTCTTCTTGCCGAATCGATCTGGTTTTGCAGTCGAAATTGATGGTTGTCACGGATTAACCCATGATTTTTTCATCGCCAGCAACAATTCGACGCAAATGGTTTTTCGGTTTTCTATCTGTCTTTCATTCAATTCACGTGGCAACCATTTTCGAGACTTGTGGATCTTTCCCATTTGTTGTGCAACATTTAACATTTCTTCCATTTGTTTCTGACTCAAAGTGTCATATTCATCCAATATCGTTTGCAAATCGGTGTCTTCCCTTTTCACATCAAAATCGTTATCTCTGAGCCATTGAAACCATCTTTTGCATGTTGCTTCTGATAGAGCATGATCACCATATGCCTCGACAATCATTCGATGCGACTTTGCAGCAATTTTCTTCAAATGAAAACAAAAAATTAATGCTTTCAGTAAGGTAATATTTTCTGGTACAAATTTCGACATTTTTAACACGATGAAAAAATATGATGTTGTTTGCTCAATGACTTGATGTATTTTAAATATGTTTGACAGGTTTCATAGCAACAAAACAAAAAAAAAAAAATTAAGGCCCGTTCACAATAAATGTTCCCTATCAAGCCATTTGTATCTTCACGCTCACTTCATACCGGTAACACTGGTAAATATAAAAAAAAAAAAAAGTTTATAGTAAGATGTTGAATGAGAGTTTAGGACTGGGTGTTGGTTGGGAGAAGTAAGGAAGGATTGTATTCTTAGAGTCTGCAGAATTTTTAATTAGTTTGATTTGCGGTGGCAGTGAATTCTATGGATGAAAAACAAACGCGATGTATTTAAAAACTGGCAACGAAAAGGAGTAATATTGTTATTTCTTATGGAACGATTGAAAACGAATTTGTTAAACAAGTACGAAGTTGTTTAGTATACTCAAATATATGGTCATGTCTTCGAAGGTCGTATACATATCTTACTGCATCATTGAATGCTACTTACAGTTTAAGTCGGAAAAAAGAATCCAAAGCACTGTAAACTAAAATTATCCACAATTTACATAGGCAAGCATTGATACGTCCAATGACTACATTAGTATAACTACATCCTGAGAGGTGGCGATCAATACGGAAACCTAAACTAGTGCATCATTTGACAACCTTTATCTTATTATTGTTTATAAAAATATTAGGTAAATTGCTTAAACAAAAATTTCTCTTAGATATGGGTATTATCTGTGATTTATACACCGTTAGCCATAGACCAACCTGAAATTTAACTGAGATCATAATTTGCCAAAGGTGAGTTGAACGTCATCAGCATAGAGATGTACAGATGTATAAACACAGACCGATGGAAGATCATTTATGAACATGCAAAATAAAATTGGTCCAAGAATTGACCCTTGAGGAACTCCTTGAAATAATGCCTTTAATGAGGAGGATCTTTGCCCAGAGATAAATTTTTGAGATCTATCTGACAGATAGCTAGCAACAAGTTTGATTGCCCGGTCATTAAAACCAAAGAAGTTTTTGATCTTTCGCTTAAGTAAACTGTGATTTACTTTGTCATAAGCTTTGGAAAAATCTATTGAACAAAGTAGACTAACATAGTCATAGTCATGTCTAATATCTTCAATGGCTGTGGAGCAACTATAATTTCCTCTGAAACCAGATTGTTTTATGTACAATAAATTATTAAGAGCTAGATGTCTTAGAATTTGTTTTTCTAGAATTTTTTAAAGGACTTTGGAGAGACAAAGCAATAAACTTATTGGTCTAAACTCAGTGGGTGAGTTGACATCTGCTTTCTTGGCAATAGGAAGAACCCTTGCGATTTTTCAAAATTATGGAAACGTAACAGAAGCTATGCAAAAGTTGATGGTGGGATATAATAAAATTAAATGTTTTTTTTATTTTATTCATTATAGACCTCTTTTAGTTTGATACACTTATTCCAGCGATCTTCCAACTTCTTGAAATGTAATTTTCCGGAAGGTCTGCAAAATACTCCTCCGTGGCGTCGATGATTTCCTTGCGTGAGCTGAATTTTTTATTGATGAGCCATCTTTTGAGATTTGGGAAGAGGTAATAGTCCGAGGGATCCAAATCGGTGAATACGGTGGATGCGACAGCAATTGGAGCCGTAAGTCATTGATTTTAGCCGTGGTTGCGATGCTCTTGTGCGCTGGTACATTGTCTTACAAAAACAAAATTTTTTTTCGCTTCATGTGAGGCCGTTTTGCAGTGATTTCGGCCTTCAATCGCTCTAATAATGCACAGTAATACTTGCTGTTGATGGTTTTTCCTTTTTCGAGGTAGTCCACGAAGAGTATGCCATAACAATCCCAAAAAACCGACGTCGTAACCTTTCCGACCCATCGAGCCTCCCTCGGCCGCTTCGGAGCACTCGCTCCGGCTTCAGTCCATTGCCGGGCACTCATTCTGTTCTCTGGTATGTAATAGTGGATCCTAGTTTCATCAGTAGTTACCAGTCGACGCCAAAAGTCCGCCCGATTCCGCATCAGCAAGTCCAAACACTCTTTCGAAGTGCTCCCGCGTTCGTCTTTTTGGTCAGGATTTGGTCACCCAGCGGCAGGATAACTTTTTCATATGCAGAATATTGCCCAAAATATGGCGTGTGCTCTCAGTACTAATCTTTGTAATATCTGCTAGCTCGCGCACCTTCACTTTCCGGTCTTCCAACACCATTTCATGAATTTTTTTTGACATTGTCCTCTGTAACCGCATCGGAGGGCCTGCCGCTGCGGACTTGATCGGTAGTGGAGTTGCGGCCACCACGAAACTCTCGAAACTAATATTTGACGGTGTAATCTGACGGAGCATTAGCTCCATAATATTTTTCCAACTTTTCTTTTGTTTCCTTCGCCGTTTTGCCTCTCCTAAAAATTAATGTTTTATAAGAAAACGAAAATCGTTTTTGTCCATACTCAACATAATGCCAAACACGTCAATAAAAATCAGCCGTCAAAACAAAACTTAAGACAGTATCGCACTGAAATTTGGCATGTCTGCCTGAATATGAACGGACTTTAAGGCACCATAACCTTTTTTACAATAGCAGCGCATTCTGTGGGTCAAGGGGGTTACTTTTCACCCCACTTTAATGTGGGTGAGATGAACAATTATCTGGTGTATAATAAGCTTTATAAAGCGAATGGGAATTCCGTCCTCACCAACAGACTTAGATTTAATAACCATAACACATCTAAAGCTAAGTCTATGTTCAAAATTCACTGTGTCAACGATTTGATTAGAATAAGCGCCACCTGCAGAGTATTCGCTGTCAATGAAAAAACTATTTAATATTTCAGGGTCGAGAGCACATTTTATGTCGTTACCCTGGTAAATACCAATCTGCCTTAAGTTACTTCAGAGTTTTGTGGCAGGTAATGACGTATTAAGCTTTGAAGAGTTGTAAGCCTTTTTGGAGAAACGTATTTTCGCAGTTGTGCTATTACGGGCCTTCTTGAAATCTTCATTATTCATTAGGTGGCCTTCTTTTTCATCTGCTGTGCAACTTATTGCGGTTCTTTATTGAATTGATAATAACAGAGGTAAACCAAGGGCAGCTTTGGCAGTTTTGAAATCTTATTGTAGTAGGGTCAACCGGAAAATGTTGACTTTTCTCACTAGGATCAGCATTTTGTCTTCATTCATACCAAGGGGCAAGGGTTATGGCATTAACGTTTATGAAGTCATAATCTTTGTACGTAAAGCACTCGGTGGTTGTTCATTTAGTTATCTTTATATTGTATGTCATGAAAAGCAAGTCGTGGTCAGATACTTCAAAAGATGTTTGTTCAAAAAGAAGGAGAAGAGTGGGATTGGAGACGATAAAAAGGTTAAAAAGACTGAGCAAACGGTAAGGTGCAAATCGGGTAGGGTATGTGGTATTTACTATACTTAGTCCAACTGAAGACAAGAAATCTTTTATGTGAAAGGAATGTGAATCGGTGTTAGTCAAATCAGCATTGAAGTCGCCGCAAACGATAATATGGTCATGCATTACATAGTGGTCAGACAAAGCAGAGAAGAAAGGAGAACAACTAAAGTTTTAATTGTAAGCACATAAAATGATGTATTTCATATTACAGTCTTTGATTTCAACAACAATAAGTTCCACGCTATTTCCGCTGGACTGAACAATGGTATTACATTTAATGGATGTTCTACAATAAATTGCCACTCCGTCATCAACCGTATCAGTAATTCTATCACTTCTAAAGATTTTATAGTTCGGTATGTCATACCGAACCATCCGGTTTAAACCACGTTTCACTGACACAGATAACATCGACAAAAGAATTGGAAAACAAATAAGATAACATTTAGATAACAACATACCATATTGTACGTTGGTTTTTCGGTCATACTGTCAATTTCACTAGGGTAATTTAAGATGTCCATAGTCATTGACAGACATTGAAAAGTGCATGATAGTAAGGGAGATAGGTATGAGGTAGAAATGAGATGGATTTAAGTGATAATACCACCTTGATAAAAAAAGCTGGAATAACCACCGTGTGGTGCTCCCATTGTTTCGATTTGAGTTCTGTTTTTTTTTTTTTTGTTAAGTTGGTACATTTGTTGTCGACATTACCTTTAAATCTTAGCATCATAGCTTGACATTTGCAAAAGTTACGTAGCCAGGAGTACATCTATCTCTGTGTAAGTTGACGATTTTTTACAATTTTTGGAAATGGATTTAAATTTGCAACAATAAACTTAATTTAACGTAAAAAATTCGAACGTTGCAAGTGTTGGAAAAGTGTTTCGGCAACGATTCTCTAAAGAAAACGGTCGTTTACCAGTGGCACGAGCGGTTCGAAAATGATCGTGAGTCAATCGAAGATGATGAAGGCCGTGGCCGACCATCGACATCAAAAACCGACGAAAACATTGATGGAGTAAAAAAAATGTTGGTCATAAACCGCAAATTAACCATCAGAGAGATAGCGGACATTGCCTATGGATCCGTCTAAGACATTTTGGTTAATGATTTGGGTTTCCGTCGTGTAGCAGCAAAGTTGGTGCCAAAAGATCTCAATTTCATGCAAAAAAGAGACCGTGTTGATGTCGGAAAAAAGATGATTTGCGAGGCTGAATCCGATCCCACATTCATCAAAAGGACCATTACTGGAGACGTGACGTGGGTTTATGAGTACGACATGCAATTCAGAAATCAGGTAAATGAATAACGTTTACCAAACACGCGTTTTCAGTCAAAAAAGAAGGCAACGCTCACGGTTTTCATGGATTCCAACGGTGTAGTGCATCATGAATTTTTGCCAGAAGGCCAGACAGTAAACAAAGAGTATTATTTGGGCGTTATGAGACGTTTGCGTGAAGCAATTCGCCGAAAGAGACCAGAATTGTGGACAGAAAACTTATGAATTGTGCACCATGATAACGCACCATCGCACAGTGCCATCATTATTCGTATTTTTTTACGGAATTCACCTGATTTGGCTCCCTGTGACTTCCCACTGTTTAATCGATTGAAAAAACCACTACGGGGAACTCGTTTCAGCAGCCGAGAGGAAGTAATGGAAAAATCGCCGGAAGCACTGATGGACATACCGAAAACCGAATATAAAAAATGTTTCGAGGATTGGATCAAGCGCTGGCAAAAGTGTGTTGCAGTCGATGTGGATAACTTTGAAGGGGACAATATAGATTTAGATGAATAAACTTGTATATTTAATTTTCTGAATAAATTCCGGGATCAAGGTGCTGAGGATTAATAAACATTTTGTATAGGAGCAAATTACAAATGTTTTACATTTTGATTCCAAAAATGAAGAACTAGTGAATAGAGCCACACTTGCTTTGTTCCATGATGCAGTTTTAACTTCGTTCTGGTACACACATGAAAATGACACAGGAAAATCAATTTGGAGAATCTTCATGTCTTCACTTTTCTTATCGTTCTTAAAATCGTTTGCCTGGGTTTTTTTTTAATATTGACATGATACAGAGCTCCATGTAACTCTGAAATTAAGTTCCCTTGCAGCTCGCTCAGGCTGATCTCATCTGTTTTAAGCTTTATTCTGTTATCGTTTACAGGAAACTATTTTAGCCGGGTTAACAGGTAATTGGAGTTTGCTTAAATTTTTGCATCCTTCACAGCTATTTTGCCAACAATTTGAATTGAACACCGAATTACATAAAATGTTATTCCAATAAGAGCTGTCGTAGTTTACCTTGTAACATTTTAGTTTAAGGATAAAATTCTCATGAGTTTTGCATTTGCACTTCTTAAATGGAGTGTTCTTTAGCAGCAAAAAATTTGTAGGCCTTAATGCCCAGAAGCTTAACAACTGTATTTTATTATCTGGAAACTCTTCTTTAAATACAGAAAAAGCTTTTCGTTTTTGTTTTTGTTTTGTAACTTAGTTTTCTTCCCATCTATTCAAGTGAGCATTGTGTCATTCATACCAGGGCATGTATAAACAATATCTGGACACAAGTAAAATTTTTTCACCACAGTGGTTTTCTCTTTTTCTTTAGATGTCACACTGAAAGATTTCTCCATTTCCTCCTTTAATTTCAAACCAGTTTCTTTGGCTACACCCATGACTACAGCCTTTTGTTTCCTAGATGATCTAAGCAAGCTTCGCTGGCACTTCTGAACTACTTTAGCATAAGTTTGCTTACATTTTTACGGCAAATACTTGGAATGGGGTGTTAAAATATATTCATCACTTAAAGTGGAATTATAGGAACTATCAAGACTTGCTACCAATATTTTAGCTCTTTCTATCTTTCTCATACTTCCTTTGCTTTTGTTTTCGCTCAGGTTCTTTTTCTGGATCTTTCTCTTCTTTCTTCGTTTTCCATTTCCTATAACGCTGCACACTAGTTCTTGCTCTAGGAGTATCCATATTAAGAAAAAATCTGCAGAAAACTAAATAAAGAAATTTATTGTTTATACGGGAAAAACAATAAAAGAATAATTTTTATATTTTAACCAAAATAAACTCCAAACAACACTACACTATTCAAGAGTACACGCGTAACTTGCTTTTAATGAAATGCTAATAAAATTAAACTGTATGCGTGTCTAGATAGAAAAGTTATAACATCGTTTGTATGGGATACCAATAACTGTTTCATTTGTCGCATCTGTGGCATTAGTATCTGGTGTGACAAGCTTTCGCGAAATACGCCACTGCTGCTTTTACCAGAATCCAAAACGAGGTCTGTCTTGGCTGTATGGAGGCTTTTTCTAGCATGCCTGGCTTCGCTTTACATGAGCTGCACTCTCAAGTCAAGTTCCCTTTAGAAAAGAAGTGGTCTTTCCTATAACACAAGTTGAGTTTTGATGACTTTATGCGTCGACTGTCAGACAACAATGTCAGATTTTACTCCTCCCTAGGAAAGCTTAAGTCCGTCTTCCAAGCCGGGATATATGCAATCCTGATGTCGATGAATTGTAAAATATTGCGAAGAGTGGGTGGAGGGAGTCAAGCATCTATCTTGAAAATGCGAAAATTTGGCTTAGTAAAAGTGAAATAGTGCCAAATTTTAAGTCAATTCGCTAATTCAAAGTGAAATAAGGCAAAATCATCAAAATGTTTATTTATCAAGCAAATTGTATTGAGGTTAGAATTCTTACGTTTCTTTGTTTCAAGACCTTTCCAACAGCACTAAACGTGCTAGATTTTCTGCCATATATTGCTCGATACAAAAAGTTTATTTCCCTAGAAATGTCATTCATCCCAAAAAGTTTTTTCTGGCTACGACTTACTTACAAAAGCAGCGCTACAGTCCGGAGTGGACACGGGCCTAAACCAATAAGCCTCTCCAATTAACGCGGTCTTTGGCTAACTGCCTCCAGTTGCGCACTCAAAGTTGGTTAAGGTCCCCTTCCACTTGTGCGCCAACTAAAACTAGTCCTTTCTCTACTGCGTTGTCCCTCCGGATCAGAGTCGAAGATTCTGTATGTTGGAGTGCTTTTGTTCATTCGCTCTACATGGCCCAACCATCTCAAACGCCCATCGCATAGTTTTTTGGCCAGGTCGATGTCGCTGCACAGCTTGTAGAGTTCATCGTTATATCGTCTTTTCCAGAATCCGTCAACGAATAAGGGATCAAATATCTTACGAAGAATTTTTCTCTCAAAATGACCAAGGATATCTTCACTTGCTTTAGAAAGGTTCCGGATTACGCTCTTCGGAACCATACGGCAGGACTGGGATTACAAAATAGAGAGCCTTCTCAGTTCAAAGAAACAGCGATTGGCAGACGCTATTCTTCGTTTGATTTCTGATATGATATCTGATATGATTTCAGATGTGATAGCAGAGCCGATGTACACAAAGTCCCATCCTTCTTTAAAGTTATAGTTGTCTATTGTGACGTTTCTGGCCGATGTCCCTTCTAGTTGACAGCTTATACCTTTGTTTTGCCATTGTTTACCGGAAAATCCATTTTTTCACACCACTGACAGCTAGCAAGGAATTGACCAGACTTTTGAAAGATCATATCTGGTGTGTTGACTTGTGAGTTTTGCTCCGTTCTTTCAAGTCTGATGTTAAAGAAATCACATGAGAGCGCATCGCCCTGCCCAAGTCCTTTTTTGACATCAAAGGTCTCGGTTAGGTCGTTACCGACTTTGATGCAGTAGTGAGCTTTCTCCATCGTCATTCTACACAAGTGGACGAGTTTGGCAGGGATGCTCTGTGCAGATCGTCTCTGTATATGCTTTCATATGCGGCTTTAAAATCAATTAAAATGTGATTAGTATCGATCTGAACATTTTGGGTTTTCTCCAGAATCTGCCATAATGTTAATATTTGGTCAATTGTGATCTAACCGGGCCTAAAACTACACTGATAGGGTCCAATCAGATCAAATGGTTTCATGTGCTCGCTCAATACGACAGACACAATCTTATATGCGATGTTTAGGACACTAATACCTCTATAGTTGGCGCAGTTTAGAAGGTCTCCTTTCTTGTGAACCGAGAAAACGATGCTGAGGTTCCATTCAGCAGGCATACATTCATCTGACCAAATCTTGGAAATAAGTTTGTGTTTGCTCTCTACCAAGTCATCTCCATCTGCCTTAAATAATTCGGCGGGTGGGCTGTTCGACTTCAGTTTAGATATTGCTATCCTCACTTCATTTTGGTCGGATGGATGGAATTCTTAGCTTACATCGTTAATATTGAATGGTTCGCTCTACCTGAAAGTTGAAGTTGTGTCGTCTTTGTCATTAAGCAGTTTGTAGAAATGGTTTTTCCATATCCTCAGCACCGACTGTGACTGTACTGCAAGGTTTCCTTGTTCATTTGTTCAGGTTTTCGTTCGGCTCACAATACCTTGACACGTTCTTACGTTACCGATAGGTAAGGTAAAACTTCAAAATACTATTCCTGGAGTAGCACCTCTCTTCTTTTTTCTCCGGAGAAACCGATATTCTTCCCTCTTCTTTTGCTCTAGGCATGGTGTTTTGCTGCACGTGGCTGTGGGCAGGTGAAACTCAGTACGTCAGTTGCGGCATTTCTGATGGTCTGATGGATGCAGCCACTGGTCTCGAGAGCTTGAGGGATACGTGATCGGCAAATATTGTGACGGCTTGTAGCGATTGCAACCGTTCAACGTTATATCTCCTCATAGTATTTCCCCTTTGTTATGGCGTCTAAAATATCCACAGATGTATTTTGACTGCAACTAGGTAGTGGTCTGAGTCTATGTTGGCGGTTCGGTCTGTTCGGATATTAAAAATACTTGAGAAGTGTTTTACATCGATCTCAACATGTTCAATCTGGATGACAGTTTGCCATGGCATTTGGTGTTCGCCATGTTCCCAATTGAATATTGAGGTAAGGAACTCGAAATCGATTAGCCTTAGTCCGTTTCTAGACTATGTCTTCCGATTGTGCTGCCAAAGATGTCTTCCTTTCCAATTTTGGCATTAAAGCCGCTAAAGCTTTTGATACGGATTATTATAAGGCTTTTACTCACGTGTCGAAAGCTCAAGACTTGCTGCATAAGTCTGCCGCTTCCAACAAATCCGCATCTAAATAGACGCTGCTTACGTTCTCTTTACCAATCACCGGCCCATCCCACCGCACTTCTTGGATGGCGGTGATATCACCGCGATCTGTTTAAGATATGAACATTCTACGTGCAGATTCGAAAGTCGTTGTCCTTTGTTATACTCTGGATTGAAAATAAAAGGATCAAAGCTGTGAGTCAAATGGGTTCACTTTAAAAATTTCAAAATTGTTAAGACGGTAACTGATTGAAGACAATAAAAAGTGAAATAACGCCAAATTGGGCTTACTTCACTTACATCAAACGAATTAAGGCCAAAGTTTTGAATTTAGCTTTACTTCACGGCACTGAACAAAAACTTATGTTTTTCAAAGTCTCTTAAAGGACAGCAACTTTCCTGCTGCTCTTCAATATGAAAGACTGACTGTAGATTACTCGCTGGCCGACACTACGATGACACAACATCGTAGGAGCCTTGATGCGAAATTGATAATAATACCGTCGAAGACTTTCTCTGTGAGTATCCGGCCTACGCACACATCTGTCTGGAGGCATTCGGGGCTGATTAGTGAGTACTGGTACTGTATGGGCTTTAGCAGTGAAGCCCTTACTCAAGCCGAAAGGTTCCTGATAAAACAACGAATAAGGAGTACAATGTACTTATTCCTTGTCTGAGCGCTCTGTTCCGACAAAAAAACCAAAAAAACCAAAACAAAAAGATCCCAGCAGAAAAGCGTTTTTTCTCGTTCTACGACCGTGATAGGAAGGTATGTTAATGGAGGCCGGTTAGAGATGCTTCCTACTTCGGTTGGTGCACTTAGCAAGAGTTATTTATTTATTTTTTTAGGTCTCAACACTCAAGTGAGTATGAATACACTTTTAAAGCTTCAACATGTGTAAAGTTTTTTTGAAAATGGGATACAGAGAGAAAAAAAGGTTTTTGGGGTCAGTGGCTATTTCGCTCAATGGCTGGCATCCAACATCCTCTTAATTGTTAGTGGAAATTGGCTTGTTGTTGTTTTCTAGTCAACTACTCATCTTACTTTATTTAAGTTAACTGAAAAAATGAATTTCCTTCGGATGCGGAAGGATTTCTTTTCGGTGTTAGCCTCTCCCAACTCCCCGTCCAACCCAGAAGAAATAAAAAACCATTTTGTAAAAAAGATAAGAATGTCTCCATCAGCTTCTCATTGCTGACATTCGTATTAGCCTATCCCAGATTTCCTCTAGACTATGCATCTTCAACGCAGCTTCATAGACTCAAAATGTGAATCGCTGGCGAATTTCACTTATAGTAGCCTCGTGGTAGTGGTGCTTGTTTCGATGGTGATTGTCCAATGCAACCAATAAATAGTACTAATCAAACTAAGGATTTTTTCCCAATGAGAACAATTGGACAATTGGACAATTCTTCGAGAATTGTATCCTCTCCCTGGCACCTACTATTTGGTTTTCTTCTAGATAGGAACACTTGTAAATTGAACTTGTTTTAACCAGCGCTTGTGTTTTAGTAAACAGCCAATTTCGCCACGGTGTGTGCTACGTTGGGTTTCTTTTAGCAGCATCTTTGCACTTAGCTGCAACTCGATTTGAGTGGTGGCCGATCTTTGACTTGAACTTTGTTTGCCACACATTGAGTCAGCAATGCAGTGTAGCGATGCATCTTTCCTTAGTTTTTAAATCAATCTATGTATATTGAACAAACTTTTTTTATTTTTCGACCGGGTAAAGGAAATGCTGGAATATGCTTGCAAAGTAATCTTAATTGGCAAGTCAACACTGGCTGACAGAATTTTTCCCGAAAAAACATGGATAACTTTCATAAATCGAGAAAATAAACTGGCGCAACTTAAATAAGCGACAACATTGGTGGCTTAATTTGCGAGAATGGCTCCAAAAATACATAAAGCAAGAAGAAGAACTTAATGCGCAAAAAAGGCAGAATAACTTCGAAGAAAAATGTAAGAGTAGTGCAAGAACAATGCTCGGTGTTTCAAAAGGCCGATTCTAGTTACATAAATAAAGAAACGTGATCGTGGAATGATAAGATGGAAATAGCGGCACAGGTTAAAAGGCAAGCGTTTCAGGAGTGGACTTAGTACAGCGAAAATAGTGAGAATAGGCGGTAGCGAGAGTACGAGGAGGAATTGGTAGCGAATCAGAAAATATGTATACTCTCAACACAATGGGAGAATAACAGTGCAACATCGGCGCAGTGCGACACTCCATCACCGAAATGTATTGAAGACAGCTGCAAAAAAGCAACAAGCAAGAAGAGAAAACTGCAGGTTTTACGGAAGTCGAGGTTAGCGAAGATGTAAAAAGGATGAACAGATGGTTTGCGTTTAGGCCCGATCATACATTCGCAGAACTATGGGCGACAATCGAAAATCTTGGGTTCATATGACTCGCGATTTTGTCCAATAAAATGATAAGAGGTGATCGGACGGAGAGGAGGGAGCTACACGAGAGCTTTCAATAACTACCGATTAGTAAAACTTATATGCACATCGAGAATACCCAGAGTTGTTAAAGTACGCTAAGGCAGTCTTCAAAGTCTGGTGATTTTTAATGTCGTGCGAGAGTATCTATAACCAATGACGTGGCATCCCTTCAGGCAGCTTTTAATAATTGGACCAAAGAATTGAAGGAAAACGAGTTGTAAATCAATCGAACTAAGACCGAATATTCTCATTTTTGTTTTCGGAACCCATAAATTCAAAAAATCTATTTACAATGGTACACTTCGTCTAAGTAGGAACATTTTAATATATATATTTAGAATCTGTCGCTTAGCAGCAAGAAAATCAAGATGATAATGTCGCTGATGATATGACTACCTGATAGAGATGTGTAGCTGGGTCTATTGTTCGATTCCAGGAGTATGCCTACTTTACTAAACTACATCTTAAACATTTCGAACTTTCTACACGCGGGACTGCCATTAGGCATTGTTTCGCGGTACTGGTGAGCAATCTATTTTATAGCTTCTATATTTGCTGCATCAGCACGTCTTATTTTTTCGATTCTTCTCAGCTCGTTTTGCACGTTTGTTATGAATTTGCAAATCTCTATCTAATTTTCTTCTGAGCGCAAAATTTGTTCGTTATTATTGACTGCGTGTTCGCTATATCAGTTCTTCATCCCAGAAAGCGTGTGGAATTCAATGCAATATTGCATGCTCCATGTCTTCTTCCTGATTTGGGGAGTGTGGGCAAAAAGTTATTTTTCCTATTATAGACCTTTTCCATTTCGTTCGCAAGGATATCGATGGGAATCATTCCGCTATAACAAAAGCTGTTTCGTCCGAAATCGTTCTAAAAGCACTGATTACTCTTAAAGCGCTAAATCGATATGTTGATTATAGCTTTCTCTTTATGGTTTAACTTCCTATCGTTATGACTACGTATTGCAATTTTTTCTGGCTAGTTATTAGAGCAGCTTCCGTTTTGTGATCTGCTAGTTCTACGCCGGCAGATATGAGCCAGTCTTCGATAAGATTGATTTCATTGTTCGTAGCTGCCTCTATCTTGCAAATATTCTTTCCAACAGTTACAATGGCAATTTCATCAGCGAATCCGATTATTTTTTACTACTGGTGGCAGTTTTAATTGCAAAACTCTGTTGTGCATGATGTTCCAGAGTATGGGTCCCAGTATCGATCTTTGTGGGACTTTCGCGGAGATTTTATAGTACTTTTTCCACTTCGTCGGTTTCATATCTCAACCTTCTTCTTATGAAGTAGCCAGATACAAGCTTGTGCGTGGATACAGTCTGGGGCATCCACTGTGGCTGGTGACCTTCTTACAAATGACCAATTTTCTCAGTTAATCTCATTTTATATGTCCAGCGTCACTACAGCACAATATTAACCAAGCTGCCAAAATATTTGGTAAAGTTTCCCGAACGTGAGTGACTTACTTTATTGTAATTCTGGCTCAGTTGCAAAAACGCATCGTGCGGTGGGTCATAATCATTGCTTCAGTATGCAGGCAATTCGTCGCACCGTAGAAAAGTAAGAGCGCGAGTACATTCTTTTGGATCGTAAGCCACCAACCAGACAGTGATTGGTGCGAAATGAAGGAAAAATAGCCCCCGCAGTGGCCAGTATCAAGGAAGAACCAGAAACGTCGACTCGGCATTGATCAGCTAAATTGGGCATCGCCAGAACAATAAACCTGGCAATTTTGCGGCTGAATTTGGGCCTACATCTGTATTAGATTGTGCTGAACCAAGAATTGAAACCGAAACTAATTTAGTGCTTGAAATGTTGGTCAGAGGTCCGGATTTTGTCCAAAAAATCATCATCTCGGATGAGGCCTATTTTTGGCTTAGCGGCTATGTCAACAAGCAAAATTGCCAATCAGCAAGTGTTCGGCAAATCATCAATGTATCTACAAAGACTGATTGCTTGGTGCGGCTTATGGCATCATCGAACCTCATTTCTTTCAAATGAGTACACCATTACCATCAATGGTCTCAGGTATGGAGCAATGTTACCGACTCTCTGTGGTTAGAGCTCGATATATCCGAGCTGTGGTTCCAACAAGACGACACTGCAAGCCATACAAGCGACGCATCGCTCGAAATTGTGGAGGAGAAATTGGGGGCTGAATCATCTCACTGCAAGCGTTAATCAATTGATCGCTGTAATTATGCGATTTGGTACCATTCGATTATTTTCTCTGGGACTACGTCAAGTCCTTAGTCTACGCTTACAAGCCAATCACTTTGGACGGGCTCCAGGCCAACATTCGACATGTTATTGCCGGAATAACGCCGAGAATTTTGAACAGAGTCGTCAAAAATCTAACCGATCGCTTGAAACATTGCCGGTGAATCTGAGGCGGCTGTTGTAATGATGTTCTATTCCACACAAAATGGCAAAGTATTGTATATAAACATGTCTGGTCTTTTTTGAACGGCGGTGGCTTTCACTGACTTATTTGGGATGCCATCGAGTCCAGGCGCTTTGTTGATGCCTATCTTCTTGCATCTGGTGTAATTGTTGGAACTGCTTCTGTGCTAGTTTCCATAATTTTATTGCACAGATTCGATGGTCTCTGTGGGAATATTTGATCTACAATAGACCTTAGAATTATTGGACTTGATAATTGTGAAAACCTACAGCTCTTCAGTACACGAGTACTGTTGTCATTCTGTACGTCGTGTCACAAGGACTTATGTTTGCATATATCTCGTATGTGCGAGAGATATTGCGAAAAAATTCTCCGCCGTTTCGCTGTCGTCCTGATATTCATCATTTCGTGAAGCATGTAGTTATCGAAGAATTTATCTTTCCATTTTGCCTTTTGCTTTTTAATATCATATATTATCGCCTGATGGCCAGGGTGAGTCTATTCTTCGCTGACCTACCAGCCTGTGTTGCGCAATAGGAAAGCAATTCACGAAGGTAATATCGAAAATTTATCCCATTCCCACTTTCCTAAAAGTATTTTCTCGACCATTGTTTGCGATGCTTACATCCAAGTATGCGAATGTTTCTAGAAGATACGCCCTCAGGCATTGGTGAGCCTGCTACCCCACTCTGTTGCTCAGGCATTTAATTCTCCGCCACTGGAAATCTTTCACGTGCATCTTCACTTACGCTTTCTAACGTTGCCTGGAATTCACTTGTTGTCCAACTTAGCCGCGCATAGTAACTGTAGAAGATGATTCCGTTTATTTTTGCCCGAACGTACCCATCCGCCTGATCGCTGACGTCTTGGAAGGTATATTATCTATTGTACATGTCCAACCTGCGATTCAGATGTTGCTATCGAGAGTTCTATACGGCTCGCTGATCTAAATAAACTAAATGATCGTCTCTAGCCGTTTGGGCCAGGATGTCGTGGGTTGTCCTACAGTGGTTAAAGTTAATCTCTATTCTCTTCATTGTTATTTGCTGGTAATGGCTCTCCTGAAAACCGGGCATTTTCTGATACCGGCTGCATGCTAAGCGTTCTCTGGTTTGTCCTTCCTACAGAAGAATTAGAGCAGTTCTTTGTTGCACTCTTTGGCTAAATAGTCTTCTTCCCCACATCTTCAACATTGCTTAGAATGGTCAATTTCATTTTTTTATTGGTATGCTGTGTGGCCGAGCTCAAGACATCTGATGCATGAATCTGCCTATCTTTGGCATTTTGTGTGAACTGCTTGCTAATAGTCGCAATTTGTATTAATTGTTTTGACCCACGATAACTTGGGAACTTGTGTAGTATTAAAAACATGGAAAAATTCTTACGAAGAAAAATATAAAGCAGACGAAAGTACGCCAGTGGAAGAAAAAATCTCCTACGGTCCATATCCGGAGCTACATAAGATACTACGGCCCCATTAGTCTGTCGTCACATGTCTATAAGTTGTATATGAAAATCCTCGAGAAACTACTGAGGAAATCCATAGAACACTGCATAGAAAAGGAGCAAATAGCTTTTAGACCAGGACCGCCTATCCACCTTATAGGTGGAAAAAACAAAGATTTATTCCTAGCTTTTCTGGACCTAAAAGCGGCCTTCGATCTGGTACCAAGGCAACATATTTGGGAGAAACTAAAAGCAAAGCCAGAAAGATTAATTAACACCATTTAAGGAACTAATAAAGACCTAGTAAGCATTACCAGGTCCCTTTAAATTGGACAAGGACACAGTCTAAGCCCTCTACTATTCATTAACTACCTGGACGAAATTGCTAAAATTTGCAAAAGTCGAACTAAGAGAACAATAGTCAGCATGAGGAGACTAAGTCCCATTTACATGCATTTACGTTGCAAATATTGGGTCTATAACTTTCTATAAATTCGTGCGGTTTATTAAGAGATGGAGTAACTTGTACTATTCCATTGGAACATGCGTTGGAAAGCTACTGTCGTTGTATGTCATTTTAGTATATGTCATTCATTTTTTCAGCACTTTGTGCCTGAAAAAGTGTTTTTGCGGGGAGTTCTTCTTCATTACTTTAATATGAAGAAAACTGCTGCCGAAAGTCATCGTATTTTGGAGGAAGTTTATGGTGAACATGCGCTAGTTGAGCGAACGTGCCAAAAGTGGTTTACACGACTTAAAAGTGGTGATTTTGGCTTGGAAGATGATGAACGTCCTGGGCAGCCAAAAAAGTTTGAAGATGAAAAACTGGAAGCATTACTCTATGAAGATTGTTGCCAAACACAAGAAGAGCTCGCAGAATCTTTGGGTGTCACTCAAGCAGCCATTTTAAAACGTTTAAGAGCAGCTATATATATTCAAAAGCTGGGAAATTGGGTTCCACATGAACTCAAACCGGGAGACGTTGAAAGGCGGTTTTGCATGTCCGAAATGCTGCTGGAACGCCACAAAAGGAAGTCATTTTTGCATCGGATTGTTACTGGTGATGAAAAATGGATCCATTATGACAACCCCAAATGCAAAAAATCATATGTGAAACCCGTCCAACCAGCCAAATCAACGGCAAAGCCGAGTATCCATGGCGCAAAAGGTTATGCTCTGTATTTGGTGGGATCAATCTGTTTGAAGAGAGCAGTAGCCGAAAAACGCCCGGAACATGCGACCAGACACGAGGCAATAATTTTCCATCATGACAACGCTCGGCCCCACGTTGCTATTCCGGTTAAGAACTATTTGGAAAACAGTGATGGGAAGTCTTACCCCAACCGCCTTATAGCCCAGACCTTGCCCCTTCTGACTACCGTTTGTTCCGGTCGATGCAGAACGCCCTCACTGAAATACGGTTCACATCAGAGCAGAATATCAAAAATTGGCTTGATTCATTCTTGGCTGCCAAGCCGGCGCAGTTCTTTTGGGATGGGATCCACAAATTTCCAGAAAGATTTGAAAAAGTCATAGCTTCAGATGGCCAATACTTTGAATAATACTGTTGTACATGTTTTTCTTAAATAAACGTTCAAATTTTGAAAAAAAAAACCGCACGAATTAAAATATATACCCAATACTAGGGACAGATTTCAATAAACGCTTGACAAATGGAATGAAGAACTCAAGACGAAGTAATGATGTTCAATGCAGACAAAACCACAGTAAAGTGGATATCAAAGGATGACCACCCGCATACGGAACTTAATATCGTCAATAATGGAAGGGGAATATCAAAATACTGGGAGTCCTACATCCGATCGGTCGAACAGGTTTCCTAAATTGTAGCATGATATGAAATATGAAGTTATTGGCGTGACTCGTTTTTATTTTTTTCTTTCAGCACCGAGCACTCAGACAAAGAACTAATTCATTGTATTCAATTATAAAGTGACTACAGTACTATCACCTACCATGTCAGCGTCGAGTTCCTGCAGCCTGATGCGAGCATAGGCCGGACATTCAATTCGTTCAATTCATAGTAGTGATTCGCGGTGTCGTCATCACTTTCACTTTCACGCCATCACAAAGTACTGGTGGGAGAATAATTGATGGTCATCACAATTAAGTGCTTATCATGACACCAGTAAGCAGCCTGTAGTCGGTCCTACTGATGTACAGATGTACAGCAGGAAAGCCGCTAAACTGCTGGAGATATCAGAAAACTTTCACAAGCAACGTCAGAGTCATGCCATCTGCAGTTATAGTCATATGAGATCCAACTATCAACCAAAGATGCAGGTAGGCCTAACGTAGGCTCAAGTCCTGAAAAACCATCCTCTGAGCGTTATCTAGGAAGTTCATCGGCAATTTCATTTTCCGTGATCCGATTATGATTGGAACCCAGACAAGACTCAGTGAGTTCAACCTTACAACTTCAAAGAAATTTTCTATTCTCGAACTAGCTTTGAAGTCGTAAGAGGATTCAGCAATACTTTAAGCTGATGCAGCGTTAGCGTGGTAAGCCACGTCGCGTGAAAACACCAAATGCTAGCGAGTGTAATAAAATGTGATCTAATAAAAAGTACGCGCATTCGCAAAGTCTCCCCATTAAGAATAGGCTCCAGGTTCAAAGAGGGGGATAAAGGAACAATAATTTGACTATTTAAATGCAACAACATAAGCAAACTTTTGACCTCACTTATGAGGTGATCCAAAGTAGAAACAAAAAATTTTGTCAACCCCACAGCGTAGCAACAACGTAGATACGTGGTAGAAAAATATACAGATATAAGGGTTAATAACTAATGAAAGCAGAAGAAAGAATGGATCTGAGGAACCGTAACTAATCGCATTTGTTCATGCAACAATGAACATCATTCAACCTTGTTAAGCTATCCATTAAAATACGAGTGCTAGGGTACTGCATAAATAAATGTTCTAAGTCATAGCTTTTGTGCAAGTAAAAATTTTAAAGTGGTCAATGGGATTTCATCGTTAAAGAATTGGATAAACGATTTGCCCAGCATTTTTTTATCCTGACCTAGGTTTTGTGTGATTTGAACGAAAAATTAAAAACGAAAAAAAAAACAAAAAACAAAATAATATTTTATAAGCACGAGCATTTTAATTTTCGCATTTATTTAATCATTGAAAAAATGTGTTAAATAATTAGTAGAAAGGAAGGATGGGTCCCTTTAGAATGGTTGTTATTAAGGCACCAGACCACGGTATATTTTCATAATTTTTTGCGAGCAAACGATTAATGTTTTTTATTTTCTATTGATAATAATATTCAATATATGGTATACATATATAGGGTTTTCTAATAACGACTTGACAACTTTTTTTTTAAATATTGTAAAAGGTAAATCATTTGAGGTATTTCAAAAACTTTGTTATATATTATTATGAATGGAACTCGACTTCGTTCATATGGGCACTGCGGTCACGTTTGCTGCGGTCGATTCCTTGGACCCAATTTTCAACGACTCGGCCACACTTTTCGGCCAAAATGGCCGCTATTTCGCGTTTAATGTTGGCTCTGAGCTCTTTCAACGTCGTCGGCGCGTTGGCATAAACCAATGACTTAACGTAGCCCCATAGAAAATAGTCAAGCGGCGTTAAGTCGCACGAACGAGGCGGCCAATCGACTGGCCCATATCTTGAGATAACACGCTCACCATACTTACTCTTCAATAAATCGATTGTAGCGTGTGCTGCGTGGCTTGAAGCACCATCCTGTTGAAACCACATGTCGTCCAAGTCCATATCTTCCAATTCGGGCCAAAAATAATCGGTGATCATGGCGCGATAAAGCTGACCATTCACAGTAACGTGACGATCGTTGTCGTCGACGAAAAAGTATGTCCCAATAACGCCGCCGGCATGCAAACCGCACCAAACAGTTATTTTTTGTAGATGAAGTGGTGATTCATGAATCACATGTGGGTTTTCACCCGACCAATAACGCGTATTGTGCTTATTGACGAACCGATTGAGCCAAAAATGAGTTTCGTCACTGAAGATGATTTTGCGATGAATATGATTCCGAATATTTTTATAATTTGCAGACGTCGCTCGTTAGTGTACTTGTCGATGATGAAAATGTTGAGTTTACTGAATAAATTAACAGTGACAGTTTGATGATTAGTGAAAGAGTGCGTTCACAGTTGTCAAGTCCCTAATGGAAAGCCCTATAGAAGACACTACAGAAAATCTTTTTTTTTCGAATTTTAAGAATAGTTTGAGGTGTACAGCGCTTCCAAAAGGATACTCCGACGAAGTTGCTGCTTATCGGTTGACTGCAATTAAGCCATACGATTCATCTAAAAAATATATTTATTTTTATTTATTTATTTCTTATTCTCTTAAAATAAAATAATATAGAACAAACGAAACTTCACTAGGTGTATATGTATTCCCTCCTTGGGAATGAAAAAAAAAATTTTTTTGAATGTTTTTTTTTTGTTTTATTCAACAAAAGTCCCCTTATAGTTTGACACTATTATTCCAGCGATTTTCCATCTTCTTGATCCCGTCCGAAAAGTAATTTTCCGGAAGTTCTACAAAATACTCCTCCGTGGCTTCGATGATTTTCTCGCGTGAGCTGAATTTTTTATTGATGAGCCATCTTTTGAGGTTTGGGAAGAGATAATAGTCCGAGGGAGCCAAATCGGTGGATGTATGCCAGTAGCTCCTAGCATGAACGAAAGAGAATAGCAGTGACATTTTGTATTTAAGAAAAAATAGAAATAAATGTCATCAACACTAACAGTGGTAGGGACAGAGGTAGAACTTTGAAGATATCCTCCTCTCATAAAAAAGATTTTTAAGACTTTGAAAATATATATGTAATTGCCTCATTCCATAGAAATGTGTTAATCGATTAACTTTGCACATGTTTCTTACAGCATAATTTTGGTGTGATAAGCACCACCCCAGCAGCCATAGTAAACCAATTGCAATGTATTGATAGAAAAGAAATTCTTGAGACGATACAAGCAACGAATAGATGATAGAAGGCACTGTCTTAAATTGATGATATGATTGGACCAACTCATATTTTTTAGTCAATAATAACTCCTAGGTATTTAAAGTCCACAAAACTCTCAATTTTAAAACAATCGATACTACAGCCAGCTTTGGAATTGTACCATAGTGTGTAAACCTTTGCTAATATCACGAATCATTAATGTGCATGAAATATCACATCCACGTCAGGTGGTACTTGCGTACCTAGGCTAAATTATGTGTAGCAAACCAACGCCTCAATAAGTAGACATCATTGTTTATGTTTGCAATTAAATTCAATGAGGTGCCCGAGGTGTAAGCAATTCCAAGATCATCTGTAAATGCTGTGATTTTACCCTCAAACGGTAACACAAATAAAGAATAAACATAAATTAAAAACAGTATTGGGTCAAAAACAGATCCTTGAGGGACACCTAGATTAGTTACACTGGAATTAATTACACAGTTTCCAATTTTGACTATTTGAGTTCTATCCTTACGATTGGACTCAAACCATTTAAACATGAAACTGCGAAACCCACTTTAAAAATTTTGTCTAAGAGGATACTGTGGTTAACCATGTCGAAAGTTTTTTTAATATCAACAAAAATCCCGGCACAACTCTCTTTCGGATCTAGTCCCTCGAGAATTACGGAGCAGTAATTTAAAAATGCCTCCTCAGTAGAAAAGCCTGTTCTAAACCAATACTGCATTGGATTAAAGAACTTAATTCTGTTAAAGTATGACAAAATACGTATCTTCATTGTTTTCTCAAATACTTTAGAGATAGAAGATAATAATGATATGGGCCTATAATTCATTGTCATTGTCACTCCTATCGACTTTTTTTGAATAGGGGTATCACTATGGCACATTTCAATTTATCAGGGAATATCCCAGAAATGGTACTCAAGTAAAATATAGGGTGATTCATCGTGAAGTTTGATTTTAATGTAAAACAAAACACATAAATTTGAATATAAACTTAAAATATTAATTACCAATTAAAAGAACAGTTTATGGCATTTACTTTTTAGAAATGATATCATGTAAATGTTGGCCATGACTACGTCTGAGGTGGTCCATTTGGAAGGTCTAATTTTGGGCTACTCTTTCAAGCATAGCGACTGGTATCTCGCGGATAACACGAGTAATGTTGGCTTTCGATGCGTCAAACGTAGTTGGCTTATTTCTGAAGACCTTAGACTTTACATATCCCTTTACATATCCCTTAGTCCAAAGGTGTGATATCGCACGATCTAGGCGGCCAATTTACGGTGCAAATAATTTCTCAACAAGTCCATTGTTTCACGCGCAGAGCTCTCCGTGACCTTGTTCTTGAATTTCGTTAACATGGAGCGATAACAGTTACCATTGACGGTAACATTCTGATTTGCCTCATTTTTGAAAAAATATGGACCAATGATTCCACCAGCACATAAGACACACCATACCGTTGTTTTTAATGGATGTAATGGTAGCTCTTGGTACTCTTCGGGTTGCTCATCAGCCCAAATACGGCAATTTTGCTTATTAACGTATCCATGGGCCTCATCACTAAACAAAATTTCACTATAAAACAACGGATTTTCATTGAGTTTTTCCACAGCCCATCCAATGAAAATATGACGCAAATTCAAGTCGCCTGGCTTCAATTCTTACACAAGTTGAATTCTGTACGCTTTTAGGCCAAGATACTCACGTAAAATACTCCAAGTTGTCAAATCAAATAAGCTAAGCTGCTGAGAACCACAGCGAATCTATTCGTCACGATCTTCGCGTACACTCTCAGCTTCAGCTACTATAATCTCTTCATTACGTGCTAGATGTATTGGTAATAGTGATTTCAGTAGGGCGATTATGCGCACCGCAAGTTCCTCAAATCGCACGAAAAACATTTCTCACAGAACTCAGATTTTTGTAATCACAGTTTGGAGACACTGTTGTGGTGTGAGTCTTTCCATGATGACTTGCCAAACGATACTGAACAAAAATAACAAAGCAGCTTCATAGGAGTCACGCGCGGTCAAAGAATGTCTATTGAAAATCAAATCTCAAGATGAATCTCCCTATAGATGAGCTAAAATATCTACAAAATTTAACGCAGTTCTTTTTAGCACTTAATTGGATATTTCACTGCTGCCTCCTTAAGGAGTTTATTATTTTGAGAAGTTCATGGCCCAAAAGAAGCTATATATATATATATTTCTGACGAAATTCCTCAGATAATCGGACTCTGTACAGTAGGTACAAAAAGAGGACAAGTAGCACGGAGAAGATGACTGACCAACTGTGGAAAAATAAGAACTAAATTCATTAGCTACGGCTTTAGGATCTGAAATAGTTGAACTTATGCTTTTTAACGTGATCGATTTACAGGTGATTATTACGGCCGGCGATGTTATTAGTTACTTGCCATTCTTTATTCTGGTTTCCATTTGCCATAATTATCCTGTTCTGAAAGTAGCTATCACGCAACTGTGAATTTCTATGTTAACTTGTTTGCTCAAACGAACGAGACGAGTTTTTAGGTTTGAATTTAGTGGATTTTTAGCACATTTCTTTTGAAGTTTTGCCTCAGCCTTATTTTCTTGAGTAGCGAGTAATTGACCCAAGGTTTAAGTCAAGTATTCGATTTTTCGTGCACAATAGTTATGCTAGAAGAGTTTATATGTTTCTTAGAAATGCATCGCACATTAAAGAAGCATTACATATACTATAAACTTCAGCCCAATCTTCAAAACGCAGTTTATTATTCAAATTAGGGAAATCGATTTTAGGCACATTTTTTTTGATTGAGATTCCTTGAAAAAGGAGGCCAGTAATGCAATGGTCGGTTATGCCAAGAACAAGGTTAACACCTTGAACTTTATTGGAAGCAATAAAATTAAATCGCCCAAACAGTGATCTAGTGGTCTAGTGATACCATTTATAAAAAAAATGCTCTGCAATCATTGCAAAGTAAAAATCTTAAAAAGGTTTGCAAACTAGTACCACCTTGATCAAAAAGTTCATCATTGTTCCGATTTGAATTCTGTTTTTTTTTTTTGTTAAGTTGGTACATCTGTTGTTGACATTCCCTCTCAATCTTAGCGTCATAGCTTGACTTACGTAGCCAAGAGTATATTACATCTATCTCTGTGTGTGTTTGCGATTTTTATTAAATTTTGCATAAAAAACGGATTTAATGGTGCACGAACGTTGGAAATGTTGGAAAAGTGTTTCGGCAACGATTCTCTAAAGAAAACGGTCGTTTACCATTGGTACGAGCGGTTCAAAAGTGGTCGTGAGTCAATCAGAGATGATGAACGCAGTGGCATACCATCGATATCGAAAACCGACGAAAACATTAATGAAGTAAAAGAAATGTTGGTCAATAACAGCAAATTAACCATCAAAGAGAAAGCGGAGGACTTGAACATTGCCTATAGATCCGTCAAGGACATTTTGGTTAATGATTTGGGTTTCCGTCGTGTAGCAGCAAAGTTGGTGCCAAAAGACCTCAATTTCATGCAAAAAAGAGACCGTGTTGACGTCGGAAAAAAGATGATTTGCGAGGCTGAATCCGATCCCACATTCATCAAAAGGATCATAACTGGAGACGAGACGTGTGATTATGAGTACGACACGCAATCCAGACATCAGGGAAGTGAATGGCGTTCACCAAATGAGCCGAGACAAAAAAAAAAAAAAAAAAAAAAAACACGTCGTTTTCAGTCAAAAAAGAAGGCAATGCCCATGGTTTTCATGAGTTAAAACGGTGTAGAGCATCACGAATTTTTTCCAGAAAGCCAGACAGTAAACAAAGAGTATTATTTAAGCGTTATGAGACGTTTGCGTGAAGAAATTCGCCGAAAGAGACCAGAATTGTACGCAGAAAACTTATGGATTTTACATCATGATAACGCACTGTCGCACAGTGCCATCATTATTCGAAATTTTTTGATGGAATTCACCTGATTTGACGCCCTGTGACTTCTTTCTGTTCAATTGATTGAAAAAACCACTCCGGGAACGCGTTTCAGCAGCCGAGAGGAAGTAATGGAAAAATCGCAGGAGGCACCGAAAACCGAATATAAGAAATGTTTCGAGGATTGGATCAAGCGCTGGCATAAGTGTATTGCAGTAGATATAAGGTGCTATGTCTACGTTAAAGTCACCTAGAATGACTAGACTAGCTGCTCGTTGAATGCGCAGAAAATCAAAAAATTCATCAATAAATAGGTTTACAGGTTACTAAATTTTATATCAGTATTTTGTTTTTTTTTTTGTCTGTCAACATCAGTCAGTAAACTCTGAACCATAAAACAGCTCCTCAGCTTCCAGAGACTCATCTTTTTTTCCTGGTTTTGCACTTAGACGATCCTCATTGGTGTTTTTTTGGCTTCGTGCTCAGCGTCGCAAACCCTCTTCAATGTCTAGACAATATTGGTAGAGTGCTTCACCAATTATTAGTGGCAACTTCAACTAACTGTGGGTCTTCCGCCTTACGACGTGTTTGGCGCAAATTTCCATATAACTGAGTTCAAACACTCGTTGTTATTTTAGTGAAGCGCACCTAAATGTTCTTCAAGAAGCTAGTCTTTACTAAGGTCCACGTATAAAGGTTTTCTTGCTTCAATGACTTTGCAGATATGCAGGAGTATGCGCATAATCGTACAAAGTTCCTTTGACTATCGCCTACTGCCACGAACACCACGAGTTTTCTCCTTCCGGGCAATACTCATGTTGAGGACTCTCGTCTGTGGAACATTTGTGATAAAATGTAGCCCAGACAACGTTTTTTTCATATCTTCGAACAAATCACTATTCCGACGAATTGCAAGACCGTAGAATTATTAGTACAGTTAATTCTCCAATGAGCTTTCCAGTCACCTTTCGCTTTTTACCGAGGCCATATTCTTTGTCCGTCCATTCCTTTTTGAACACATCATTAGTTTACTAAGTTTTTAAATTAAAAAAAAATATTTTCTTAGTTTTTAATTAGTATTTTAATTACGTTTAATTCAAAAAACTAATATTGTACTGCACGTCGAAAGACAAAATATAATTGTTAGGTTTAACTTAGAGTGTCCGCATGGGGCCAGTAAGTTAGAATAAGATAATTTTTTTTTTTAAGTAATTTAAGCTAATTTTTAAGCGTTTTTTTGTCTAGCATGTAAGAATTAATGAATTAATAAAATAAAAATGCGTTTAAACTGAAAAAAAAAACTGACATCATACGGAAGAGCTTACAAGATTTTGGTATACATTTTTGAGTCGCCGTCCCCGATATATTTGACGTATTTCGTTGCGTGTAATACATCCGCTCTTTGAAATATTTCAAGCATAGCATCAGTTTCCATTTTGCCTACACAACCGACGTGATTTGCGTTACAGGATTCAACATGGTCTTCTAGCCAATTTTGATATTCCTCTAAATTAATTTTGCCTTTCCACAGAGCACATGCCTTGCACTACGCAGATTTCACACCAGAAACTGTCAATCCATCTACTTTTCCATACTTTTTCGTGGTTGATTTTGTTTCTTCTTCTTCACTTGTTTCATTCACCTTCTTTGAATGACATTTGCTCAAAATTATAGTCACCTTATATTATACAAGGTTACCGCGCATTAACTAACGTCAGTCTAACTTTAAAAGCAGGCGCTAACTTTGCACTTAATTATAAATAGCTTTTAACCTACCACTAACTAGTATCAACGTACCCTAAGTCAAACAAACCCGAAACACCTTTCGAAAGTTTAAATTTGTTTGACAGATGAAAGAAAATAACCAAAACAGAGCAATTTATATAGGGTGATTCATCGTGAGGTTTGATTTACAATTTAAAATAAATTTAAAAATGAACCTAAAATTTACTTTTTGAAAATCATATCATATAAATGTTTTCGACGACTTCGTCTGAGGTGGTCCGTTCGGAAGGTCCAACTTTGGGCTACTCGTTCGAGCAAGGCGACTGGTATCTCACGGATAACAAGAGTAATATTGGCTTTCAAAGCATCAATCGTAGCTGACTTATTCCTCAAGACCTGAGACTTTACATATCCAATAATAGTGCAGAGGTGTGATATCGCAAGATCTAGGCGACCAATTTACCATAACAAAACGTGAAATTAAGTGCTCACCAAAATGATTTTTCAACAAGTTCATTGTTTCACGAGCTGTATGACTTGTAGCGCCGTCTTGTTGAAACCAGAGCTCACCGAGACCATGTGCTTGAATTTCAGGAGGCACATAGTCCGTTACCATGGCGCAATAATGGTTACCATTGAGAGTAAAATTCTGATTTGCCTCATTTTTTAAGAAATATGGACCAATGATTCCACCAGTCCATAAATCACACCATACCTTTGTTTTTAATGGATGTAGTGGTAGCTCTTGGTACTTTTCGGGTTGGTCATCAACCCAAATACGGCAATTTTGTTTATTAATGTATCCATGGGCTTCATCACTAAACAAAATTTCACGATAAAACAACGGATTTTCATTGAGTTTTTCCACAGCCCATCCAATGAAAACATGACGCAAGTTCAAGTCGCATGGCTTCAATTCTTGAATAAGTTGAATTTTGTAAGTTTTTAGGCCGAGATACTCACGTAAAATATGCCAAGTTATCGAATACGCCAAGCCAAGCTGCTGAGAACGTCGACGAATCGATTCGTAACGGTCTTCGCGTACACTCTCAGATACAGCTGCTATAGTCTCATCACTATGTGCTGGATGTGGTCTAACCGGTCAAGTATCATCGACCAATGTAAGCTAGGACTAAAATTTTTGAATGGTATTGGCAATAGTAGTTCCTCGAATCGCACGAAAAATATTTCTCACAGAACGTTAATTTTCGTAATACAGTCTTTCCATGATGACTTGCCAAACAATGCTGAACAAAAACGATAAAGCAGTTTGAGAGGAGTCACACATGACCTTTTAAAAATAGCCGATAGGTACTAAAAGATAAAATGGACTTTTGGTCCCTTTAAATTCAGCGTAAGGTTATAACGATAAAGTTGGCTTTATGTTCACTATAATTATAAAAACACTAATATGGACGTTGTTACCTAATAAAATAACCTTAAAGTCTACTTTTTCTAACTATAAGTTTGCGCTATTGTCTTTATAGATTCTGTAGCATCACGAATCAGTTGCACAATAGTAACGTAAAAAGATTTATAAATAGAGCGCGACAACTCCATGAAAGCACAATGTTTTTCTGCTCCAGCGAATGACACTCCCATCAATCGCATCGCAAAAATAAATCGACAATTAACTTCATATGCATTTTGGATTCGCAAAATTCTACATTAACTCAATTCAATTCAATTCTTTATTGATCTCATAAATAGTTAACATTTTGATATAAACATCTGCAAAGCCTTAAGGGTTTATCTGCAGAAGATTAGTGACATAATGTTCATAATATTTTTGTTTTACGTGAATTGAGTTCAATATAAAGGGTGATTCATCATAAGGTTTGGTTTATAATGTAAAAGAAAGTACGTAAATTTGAAAGTGAAGTTAAAATTTGTGCTACTAGTTAAACGAAAAATTCATGGCATTTACTCTTCAAAAATGATATTATGTAAATATTGGCCGTGACTACATCTGAGGTGGTCCATTCGGAACGTCCAATTTTAGTATCACACGGATAACACGAGTAATGTTGACTTCCAAAGCGGCAATCGTAGCTGGCTTATTCCTGAAGACCTGAGACTTTACATCTCCCCAGAGAAAATAACCCAAAGGTGTGATATCGCACGATCTAGGCGGCCAATTTACGGTAGCAAAACGTGAAATTGAGTGCTCACCAAAACAATTTCTCAACAAGTTCATTGTTTCACGAGCTGTATGACTTGTAGCGCCGTCTTGTTGAAACCAGAGCTCACCGAGACCATGTGCTTGAATTTCAGGAAGCACATAGTCCGTTAACATGGCACGATAATTATTACCATTGACGGTAACATTCTGATTTCAAACATTTATGAAGAAATATGGACCAATGATTCCACCAGCTCTTAAACCACACCATACCGTTGTTTCTAATGGATGTAATAGTAGCCCTTAGTACTCTTCGAGTTGCTCATCAGCCCAAATACGGCAATTTTGTTTATTAACGTATGCATTGAGCCAGATATGGGCTTCATCAATGAACAAAATTTCACGATAAAACACCGGATTTTCATTGAGTTTTTCCAGAGCCCATTCTCACATACAGGTGAACAATTTGAAGACGCTGTTGTGGTGTGAATCTTTCCACGATAACTTGCCAAACGATACTGAACAAGAATGACAAAACAGCTTCATAGGAGTCAAGCCTATTGAAAATCAAATCTCACGATGAATCACCCCTTACATATCCTGACCTAAATTCCATGTTCACATTTTGTATATAAAAGATTCAAAAACATAAGAAAAAAAAATTTGAATATATAGATACATATAGTATGTTGATATGTCATTCAAAGTTAAAAAAGTACTGTTTCGCTTCTTTGAATAAAAAAAAAGTTTTCGGCACTATTACTTCATTTCGCCTTCGTTCGTACTCATTCCATCGCGGGATGTTACATCGTCCTTTTTGTCCTCTTCGTGTGTTAAGGTTATGTTGAGCTGGTGTTATGTGAGTATTATCACTCCGAAATCTCGAAATAATTTTTATCCTATGCAGCTATTCGAAGTTAAGCATTTCCGTCTTATTGCTGATCTGCTGTCGGTCGTGACGCTGTCCTGTTTTTGCACAAATTATTAGTTTGTGTATTCGTGTTTGTATATGCTGGAGTGATTGAATCTGAGGCGCATTTCCTCACGCTACTATACCACGTCATAAATGAGATTCTACTAGTGTAGCTCTGGCTTAGAACCTCCACCGTGCAAAAGTTCCTGAGATGGAACAGTGCGTAAGTTTACTGCCGAAATGTTATCTTAAGCGCTCTTTCTGGTAGCTGTAGTCCACGATAACGCCTAAATATTTATAAGTTGACACATTTTGAATAAAAATTTCGCATCAGTCATCCCTTTGTAGTTGCATATGGTTCCCTGCACTATGAGGGAACTTGGTATCATGTATTTTTATTATTATTGTTGCTTTTTAAATATGTACCGGGTATATGTGAATTATTTTTGGTTTTATTGCATTGACGGCGAGACCACGATCATGACAATAACCTGTATCTGTATTGAATTCCTCTTGCATTATTTTTACTATCATTTCCGCACATTTATGATTGACAAATATCACCGTATCATTTGCATACGCATATTCCTTACCCTGCCGGAGAGCAGAAAGTAGATCATTCACATATACTATGGAAATCAATGGCCCGAGTTTTGATTCCTGCGGCACTCCATACAGTGTACTTTCCGGATCGCTATAATGTTATTTAAATTTAACTTTAAAGTTACGGTTTTTTAGGTAACTTTCAAACCACCTCAGGATGATTCCTCTCACGCCGATTTTTTCTAGCTGCCGTAATATATTCCTATGACTCAGGGTATCGAACGCCTTTTTAAAGTCGATGAATAAGACTTGCAAAGTTTTTGGATAAGACGTCATCAAGGTTGATATCCAGTTAACAAGCTTCCATGTTTCTTTTGGATTTGCTTTTGCAATTCGAAATTTCTCCCTGTAATATCCAGATCTTGTCGCATTGATCTTTTTTTTTTTAAGACATTTCGAAAGGTTTTGTAATCCTTTTCATATTTTTGGTTCCGTCAATTATATCTGTATCTTCTAATTCTAATTCCCGGGTCATCCCTCCACACTCTTTGTTTTTTCTTATTTTTCCCCTTGTTATTGTTGCCGCTTCTATCATATCCATGTACCTTTTTCTAAATTGCTCGTAGAATTCGTTTATGAATTCATATTAGTCTAATGCATTCCAGTTCATATTTGTCATTCCTTGCCTCCCTCCCACACTTTACATTTTGCCGTAAAAACAGCAATGAAATTTATTTGTCTGTACCCGAGACTTGTATTCACCGTAACAGAATCTATTTGGCTACTGCTCAACTTTATTACAGAGCTGTTGCTAGCTCTCGGCTCTTCTTTCTGCACCTCATATCTCATAGCAAACCAATTTAACAGCCAAACTTCTGCCGCTTGGCGCCGTCATAGTGCGCTTGGAACGATTTCACATAAAATGCTGTATTACCGTAAATTTTACGAATATCTTTACTAAATTTGGTTAGAGCATTCTTAACAAAAATATCTGTCAAAAAATGAAAAAAAAAATTACCTTGGTCAGGTGCCTTAAAGCTATTATTTTGAAAATTGTCTCCATCTCAGCCCGATTAAAACCAATGTTGTGATTGTTAAATAATTCTAGATTCCTTTATTTACTGGATTAAATTAAATTAACTTGTTGAATTCATTACAAATAATTTCAAAGGTTACAGCATTATATGGAAATTTTAATCAGATGCAGTCAATCTTAAAAGCATTCGCCCTCATGTAGGACACACCATTTGGGAGTGACTGCATCTGGCCTAATACCGCGAGCAATCAATCGATCTCTATAACGATAGAATCTTTGTTCTACCTGCATTACCGATATCTTTGGATCTGACCATAGTCTTTCTGCAGCAGCCCCAGCTCGAGGCCACACACGGCCATCTAGGGAATTTTCATCAACATATTCACTCCACATGCACACTTCACCGCCAAGTACTTTCGGATCTCGAATCAACTGATTCCCGTACACTTTCTTCCAGTTGTAATACATTGTCTGGCCCCAAAATCCATGATCCAAATACCAAGCGTCTTTGGTCGATAAGATGATGCGATAGCCAAGGGAAAGTAAATCAGTATTTAGCGAGGATAATGAATCAACCCATGTTTGGATAATGAATCGTTCTTTTAGTAAATATTTAGAGATCGTATGCGCATCAGTAAGTCGACTAGACCAAAGTATGACTGATTTCGGAACTTTCAAATTTGGATGAAGTCTTAAATTCACCTCATCCCAAGAGTCGAGATTTCGTGAGTGAAACTCACCCCACAGTTTCAAAAAGCTGGTGAGACTTCTGTCATAGCCAGCTTTTATCATTTTGTCCACGACTTCTTTGGTATTATTATAGCATGGAATGAAGACTTCATCTCCACCCATATGAATAGTTTCTTCGGGTGCACTAAATTCTGCAATGTCTTCGAACAGTTCCTTGATCAAGCCATAAACATTCTCGTTAACTGGATTCAATTGACCACATGGCGGCTGGACACAATATGAACGCCATGGCTTTTGGTTGGTACAAACTGTGAGATTACCTAATCCTGCCATTGGTCCCCATTGCCATCCATTTCCGGCATGTGAAGGTCCATCGAATTCAACAAGGACTCGAATACCGCGGATTCGTGCATACTTGATGATGTTCTGAGTATCAATACGGGTGTAAACTTGTTCTGGTGAATAGGCTCCAAATCTGGAAAGGAAAAAGTGAGAGTAAACGATGACCTTTGGATTTTTTGAAGAACCTACCTTTGGAGCTCAGGAATTCGGGTGATTTCCAAGGGAAAACTGTGGGTGTCGGTGACATGCCAATGGAAAACATTAAGTTTAGATGCAGCCATTGCATCTAGAGTTGTTTTGATGAACCGCACTGGAATGTAGTTTCTGGAACAGTCTAGGAGTATACCACGATGAGGAAATATTGGACGGTCACGAATTCGAGCAGCCGAAACCATTATTAAGCCATTTCTAAAAAAATTAATAACATTAAGAGATTAAAAAAATAATAAGGCAATTCTGAAAGTCAAAATATCGATTTAACGAGTAGCAAAGCCATTCAACTTTTTATAGAATCATTTATACAGTCCACTCATGTTGCCGACCTTGTTACGGGCTGACAATTTCATCGTTATGGTACTAGCCCCGAAAATTGCTTTCGAAAAGCGAGAAGCCAAACACCAGCTTTAGTTTCATAGCCTTTGACGCACGTTAGAGACTGAAACACCAACATGTTTCAGAGAGGCAAGGTATCTCGAGCAGACCAACGAAGGTGGAAACACATCGGTATACCAATTCTATTCTGACCGTAATATAACTTCGATAAGGCCAGCAGCGCAGTAATCAAATTCGTAGTACATAATACCTCCTAGTACCAGACAGCAAGTGCAAGTGCGTGCACGACCAGTACGAGCGCTGTTTGATAAGTATCCGGATTGGATACTGGAGTGTACCATCTTTTGGTATAACCTCTTCTAGCCTTCCTGTCAAAATTCGGTGATAATCCGACCTTTAGTTTACTTTTGACATCCATTTCAAAACATCGTGTTAGTGTTTTTTGTGACCATGCAAAAAGAGCAGTATCGCTCCGTGACCCGATTCTGTTTTTGAGTCGCAAAACTTGCGAGGAAATCAAGCCCATTCTCGATGGTGTGTATGGGACACATTCAACTTCCCGTACAGTCGTTTGCCATTGGTTCGCGCCCAGGTGGCCCAAAAACTGTTACCACAGAGGAAACCACAGCCAAAATTCATGATCTCGTATTAGCGGACCGCCGAGTGAAAATTCGCGAATTGGCTGAGTTAGCAGGCATCTCAACTAAACGCATTAGGCATATCCTGCACGAGATTTTGAGCATGAAAAAGCCGTCCGCGTTTGCTCACACCATTGAACAAGCGCAATCGTGAGACCACTTTAAAGCCGTGATTGGCCCTGTTTAATCGAAATCCTAAGGAGTTTCTGCATCGTTTTGTGGCCGTCGATGAGACATGGATTTATTGACACACACCAGAGAACAATCGAAACAATGGGTTTCACTGGGTGAAAATGCTCCAAAGAAGGATAAGAACGTGCCATCGGCCGGAAAAGTGATATCCACCGTTTTTTTTGGGACGCGCGAGATGTGTTCCACGTTGACTACTTGGAGAAGGGAAAAACAATCACAGAAGCATACTACGTAGATTTATTGGGCCGATGCAACGCCAATTTAAAGAAAAAACCACCACATTTGGCGAAGAAAAAAGTGCTCTTTCACCACGATAACGCACCGGCTTACACCTCCGCAGTTGCCACAGCCAAATTGGTCGAATTTCACTACGAATTGCTCCCCCATCCTCCATATTCTCCGGATTTGGCTCCCTGCGACTTCTTTTTGTTCCCAAACCATAAAAGATCGCTCTCCGGAAAAAAGTACGGGTCGAAGGAGGAAGTCATCGTCGCCGTGAAGAAGTATTTTCTAGGCCAACAAAAGTCGTACGGAGGGGTTAAAAAAGTTGCAGCATCACTGCGAAAAGCGTATCGAGTTGAAAGGGTATTATATTGAAAAAGAAAAATTGCGTTGTCATCTCTTGTCCGGGTATTCATCAAACAGCCCTCGTATACTTGAAAGATCTTCATTTATTCTACAGATAAGGTCTTCAGCTACCCCTATTGGATGGGATTAGTAGATTTGAGCATCATACATACACTGGTACTGGTGCAAACTTTGAGAATCTGATGAAAATGCAATTCGTTAAGTCTTAGAATTGGAAGCTGTATCACCAAATATTGCACTCTCTGGCTACGATCACACAAATAACTGGATATTAGACATACTGACATACCGAAATACAATCTGAATATCAAGATGACTTGAAATTTGCTTTGTAAAAATCAATGAGATCTTCACAGAAATTTCTGAAAAACTGAAACCATCTATAGTGTTCTTTTGCACACTCAACTTATACCCAACCCAACAGTTTTATTTTCCAACCCTTTACGTCAAGGGAAGTCCTTAGGTTCATATTATCACTAAAAAATAAAAATTCGTGTTTGAGTGATAGTATTTCAAATATGTTATTGAATAAAATATGTTTTTACGTTATGGATGTTCTATGTTATCTATTTAATCTTACTGTTCAATATGACTCCTTTAGTGAACACATTAAGACCGCTGAAGTTATTCCTATTTTTAAAAAAGCTAATAAAAGGAATATGTCGAAATACAGACTACTACCCTCGTTCCTAAAAATATTTGAAAAACTTTTAAAATCGCACATGATATCTTTTTTAGACCGAATAAACTTTTTTAGCAAGAATCAGTTTGGATTTAGAAAATCCAAAAATATAAAGGCATCAACCTTTCAAACTCTCTTTATTGACATGACCAAAGCTTTCGATCTGATTCCCCATGGCCTTCTACTAAAAAAATTATTGTATATAGTGCTGGTTTTATAGAATTAATACACAATTGGTTTACTTCTTACCTTAAAGGGAGAAAACAAACGGTCAACGTAAATGGAAGCTTCAGTGATTCCCGTTTATTAAAAAATGGCGTACCACAGGGATCAGTTCTTGGCCCTTTGCTTTTTCTAATTAACATAAACTCTCTCTTTGGCATTTGCAGACGACATTGCGTTCATATATCAGCTGCAAAAATATCAGAAGATTTAGAAACATTAAGAATTAGGTTAATGCTTCACAAATTGATTATAATTGTAACAAATTCTGTTAACCATTGCATATTTGTGGTAAATGTAATTTTATGGATGATTCATGTTGTTCCAGTAATTGTTTGAATATCGAAACAATATCTCTTTTTTAATACCTTGGAGTGATAATTGACCAAAACTTAAGCTGGTAAGAACATACCATATACATACCATTAAATCACACTTGCATTTGGTTACGTGAAAAATGTATCTTATCAAGCCATATTGTTCTATAAATGTTTTGAAGAAAGTTTATCATAGCTTAGCAGTATTACTGCAGTATGCAGTAATTCGACTCAGAGTGGTTCCTATAATAGCTCTTCTAAGTCCAGAAACATCTATTAGAATTATCTGTAATAAGAATCGTACTAGCCAAACTGGCCTTTATTTTAAGAACTTCGCATTCTACATTTGAAACACCTTTATGTTTTCAAAGTATTTAAAGAATTTTTTATGAAAAGTGGTAACATTCCTAGTAGATCAAATTAATATTATAGTATCCGTGTAAATACAATGTATCTTACAAATGTCCCAGCGGTGTGCAAAACTCATTTTTCTAACTTCTATACTGTTACAGCTCCATTAATGTTTAATAATTTGCCTCTTACTATTAAAATACCTTTACATCTAAATTAGTTCTTAAAATAAGTGAAAGATTGGTTATTTACGCTTTACTACATATAATGTTTTGGAATCGCTACTCAAAATAGATCGGCTATAGTAATTACGCACAAGTCATACCTTGATATAGTTTATATTTTTTTTTATTTAATTTTTTATATAATTTTTTATTTTTATTTTATTATCGATTTGTATCCTTTTTAATGATAGTCTTTTTGAAATTTTTGATGAATTTTTATACTTATTCTTTGATATTGGATGGTTACTCCACATCAAACCTTTGTTTCATTGTATATTAGTAATGAATTTGTTGTATCAATCCACGCTAACTATCAAGTTAATGAGTAAATGTCGTAACGAAGGGGAATTACGTCCCCAATGTCCTTGAGAACTTTGAATTCTACATCGTAGACAATCATTTCATCAAACCAGATGTCATCATTGGATTGACTCTGCTCAAAAAAGCCGTGGTGATGATTTTCAGGATGGCCGAAAAGACTTCACAAGAAACTATACCAAATGTAATTGCCATTTTCCACATCGGCAACGTTGGAAAACAGTTGCTCTCTGACTTCAATATCTAATAGCGCTTTCAAAGATAATAGATATTTACTTGATTTATCTTTCTTGCCGAGTAAAGTGTGTAAGATTTAGCTGTGAATTATTCTCCCATAAAACTTACCTGTGCAAATGAAAATTCTGCCAATTGATGACGAGCCAGTCTACAGACTTCTATCCATCGGGAGATGAATCTATTGATCAGCAAGTTGTGCAATGGATCTGAGACGGTATTGTACGAAAAACAGTCAGTCAGACTATGCCAGTGAAGCCGCACTCTTCAAAAAGAAAGACTGAATTAATCGCCAGTGCATTTATTACTAAGCGCTCAAAAAGAAAATTTACAAGGACAGGTACCAGCTTCCAGTAATCGAAAACCAAATCGACGGCCTAGACGATGTACTTTACATCACGACCGTAGGCCTGGAAAATGGGTTTTTCTTCCTCAAAGCGCCTATTGGCCAACTCCCCAAGTACTCTTCAAAAGTATATCAACTATATTTTCAAAGAGCTGATTCGGAAAGAAACTGTCATTATTTACGTCGACGATCTTGTAATGCCTTCAAGGACGATATCAAATGGATAAAATGCCAGTTGCTTCAACAGGAAGCATCGCACTTATAAGAGCAAAGTTGCGACATCCAACGCGAAGACAAATGCAAAGTTTTCTCATCTTAGCTGGCTAATTCCAAGCCAATCCACTGACGGAGTTGGTCAAAAAAGGTGATCGACTTTCTGGCTTTTTCAACGAAGCCGTGCTTAAAATTGTCAAATACGGCGTCACCAACGATCTGCATGAAGATGCCAGCAGGCGAGGTTATGGTGCAGAAAAAATACAACCGATGCTGAAAAAAACTACTCCAGCTACGAACTAGAAATTCTAACAGTAATCGAGGTTGGGAAGAAGTTCCGAATTCGTTTGATCAGTCAACGGTTTAAGATTGTTTCGGACTGCAAAGTTTTTGAATGCACGAAGAAGAAAACAGATTTAACGAAGCGGGTTTCCACATGGGCACTTCTTTTGGAAGAATATGACTACCGGGTAAAGCATCAAGCAGGTATAAGGCATGTTGATGCACTAAGTCGTAATCCTGAGGTGATGTTTTTGCAGAACGATACTTTTGTAGTTTCTTAAGAATACTTTCTGAAGCGAATCAGAATGACGGTGGCTGAAAAGCAGTTTTGGATGCTCTTCAAGAGCATTTGCGAATTTCCATAATCGGAGCAGCTCATGAGAGGGGTCATTTTCATGCTCAGAAGATGAAAGAGATTTTAGGAAAGGAGCTGTTTATTCGAAATTTCTATCAGGGAGTTAAAAGGTGCATCTGAGTTGTGTAAGATGTATATTAACCGAACGTAAAACTGAAAAAGCAGATAGTCTACTGAAACCGATCCGGAAAAATGATATACCGCTTTCCACCTTCCACGCTGACCATCTCAGGCCGATGCAGGACACAAAGAAGGGTTATCGGTACATATTGGCGATAATCGACAGTTTTAAGAAGCTTTGTTGGCTTTTCCCCACGAAGGCCCTTGGTATCGTTGGGTATCCACATAACGTTATCACTGATAGATAAGGCGCTTTTACTTCCAACAACTTTTAAAGTTTTTGTAAAGACCGCGACATCAGGCTGCACTTTGTAACTGTTGGTGTACCGCAAGAAAGCGGTCAAATAAAGCGCCTCCACTCAACCGTTATTTTCTGTTTGACAAAGGTTTCGATGGATAGTCCCGAGAAAGCCGATCCATCAAATTCTGGGCTTGAACTACCATTTCTCCATTCAAACGGCACTTTTTCAGCTTATGATCGGAACCGAGTTCAAAACCGGTAAAGACGTACATTTAATTCAAACTATTGAGACAGAATTTCAAAACCAGTTTGATGAGTCGAGACTAGATCAACAAAAAGCGGCAACAAGCGACTAAATATTCGATCTGCCAATCGAATGGGTACAGTTTGAAACCGGATTAAAGATTCGCCTTAAATTTTTTGGACCATATCGCGTCACGTCTCTCAAAGCGTTCGAGCATCATAAGGTAGGCGAACACGATGGACCAAAGCTGACAAAGTAAAGCCATGGGCAGATTATTTGATTCCAACGATGATGTCTATGAGATCGACGGCAACTGTGATTCAACCGAAGAATACTCTTCTGGGGCAGATGAATGGTGTGGATAACCGAGTGGGTTGGTGTGATAGTTTCACGCTAGATGATAGCTCATATCTCGATCGACCGTAGAGTAACTTTCCAAATCGTTCATGTCAGTGAGCTAAAATTTTGACACATGACAGATAATTTTATTATTTACAAGCCTTTTAAACGATTTGCGTCTCAGTTGTGTTGAACAATTTTTATCAGCGATGGAATTCAAACGTGATAGTGTGATTGCTCTATATTTGGCTGGAAAACCATACGTAGCTATCATTAGAGACCTTCAGCACCTCATCGTGAATAAATCATTTGTGTCTCGAACCATAGCTCGTTACCGTGATGCTGGCAGTGTTGCAAAATGCCATAGAGGTGGTCATAAAAAACAGCAACATCGGCAGAAATGGTTCGGAAAGTAAAGGCTCGAATTGAGCGAAATCAGCGTCAAAGTGGAATAAAAATAGCTCATGAGCTCAACATATCGTTGAAACGGATGCAACACATACTGAAAAATGAGCTTGGGCTCAAGCCATTGAAGTTCCGAAAAGTATATGATCTTACACCGCAACAGAAAAAAGTTAGAATCGAAAGAGCGAGTTGCTGAATTTGGTTTTTTCCGATGAGTCACCATTTGTTATCAAGCAATACGTCAATAAACAAAATGACCAAGTTTACTTGCCAGAGAGGTCCTTCGAAAATTTATACCTTCGAACGGCCCACAGAAAGCAGGTAGCACCGATGGTGATGGTTTGGGCCGCCATACACGCGATCGTATACCGTGGAACTGTCTTAGATTCAACAAGACTCGGCACCGTCTCACAAAGCGCGCGTCAACCAAGATTGGTTATAAAACAATGTTCCACACTTCATTTCTTCGACACAATGGATTGCAAATTCTCCGGATGCAAATCCCTCGGATTTCTCTGTCTGGGGTATTTTGAAGGCGAAGGTTGGCACTAAAAAATACAAAGTTTGGACCACCTCAAACGAGCACTTCGCCGGACTAAATGAGCCAAAATACCGCAGAGCTACTTGCGTGCAGCGTGTGATGTGCTTTCTTCGGCCGTCTGAAGGCCATTATTCGCGCCAAAGGTGGACATATTGAAAGCTTCTGCCACAATTTGAAAATTGATGTATTTTCCAACATTTTTTGCTTTAGCACAAAAAAATTTATCAAAAAATAAAAAAATTATAGCATTTTAAAAAGTTGCAGTATATATAGTCAAGATGTATATGCTACTGCGCGGCTTATTAAGACTACCTAAATTTGCGATTCTTTGTACCATTCTACCGACCGCCCTATTTTGGAACATCTTTATAGTGAAGCACAAAGTTTTCCTTAGTTTTTGTGTTGCGAACTGAATTTCGCATCTTGATTCACTTTAAATTTTAGAAAAGGCTTACGAGTGGTTCGGTTGAACGTTTCGTTCAAGGAACGCCTAAAGATGGCCTAAGGCATGCTTCAATCGATGAAAACGTTGGACAAATAAAGGAAATTGTGCTTGATAATCGATAATTTTGACACCACTCACGAGTCTGTTCGTTCGATTTTGGGGGACATTTTGGGCATGAGACGTGTCTTCGTACGTGATGTTCCAAAAGTGCTAATTTTTTTTTTCAAAAACAATTCAACAATCAACAATCAACAATCCAACATTAATCTAATGATCGCTTTCAAATCTCCCCTTGGCTTATTTATATTCTCGAAAGTAAAAATTTTCGCTTCGGGTTTCTCGTTTCGACTCGATAATTTGAAAATTGCGCATGAATAAGTAAATGATATGCAATCGCTCTCTTGGTGCAAGTCTATTTATGAGAATTTGTCAAACAACAATGAACATAAATGTTATAGAATTGTTAAAAATTAAGGCACGGTTTGATGTAGTTATCCCTATTGGAAAAATCTATCATAATAAAAAAGAAAATTTTTTTGAAATTGTATACTTAAACGGACTTACTCAGTGGCACCGGTTATCAAGTTGCTGAGAGTCTCTAGCCCATGTCTGGCTCCAAAAATTGTGTTGGCCTTGATGTCAATAAAAGTTGCCATCTCTACAAAGTAAGATAGAAAGAAAAATCTCAAAAATAATTGACTCTCAAGTAAGTGATTTTATCTATTAAACCTGATGTTCTCACGTTCAGGGTGTAAGACTCATCTGTCTCCCAATCCAGTTCTAAGCTTGTCGTATTCACCGTGGTTTTTACTAATATTTCCTTACTGGCTGTTAACGTACAATTGCGTATACATTCCTTCAGAGCATTGCTAATAAAAATGCGATTAGTTTCACGAATGAACTGTGCTGCAGGTGCATTCGGTGCCACAACATGGAATCTAAAATGAGATTCAAGCCTCTTAAACATTATTTTTTTGGTAGATAAGCCACCAGCTGACACACCTCACTTTCCATGGATCGAAATAAACTCGATTGTGGCCAACATGACATTCTTGAGTAGGTAATGGCCAGATTGCACCATATTTGCCACATGACAATCTGCAGTCGTTTTGGCTCTCAAAAGATGGAAACTCTAATGTGTTTTCCAGGTCCAATATGCAATAGTTGGAGCTATTACATTTCCATGGTTTTCTGTATTCATTTTCTTATTAATTTCATTACAGTTACCATCATATATTGGAGTGTTTAACTTACTTTTCATTTGCATGACATCGGCTTAAAAGAAGCAGTGATGAAACCAAAAAAACCAAAGATCGGATTGAAATCATTTTTCTGCTATTTGAGGAGGAATCCTGGTTCACTCCCTCTATGTAAAGTAAATTCTAAATGGTGTAAGTGGTGAAAATCAAAAAAAAAAAATTATTTAAATTTGAATTGCAGATACTATATATCCATGATATAAGAGATAACAATGAGAAAAATATCAGAATGAACTTTAGCCCACATTTGGCTGCACAAAAAACAGCGCCTTGTTGGTATTTGACGGGTCTGATCGAATTTCTTAGAGGTCAGCCACAAAGATCTTCTAAGTTTGGGGCGGTAAAGTTCCCCTCATAAATCATCGGTGGTATCAACACATATCTTCGACGGACTCATTTGATCGGAGATTTTTGATAATTCACGTATGTACTTCCTAAAAATTGCACGACACTAGCCTCATTGAAAGGACAACTTATGACTCGGATAGTTATCGTGCTGAAGCCAAGATACATATGTACTGAAGCCTATGAAAATACTAAATAAGAAGAAGCGCTCTATTCGATTAGTTGTACATAGACCGGAGAACGAGTGTAAATGCAGTGAATAGAAACTACCACTCAAATTTAATCGTCTACTAACTTAATACATGGTTGTGCCTCCATAGTTTTACTACATAAAATATATAAGCATGTCGAAAAGGTTGAAGGTAGGTAGGTAAAGCAAACGCTAAAACTGCGCCAACAAATCATACAGACATCATTTATTTTGATATCGATATAGCTAAATGAAAATGATTTTGAAAAAGACCTATTTGGACGAAGGAAGCAAGTATAGGGTTTTCTAATAACGACTTGACAATTTTTTTTTTTTAAATAAAAGGCAAACCATTTGAGATATTTCAAAAACTTTATTATTGGCTTGAAGTACAATCAAAACATTTATGAATGGAATTCGGCTTCGTTCATATGGCCACCGCGGGCACGTTTGCAGCAGTCGATTCGTTGGACCCAATTTTCAACGACTCGGCCACACATTTCGGCCGAAACGGCCGCTATTTCGCGTTCGATGTTGCCTTTGAGCTTTTTCAACGTCGTTGGCGTGTTGGCATAAACCAATGACTTAACGTAGCCACACAGAAAATAGTCACGCGGCGTTAAATCGCACGAACGAGGCGGCCAATCGACTGGCCCATGTCTTGAGATAACACGCTCACCATACTTACTCTTCAATAAATTGATTGTAGCGTGTGCTATGTGGCTTGTGGCACCATCCTGTTGAAACCACATGTCGTCCAAGTCCATATCTTCCAGATCGAGCCAAAAATCATCGGTGATCATGGCGCGATAACGCTGACCATTTACGGTGACGTGACGATCGTTATCGTCGACGAAAAAATATGAGCCAATAACGCCGCCGGCATACAAACTGCACCAAATAGTTATTTTTTTGTGGATAAAGTGGTGATTCATGAAGCACGTGTGGGTTTTCACCCGACCAATAGCGCATATTTTGCTTATTGACGGGCCCATTGAGCCAAAAATGAGCTTCGTCACTGAAGATGATTTTGCGATGAAATTCATCATCTTGGCGCATTTTCTCCAGAAACCAGTCGCTTCAAATGGTCCATCGGCTTCAATTCTTTTGTCAGCTTGAACTTGTATGGGTGTAAACCAAGATCTTATGCTAAATACGCCATAATGTGGTCTGAGCGATGCCCAATCCTTGAGAACGCCGTGGAATTGACTGATTTGGATCGTTTGCTACGAACGTCTGAACGACAGCGATATTTTCGTCACTTCGACCAACCCGTTGTCTCACTGACACGCCAACATCTCATAACGAATATGTAGACTCAAATTGTTGCACTAAACTTGTTATTGCCTGTCTACTAGGGCGAGAATTACGACCGAAAATTGGAGTTAATGCTCTCAAAGTTGCAGTCACCGACTCCGAATACCTGTAGAAAATTTTTATAATTTGTAGACGTTGCTCGTTAGTGTACTTTACCATGATGAAAATGTTGAGTTTATTGAATAAATTGACAGTGATGACATTTTGATGATTAGTAAAACAGAGCGTTCACAACTTTAACTTAAAGTTGTCAAGTCCCTATTGGAAAAAAAAATAAAATGCAGAAAGTAAAATAAGTAAAAAGAAAGGAAGCCTCCGCAACGCCGGTATCAATGATATTTGGACTCACCTGCAGGATCAAGGCAAAACTTATAGATAGCTTAATGACTTTGGTTTAACATATCAAAGTGACAACAAGGTCACAAAAGGTGACAAAACATCTGTGATATAGTTATTTTCTATTTTAAAATAAAACTTAACGTTTATTTGTATCTGAAAAGAAGGCGTGTCATCTATTTAAAACTAAAACCTCTCCAACTTCAGATCAACCAGTCCTCGTTCCCACTATGAAGAAGATTTGCGGGTGTGTAAATTATTTATATATGAGGGGGTCAGAGCACAAGGTTCTAACTAACATTAGCATAGTTTTGAAAAATCTTCGTTTAACTAAAATGACTAGTTATCCTTTTTCCTGGTAGATCTACCTGGTAGATACTACCAATCAAGCCTACACTTGTTACCTTTGTGCACCAAAAAAATAATGTCATTCATGTGGTCATTTACGCAATTATCTCAATTTTTTATAAAATTTGCACTTAGACCCCTTGTGCTTTGACCCTCTCCTATATAACTTTGCATTCATTAGTTAAAATCAAGGGAGCAAAAGTTGCAACACAAATCTCTGACACCTGGCACATGTGTGTCAATTAACAGCATAGCTTCGACTTGAGTATCCCTGAATAGCTAGTTCCACAACTCATATAACTTCCATGCAAGGATCACGCTCTCAAGTAATTAAGGTACCCTTGAAAGGTAGGAAGGAAAGAAAGAGATGTACCAATGTACGTTCGTTTTTAATATTCGATATTATGATAGTTAGAAACAGGAAATAAAGACCTCGAAAAGGCATTCCATAAGCAAGATTTAAAGCTTAGAAAAAACTAAGATTTTTCAATGTACGTCCGAAAGTGGCCTTTACCCTCAAGCCTAATGAGCATTCATAACGAGAAGGGTGCTACTATTAAAGGTTTGAATGGGCCGAATGCTACCGGTAATTTAACTAGAGCACTGTTGGTGGAAATACCGATAGAGGAAGGTGAGATAGAGAACATTTCGTCGGTGTTCGAGTTTTTCACTTGACTGGGTTATATAAGCATCACCTATAAGTCTTATTGCACGGTTTTGAATCCTATCCAGCAGTTGCGGAGATATTTTAGGCGTATCTAACCAGATGTGGGCATTGTACTCCAATTTTGGGAGGACGAATGCCTTATATATTGAAGTTAGATCAAAAGGGGGGAAAGTAGTTTTTAAGGAAACCTAGACCACAAATGTGTGGTCATTCCAACGTAAGTTGTCATTGACACACATACCGAGAATGGAAAATTTTTCGGAATGGACTTCATTAAATTCTACTCTGTTGATTGTTCCGCAGTTGGTGATGCTGTTTATATCGGAATTTAATGAGGTTAGCATATGCTGCCGTTCCCGTTCTACAGCCGAAGAGCAGGGACGTGAATGCGGGAACGAATACGAATAACAGAGAGTACAGTCATCAGCAACGGAATATAGTAGATTAAAACTAGCAGACAAGAGATCATTTATGAATATTAAAAAGAATATCGGAACAAGAACGGAGCCCTGTTGCACACCAGCATTTATTTTGTGGATATCTGACTTAAAGCCCTTCGGGATAACTTGAATTGAACGTGTCGAAAGGTAGTTTTTAATCTGTTAAAGAAAAGATTCGTTGATATCAAATTCACTCATTTATTATGGATTGTAGTGAGCAGATTTTCGTCCGCTAGTAACTAAGATTAATCTTCCATACATCATTAGTATCGTCCCTACCTGTTAGGATCTTGGCACCATCAACGGCAACAATAACATGAGTCAGAGTGTAACCAAACCGGCAAGCAATTTTCGGTTCCCAGGTTCAAATCCCCATGTAGAGGAATATTTTTGTTTTTTTTTCGTTTTATTTGTTCTTGTTTCCACATCGCGCGATCTGACGTCATGATATCGGATCATATATCTTCGGTAAGAATTAGCAGATGTGGAAACTCGGGAGATGTGATCTGATCCGATGAACCAGTGGAACACGGAAAAACTAAAAACGGATCATGGTGGGTGGGACTATTTTGGGAAGTGGTGTAGGAAAGATTAGAACGTTGCGATGGAAAGCAAGAGTCAGTGCAGGAGATTCGGTAAAGCAGTTCGGGTGCGGTGTTAGATACCCTTGAAGGTTAAGCTAGTGTAGGAAAAAAAAAATCAAGGAATTTGAAAAAAATGTATCAACACACATTTCGAGGATAAAAGCAAGTATGAACTAGAATATTTCTGAATACAAATTGGAGAAATGATAAAAAAATAGAGACAAAAAAAGAAAACAAAATTGTCGGAAGTATTATTCATTTTTTTCATGTTTCAAATAATAGTAAGTAGAAATAGAAAAAATTAGCGAGCTTCAAACTGAAGAAAATAAGAAACCAAAACCCGTTTACATAATGTGAAAATTCGCGGTTATCGCTTATGTGCCAGCGTTGATGCGGGGTAGTTTGATGAGAACCCGGATTGAAAGATAGGTAGGGCTTCTGACTGAACCATCATTTAGTATAACTTCTTCAAGCTCGCCTGTCAAAATTTGGTGACAATCAGACGCTTACTTTTGTATTGACACCCATTTCAAAATATCGTGTTAGTGCTTCTTGCGATCATAAAAAAAGAGCAGTATCGCTCCGTGATCCGATTTCTGTTTTTGAGTGGTAAAACCTGCGAAAAAATCAAGCCCATTCTTGATGGTGTGTCTGGGACTCATTAACCTTCCCGTACAACCATTTGCAATTGGTTCGTATAGTTTCGCCATGGCTGCACGTCGTCGGGTTTTGGTGAACCACGCTCAGGTGACCTAAAAACGGTTACCACAGAGGAATCCGTGGACAAAATCCAAGGCGAACCGCCGAGTGAAAATTTGTAGTTGGCTGAGATAGCAGGCATCTCAACTCAACACGTTAGCCATATCCTAGATGAGATTTTGGATGTGAAAAAGATGTCCGCGCGATGTGTGCCGCGTTTGCTCACACCCTATTTATGGCCCTATTTATTCGAAATCCGGAGGAGTTTCTGCGTCGTTTCCTGATCGTCGATGAGACATGGATTTATTGGTACACACCACAGACCAAAGAACAATCGAAACAATGGGTTTTACCCAATGTGCTCCAAAGAAGGCGAAGACCGTGCCTTTGGCCTAAAAGTTGATGGCCACCGTTGCTGGGACGCGGGAAATGTGATCCACGTTGACTATTTGAGAAAGGGAAAAACAATCACGAGAGCATACTACGTAGATTTATTAGGCTGATTCAACGCCAATTTAAAGAAAAAACGACCACATATGGCGAAGAAAAAAGTGCTCTTCCACCACGATAAAGCACCGGCTCAAACCTCCGCAGTCACCACAGCCAAATTGGTCGAATTGCTCTATGAATTGCTCCCCGATCCTCCATATTCTCAGGATTTGGCTCCCTACGACTTCTTTTTGTTCCCAAGCCTTAAAAGAAAGAGAAAATTTTCAGGCCAATAAAAGTCGTATTATACAGAGGTGTTAAAAAAGTTGCTGCACTGCTGCGAAAAGTGTATCGAATTGAAAGGGGATTATATTGAAAAATAAATTGTCGAAACCTAAAAAAGTTACACATCAAATGGCCATGAGAGGAATACAATCCCATGACCATCTTTGGTGAAATACCATACCAAACTGTGAGAGTCATCAATGCAATTTGATTTGAAAATAAGTCGTTTGGATAGACAACTTCGTGATATGTCATCAAATATATGGACGGGCTTGACTTCCCAAACGTATAAGTACGAGTGTTGAGCAGAAGAAATTAGGAACTCTATAATGTCCTATCAGAAACTACTGAATTTTATAATTATAAGAATCACGTACACTGACTGCTGCAAATATCAGAAGCGGGTACTGAATGTGAGTGTATCTGTTATAAATGGAAGATTAAGGCAAAAAGCTTTGGGCTTTCGGAAAGTAAATGAACGCTTTGTAATAGAATAGATGTTACCAAAAAGGGCTTCTAATAACTCTTAGCTACAACAAAATGTGCTGCACTAAATATGACATTAAAATCGTTTAACCATTTGAAGACAACTGTTGCTTATAAGCAACTTTTAATTTTACCACTTCTTATCTCGATTTGGCAGCCCCTGATTTTTAACGGTAAACTGAGCAGGTGAGCAAAAATTTTGTCTTCAAGGAAGTGCAGAATTTTATTTTCTTGAATTAAAAAAAAAAAAAAACGAATAACTATAAAGTAAACGAAATGTTAAAGTAAAAAGATAAGTTGATAACTCGGTCTAGGCGATACAGAATTTTTTGAAACTCATGTTGCTTATAAGCAACATTGGTCCATAGTGTACAAAAATATTTGAATTCCAAAATTGATTTACAGGAAAGAAACGACTGACTGATGTTGAAATTGAAGCTATTGCAAACGTAGATTGGCACCTTTCTTCCGACGAAGATGAAAGTAGTGATGATTAAGGCGAAGAGGACTTTTTGGAAGAGGCGCTTGAAGAAATTTTGGTAAGTGAAGAGGAGATTGAAACGAATTTGTTGGAAAAGTTGATGGAAAATTATTCACATCCAAACAGTGCTGATGATAAAGACGAAGGTGGCAAAATTTGTGTTGAAAAAGTGGAAGCTTCTAAGTTAAAATGGAGAAAACGGGAAATGGACCCTGTTATTGTGGTTTGCAAATCAAGTAAAAACGTCTATAGAATATTTTGAAATGTTTTTCGAAATTTTTGAACTTATAACATTGCAAAGCAATTTATATGCAATGGATAAAAAAGGTATAGAACTAAAATGCATGGCTTTTGAAATCAGGCGTTACATCGGTATACTGCTATACATGGGTATTATAAAAATACGGCAAACGAGAATGATTTGGTAAAAAAATTTTAATTTTAATTTTAATTTTATAACTGACGCCATGACCCGAGCAAGATTTGAAAAAATCAAACAGCATGAATCATGCTGAATCAATATAAAGTCCGTCCATTGCTGGAATTTATAAAAAATAGATTTAACCTCTTTCTTCAAGAAGAAATTCAATGCGTGGATGAACAAACTATAGCATTCAAGGGAAAATCAAGCTTAAAACAATACGATCCAGCAAAGTCCTATAAGTGGGGAATGAAGATGTTTGTCAGAGCTGGCGCATCAGGTATGATTTAGAATTTTGCTTTCTATGTCGGTGACGGAACGTGCCCAATTTATGGGTTGGGAATATCTTCAGATATAGTAATGTATTTAGCGTCTAACATCCGAAAAATCAAAATTTCAAATTTTTCTTCGATAATTGGTTTACGTCGATGAGTCTCATGGTTGCTCTAAAAGAAATGGGCATATCAAACAGAATTTTGAAATGTGATCTCCTCTCAGAAGCTGATTTGAAAAAAAGGCAGGGGCTCATATGATATGAAATGCGAGATTACCAACAACATAACATCGATTTCTTGGTACGTTAATAAAGCTGTGACGCTTTTGTCCACCTATATGTCCAATAAGCCGTTGGGATCATAGATATTCCACGACCAGCTGTAGAGGAAGATTACAACCGTCATATGGGTGAGGTTGACTTATGTGATATGGTTATGGAGCTGTATAAAATTAATCATAAGTCCAAAAATTTCTACACGCGCATTGTCTACTGGTGCATTGGGGCAGCTGTTGTAAACGCTTGGCTTCTATATCGAAAGCAGTTCAAGCCATCAAACAATCTTCGTAAGCCGATGAAACTTATAAACTTCTTCCAAATGAATATAGCAGAATCACTAATAAACACCTTGCCTCCCTCCAACAACATAAAACGTGCAAGGGGTCGCCCTACTGCAGAGAGCCTGCAAACTCTGCAATCCCTGTCTCCGTCTTCATCATCATCCATAAGCAGTGCTTGCAGCTCGTGGAAACGGCAATATGTTCCTAATCCACCAAAACCTTCTTGATACGATGAACAGGGACATCGACCCAGAAAGGTCGCTGACGCCTTTGCAAAACCGGAACTCCACTCTCCAAATGCATGATATACGATGTTCACTGCAATCCAAATAAAAACTGTTTTTATTCTTACCATACATAAATATTTGAAATAAAATTCTGATTTCGCTAATTGTGTGCGCTTTTTTATTACCACCATGTACAACGGTTGCTTATAAGCAGCTATCTACAGGACCTTCCAGGAAGGATATAGAACTATAAAAATTCAAAAATAGCTTATTTAGGGGCAACAAGTAATAACTAAGATGATTGCGAATTTGTCGTATAACAGGTAAAAAAGTGGCCTTTAAAGGGTTAAGCTTAGAATATATAAGAAAAGGGGACGTCTTTGATAGTACGAGTATTATAGAGGGTGATTCATCGTGAGGGTTTGATTTATAATGTAAAATAAAATACATAAATTTGAAAGTGAACTTAAAGTGTTTATCATCGTTTAAAAGAACAATTCATGGCATTTACTTTTCAAAAATGATATCATATAAATATTGGCCACGACTACGTCTGAGGTGGTCCATTCGGAGGGTCAAATTTTGAGCGACTCGTTCGAGCATAGCAACTGGTATCTCGCGTATAACACGAATAATGTTGACTTCCAAAGCGCCAATTGTAGCTAGCTTATTCTTGCACACCTGAGACTTTACATTTCCCCAAAATAAATAGTCCAAAGGTGTGATATCGCACGATCTAGGGAGCCAATTTACCGTAGTAAAACGTGAAATTAAGTGCTCACAAAAATGATTTCTTAACAAGTATATTATTTCACGCGCTGTATGTATGGCAATTTTGTCGTATTTGAGCCAGAAATGGGCTTCATCACTGAACAAAATTTTACGATAAAACAACGGATTTTCATTGAGTTTTCCCAGAGCCCATTCACTGAAAATATGACGTAAATTCAAGTCGTCTCTCTTCGATTCTTACACACGTTGAATTTTTAAGTCTTTTAGGCCGATATCCTCACGTAAAATACGTCAAGTTGTCGATTACTTTGAAGGAAATAATATACCATAGATTAAGATGAATAAACTTGTATTTTTAATTTTTTGATCACTAAGATCACCAATGCTCAATACACGGCCAGTTTCTTCCAAATCAACCTTTTGTCATAATTAAGAAAACTGATGAAAAGTTGCAACTCAAAACCAACAAAGACAGAGCAACCAAATACTTCCATAATATTGGGTCATATAAAAAGTTTCCGCTGTTTTTTGTCACTAGATGGTGTTGGTGTCTATTTATCTCGAAGCACTTATCTGAATGTGTCAAACGAACACGTGTTTGAAAGGTGACATGTCAGGCTACATTTTTTGTGAAGACAGCTGTGTAATTCGTTGCTCGTGTTAAAAGTTATACTGATTTGAATATGAGTGAAATATCTGAAGAAATAGGCTATGTGATGCTTTTTTACTGTAAAAAAAGGGAAAAGCGCTGCAAAAAACATGCCGAAAAATCTGTGCAGCTTACAGTGAGAATGCTGTGAGTAAACGTAAGACCCAGGAGTGGTTTGTTCGATTCCGTTCCGGAAATTTCTATGTAAAAGATGTGAAAAGGGTCTCAATATAAGACTCTCATCATCCCTATTTTCTTCTAGCCCAAAAAACTAAGGCAGATAAAAACAATCTAGGCCGTTTTTAACCCAAGATTTTTTAAGTGCTTTCGTTTACATGCTTTGGAAAAGATACAAGTTGTAAGGCAAAATAAACTTGGTCAAAAACGTGCCAATCACAATCTGCATATCAAAGCGAAAAAACAACCCCGTAGAGGACAACTTTAGCCTATTGTGCTCCCAACGGCCGCACTAAATCGACGCCCAGGTCTACTGGTCGAATTATAGAAAAGATTTTAAAAGTTAATATTTGTATGGCACAATTTATAAGAGGGAGAATATTCCTGATAAAATATAATTTTAAGAGGCAACCAGAGTAAGATATGCAAATTATTGATTGATTGCAGTGGCGCAGCTCTTCGTAGCATGAGCGATGTGTAATATTTTTGGAAAACATATTTCATCACACTATTGAAAGCTACGTACCATATATTATTTTCATGGAGCAAAAACGATTTATTTATAAATACCTCCAGTGCAAATTTTTATCGCAATAAATCAGATTGTGCCCGATAGCCTGTTAACCTCAAATCGATTTGAGTTCGAGTGAGATAATTTGTAACTACAAACCATCGTATTTACCTTTATGTACATGAATACACAAGTGCGATTACATTTATCATTGAGCACATAGTAGGAAAAGATCAATTGATTTGAAATAATGAATGAAGACACGTATGCTTGAAACACTGGTGCTAAATTTATCTTGCATTGAGAACAGATCGCCGACATAACTCTTCAAACATACCGAATGTTTCATTTTTTAGAACACTCCAAACGAATATGCCACCAAACGATTCAAGTTGCAGCAAGGTTTTAAGGATAGAATCTGATAGATATTTGAGTAATTCTGCGCAAAACAACTATTGATTGGAGCCCATTGTCATTTTGAAAGAATAAGCGACTTTTTTTTTGTTAAATTCTCGAGTTTTTAAATTTATTTTAAAGTTAATACCTACCATATTTGCATATACCTCTTTTTATAAACTAAACATAATGTTGAATGTTGAAAGAGCTTGTGTTGCGACTGGATACCGACCAGGCCACGTAGTGTGACGACTGTGATGGCTGGTATCACTGCACATCCGCATTTATCGATGAGTGCCTGACTAATAAAGCATTGAGTTACGAAAAGTGTACAGCAAATTGAATAATTCAATGAAACATTTGCGTGGTCACGAATTACATGCGGCAAGAACACGTTCTGGGCAATCGTATGAAATCAAAGCAAGTATGAGCTTTTGTCACTATCAGAGACCGGTGATGATGAAGATCTTTAGGAGACGCCCAACAAATGATAACAGGACAGAACGATTTATTTTTTTTTTTATAATAAGCACGTGCTTAAGGAATCTCGGTATATCCTTAAAAGAAAGAGAGATGCCGTTGTAGGTACGTGGATTTTGAAAGTTTGTAAGTTAATGAAAGAATCACGATATTCGAGAGTAGGGTCGAAAGTACGAGTAGACTTGAGGGTAAACTGATGAGCATTCGTAGCGAGACGAATATTACCTTTGAACGTTTGTTACGTTCGAACGATCTTTTGTGCTGAAAGTGTCTATAGAACGATAGAAGGCAGAAAATATTCGAGCGTAGAGTTATCTTATTTCCACCTGACCAGAAGTGGGTATTTTACTTCAATTTTTGGTGCATAAATGCATTACATTAGAGACCAGATTATAAGAGGGAAAGTATTTAAAATATCGCTGGACGAATCTAATACGCGGTCTTTCGATTGTCATTGGCCCAAAAAACCGAGAACGAAAAGTATTTCGGTTTCATAAATGCGAGTACAATTTATATATATTAACTGGGCGTTTACTTTCTACTTCGTCATGCTGTAAATGTCGGAATTTAATGGACTTAGCATATGATGTCATTCTAATTTTTAACTGAAAGAACAAGGACGATTACGAAAATCAGAGAGTACTGTCGTCAGCAAGGAATATACTGCATTAGAAATGGTAGACAAGAATTACTAATGAAAATTAATGCTCTGGGTATAGCCAGCTATTATTTTCTTAAGATGCAATTGAGAATGGTGATTGTGTAACATCAGAAAGGCGCTTTTACATACTATGGTCTTGCAGTTAGAGAAATAATACGTCGCGAGTATGAAATTTGTGGATAGGACGTGATGGACCTATAAGTCTTCTATAGTCTTCAAGATTTCTAAGATCCCAAATTTAGAAAAATAGCACAGCAATGGTTTTTGCAGTTATATTTTATCAGTATACCATTTTACTTACATATTTTGACAGGTTGTGTTGTATCTTGCAAAATAGGGCTTGAGGAGAAAAGGACTCACTGCGTATAAATTTTGAGTTGTCCCAAATAATTAATTTACCTTTGTTCTAGAACTTAAATACAATGACGAATGAGAAAATTTAATTACAAGTTCAGCGATACCCCATTTTCCACCGCACAAGCATAGGTTTCAAACACACCACATTCAATAGGAAGCGTTGCTATATTTATGTTCCAGAGATGATGTATTTTTGGCCCCCTTTTTAACAATTTTTTCTCCAAATATAAAGGGTGATTCATCGTGGGGTTTGATTTATAATGTAAAACAAAACAAATAAATTTGAAAGTGAACTTAACATTTTTATTATCATTTGAAAGAATAATTCATGATATCTACTTTTTAAAAATGATATCATGTAAATATTGGCCACGACTACAGCTGAAATGGTCCATTCGGAAGGTTCAATTTTGGGCGACCAGTACGAGCACAGCGACTGGTATCTCGCGGATAACACGGGTAATGTTGGCTTTCAAAGCGTTAATTGTAGCTGGCTTATTCCTGAAGACCTGAGACTTTAATATTCCCAGAGAAAATAGTCCAAAGGTGTGATATTGCACGATCTAGGCGGCTAATTTACCGCAGCAAAACCTGAAATTAAGTGCTCACAAAATTGATTTCTCAACAGGTCTATTGCTTCACACACTGTATGGCTCGTAGCGCCGTCTTGTTGAAACCAGAGCTCACCGAAACCGTGTGCTTGCATTTCAGGAAGCACATAGGCCGTTAACATAGCGCGATAACGGCTATCATTGACAGTAACATTTGCCTCATTTTTGAAGAAATATGGACCAATGATTCCAAAAGCCAATAAACCACACCATACCGTTGTTTTTAATGGATGTAATGGTAGCTCTTAGTACTCTTCGGGTTACTCATCAGCCAAAATAAACAAAATTTTGTTTATTAACGTATCTATTGAGCTAGAAATGGGCTTCATCACAACAAAATTTTACGATAAAACAACGGATTTTCATTGAGTTTTTCCAGAGCCCATTCACTGAAAATATGACGCAAATTCAAGTTCTCAGCTACAGCTACTATACTATAGTCTCTTCACTTCGTGCTTTATGTGGTCTAACCAATCGAGTATCATCTACTAATGTAAACTGGGACTTAAATTTGCGAATGGTATTGGCAATAGTGGTTTCAGTAGGTCGATTATGCGCAAGGTAAGTTCTTCGAATCGCACGAAAAACATTTCTTACAGGAAGCTGATTTTCGTAATACAACTGAACAATTTGGAGATACTGTTGTAATGTGAGTCTTTCTATGATGACTTGCCAAACAATATTGAACAAAAACAATAAAGCAGCTTGATAGTAGTCACGCGTGATATATCAAAAAATGCCTATTGAAAATCAAACCTCATGATGAATCACCCCTCATAGGGAAATTGGGGCTTAAGGATTTTAACTCTTAATCCAGAACACTCTACCATATATATGTAAGTCGGTTAGAGTAGGTACATAGAGGGCAACCTCTATTACTGAAGAGGTTTCATAGTTTTTAATCATCAGCCCTTGGTGATGTGGTAGTGAGTAAAAATATTCACCTCCCCCTGTATTTCTTGGATAATTTAACTGCTAGTGAACGATAAACGTTTGGTTAATCTGACTGTGAAGTATGTTCTTGGGATTAAATGCCTAAAGCTATGAAAATATATTCAAATGAATTTCAACCCATACACGAGTACATATATGAAAATAAATAATATGACTTGATTGAAGGATACTTTCGGAAGTCCAACTAAAATTACTCAGAAAACATTCGAAGTGCATCTTCTTTCGATTAAATTAACGATATTGCTTGTAGCCGACACTATGCACTCTCGCTTTGATGCACTTCGATAAATACATAAATAGCTCTACGAGTTTTTCCAACAATTTTTCAGAGTTTAAGGTACCGCGGTTAAATCTAAGAATTTCGGATGATGATCCGCCTAAAATAGGGTCGAAATTCTAGATGTAAATGGAGAAATTATTGAGAATATTATGTGGAGATGTTCATATATATACTATGTACATATATACTATAGCAGCTACCCAAAGACTAGAACGTAACATAGCCTGCATATATAACAGCTATTCAGGAGATTTGCTGGATAGAAAAAGCCAGGTTTAAAGTAAAGTAAAAGTATGAGAAACCTAATTTCTCGCGGTTTTCTGAACTCGCGCATATTTGGTTTCAGATTATGTATCATTTAATCACGAAAATATATTTTAAATCATACTACAAACATATATACGAATTGTGTTCAAAAAGTAAGGTGACTTTTGAAATTACGCGGGCAACGTACATTCGATTATTGTTTTTTTTTTTTTCCTGTATTGGTATATATGTCCCGAACATATGTTCACAGTTTCAAGTATATAGCATATTTAGTTTGTTTTTGACAGATAAAAAGGTTAGACTGGAGCAAAGAATTTGCATTAAACTTTGTTAAAAAATGGAATCAATTGCTCTTCACTTGAAATGTTGACAGTGGCATACGGTGAGTCTGCTCTAAGTAAAAAAAAATGTTTACAAGTGGTACAAGCTCTTCCCAGATGGCCGAGAAGGTGTCAAAGACGAACCCAGCTCTGGACGCCACAGCACATCAACAAAAGTTGATAACGTCGAAGCTGTGAAGAAAATCGTCGAGTTGCTGAGGATGTTGGTATATCGGTCGGCTCGTTTCATGCAATTTTTTCGGATGTTTTGGGCATGAGACGTATGTCAGCGAAGTTTGTTCTGAAACTTCTTAATTTTGAACAGATGAACCGTAGCATGAGCATCGCTCAGGAGCTCTTGAATGACGTCGACGACGATCCTGACTTGCTCAAAGGGGTCATAACTGAAAGTCATACCAATTGAAGCATCCAATAGAGCTACGCCAAGTTCGATCAAATGTCAAATGTCAAATGTTTGATCACTGTTTTTTCGATTACTGTGTCGCAGTGCTACAGGAGTTTTTACATCAAGATCGTACGGTCAATAAGGTGTATTACCTTGAATTTGTGCGCCGTTTGCGAGAAGCAATATGAAAATAACGTCCGGAATTGTGGAAAATTAATTCATAGCTTTTGCATCACTTTAATGAACCTGCTCATTCATCGTTGCTTTTGAGAAATTTTTTGGCCAAAAATAACACGACAATCATGCCTCAGCCACCATATTCACTGGATTTGACCACATGCGACTTTTTTCTTTTCCCAAAACTGAAAAGATCTATGAAAGGACGGAGATTTGCAACGATTGAGGAAATAAAAACGTCATCGCTGGAGAAGTCAAGGGTATACCAAAAAGTGGTTATGAGAACGTCAATATTGATGAATAAGTAAGTCACATTACTTTTTGAACATACCTCGTACGTGCATTAAGTCGTTAGAAATAGTGAAATACTAGTGGTGAAAAGTGAAGAGAATGTTGCGGCTGTATGTAAGTCGGTAGATCAATACCGCAATCAATCCATTCCGCACTATCGTACCGTATACGATAGCCTTTTTGTTGCCTGTTTGGTACGAGAGGGTAATGTTGAAGTGTTGTATTCAGAGGATGGTGGCTTGCCAAAAAATGGCCTTGCTTGGCTGTTTACCAGTTTGCAGTACCGTTTTCATTACAGGTGCTGTTTTGGGTGCCTCCCTTTGATTTGCAGGTGATACCTCAAGGTATCGTCTACAAGTTAAGAAAGGGTCTCCCGTTGACAAATGATGTTTGAGTCGGAATTTGAAAATTTGTCCCGTAGGGATTGTAAATTCCTACTTTCTGAATGTGTCCGGCCTACATGACAATCTATATGGGACATGAGAGCTACAGGCAGGATTACTTATAACTTCTTTCGCGATTTGTCGACCATGAGCGGACCTCCATAACTGAGTTTCAATCTTAGTCTGGGCTTCCTGCTAACCGGACATGGCTTTTCGAATGTGTTTTTGTAAAGCATAAGAGAGACCTTAGCGAGGTGGAAGGTTGTTCATGTGGAGCTAACCTTGAGGATTGTTTGCATGTTTTGTGCGTGTGTCCAATCTGCTATAATGCTAGAGATTTGCAAATTATAGGCATCATCTATGATGGTGTCGCCTGCGATGTCAGCGGCGTTCATGCTGACATAGCGAAATTCAAAAGAATGTGTAGCTACGCAAATGATATTTTCCAACATTAGCTGGTGACAAAAGGATTAGCTTAATGTTAAACTAAAGCCTTGGACTATAAAGTGTCTAACAAGAAGTGAAAGCAAAGTTGGGAAGCTCAATCGGAAACTATATTCTTGTACCATGGGATGTCAGGGACCCCTAGAACTATAGTTCCAGCCTGACCCAGGAGTTGTCCTCCTTGTGGGGGAGATAAGACTGAATGAAGCTTTAGTATCTCAGGATTAAGCATATGTTTTAGCATACTACGGTTAGTTATAAACCTTTGATGGCTACGGAACTGATCAGTCTGCTTGATGTGAAGTTGTACTATTACCGGTTGCCATGACCCATAGAATGGCTGACGTATTAGTTAGGCCTCAACTTTTCACCAAAGAGAAAATTCGTTTTTTGTACACGACTTCGTATCTGGTACTGGTAGTGATACTTGTACTACCCGAAGGGCGGTGATCATCGTATTGTTTTGATCTCTTGTACGAAGACATACCGTAGGATTGAGCCCTCACAGCAGGTCCAACGTAAAAAAACTACTAACATCTGGTCCAAGAGTTGAGCCCTCACCCCATTATCAAGGCTTCTTCCGTCAATAGAATTGTCTAATACAATAAAAGCAAGGTTAGACAAAATACTGGTCTTATTGCAACGTTTTTCTGAGCCAGGACTTCAATCACGGTACCATGGGAGTGAGGGGCTTCCCGCACTTCGGTCCGGACCTGACGTGAAGAGGTGGACCCCTTAGTAGGAGTATCATGGTGGCTGTGGTTTAAACCTATAATTGCAAGAAGGGTTTTCCAGTTGGTTTCGACCCGATGCAGAGTTGCAATAAGTACTGGCTGCTCTGATTCCACGATCAGTAAGAGGTTTAAGATCGGCCTCGACTCATGACAAGATCAATTGACGGAGAGCGATGACGAGGAATACTCTTACTCCCATGAATGTTTGGGCATTCACTGGAATTAAGATTTATTCATGTCAGGAGTTCACTTTAAAACAGACGAGACAGCCTCCCTCCGATGTCCTCGTTTCGTATTTTACGTGGTTTCGTTACGGATATTTGAATGATGTGAAATTTTAATATTATCAACTCAATCCAAAATAAATTTAATTGGTTAAAGAAGAAGAAGAAAAAAAAAAAAGAAATTGGGGCCCATCTAACAAAATACCCTGTACTTCAAATTTGGTGAAACACTGTGGAATATCGACTAAGATTAAATGCAAGATGAAACAAATTTTAAACATAAAATCTAGTTTATTCGAAATCGTTGGCCAACGAAACTGAAAACACCATCGAATGAGTTTTTTTTACGAACTATTTGACGAAACTTACGGAAGCAGTCTGGAACATAAATCCAAAACCGTACTCAAGAACATCATTGCTAAAAGTTTTGAAGCATGCACGCAATGACAACTACAGAAAACAAAGCGTTCTGGCTAAAGTCGAACAAAGTTCCTTTAAGTACTCGTAAGTACTCGCTACTACTAAGAAAATTGGAATATTCTATATGATCGACCAAGTGGTGCAAGTGTTGGCTCTGATTATTCTCTGGCCGTTGATTATTCAATATTTGAGATAGGCAAAAAAAGTATAGCACTCCATACCTTAACAGACATACAATCCTAAATGAAAGACGCCCAAAATAGAAGTTAATGTTGACTAAATTTTCAGCTTCAATACCGGAGGAGACTGAATTTCAGATTGGCACATACTGCAATAATTTTTGATCGACTTAAGGCATCAAATGAAAACGTTCATTGTATTCATAAAGATACCCCGCGAAAACTGCCTTATGAAGCTAAAAAAACAAAGCGAAGATCAGAGTTTTATCAAAGATTAAAGCAAAAATAGCAAACCAGAAAGTAAGCCTGCAAAGATGAACATGGACAAGTAGTAGTAAAGTTTCAGTCGGTGCTAAGAATTTGGAAAGATGATACCGCCACACTTATCTAGATTAAGTTTAGGTAACACTACCGAAACCAAAGTCTAATAATGCTCTCGGTGCAAACAGACTGTTTGCTGAGCTATTTAAAGCAGCTGAAGATGTCCTGCTCCAGCTTATCTGTAAGACATGGTCACAGGAAAGTTTTACCGATTAATTGAATAAAAGGATAGTTTGTTCAAACCGCAAGAAAGAAAACCATTTTGTTTGCACCGTTTAAAGAGTCTCTTCAACAGCTCCTTAGAGATTTCTTCTCCTGTTTTATGTTAGAGTCCGAAACGTTTGTAAACAACTTGGTTGGTCCATACCAGTGGAGTTTTAACCCAGAAAAGCCCACTGTCGATCAAATATTCACACTTCGGTAGACTTGAAAAATCCCTAGGAATTTCAAATGGGCACTCACCAACAATTTGTCGACTTCAAAGCTGCAAGCGGCTTCATCAAGGTCGGTAATTAGTCAACTGAGACCTACAATGTCGAACAAAGTTTTAGACAAGGTGAGGCACTTTCATGCGACAGTTTCAATAGAAAAAATCGTGAAAAATTCACTGTTCAACGCGAACGCAGATAACAAAGATATGTTGTGAGTGAGTGAGCCGAAATTGGCTGAAAAAGCTGGAAGCCGACAATGTCTCATGAACACATTTAACAAGGTTAAAATGCACAATGAAGAAGGGACTGATCAAGTAGACATTTCAAGGCAAACGAAGAATAACATGTGAAAATTGTTCTTTTGGGGCTGAGAAAATAACTTTGCTAAAGAACTACTCGTTCAACTATCCCCAAAAAATAAAAAAATCGTTGCCTAAGATTTTAGTCATCTCAGTCGTTGTTTCAATAAAAATAAAAATTAAATCGGAATACTTAATGCCGCTAACATTAATGTGTTTCACGGAAGGAGATTCAACGATATCGGACTTTTAAAATGGCTAAGGCATACATAAATATATATTACTAGTAGATCAGATAGATCATCGGACTTATGCAGTTGAAGCAGATCTTTTCATCAAGACAAAATGACTTTTAATTGCTCAGTCATAGAGAACTAACTTTAAACTTTGTAATTTGGAGCTTTAAGTGATTGGAATTTGAAAAATAAATTATCTCGGATGACGAAGCTCACTTAATAACTTTGTAAACAAGCAAAAGCGAAGAGATTACGAAAGTGCCTGTAGAACACCTGTTTGATATGTACTTCAAGTTTGGGGTAACAATAGACTTAACACTTTTCAACAAACTCATATAACACATTAACAGAAGGCAGAACTGACTAATAACAAGCAAATAATTTGATCGGCAGTTAGTTTAATACTAACCAGATGATATCTGATTGCAATGGATCGGTGAGAACTGTCACAAGATACCACAGACTTTATAAGATTGTACGTCAGGAACGACAGCAATCAAATTAAATGGTTGACGTCTAATAGTGGGCTCGAGTACATATCCAGTTCAACTATTCTTTTTTTTTTTTTAGTTAAAAAATCGTTCGTACACATTGGAAGACTCCTGCTCATGACAGACCAAGTTTTATAAGAAGAATAGGGATAGGAATAGATTCCATTTGATCGAAAAGTTTTGTTTTCATTCAATTCTTGCCCTAGTAAGTATCAATGAGCCCGTATTGCTTCCAATCATATTCGAACACACAAAACATCCATCAGCAACATAAATATTCATAAGATGCTCGGAATTACTGGAGCACTGTAATCGTGTCATTCAACAACGCACCACAATGCCAAAGCCAATTAAAAAGTCTTTACCGCGAACTATAACAGATAAGTGCACGCGAACGATTCCGCCCTCGCATGTTCCTTTTCCTCAAGCGTCATCTTCAATACGCTTTTTTTTATTACATTTTTATGAATAAGAGAATATTTGATTTTTTTTTTTTTTTGCTCAATTATCGCGTCGGTAATTAGCTAGCTTATGCTTGTCACCTACTTAACACTGGATCACTTTGTAGTCACAGTTGTTCATTGATCTTTCTGGATTACCGCTGATACGGTACACTGCACTTAAAAACAAAACAAAACAGATTTACTTAAGAACGCTGTAGTGACCAATGTTGGCGGGTCATTAACAAGTACAAGCGACTAGACCAAGTTCAAAATCGGTACTGGAAAAGCGCTCATACAACGTCAGTTTTTGTATACGAGTATGAATGACGATCGACTACCATAAACCGACAACTGAATCAACTGAACCGCACCCGCAAAAGCTCACCGCGTCTGTGTTTATCGGAGCAAGTGTTTAGCCCACACAGTTCCCGGAGGTTAATCAGTATTCTAGTCCCGCCACTGGTACGTATTATCACTAGTAGAACTCTACTATTTCCAACTGAGAGTCATATTTGATAAGACAACTGGACAAAGAATTCGAAGCGATTTATTATTATTATTTTTTTTTTTTCTAGCTCAGCTACCATTCGAAGTTGGCTCTCATGTGGTGAACTCGTATGTACATAGGTGCAATCGGAACTATCAGTGTCACTGCTGTGGTACGAAATGAATTTAAATGAAGTTCACCTTTTGGATTTGAACACGCACAACATGAATCTTGTGGCGAAAACTATCCTCAGCTAGCAGTTGAATTTAGAATGTCTGTCTGTCCCGGATCGCGATCATCAACTGACGATCGTGGAGCTGACATAGAAAGTTCCCAGTTCCAAGTGAAGGAGGCGATTGTTCAAAATTTCTTTTATTTTTTTTTTCTACTTCTTTACTCCCATGGCTCTTGTTGTACTCGTATGTTATATTATTTTTCGCGTTTTCCACTTTGAATAGCTGTTTACACATTGTCTGAGGACAAATTAAAGGGGCACACAAAAGAGTTATTAGGCTAGTCGGGGACTTATTGATAAGTCGGTCTAAGAATAGAAACTAAGTGAGGCACTATGGGAACACGAATACGTGAAAGAAGTTGTATCGAAAGTACGATTTCAATTGGCTGCAGATCTAACATATAATTTTTTTTTTTTTTTTGAGTCGTCGAATATGGACCACGATTGTGGTCCAAGGGGCAAGTAGCGTAACCGGAATGTAATTCGTAGATTGAAATCGGCTTGGCTGAATGCTTCGATAGTGATGGGGGGAACTACAATTTCCAATTTGTACTTACCAAGGAGCTGTTTTTTTTTTTTTTTCATTCATGTGTTTGGACAAGTTGTTTCAAATAACAGGAATGTGGAAAAATTCCCAGAATTTATCGCTTGTTTTGGATTCAGCATGCTATGTAACTTTATTATGAATGACGTCAAAGTCTATTTATAATCGCCGACCGTGAATAGAGGAGTACCTGCTGAAGGTTTTTTTTTTTACTGCATTTCATTGAAACTTTTTGATGATATGAACAAAAAATGAGATTTTTGTCGATACCAGAACGCTTGGTTATAGGTTGATAGGATGATAAGATGATAGTAATGTGAACGAGGCTAGCACAATCAAAATTAATAAAGCATTGCCAGAAACTCAACCCTGGTCACCGAAAATTAAAATATAAAATGTTAATTAACAAACCGTCTTACTTCCTTTTTTCCCCCGTGGATCTCTCCTCTCATTTTCTGGCTAGGGTGAGAATGTTTAAGGAATTGTGCGAAGAATCATTCTGACTGAGGGCGCACTGTAACTAGCCAGCCTTATATGTAGGTTACGGGGCTTCATGTTGTTCTTTCCCTAGCTTTTCGTGAGAATAAAATTTCAAATATAAATACTAGATGGGCAAAAGTAATGTCATAATTATGATATGCCATAATGTTTGCAAATGGAGTCAAGTGTCACTGTGCTTTGACATTAATGCTACATACAGATAGAGAATTAGTTGACAACAAGCAATGGAGCGATACGCACCTGAAGAACGCAGAATTGTTGTTATTACTTATTTGAATAATTTCCATCTAGGAAAAAACTAGGACTTGAAAACTAACGAAAATTAAGGATTAGCAAACGAGGGAATGGTAGAGGATGTAGAGTTTGAGACGAGAAGTGCTCGTTAGTTCGTTAGAACTAACGAGGGTTAATGTTGAAGAAAATGGAATTGTGAAGGGAGACGCAATCCACAGAACCAGAGAGCAGTCGATGATTGGGGTAGTCCCCGAAGGGCAAATCGAAGGTAATGGCTTTGTATGCTCTGAGATATATGAACTTGCTGAAAAGAAGACCACACTTGGCTGGCATATTCCGGAAGTGGTTACAAAATTCTTTGACTATCTGCTGACAAAACTAAGTGATGAGTTGGCTTTAAGGATTGTCTCATCAATATGCAAAGATATTGAACCTGGGATACAGGTTGGTAACGTAGAAAATAAAGTTGAGGGAAAGATTAATTGGACTTACGTGAAAAAGTCATAGATGCATATTTGGAGACTTTAAGCCATTAGCAATTTTTAAGACACCAAGTGGAAGATCTATCGAGATCTTCTTGAAGGAGAATAGAATCTTGGAGTGAAGAATCAATTTTGGAGAACTTTGTGTAGTGGGCGTAAATGGATAGGGCGCAGTGTTTAATCATTTTCTCAGGATCATTTATAGTTGGATGGAAAAAAAAACCTAGGGGACCTAAATGACTGCCTTGTGGGACACCAGAAGTGGCTATTTTATCGAAGGCCCTAAAAAAGTCTGTAGCAATAACATCGGTTACGTTGTCATTTGCTAAGACTAAGACTAAGACTAAAAGCTTAAAGGGTGCTATGTTTGTAGTAGTTGATCTACCTTTCAGAAATCAATGCTGACTGGGTTATATAAGTGACATGTACTGAAAGCTTAGAACTTCATATAAAGTACTTTCGAACAAAGTTTAGTAATGGAACGGTAATTCATTACTTCATTCTTTGATCATTTTTTTTTTTTTGTGAGGGACAGATGAAATAGGGAGGAAAGTGGGTGCGAAAGATTGGAGGCACACTTTTTAAGAAATATTGTTGGGAGTCCGTCTGGTCCGGGTTAAAGTTCATCATTGAGAGGATATAACTTTTCTTCGATAAGGGTAGGATCAAAAATTCAGAGAGGGGCCAATGGAGAAATTGGGAAGGTACTTGAAATATATGGGATCAGGTACGAAGAAGCTGCAAAAAAGTTGGCAATACTATGGTCGGTCAATGATATAAGGTATTTTCGAACGAGAGAGAGGGGGCATAACCGCCTGATATATATATATATATATTTTATTATTTTTTTTTTGTAGGTGACGAATTGATTAAAAGTCAGATCGTTGATAATTGTTGAAAATTTTGGTATGCGCTGTGTCGAAAAAGCACTGATAGAGGTAGTCATAGAGTGAATTGGAAGTAGGTTTCAGAATAGTTCGAGTAGTCAAAATAAGAATTGGTAAAAAGCGAAATCTTCTATTATACTAGGGAGGGGGAGTTGATGATGTATTTATCAAAATAAGGTCTAGTTGCCTCCCGATTAAGTTAGGGATGCCACATACATGGCATAGGCTTGAGTCTGTTATACAACCAATGAATAGACATTCTTTAGATGAACTAGAGTTTGACGCGTTAAAATGAGTAATCAAAGGCAGATTAAAGTTACCAAAGGATATTGTCGATGGAATCACTTAGGTCGGTAAGTTGATCAATCGCTTTAATAGGAAGGATGTAGGGTTCGATAAGGTGAGTTGGGAGAATGTAGCAACACATAACGTACATGGACCTATTGAGAAGTGTTGTTTTAACTGAAACAAAGTCAAGTTTGACAGAAGGAGAGATAGCGATGAGAGAATCAACTATAAGGAGGGCAGAATCATTAACCATAGAAAGAGAGAGTGATTATCATCTCAGAGAACATTATAAGAAGATGGGAAAAGCTCCTGTTTCCTTTTGTCGGGATCAGATTGATTTCTGTTAGAGCAAAGACGTCGAAAGATAGGCCATAAGATTTAGACAAAACAGCACGAATTTTAGAGCGCAAGCCTCTTACGTTTTGATAGTAAAATACAATATAAGAGGGAGTATGTTGCGTGCGGTCAGTAGGCTACGCTGAAGGTGAGAGACTCTTTTATAGTGTTCATAGCTGCGGAATGTAGCGAGGTCGTCCGCAATCTTTTGGGAAGATGTGTTAACAATTTCGTAGTGCGGTTTTTTTTTTCAAAATTTGAACGTTTTTTTATTGTAAGAAAAATTTGTACAATAGTATTATTTAAAGTATTGCTCATCTGAAGCTATGACTTTTTCCCTCTTTCTGGCAATTTGTGGATTTCATCCCAAAAGAACTGCGCCGGCTTGGCAGCCAAGAATAAATCAAGCCAATTTTTGATATTCTGCTCTGATGTGAACCGTATTTCAGTGAAGGCGTTCTGCATCGACCAGAATAGCAACGTGGGGCCGAGCGTTGTCATGATGGAAAATTATTGCCTCGTGTCTGGTCGCATATTCCGGGCGTTTTTCGGCTACTGCTCACTTCAAACGGATTAATTGTCCTCTGTAGCGTTGTCCATTGATGGTTTCACCCGGTTTTAGTAGCTTATAATACAGCACACCCATCTGATCCCACCAAATACAGAGCATTACCTTCGCGCCATGGATATTCGGCTTTGTCGTTGATTTGGCTGGTTGGCCGGGTTTAACATATGATTTTTTGCGCTTGTGGTTATCGTAATGGATCCATTTTTAATCACTAGTAACAATCCGATGCAAAAATGTCTTCCTTTTGTGGCATTCCAGCAGCATTTCGGACATGCAAAACCGCCTTTGAGTTCAGGTGGAATCCAATGTCCTTTCTTTTGAATACATCCAGCTGCTTTTAAACGTTTTGAAATGGCTGCTTGAGTGACACCCAAAGATTCTGCGAGCTCTTTTTGTGTTTGGCAACAATCTTCATAGAGTAATGCTTGCAGTTCTTCATCTTCAAACTTTTTTGGCTGCCCAGGACGTTCATCGTTTTCCAAGCCAAAATCATCACTTTTAAATCGTGCAAACCACTTTTGGCACGTTCGCTCAGCTAGCGCATGTTCACCATAAACTTCCGCAAAAATACGATAACTTTCGGCAGCAGTTTTCTTCATTATTATTCTTATTATAGTAAAGAAGAAGATCTCCCCGTAAAAACAGTTTTTCAGGCAAAAAGTTCGACACATTTGAGAGAAAAAAAAATATTATTGAATGATATATACTGAAATGACGTACAATGACAGTAGCTATCCAACGCATGTTCCAGTGGAATAATAACAATGGAATAATACAAGTTACGCCATCTCTTAGCAAACCGCACGAATTAATATATCAGTAGGAAGGCTTTCCTGTTGGATGGAGACCATGGCTTTTTTGGGGGGTTTTCCCTCAAAGCAAACCAAGTCGGATTTTTCGTTAAGATATTCGAGAAAGAGACGTATGTGTTCGTGTATCTTTTTATTCCTAAGCCTAGAGAACGCATTATTACATTCCGTAGTTTCTATATCAATTCAATGTCAATTTGACGTCTGATGGCGAAAGGGGATCAAAAATAAGTGCAGAGGCCCGTGAAACTGAGAAAGAAGCCAAGTTAGTTGTAAGATCGAAGGTAGTTGTAAGTATTCGTTGAAGGGGGTGTGGGTGGTTGAGAAGTGACCGTATCAGGGGCAGAGGTTAAATTAAAACAAACACGTTGATTTTGGGACTTCGATGGAAGATCAAAAATCGATGCATTTGTGGGGAGACATGATATGAAGAAGGTTGCTATAGACAGGAGGAGAAAATTGGGAAATATTTTGATTATAATGCTCTAGTTGGAGTCTAGTTTAGGATGTGAATGGGTAATGGATCTGTGAGATTTAAAATTATGCTTATTAGATGAAACGTTTTTCAATGTTTGTGTAGATAGTTTTCAATGGTGTGTAGATCCATCCGAAGAAGCCGATTTTAATATAAGTGGATATGTGAATGAATAAAATTTGCATTTCTGGGGCACGGAGAATCCACATGAAATGCAGAAAGAGCCTTTGCATTCCCTCAAAGTGACTATTTGGAGCAGCATTTGCAGTGAAAAAGAAATTGGGCCTTATTTTGTTGAGGACGGCATCACTGTAACCGCTACAGACAGATGCTAAGCAATTTTTTTCCGTAAGTTGCTTAATTGGGTTTTGACAGACAGTAGAAGAGCGTCTGCTGAACCTGAACCTAAGTTCTGTTATCAGTGGGAGCAGAAACTATCTATCAGGGTTGCATCATGCGCCTTAGCTGCCTACTGAATCCTGCTTTAGCAAACTTTTTCGTCTTGGTGAGAAGGCAAAAAAAAAAAATTGGATTTCTGCACAGTGACTCATTTTTTTGGGACACCGAGAATCTATAAGCTGCCAAACTGGATGCCGTCACAAACTGGATATAAAGTAAAAATATAAAAAAAAATATAAAGTAAAAGATACAGCGACGAACTTTTTAACTCTAAAACGTTTTCCAAGGTGGAAGTCGATTAAGCATGGCAGTTGGTTCGCATTTTGGTACCTACCCAATGTTGACTATAAACTTGCCACACTCTGAAACTTTCGGAAGCCGGTTGATGAGGTCGCCCGCAATCGTAAGGATAACATGCACACTAAGACTTATGGGGCAAATACCGACATTAACTCAAGAAGTTAATCAATACTAGAATTTCTAATATAGTAGGTACTAATCCTGTACCCCGTAATATAGGATACTTCCCTTACTACAAAAATAAGAACTCACTTCCTCTCTTAATCTTGCTTTTACTGTCCTATAGTAAGGATGACAGAGTATAACCCCTGCGCTGCAAGAGCATAAAGATTTTTATCTGTGCACAATAATCTCAGTCAGAATGTAACTAAAAGATATACAAGGCATCCTTAAGGATCTAAAAACGAAGATCCTGGCTTAGTTTTTGCGAATCCCTGACACTACGGCAAGTGCTGTCTAAAGCACACTGAATTTCATGCGTACCCGTACTTAAGCACCCGAATGGAACTTTCATTGACTCGGATTATGGGATCTTGGATCTGTTTATCAATACCATATTCTGTTTCGTGGCTCTTTTCAAGATTTAGACATAAATGATTCTGTCTGCAGATTAAATGCAAGCTTTGTTCGGTGTTCTACGTGAGAGAAATCACATAGGGGTTGCTCCGTTTGCTACCTATGGACTTGTTTAGTATGCAAATTGCACTAAACTCTGCACTTTGGCTGAGGGACACTCAGCCTATGCATAAGCAAATCATTCAGTCTACTCACGTCACAGGGAACTGAGTCGTTGATGAACTGGCCAGAATGACACACTTTCAAACGCTCTTTAGCCCTAGTCGTAGATGTACTCATCACGACATCCACACATATATGACCCACAATTGATCCTAAACGATCAGGAGAACTGATCAGCCTCAGGAGAAGAGACATTTTCAAACTCCAAACATAATCACGTTACACAATAACAGGTGATGCGTTCTAAACAGAGCATCTGCAAATGAAGAAGTCCTCGAAAGATTCCTCTTCCTCTGTATGTATATTCCAATGGCATAGGATCGTGGTGTAGGCCTGTAGCTTTGGGTTGTGGACTCTACTTTAAGGCTACAGTTTTCTTGCATGAGGGGAGAGTAACTTCAGCATTTTTATTTCGTTCTGCAATATTTTCTTTCTACTTCAGCTTATTGTCTAGAATCAGACTAAGATATTTAGTTGTCTTTGAGTAACTGAGAAATGCCATTTAGCTTGGGCGGATTTATTCGTGATATTGTTAAGAGAGCAGCATCGTTTTGGAATGATTGAATAAGGCCACCATTATGTGTGTCAGTGTTTGTGAGTGTTTGCTCAGCTATAGAAAGTGAAGTTTGCGTAAGCTACCAAACTGCATCCCTTATTAAAGAATCACTGAAACTAGCTTCTGGTAGATTCAAAGAATATATTTTTACGTCCATGTAGGCACTAATTTTTGTACTAAGAACTAAGAAGACTTGAAGAATGTGTAACAGATGACTGGGTAGATTTCCTCAAAGTAGAGGAATTCCTCCAGTATTAATCCAGCTTTGAATATGACTTTTCTTAGCCACAAGCATTCATTTATTATGAAAATCCTATCACAAAATGTACACTAATACAATTTAGATAACTAGATACATACGATTATGGTAGAACTAATTGTATCCTATGATTTTATCCTTTGATAGTATACTCTGAGAACGTGGTTTCTTAGAATAATGAATGTCGGGTGCATATGATTTTATTCTAACACATCCTCTGCTATTGACCCATTGATGAACTTAATATTGATAGAATGGGTTTCAAGATAATTGTGTTCTGAATCTGGTCCTATGGAAATATTTTTGGTCTCAATAATACGAGAACTCTGGCTGCTTCGAGAAAAAGGCGACCACTTTACCTCACTTTAGACTAGTTTTGGAGATCCTGAAGGTAATAAATTATAATACAATATATTGTGCAAAATATATTAAAGAAGTGAAGCGTCTGCTTCTGTAGCGGCAGTCTCTGAAAGGTTCTAAATTCTCCTAAGTTTGGAGTTCTGGCTGCTTATCTCAATGGGTTCGCAACAAACTATATTGGCGAAAAACTTGGTACCCAAACCTCAGAAGAGTTTTTTCAAAACCTGAACTCACCTATGTCTCTGGTGAAAACACCAACATTCCTTTCAATGATGTCAAGAATACTTTCTCAGCAAGCACTTCCCAGGATGTGAAGGAGAAACTATACTCGTACTTAGGGTGTTAATGTACTGGGAAGTACCTGTCTACCTTAAAGGACTAAAACGAGCATTTTTTTATTTGAGTACGAGTACTATTTTACGACAGACGCTTCAATTCAGCGAAAATGGCTTCAAAACCAACTGGGGCTGGTTTGAAGAACATTAACTTTTGGTTCAGTATCAAATAGAGATTTATGTAATCACTTCGGGCATGCATTGTGTCGTTAAATATAAATGAAAAGGTAGAAGCTTATACGTAATACTTCCGGTGGTGTCTAAACTTATGGTCACTTACGAAATAGTGCCCATGATATCCGACGACACTCGTCGAAAGGTTAAATTAAGTAATTTATATCTATGTAGCTGATGTGTTGGTTGTTGATAGTTTAAACTCTTCCTAACCGCAACATTTTCCATCTGATAGTACAAATTTTTAGGTATTAGTGCTCTAGTGGATGTTAGACTCCTGGCACAAGAAATAAAAGCTTTTGCTCTGATATCACATATGTTACAATTGCACATTTGCATGGTATGCGCATTCATAGCTCGTATAGTCTTGGCTGACCTTCGTAGACGACAGATGGTGTTTTGTTTAACATGTGGTACGTATCAGTATCACTAGTGGAACTCTCCAGTAAGGTGTTACGCATTAAAGCATAAAGCACTTGTGAAACTTTGAATACCTTTACCATTGTGCCATAAATTAAATAATAAACACGTACGCATCTGAAGAATATGGCTTAGAGCATACGAGCGCATACTACAAAGTGTTAAGAACAAACTCATAATCCATTAATGTTGATGACGGCGCTCAGTTGTGAAAATTATTTGCAGTGCAGTGCAACGCCCGAGTGAACGCTTTTTAGCGCTACATACCTGTATCTAAAATTAAATGAGATCTCTTACATTGGTTAGATCATACAAAGAGGTGCAGATTTTTATTGTACAACAACGTTTTCCTGGAGAACATCTGGTCATAACTAATAATATTATCAAATCTGGATAAGCTGCAATCTATCTTTAAGAAGCTTTTATCAAAGTTCACAGAAACGAAGTTCACAGAAACTGTCTTAGACTTAGTAAGTACATAAATGACTAAATTGTCAGAGTTGTTTAGAGAGATACGAGTACTCACCATCTCTTTAAAGATTTTCGGGCCACATACGACAACATCGATTTATAGTGACAAGCTAAACTGGTTCGAATGCGATCTCGTCGAAAACGTTGATGCCAAAAACCCAGTAATATGACATCTCTTTCGTAAACTAACACCAACACGATGCTTAGTTAAAATCTTAGTTTTGGATGCACCAAACTACAATATTAAAACAAAATCAACAAAAAAGGATTTAGTACCAAACAAAGTACTATCAAACGTAATGCATGCATCAAACGTAAAGTCGGATTTTTTTTTTTTTTTTGGTCTAAGAAGGCTAGTGAGTAAAAGTTATTACCAAGAAATACTGAGGAAACTCTTCACAAGAATTCTATCATCCCAATCTTGCTCTAAGCTCAGGCAGATGAAGATATATAGGAAAAAGAAGATAAAACAGAATAAGAACGATAGGAAAATGTAAATTAATTCACAACGGTGTGAGATATAAAATTTATTCTGATCTTATTTTGAAGTTACGTTCATACCATTATGTGTAGAATAGCACATCATTCAAATGATCGCTTCGGCTTCGCTGGCAGTGTTTTAAGTGGTCGGTCCAATTTTTGATGACTCAGTACAAAATTTCCAAGCTCGTCCAAAGTTGTTGACTTGTTGGCGTAGACTAAGAACTTGACATAGCCCTAGAGAAAACAATCGAGTGGTGTCAAATCGCATGATTGCGGCGGCCGATTTTACGGATGTAGGCATAAATCCAGCCGAAAAATAAGCTGGATAGATTCTCTGGCCATGCTTAATTCAGCTAATCGGCGCGGCGTTGAATCGACATTTTTGAGTCTTCTTCGACACTGACCACCACTATCATTGCTATTTGGTCACCAGTTATTTTTACGTTTTGAATGCAATAATCAGTGAGGAATTTGTTGTCGAAAATTAAGAAAGCTACAATCCGTACAGCGATGTGTAGCTAGGTATAAAAGTGTCCATCAATCGTTTTAGTTGATTATGATATGAGGAAAAATCGAGCCCGCATCCTCCGGATCGCAGTGTCTTCGGTTCCAAAACGGAGATACAAGGCAGCAGAGTGAGACCTTCCCACAGGTGATGCATACTAGAAGAATGGGACTTAAACCAACTTGACCAACTTGGAGTGCGTAATTGCAGTCGGTTGGCCAAGACATAGCTAACTGGCATAGTTTATTGGTTTAGACCCAAACCGAATTTAGATTCTGTCGCTATCTAAGTGAGTTACAATGAAGTTCGTGGACTATAAGCATTTTCTAGATCTTTCTTAGCATTTGAACGAATCCATCCCCAATTATTTTATTCATGCGCAGGCCTTATAAGATTCCAAACCTATTACGGCAATGTAAGACGATATAATATGAGTTAAAGAAACTAATTGGCGATATGTTGGAAGCAGAGTCCGCTACTTAAACTTGCAAATGAAGGCGTGCAAATTCTATTATTACAGAAGATAATAAACTAAGAACCGAGATGCCATCATTTTGACAGCGGAAATTTATATCTTCGAACCGCAAGTTGGCAGTGAGCATACAGAAAAAGAAATATTTTAGCACAACTTTAAGAAGCTTCTAGGTAGAACATCAAGGTAGAAAATAGTTTTATATGTGCAGATTGAAACGGAATTGAGAATACGAAGACTGCGATGAAAGAAACGGTTTGGGAACAAGAACCTCGGGGGGAAAATATTTACCGAACTCATGTAAATCACATAGTCTAACTATATTATAATCATGGCTCAAGTTTTTTTTGTTGGAAAAGTGCACTTAGAAGTAGAAATAGCCCATTGTATTCTAATATTTTTAAGTTCCTTTAAATGAAATCTCTTAGTCTTACGAAGACGGATAAGTAAACGCTTCAGTGATAAAGTGCTCCAGTACCAGCACCCACCACGTGAATGCGAGTGTAAGCCATACATTCACACCTTTTACAACAAGCATCGCAGGATGTTGTGTCACTTATGCCCAGCACATTTACGTGCTTTGCAAAAGTATAACGACCTGTCACGAGCGACGCCAGTAACCAACCTGCGGTATTTCCTGCTGAGGGACAGCAGAGAGCCCACTGACTTCCTAGAGACGTCGGGAAGTATTCGTTTGATCTACCTGCATCCCGAGGATCTATGCCATCTGCAGATCAGCTCATATGAGACCCAACTTTTAATGAAAACCTTAGCCGAGTACGCAGGCAGACCCAACGTTAGTTCGGGTCCTAAAAACTCTTATTCTTCCGCTCTCTTGGCCTAGCACGGTCATGATATAAGACAACTCCCTTTCTGTTAGCCAATTCCAGTCGCTTTTTCTTGAAAGCTTCATTTAAATGGTCGAGTTGTGCACAGTACAAGATCGAATTGACCGTTTCGTCACGTTCTACCAGCTCATAGTAGACAATTCCCTTCCAATCCCACCAAACACTCAACATAACCTTGTTTGCCGTCAATCCAGGATTTTAAGTCATTTGTGGTTGGTCACCGGTCTTTGACAATGATTGCTTGCGTTGGATATTCTCGTATTTAATCCATTTTTCATCTCCCGTAATGAATCGCTTCAAAAATAGTTCCATTTCGTTATGTTTCACGTATTGTTATTCGGTCAGTTAAATTTGTTTGCGTTAATTCATGTGGCAGCCAAACATCGAGTTTCTTTAAGTAGCCTGTTCGTTTTAAATGAATCCCAACTCTCATATGATTAATATTTAGTGCATCCGCTATATCCAGACAGCGTCCGTGCCGTTCTTGCTCCATCAGTTGCAAAATTGCACAAACTTTTTCAGTGACAGTCCGACCAGTGCCAAGTGCACGGCATTCTCACCGTAAACTGCACAAACTTTTCGGCATGTTTTTGCAGCGTTTTTCCCTTTTTTTATAGTAAAAAAGCATCACATAGCGTATTTCTTCCGATATTTCACTCATATTCAAATCAGTATAACTTTTAACACGAGCAACGAATTACACAGCTATCTTCACAAAAAATGTAGTCTGACATGTCACCTTTCAAACACGTGTTCGTTTGACACAATCAGATTAGTGTTGTCAGATAAATGGACACCAACACCGAGACTTTATATGACCCAGTAGTACGCTGCCATCAGGATTGCGTAAATCTCCGCTTGGAAGACAGATGCGAGCTTTCCTAACGTGAAGTGAAATCAAACATTGTCGTCCTCCAGAAAGACACCAGCACCAAATCCTATATTGGTTTTGACGCATTCCTTTCATGGCTCAGACTCTGGTCGAAACCAGTCCTGGGTACATTGAAAATAGATTTCGTATTTTTTCCACAACAAGACTTCTGGCGTCATTGCATCGGATGGCATGTCCATAAGACCAGAGTCATAAGACAGCCGACGCGCAAGGTCATCAAATCTCCAGTGTGCGTTGTACTAAAGACCCCTTCTTTTTAAAGGGAAGATGGTTTTGAGAGTGCAGCACATGATATGAATATCAAGGCGAGGGAGAGTCATCAATGCGTCTAGAGCGGAGCCAGGTGTGCTGGGGAAAACCCCCATGTATCTGAGAAAAATCGTTCTTTGGAGTCTAGTAAAAGCAGCAATCACGTATCTTCTCGAGAGCTTCTTCTAAAAGACAACCGACACATAGAATTTAATTGGCTTTATCATAGCCATGTAAGTCCAAAGAACACTTCTCGGTGATAGGCCCCATGGCTTGCCGATAGGGCTATTTAGCGCGTTGGGCAGTGAGTCGACCAACATGCACCATAGCAGTGGAGAAAGAACGCCGCCCTACGGCAACCCTTGTTTACACTTGCCGTCACATATTGGCCAGCAATATGTCCTATTCACCAGCATTGCTTTTATCCACAAAACTATTAATTCGTTTACGTCGTGTTGTCTGGTCACACATGCCGTCAATAGTTGCGTTGTGGAAAGCATCCTCAAAATCGATGAAAATGCCCAAGGCGTATTCCTTCTTGTCGAGTGCGCCTTCAATTCTGCTTACCAGATTCTGAGGCGCACTCTCGCAGAATTGTATGTCTGAAACTCTTGGCGTGCGAGTAGTCGTCCTTTCCAATTTTCGGTATAAAGGCCACTCATCCTGTTTGCCAGGGATTCAGTATGTATGCCAGTGGCAGGCTAGCAGTAAACATTATCTTCAGAGTTGCCTGCAGCTGATCTATACCCTCTTGTAGCACAACTGAGTAAATACCATTGGTATCAGGCGACTTGAAGCCATCAAAGGAAGCAACAGCATGCTTATTAGTGGCCTTATCCGTCACCACAACCGTTAAGACATACCACCTACGGCGTGTTGTGTTTTTCAGATTACTACCAGCTTCGTTGATAGGAGCTAGTTGTGAGCTGGTTTCGATTAGGTTAGTGAGACTCAAGCATGAGACGGAGAGTCTCTGCTTTCGAGTCGATAAAGGTAATATCAGATTTCCTGAGTTGTTCCAGCCTGGTTGATTTCCCCTTTTGAGATCTTTGACCAGCCTACTGGTTTCACCGATAGTTTCGATCTTTTCGCAAAAAGCTTTGTAGGAGGAGCTCTTTGAAATCCGAAAATTCAAATAAAATCTTTTTGTTTTGCTCTGTAAAGATTCCCGTCTTCCTCCAAACAGGTCACAATTAAATGACCTGTTTAAAAGTTTTCTGGATTCTTTACGAAAACGCATTCCACCAAGGAACGGGCGATCTGCAGGATTGCTTATTGGATGGGCATTCCATTTCAAAACACTTGTTGAAGGTACCGTTCATGTTCTGAACAGCTTCGTCAAGCTTTTGTTTTGTCCGCAACTTAGGGGGAGCTCCTTCTCAAATCGTGCCAAGTTGATTTTATGCGAATTCCTCCTCTTCAACAAGGTTGAAACCTCGCATCCGATTCTGAATTCGATGAATCTATGGTCTGACATCAAGATATGCGATAGTACGTTCCAGCCAGTAATTAATCTCCTTAGTATATCTGTTTTATAAAGTTAACTCGATTACTTGATGTCTTACTCTCGTAACAAAAAATCTTGAGAGCCAATATTGTTGACTACCAGGTCAGACAAAGTCCAGGAGATGATTGCCTCTCACGTTGTATTTGCTACTACCCCTAAAAGTTTTCTGATCCACATCTTCCTGGAGTCTCAATACTCAATGAGTTCTGCTAAATGCTCCGGTGGTGGGGGCAGTAACGAATCATAGTTAAAATTTGGATGGAGCTTAAATTTAACTACAAAACAGCTCATGCAACCTAAAAAAAAATTACTTGATTCTTATGTACCAGCAAGTGTTCAAAGAATCCTAACTTCTGAAATGTATGTATAAATCAAATGTAAAGTGTACCATTCCGTACCCTCAAGCATAAACAATAAATTTTTATCTCCCAACGGCAGTCATGTCATTATCTTTACCAGTGTTTTTGCCACAAGTTGTCGTAAACTTTCGCTAAAAAAAAAACATTTCGCTATGTAAAACTATTACTTCAAAACTGTTTTATTGTTGTATAAAACGTAAGTAGTGGAATCATCTCCACAATTGTTTATTTGGCCCTTTTTTAATGATTGGTACACATTTGTACCAGTGGTACTTTTTGGTGGTAATTACTTTATGTGTACCAATAGTCCTTTACGGCCTTTACTATTTCTTATTGGGGTTTTTTCCATTTTATTCCGTAAAAGTATAATTCCGAAGCAAATGCCGAGACGCGAGATCGTAAGGGACCTGAGCAGCCATTGGACGATTCTTGTAACACAGATGAGACCTCATGAAGTGATTTTTCGGGCGATAGTAGTAGCGACTACGAGCCAGAAGATGATGTCAGCGCGGAAAGTGCAGAATCTTCAGATGAAGAAGCAGAGGAAACAACGAGACATTCAACGAATTCAAGTGAGTCCCAACAAGAGATTACACATTCTGAGGGTGGAGTTAATGCTGGAATGATCCTGGGGATAGCTTTATTCCACGAGCGACACCACCAATACCCCGAGAATGTACAGTAGATTCAAGTATTTTGCATACGTCGACACCCATCGATGTTTTTTTACAAAGTGTACATGTACATAGCTCAATGCACTAACGAAAGAATTAAAATGTTGCCTGCTAAAAGATGCAGGTAAAATCAAGGTTGTTGTAGGTTGTATGTTCATCATGAACTATAACAGAGTACCAGCTTTGAAAGATTACTGGTCAACACATCCATCGCATGGGAATGCTGTCAAATCAGCTATTTCAAGGGATAGATACAAATTAATTTATTTTGCTCCTCCTGAAAAGCCGAACGATTATTCAAAGACGTACTACATATACAGATGACATTGTTTCTTGCTTGAAGGGCACATTCAAGAAATTGCGACAAGAAAGCTAAAGTCAAAGCATTGACGAATCTATGACAAAGTTTTAAGGGTCGATCTTCCCTCAAGCAATATGGGGCATAAACCTATAAAACGTGGAATAAAAATGTGGTTGCGGTGTGACTTCGTAACGGGGTATACTTACGATTTCAATATTTACACTGGAAGGGAACAGGAATTTACGGAGGGAACTTTAGGTGAAAGAGTCATCAATGCCTTAGTCTGGATAATAACTGAACCCCATGTAATGGTTTTTGACAGATTTTTTACCTCTGTAAACTTACTGGAAAGCCTTAGCTTTCCAGCTGTGGGCATGATCCAAAGAAAAAATTTGCCAAAAATAGGCGATAAACTCAAACGAGGAGAGGCAATTTTTAAAACCAGCTCTTCAGGCAAAACACAAAAGAAGTTATGGCTTTGAGCAATTGTCACAAGCCAACTATGACTACGGTTATGAAAACAATGACAAATGAGCAGAAGGAATCAATTCTTTGTCCAGAAATGATAAAAAACTACACAGAAATAATGGAAGGAGTCTGACCAAATGCTGACCAAATGGCGCCAGTTTATGATCATAATCGGAAGTCAGCCAAATGGTGGAAAAAGATTTTCTATGGTTTTATTATGATGTCCGCTGTCAACGCTTGGATCATACATTCCGAGCTAAACAGGAAGAAGACTCCTTTCATCGAATACCTTATAAATATATCGGAGAGTCTTATTGCTGAAGGTGTTGAAGCCACATAAATTTGAAGGGCAAAAAATAGAGGAAGAGTATCTGAGAGACAAGAAAATATGGGCAATGTTTCAATACATTTGCCTGTTCCCGTAGCGACCCGAAGACGGTGCTCAAATTGCGCCCAAAAACAAAAACAAACGCGCACTAAAATAATTTGCCAGGAATGCGATATTCCTTTGTGCGAAATTTGTTTCGTCCTCAAAGATTTCAAAAATTTAATATACCGCATTGATCAAAAAGTTCCACCGTGTGACGCTCCCATTATTCCGATTTGAGTTCCGTTTTTTTTTTTTTTTTTTTTTTTTTTTTGTTAAGTTGGAACATCTGTTGTTGACGTTCCCTCTAAGCATCATAGCTTGACATTTGCAAAAGTTACGTAGCCAAGAGTAATATACATCTATCTCTGTGTGTGTTGGTGATTTTTTATAATTTTAGAAATGGATTTAAATTTGCAATAACGAACTTGTATTAAATTTTGCATATAAAACGCATTAAACCCGTTGCGAACGTTGGAAATGTTGGAAAACTGTTTCGGCAAATATTCTCTGAAAAAAAAAACGGTCGTTTACATGTGGCACAACCGGTTCAAAAGTTGTGCTATCAGCTATTAGAGAGATAGCTGAGGACTTTAACATTCCCTATGGATCCGTCCAAGACATTTTGGTTAATGATTTGGGTTTCCGTCGTTTAGCAGCAAAGTTGGTGCCAAAAGACCTCAATTTCATGCAAAAAAGAGACCGTGTTGACGTCGCAAAAGAAATGATTCGCGAGGTTGAATCCGATCCCACATTCATTAAAAGGATCATTACTGGAGACGAGACGTTGTTTTATGAGTACGACACGCAATCCAGGTATCAGGCAAGTGAATGGCGTTCACCAAATGCGCCGAGACCAAAAAAACACGTCGTTTTCTGTCAAAAAAGAAGGCAATGCTCATGGTTTTCATGGACTACAACGGTGAATTGCATCATGAATTTTTGCCAGAAGGCTAAAAAGTAAGCAAAGAGTATTATTTGGGCGTTATGAGAAGTTTGCGTGAAGCAATTCGCCGAAAGAGATTAGAATTGTGGGCAGAAAACTCGTGGATATTGCACCATGATAACGCACGGTCGCACAGTGTTATCAGTATTCGTAATTTTTGACGAAAAATGCAACAAAAACCATCCAACACCCACGGAATTCACCTAATTTAGCTCCCTGTGACTTCTTTCTGTTTAATCGATTTAAAAAATCACTACGGGGAACTCGTTTCAGCAGTCTCGAGCAAGTAATGGAAAAATCGCAGGAAGTACTGATGGACATACCGAAAACCGAATATAAAAAATGTTTCGAGGATTGGATAAAGCGTTGGCATAAGTGTATTGCAGTCGATGGGGATTACTTTAAAGGGAACTTTTATGAATAAACTTGTATTTTTAATTTTCTAAATAAATTCCTGGAACTTTTGGTCCTTTATAATGTCATGCAAGATTTTTCGCTGGAGCACTAAATTGACGAGTTCAGAACAACTTCTTTCCTAAGAACAAATACCTGCATCACCCTTATTCGACCACACGAATCCAACTACGGATATTTTTTTGGCGAAATCATTGTGCCGAAGTGCGAAGAATTTAAATATGATATGTGTAATACATGGGCTGAATGCTGGACATGGGTCCGTGCCGTTTCTAAGAGAAGGCACCACTTCATACCAGTTCAGTTAGTACCAACCTTCAAAACGTGTATAAATTTGACAGCTGTCGAACGATTAGTTCTTGAGATATAGCGTTGTCAGTGAAGCAACTTTTGTTATTGTGAGAAAAAAATTGATTCAAAGCAATTTCGTGTGTTGATTTATCGTTACTTTTTGATGGGAAAAAATGCAGCCGATGCAAAGAAATCTGCACCAGCCGAACGAACCATTCGCAAGTGGATTGAATAATTTAAAAGTGGTCATACAAGCACCGAAGATGATGCACGCAGTGGACGTCCAAAAGAGGTTGTTTCAGATGAAAACATCAAAAAAGTCCACAAAATGATTACGAATGACCGTAAAGTGAAGTTGATCGAGATAGCTCAGGCTCTGAAGATCTCAAAAGAGCGTGTTGGATATATCACACACGAATACTTGGACATGCGAAAGCTCTGTTTAAAGTGGGTGCCGCGTTTGCTCACAGTCGACCAAAAACAACAACGTGTTGATGATTCAGAGGAGTGTTTAAAGCTTTTTTTTCGTCGGTATGTGACAATGGATGAAACTTGGCTTCATCACTTCACACCAGAGTCAAGTCAGCAGCCAGCTGAGTGGCGAGCAGGCGACGAACCTCGTCTAAAACGACCAAAAACTCAGCAGTCGGCTGGCAAGATTATGGCATCCGTATTTTGGGATACAGATGGAATAATTTTCATCGACTATCTCCAAAACTGGCAGACTATCAACAGCGGCTATTACATTGCGTTGTAGGAGCGTTTGAAGGACGAAATCGCAGAAAAACGGCCGCATTTGAAGAAAAAGAAAGTGCTATTTCATCAAGACAATGCACCGTGTCACAAGTCGATGAAAAGGATTTCAAAATTGAATAAATTCGGCTACGAATTGGTTCCCCACCCACCGTATTCTCCAGATTTGGCCCCCAGCGACTATTTCCTGTTCGCAGACCTCAAAAGAATGATAGCTGAGAAGAGATTTAAGAGCGATGAAGAAGTAATCGCCGAAACAGAGGCCTATTTTGAGGCTAAACCGAAATCGTACTACAAAACTGGTATCGAAAGATTGAAAAATCGTTTCAATCAGTGTATCGCCCTCGAAGGCAACTATATTGATAAACAATGTTGAATTTTGCAAAAAAAATTGTGTTTTACTATAAAACGACACGTTTTTTTCAACTCATGTGTTAATTATAGGACTGTCGAAACCTATTACGCAAATTGGAATAAGATGGCTGAAGTACAGGCCACATTGTTTTACGACCGAAAACTGCTAGACGTTTTTACAACAAAAAAGTGATTGTAGAAAACCTTTAGCTGTTTTTGAAACATAAGAATTATGCCTAGCGACTAACTTCTATTAAATCAGACAATCCTAGACTTAGGCAATTGTATCGTAACTGGTGGATTTGTTGGTTGCCAGACAATTCATTTATGATAGAGGTTGCTCCCTTCCAGAAAATTATACTTTTCTGATCTGAATTAGTCATCCATTTTCAACAAGGCCAACTATCTGAGTATTTCCTGGATAACAAGCGCATTTGGGGCTTTTCACTTTCACTTTCACTGGGGATATTTTAAATATATAAGAACACCACCTCTACCCATACATTGGGTGCACTATTCGTGCGTTAACTTTTGCGCTCATACAAACATAGGGTGGTTCATTATGAGGTTTGATTTTTAATAGGCTTTTTTTGACAGATGACGCGTAACTCCTATCAAACTGCTTTGTTGTTTTTGTTCAATATCGTTTGGCAGCTCATCATGGAAAGACTTACACCACAACAGCGTCTCTAAATTTTTCAGCTGTATTACGAAAATCAGCTTTCTGTGAGAAATGTTTTGCGTGCGATTCGAGGAACTTACGGTGCGCATAATCGACCTACTGAAACCACTTTTGCCAATACCATTCGAAAGTTTGAGTCCCATTTTACATAAGTGGATGATACTCGACCGGTTAGACCACATCCAGCACATAGTGAAGAGATTATAGCAACTGTAGCTGAGAATGTAAGCGAAGACCGTGACGAATCGATTCGTCGTCGTTCTTAGTAGCTTGTCTTGGTGTATTTTACTTGAGGATCTCGGCCTAAAAGCGTAAAAATTCAATTTGTGCAAGAACTGAAGCCAGGCGACTTGAATTTGCGTCATATTTTCAGTGAATGGGCTCTGGAAAAACTCAATGAATATCCGGTGTTTTATCGTGAAATTTTTTTCAGTAATGAAGCCAATTTCTGGCTCAATTGATACGTTAATAAACAAAATTGTCATATTTGGGCTGATGAGCAACCCGAAAAGTACCAAGAGCTACCATTACATCCATTAAAAACAACGGTATGGTGTGGTTTATTAGCTGGTGGAATCATTGGTCCATATTACTTCAAAAATGAGGCAAATCAGAATGTTACTGTCAATGGTAACCGTTATCGCGCCATGTTAACAGTATATGTGCCTCCTGAAATTCAAGCACATGTTCTCGGTGAGCTCTGGTTTCAATAGGACAGCGCTACGAGCTATACAGCGCATGAAACAATGGACTTCTTGAGAAATCATTTTAGTGAGTACTTAATTTCACGTTTTGCTACGGTAAATTGACCGCCTAGATCGTGCGATATCACAACTTTGGACTATTTTAGATATGTAAAGTCTCAGGTCTTGAGGAATAAGCCAGCTACGATTGAGGCTTTGGAAGCCAATATTACTCTTGTTATCCGCGAGATACCAGTCGCTATGTTTGAACGAGCTGCCAAAAATTAGACCTTCCGAATGGACCACCTTAGACGTAGTCATGGCCAAGATTTACCAAATATCGTTTCTAGAAAGTAAATGCCATCAATAGTTCTTTTAACCGATAATAAAAATTGTAAGTTCGCTTTCAAATTTATGTCTTTTATTTTACATTTTAAACCAAACCTTATGATGAATCACCCTAAATTACTACAGCTTTCAAAAAACTAGTTTCAAAGAATAGTTTTACCCGCCTAAATAAGAGATTTTCTTGGCTCGCTTTGGCTTGCTTTAGATATATCGATCAATCTCTGGTATTCATATCGTGGACTTCATCTTTCGGATACATTGCAAACCGACGGTTGCATGTTCCATTAATACGAAGATTTTCGTGGGAGACACAGAAGCCAGAAACTTAAAATACTAAAGGAATTGGAATCTTTCGATTGTTTAGTTTTTCGATGAATTATCTTGTGGGCACGACGGGAAATCATCCGGAAATTTTCGTAAATATGTAGTCTCCTATAGCTTAAAACAGAATGAGTAGAGTTTAATTAGTTTTTTTTTTTACAAATTACGAATGAGTTTGTAATTGTTATTTTGTTTTTCAAAATCATTAATATTTGTATAAATTAAAGTATATATATACGGGTATTTGCTTCTTCTTAAGTTAGTTTTACCTAAAACTGTATGTTTTGACGAACATCACCACTTTATGCACTCGAACAGCTAACACAATTGAGATGATTTTAGCAGTTATAAATAAATTGGAGTAGACCCTCTACGATTTTCAAAATTAACAAAACAAAATTGGCTGCGTCACTACATGTGACTCTCAACCTAATGCAGCTTCAATTACTTATTTATCTTAATCGTACATCTTATAGTTAACAAAAATTCAAAAATGTTGTTTCCACTGTAATTTTATTAACTTAAGGGGAATTACTGGTTACTGATTCTAGTTCTTGTTATTTAGAGACTAATTTTTGTGAATTGACAAAACTTCACGATGACCTAATCCAATTCAATAAAAGATAAGATGCATCGGAGAGAAGGAGAGCAGCCAGATGATATTATTCTCTTCCAAGTTGTTCAGTTATCCTAAAAAATTTGAAAATGATCTCTGACTAACTCTGCCACCTTCAGTCAGTCTTTGGAGTCTTTCTTCAAAATATTTGAATGGGAAATATTGTATTAAAGACGTCCGCAAATGCCAACTTTAATATGGCTTAAACCTTTACTTACCAGTTCCACAAAGTTTGATTCTATCTTCTGCCAATGCCAGGACCATAAAAATAAACAGATGTTGAAGAAGTCCTGTCTGCCATTTCAGCACGATCTCAAGTAATAATGAACCAACTTTTTAAAATGCAAACTTGCTTCTCTCTTTTGTCATTCTTACTTCAACGTTTCTGTTTTAAACCAGCTTTTTACTTTCTCTTCCTTCCCTTTCTAACCTTAATTCTTTATAACTACTTTTTCTGTGCTCTTTTTTCATTTTTATTTCTCATTTTTTTAATAGAAGCCTGCGGGTGCGTAACCTTAAGTCTCTTAATGCTTGAAGTTTTTGGTTAAGATACAGGGTGTTTCAGATAATGTGTCGAAGACTTTAAGTGGAAATTCCTTGATATATTTTGATAAAAAATCGTATGGGTGGGAGGCGGGGTCTTAAATGCATACCTAGTGAGATACAGATGTTTTAAAGCCGCTGTTTGTTTTGACTCCTATTGAAAATAAGGTCTTTCAAATTTACGCTTGCACTTATATGGGGTATGTTGAACTCGCTATTATGAGTAATTTAACTGTTTCAAAGGAAAAATATCTTATTAACCCTCACTTACAAACAAAAAACAAAGGCAGGTCATTTCATCTCAAGTTAGTGGTTTTCAAGATTGTAGTTAACATTCAAAAAAAAAAAAAAAAATAAATCTATGCCCAAAAACCACAGAGGAAACCATGGACAAAATCCATGATCTCGTATTGGCGGACAGCCGAGAAAAAATTCTCAAGTTGGCTGAGATAGCAGGTATCTCAACTGAACACGTTGGCCATATCCTGCACTAGAATTCGGGCATGAGAAAGAGAACCAGCGCAATAGTGAGCCCACTTCAAAGACGTGCTTGGCCCTGTTTAATCGAAATCCGGAGGAGTTTCTGCATCGTTTTGTAACCGTCGATGAGACATGGATTCATTGGTACACACCAGAGACCAAAGAAAAATTAAAACAATGGGTCTTACCCGGTGAATGTACTGCAAAGAAGGCGAAGATGTTGACACAGGAGCATACTACGTCGATTTATTTGACCGATTCAACGCCAATTTAAAGAAAAAACAACAACATTTGGCGAAGAAAAAAGTGCTCTTCCACCACGACAACGCACTGGCTCACACCTCCACAGTTGCCACAGCCAAATTTGTCGAATTGCACTACGAATTGCTCCCCCATCCTCCGTATTCTCCGGATTTGGCTCCTTATAATTTTTTTTTATTCCCAAATCTTAAAACATCGCTCGCCGGAAACAAGTACGGGTCGAACGAGGAAGTCATCACCGCCGCGGAAGAATATTTTGCAGGCCGACAAAAGTCGTACTATACGGAGGGCTTAAAAATATTGGAGCACCGCTGGGAGAAATGTATCGATTTGAAAAGGGATTAGGTATATTGAAAAATAAACTGTCAAAACCTAAAAAAAATTGCGTTGTCATTTCTAATCCGGGTATCCATCGAACAGCCCTCATATTTGTATAACCAGTTAGTAGCTTCTTACCGAGTTATTGACGTTTAATTCATAACATCCTCAACGATGAAGTTTTCACCACAAAAAAAGGTAGACATGGTTTATGTCTAAGGTTTCTGTAGCGGTAAGGGCCAACGAGATTGGTTTATCTGAGATAATAAATGGGAGGACAATTATTAGATATACTTTTCAGGATGAAGAGATAGGAATAACGCGGAAATCGTCGAGACACCCACATCCTGCTTTAGCAGAGGCATTTGCAGGTACTAAGTCGTTTTACATTACGTTAGAAACCATCCAAATACCAGTCTTAGGTAACTAAGCAGATATTTTAATCTAGGTAGGACTTACGTCTGGAGAATTCTACATTCAGAAGTCAAATATGCATTCCATCAAATACCAGTACAGGAGCTATTACCCCGAAACGCAGAGAAGCGTTTGGAATTCTTCAATCCCATTCTGGTAATACACGTTGCGAAAGACAACGTTATTGGCCGGGTTCTATGGACTAAAGAATCCCAATTCACCAAAGATGGAATCACTAATTTCCACAATTTACATATCTGGACAGAAAGCAATCCCCGCTCCATGAAACACAGAGGTTTTCAGCATAAGTTCAACATCAAAGTGTGAGCAGGCATATTGAGTGAGAAACTGATCAGACCCTATTGGTTCCCTTTAAGACTCAGTTCAGACTACCAAAGCTATTAGGTACCAGCAGGATGACGCCCCTGCATAAAATGGCTATGTAGTTAAAGAGTGGTTGGATCGTGTGTAAGAAAATTCATGCATAGGTCGGGATAAAACCATTCTGTGGCATCCAAGGGCTCCAGACTTGATGTCAATGGACTTCTTATTTATAGGCACTGATGAAAGACATTTAGGATGGCATGAGTCATAAGATTGACGAGGCAGCTGCGAAAGTTCGTAAAGAATGAACATTGTTAGAAACTTATAAAGACGTGCATACAAGGCAATGGTTTGCATTTTGAACAATTGATATAATACAAGATTTGCCGAAAAAAATAAAAATAAAAATCCGCAATCAGAATTTGTTTTTTTTTTTCCTAAAGTATTTACTAGTTTTCTCCTTATTACTTGCATTGGTATTACTTGTGCTTCTCGTTGGTTTGGTTTTGTGTTTCTAAATGAGTGGCTATTCAGATATTGGTGAATCGAAAACCCCAACGAACCTTATTTGAACTCCAAAAAGAGCATTAAAATCTGTCATTTGAACGTGCTTCTTTCTCTTCTTTTACGAGTATTAACCATTAAAATATGTAACACGTATTTGCATTGCTGCTGCGCCGCTGTGTTCATGGGTAAATTTTGCAGATCTAAGAACTATTCTTCTGGCCGGTCTATCACCTTGTTGTTAAGCCAAAAGTTCGCTGGCTTACTCAGCCTGAACTTTGTCCGCTACCAATTTCTTAATGCGGAGTACGTGATCACTTTTTGTTACACCATTTAATTTTATATGAAATTCTGTCTGTGACCCTTAGTTAAAAGTCCCTATCCGTGTGGTTTTAAGCCAGGAGAGTCCACCATAGATCAAACTTTCACATTAAAGCAAATCAATACACGCCAATGGCAGCTTTCAACTATACTATACAGAGCCATCTCTATGCACCCTACCGGTCGGTAATGAAAAAACCGAGAACTTCAGCGTTAGAAAAGAACTTAAACCGGCACCATATTTGAACAGTCTGTTCAGTTACTCGCATACGCAGATGACATTGATATTGCAGATTTCAAGGAAACTTGTGGCGTATATTCTAGTACAATGGAAAGATGTATGAAACGCTAGATAGTACAGAATGTTCTCGAAAGATGTCAGCGAAGTATTTATATCAGCATCCCTCAAGATATGCACATAAGTTCTAAAGAGGAATTTGAAATGTGAATTACGAGTAGTGATTAAGTGACGCGCGCCATCTTCTCGGTTCGGGGGCAACTCAGAGAAACGGGAGATATTCTGATGTGTCTTCATACCCAGAAGCCTGGTCATGACACTAAAAAGTGGAAAATCTACTTCTACAGGGAGAGAAAGAATCGGGCACTTATTTTGTTGTGGGCTTAGACAAAGCTTCTGTCAAGACGTCCCTATCTGCACCTTGGTAGGTTTCATTTCCGCTTAATTTCCAAATGAGTGCGGATAGGAGACAACCATTCTAGTACCCATCTATTCTGTGTACTCAAATCAACCTTCAACATTCCAAGTCTGCTACTGCATCCCAATGTAGGAGGCTTTCTGTATTGAATACAAAACCTCACATAATATCAATTCAGGAACCATGGGTGTTTTATAAATGTATCTGTGCTTTTTTACTTTATGACGAGCGATCGGAAACCCGAGAGCTTGTTTTTATGTGCCAAACTCACTCTCACCATCTAAAGTTGTGCAATTTTGTAACCAAGATTTACAATACTTCGGACCAATTGGGAATGGCACAAATTCCATGGTTGCGTCTGCTTATTTCCTTTATGATTCGTGACTGCCGCCATTAACGGAGGCGGTAGCAGAACTTATTGAATATCGTGACTCCAGGAAGGTAGGACTTACTTAGGACTAATGCTCGAAAACTTTTTGGGGCAGTAGCAAATGCAACGTGAGAGGCAATCATCTCCTGGACTTCATACTATCGTCTGACCTGGCTCTCAGCCAACTTTTGTTACAACAGTAAGACAGCAAGTAATCGAGTTAACTTTGTCCAATAGGTATGCTAATTATATTATTGACTGCACAGTACTATCGGAGATCTCAATGTCAAACAATAGATATATCGAACACAGAATCGGATCCGAGATCTCAACTTTGTTGAAGATGGGGAATCCGCATAAAACCAACAGGACACGATTTAAGGAGGAGCTCGACAAGTACAAAAGTGCTCCCCCTAATCTCAGAACAAAACAAAAGCTTGAGGAAGACTAGAATTTTTACAGAGCAAAGCAAAAAGATTTTAAGAGGCTTATTCGTATTTCGAAGAGTGCCTCTTACAAAGCTTTGCAATAACACCGAAACTCCTGTTGCGGGAAAAATACGAAATTGTCGTTCCTTGTGCCCACGAATGGTTTCGGCCGGAATCTGAGCCAGGAATGGAATGCAATCGGGTCTTTACGGACGGCTGCAAAATCACTATACATAGGATGTGGCAGTGGTGCCTTTCTGGAGAACGGCAACGTTCAATTTCACTTCATGTTCGGAAAGCTTGCATCTATCTGTCTTCCAAGCGGAGATTGACTATATTGCGGAGAACCGGTGGCGGGGGCAAAGCATTTGCATCTGAAGCGACAGTCAAGCTCAACCTAGAAACTTGCTGAACCCCCTTACGACTTCTAAACTAGTTCAGGAATGTATAGTAAGAGATCACTGAACGCAGTCGGAAGACTAAATTCGGTAACCCTTCTCAGGGTTTCAGGTCACAATGGGATCATGGGAAATGAAATCGCCGATTTGAGTTTTCAGGACTCGGACCTACCTTGGGCTTACCTGCGTCCTCGGTTAAGGCTTCCATTTACAGTTGGGTCTCATATGAATAGAACTGCAGATGGCACAGCTCCCAGGATTTCGGGCAGACCAAACGAATGCTTTTCGACGTCCCTAGAAGGTCAACGGCCTTTCTGCTGCCGATAAGCAGGAAAGTCTGCAAGATGCTTACTGGCGTCGTGACAGGGCATTACACTTTTGCAATGCACTTAAATGTGCTGGTCATATGTGACACAACAGCGATGCTTGCTTTGAAAGTGTTGACGACGCCGCGGAGCTCTGTCTCTGTGCACGCCCGGCTTAGGCATCTTATCAATTTTATTTAAAGGAACTTTACAAAGAGTGCAATGGACTAGTTCTTGGGTATGATATTAACAAAAGAAGCACACAACATAAACGCATAGGACGAAACATCACAAAAGCAAGCTACGACCTTGAGGTAGTAGATATTGACAAGGGCGGATGAAAATGTTCGGTCCCGTTTGCATCAATCGAGAATGAAGGATATGTTTTAACAGCGAACTATACAACAGAAAACCTCGACAGAAAAGCTTGGGTAACTCGGTTATTCGGCCAGTTTCTGTTAATCTTAAGCCATAGTATGCCATATATGTATGCACTATGTGATCCGTGATACAGTTCAATAGCGATTTTAAGTAGTGCTGAAACGGCGGTTTATACAGCACTTGTTCTGGCAAGCTTGTCTACTTTTTCATTACCATAGTGATCATTGTGTTCTGGAATTCAAATAGTCTAGGCTAGTGTCCTCATGTGATTAGCCCGGTAACATTATATAGAAACGATTTTTGTTAGGAAGATGTTGCAGTAGCCTAGCATTAACAAGGGCGCTGTACTATTAGATTTCTGTGAGCATACGTATATAGTACTTACTTCTGCATCATTATCTAATTTACATCTATTGTATTGTGAAAGTCTATATTAATGTTTGTTCCTCTTTTCTCAGTGAGGGGTTTAAACCTGATAGCATCTGCAATATGATGCTCGTTGCACTTTCTTTAAGTATTTAATTTTAAGTTCTTAGTTTTGTTAGAAGCTGTCCAGCAAATGGTGCAAACATATGTGAGTAAAGTACTAACATCAGCAGCGCACAGCCAATGGATGATCTTTGGTGACGGTGCCCAGTTTTGAGCAAAGATATGACTGCTTCCTTATTCTTCCACGATTTTCATTTACCTGTTCTTATTGTCTTTGTAATGTTGTTATAACGTTGAACGGCTGCAATTGTTAAAAACTGTCAGTACCTTTGTCGATTGGGTTTTTTAGATTTCCCGAGAGTTTATATGCAGCCTACGTCTACACCTGAAGATCAGTGGCATTGATGCCAAAGAGCCGTCAGAAATGCCACAACCAATATGCTTATCAATCCCACGAAATTTGTTTGTTTCAACCTGTTTGATGAAATACAATATTTCAGTCCATCCGACCAAAATGAATAGGAAATTTAATTCATGTATAACAAGAATTCCGGTTCGGACAGTGTACCTGCCGAGCAAAAAAGAGTACAGAGCACACATCCACCAATTTTTAAGACCCGGTCAGTGGAAAGTATTATTTATGAATGGAACCTCATCAGCGTTTTCCCGATCTACAAGAACGGAGACTTTCTAAATTGCACCTACTATAATATCATCAGTCTTCTTTACACCGCATTTAAGATCTTATTTGCTTATTGTGTACTCCCCACCCATTTATAGATTTCAAGACTCTATATTGCAGCATTTTTAGAGACGAGCTATACAAATGTTTTTTTAGTTTTGACAACCCTGCCAAACCGTACAGAATGACGACAAAGAAAGCTTGCTGCTCCGTAAAAGTCGGAAGCGATTTCACGAAGACCTAATATGTCAAAAAAAGATTCAAAGTTGCGAATGAGGGTAAAACCAAATATAATATATGCCGCAAATAAAGAAGGGGCATACAACATCAACGAATCTGACAATTCCTCACAATAGACAGCAATAATTTTGATGTAGCTAAGGACTTTATGTACCTCAGCTTCATTACTTACTCTGACAAATGCTAATCAATAACATTATAAAGCTTTGTAAGGAGGCACCATGAGTCTTTATATTGTATATGTATATTAAGACCTCTGCCAACCTGCTCTATGACAGGAAAAGATATCCTTGATCAGTTGGAATTCAAGATTCTTAGCTTTATTTTTGATGCCTCTTCATTTGGAAAAGAATATATTGTATTGTACATAGATACATTGGTATAATAACGAGCTCCATAAATACTGACCTGACCATAAAGATGCGTATTAGTTACCTCAGATGAGTAGTACATGTAACATAGCTATTGGGTATATATTTTAATTCGTGCGGTTTTTTTTTCAAAATTTGAACGTTTATTTATTGTAAGAAAAACATGTACAATAGTACTATTCAAAGCATTGCCCATCTGAAGCTATGACTTTTTCCCATCTTTCTGGCAATTTGTGGATCCCATCCCAAAAGAAACGCCGGCTTCGCAGCCAAGAATGAACCAAGCCAATTTTTGATATTCTGCTCTGATGTGAACCGTATTTCAGTGAAGGCGTTCTGCATCGACCAGAATAGCAACGTGGGGCCGAGCGTTGTCATGATGGAAAATTATTGCCTCGTGCCTGGTCGCATATTCAGGGCGTTTTTCGGATACTGCTCTCTTCAAACGGATTAATTGTGTTCGGTAGCGTTGTCCGTTGATGGTTTCACCCGGTTTTAGTAGCTCATAATACAGCACACCCATCTGATCCCACCAAATACAGAGATTTGGCTGATTGGCCGGGTTCCACATATGATTTTTTGCGCTTGGGGTAGTCGTAACAGATCCATTTTTCATCACCAGTAACAATCCGATGCAAAAATGACTTCCTTTTGTGGCGTTCCAGCAGCATTTCGGACATGCAAAACCGCCTTTCGACGTCTCTCGGCTTGAGTTAATGTGGAACCTAGTTTCTTTGCTTTTGAATATATCCAACTGCTTTTAATCGTTTTGAAATGGCTCCTTGAGTGACACCCAAAGATTCTGCGAGCTCTTCTTGTGTTTGGCAACAATCTTGATATAGTAATGCTTCCAGTTCTTCATCTTTAAACTTTTTTGGCTGCCCAGGACGTTCATCGTCTTCCAAGCCAAAATCACCACTTTTAAATCGTGCAAACCACTTTTGCCACGTTCGCTCAGCTAGCGCATGTACACCATAAACTTCCACCAAAACACGATGACTCTCGGCAGCAGTTTTCTTCATATTAAAGTAATGAACAAGAACTCCCCGAAAAAACACTTTTTCAGGCACAAGGTTCGACATATTTGAGTAAAAAAAAAATAGTTGTTGTTTACGCTTCAAATGAATGACATATACTGAAATGACGTACAATGACAGTAGCTTTCCAACGCATGTTCCAATGGAATAATAACAATGGAATAATACAAGTTACGCCATTTCTTAGCAAACCGCATCTGTCTATAACAGATGTGTTATAGACCCAATATAACACATCTGCCCCCCAGAGTCTTCAAAGGCTACCCGGAGAGACAACGCATAAGAGGGGAAAAAAAATCCTTAGGCAGCGTGCACAACTGTAAAGGGACCTCAACTATCTTAAAGTGTGCAATTGGAGGCAGTTGGCAAATGACTGCGTTAACTGGAGAGGTTAATTGGTTCAGGCCCAGGTCTCTGACGGGGGTGTAACGTCACTTAAGTAAGTTAGTATCCTACAAATCACCAGGGGATCGGTTACTATAAAACCGTACTTTGTGCCATTGAGAAGTTTTCATGTTCAGAAATATTTCGTGAGCTTATGATCTATCACGTTTCCATTACCTGGAAAAGAAGTGACAGAAGTTCAATTAAGTTATAGGAGGGAGAACTTCGACTTTATAAGATATTGTGTGTGTTGGATTGCGTTACATACAACCTTATATCTAAACTATGGATTGAGACAAATATTATCTCTGCTAAGAACGAGAATACAACGTGGAACTTCGGAACATTCGGATACACGTTATGCTTTAGGAGTGGATCTTCAAGTCCGGTTCTGAATATCAAGATAAGGGAAGTTGTGTCGTGCAGGCTATACTCTTGCCAGCTTTGCATTAAAATCGCCGAGGACAATTTCAATGTCATACCTAGGGCACTGCTCGTAAGTCTTGTAAGCTATCTCTATGAGGGAGTTCGTGCATATAAAGCTGATCTTGGCCTTAATATGGATTGTTACGCAGCGACTTCTTGCCTAAGTCTGCTCTAACAACAAATTCGCATTCAAATGGGCGCTACTTTTGTCGTAGTTTTTCATCCTCTTTTTGTCCAGCCCATCGCATCGCATTTCTTAGATGGCGGTTACATCTGCTTTGCAGCAGTGCTCCTCTGCTAGTTGTTCGGCTGTACGTGGCCTATTAAGAGAGCTAACATTCCACGTACTGATTCGAAGTTCATTGTTGGAGATTGAATTTCATTTGCAGGGGCTGTCAACAGCAGAGCTGTCCGTATCTAAGCTTGTTTTCTTCATTGCCGTGTAGTTATTCCGATGGCACAACCGCCAATCTGGAAGGTCAGTTCTATTATAAAGACCCCTAAGATGAGCGGTCGGTAAAATCGAAGTCAGTAACTCATTCAGTGATGTGAACTCTCCTACTAATTCATAAGGAGGCTCATCTGCCATCATTTATTTTTCAAGAGCCTGACTTAATCTTGGAAATCCTTACAGAACTGTGCTGTCGTGGCAGCCTGGATAGATATTGATTCCATCTGGGAAATTCATCCGCTGTCCCGTTTACATTGCTGCTAAGACCCCTAAGATGAGCGATCGGTAAAATCGAAGTCAGTAACTCCTTCAGTGATGTGAACTCTCCTACTAATTCATAAGGAGGCTCATCTGCCATCATTTATTTTCCAAGACCCTGACTTAATCTTGGAAATCCTTACAGAACTGTGCTATCGTGGCAGCCCGGATAGATATTGATTCCATCTGGGAAATTCATCCGCTGTCCCGTTTACATTGCTGCTATTCTTGTCTGCTGGTCAGCACTCGCGCTTATTAGTTTGGGAAGTCGAGTCCGATGGATGTTCGGATGAACATTGACCAGTACCCGATGGTCCAATTGGTGGAAGTAAAATAAGCATAATTGACGTGTAAAAACAGTTAGAACCCTGTCGCCAAGTTGACACCTCTCAGTACCTTCCATATTTTTACAGCACCCAACCCAATATCTAGTCGAGGAAAAATAATTCCATAAAGCTTAAAATTAATCTTTTTTATGAGTCTTGGAATAATGTTTGCATGGAAATTGACGCATTTTAAGCATTTCACATTTGTACAGTGCCTTTAAAAATAAAAAACTAAACTTAAAAAGGCTTAATCGTTAATGTGATGTGGCAAGTGATTAATAGCATTTTGAAACAGTCTTCTTCTCTTAACTGATATGCGGAGAAAGACTTATTTTTTCTATTTTATAAAAACGATCTTTTAGTCGTACACAATGATGGAAACGGACCATAGTTTTTTGTGCTACTTGTTAACTTGCAGACTAATCACATAGAACAAAGTCCATGAGAGTGACCTCGGTGCTAAGGGATGTCTCCGCTAAAACTAATTAATTTTCGTGGGAAATGATTTCATTGCAAATTCATAGAGGTTCGGTTCGTATGGGGAATCGCATCACGTCCGAGAATAGATTGAGGTTTTTAGAATTTGTAACGTAACGTATCCTCTTAGAAACCAGCACGCGACTCTCACATCTAAATTACCACAAGGGCTATTCCCTGCTCCATCCACCATCAACTAGACTGTTCACATTGCAACAAACGCCAGACATTCATCCAGCATTCTGAATTTCCGAACTTTCCAAGAAGCCAACATCGACTCGGATCATTACTAGCAAGAGACTAGAATCTTTGCCAATTAAGCGCCCTATCCTAGCCTAAACACAAACCGTAGAACATCAAAGAGAATGTTGTCAACTGCTGTTTTTGATTGGTTTTGTAGCACCCACGCAATGAAGCTTCCGGTTTGACGACGGATGGCAGGTATGTACGTGGTTATAGCCAAATAAAAAGCATATACGAGAAGCAAAGAAGAAAACAAGATAGGCTTCTCGGAAAGAAAAAGCAAGAGGAAGAGATGCGCTTGATCGAAGAAATAAAGCGATGTTTCTACAGAAGAGGTGCTCGAAAGTTTTATCACTGAATGAAACGAACATGGCTACAAAGCCAGAAGTGGGTCATAGGGAAAATGTGCAAAGACTAATGCTGTCAAAATACTGCTGTCAGAGAGAATGAATCATTTACCCTGCGCGAAAAAGACATAGAATTACATTTTCCTAACCTAGACGAAGTTAAGGTAGAAATATCGATTAAGCTTCTGGCGCAAGCGGATCACCAACTGGTCTATTTAAAGCAGCTGGAAAAGATTTGGTTTGGAACATGCAGCAGCCCAAATGTAAAATATACGATTAGTATTTAGTATTTATTTGCTTACTTATTTAAGGTGTCGCTACAGTCCAGAGTGTACCTGGTCCTCAACCAACAAGCGCCTTCAGCCCGCTGCCTCCAATTTTGCATGCTGAGTTGGTTATTGATGTCCCCTTTTACTTGTGTGTGCCACCTGAGTCGTGGTTTACATCTACTGCGCTGTCCCACCCACGGGGGCAGATTCGAAAATTTTTTGACCAATTTCTTGTTTATCTGCTCCAACAGGGCAGAAAGTCAGTGAAAAGTCAGTGCCGTTTAATAGTAAAACACAAAATTTTTGCAAAATTCAACTTTGTTTATCAATATAGTTGCCTTCGAGGGCGATACACTGATTGAAACGATTTTTCAATCTTTCGATACCAGTTTTATAGTACGATTTCAGTTTAGCCTCAAAATAGGCCTCTGTTTCGGAGATTACTTCTTTATCGGTCTTAAATCTCTTTCCGGCGAGCATTCTTTTGAGGTCTGCGAACAAGAAATAGTCGCTGGGGGCCAAATCTGGAGAATACGGTGGGTGGGGAGGCAAATTGTAGCCGAATTCATTCAATTTTGCCATCGTTTTCATCGACTTGTGACACGGTGCATTGTCTTAATGAAACAGCACTTTCTTTTTCTTCAAATGCGGCCGTTTTTCTGCGATTTCGTCCTTCAAACGCTCCAACAACGCAACGTAATAGCCGCTGTTGATAGTCTGTCCCTTTTGGAGATAGTCGATGAAAATTATTCCATCTGTATCCCAAAATACGGATGCCATAACCTTGCCAGCCGACTGTTGAGTTTTTGGTCGTTTTGGACGAGGTTCGTCGCCTGCTAGCCACTCAGCTGACTGTCGACTTGACTCTGGTGTGAAGTGATAGAGCCAAGTTCCATCCATTGTCACACACCGAAGCAAAAATTCGGCTTTATTGCGGTTGAACAGCTTTAAACACTCCTCTGAATCATCAACACGTTGTTGTTTTTGGTCGACTGTGAGCAAACGCGGAACCCACTTTAAACAGAGCTTTCGCATGTCCAAATATTCGTGTATGATATATCCAACACACTCTTTTGATATCTTCAGAGCCTTAGCTATCTCGATCATTTTCACTTTACGGTCATTCGTAATCATTTTGTGGACTTTTTTGATGTTTTCATCTGAAACAGCCTCTTTTGGACGTCCACTGCGTGCATCATCTTCGGTGCTTGTATGACCACTTTTACATTTTTCAATCCACTTCCGAATGGTTCGTTCGGCTGGTGCAGATTTCGGGTAACACTTATCAAGCCATTTCTTTGCATCGATTTAATTCAAGTGGTGCCCGAAGAGTTCGTCGTTGTATCTCCTCTTGTACTCACCGTCTATGCAGATGACACCAAAAATTATCCGAAGAATTTTCCTCTCGAAAGAGCTAAGAGCACTCTGACGTTTGCTGATCGGGAGAGGGCTTTGATTGTCAATTGACTTCTTAGGCCAAAGAAGCAGGGATTGACAAAGGTATTTCTTTTGTTTGATCTCAGCGCTAGTGCCGTTGTCATAATTAATAGCGGACCATAGGTAGGTAAAGTCCTTAACTACCTCAAAGTTACATCTGTCTTGATCTTGCCCTCATTGACCACTAAACCTATTTTTACCTCTTCCGCTTAAACATCACTGATATCACCCTGCTTTCTTCCGACTGTGTAAGTATCGTCAGCGTATGCGAGTAATTGGAGGGATTTTGGAGAAATTGTGTCTCTTGTGTTGGAGCCAAAGTTTTGCACTATTCTTTCAAGAATGGCGTTAAAGGAATCACATGATATCGCTTCGCCTTGTCTAAATCCTCTTTTGAAATCAAAAGTCTCGGTGAGTTCTTTACCGGCCTTAATGAAGGAGTGTGGATTTTCCATCGTTATCCTGCACAAACGGACGAGTTTGGCAAGGATGCCAAAGCTAGACATTGATCTGTATAGTTCGCCTTGAAATCGATGAATAGGTGGTGTGCGTCGGATTGGATCGCACGGGTTATTTTTTCCAAGATCTGCAGTAGAGTGAATATTTGGTCAATGGTGGGCTTTCCTGGCCTGAAGCCAAACTGATATGGACCAATCAAGTTGTTGACGAATGGCTTCAGTCATTCACACAATACGGCAGAGATTTTGTTGGTGAAGTTCTGATGTTCTGATGTCTCTGTAGATGGCGCAGTTCAGAGGGTCTCCTTTCTTAGCGATCGGACAAACAATGCTAAGGTTTCACTCATCGGAACATAATAACATAACAAGTTATGTTATTGGAAGCAACCTGGAGCCTACGTTGTGCTGTCGCATTGCTGCAGCAAGAAACTTCACAACCATAAGTAAAATGGGTTTGTAAAACTTTGTATGGGAAAATATTGCTAGACCACCAGCCCTATATGGTCGTCCAGTTAAGACTTTCGTTTAAACGGACACCAAGATTTAACTTATGCACAAATTCTATCATCTTGTTTCGAAGTGGAATGGTTGGGAGACGGTTTGAATCAGGAACAAGCCAATCATGACGCATTTTGATTTTTTTGGATTTAATTGTAAATAAATTTATTTCAAACCACTCAAGACTTTTGTTATGATTATTAGCCATAGAATTTGACTTCATCTGCGTACATATATATCGAGGAGTATCGAACAACATTTGACAGGACATTTGTAAAGATTTTGAAGAGCGAGGAACCTAAAATAGACCTAATTGACGCAAATTTCTTTAAAGTGGGTCAGGTGCACGCAAAGAAATTACGCGTGGTTCGTTAAATCTTTGAGCAGACAAGATTTCTCTGAATTTTGAAGCCCTTAAAATATTCTGGATGGAGAAAGAATTTCCACGGCATCAAGGGTTGTTATAATAATTTTAGTTTTCCAGAAGCAAAAGGAAGTTGTTTATAAAAAAGAAAACAATTGCGGTAAATCAATAGTATTGTAAGGACAATGTACAACACAAAGCAAACACTTCATATTCTCGACCCAAGTGAATGCGAACTTCTCCACCTGGTCTCGTTTTCCTATCATAAGGGCAAATCTCGTTCGCAGCCACAGAATACACTCTATCAGATACTCCATCGATAAACCAGGTTTCATCTAAATCGGAACCAACAAATAAACTTCTGACTTCGAGTTTATTGATTAGATTTTGCGTGCTCAGATGGCAAATTGTAATGACCCCATGTTGTGCACAAAATATAGGCTGAGTTCATAAATGTCAGCATTTCTAACATAGTAAAATCGCAGATCTTTCCTTGTGTGTTCTTGAGCGCATTCATATCGCATTTGTTTTGCGTTCAAAAACGTCATGTCTTTGTAAAAAAAAAAAAGTAATATTCAACCAACATATTATTTCAATAGTTCTTACCTCTTTCCTCTTCAAAAAACATAAAACTATTCCGCACTAAAATCATTTAACCTTTTCTGCAATCAAATTTGAAACGCCCAACTAATCTGCATAAGTATGACCATATGCTGCCGTTTATGAACACAAGAATAAACAGTTTGACTAAGTTAGTCCTTTAGAAAATCTGCATTATTCAGCCATATTTAGTAGTACGCGCAAATCATCATTCACCCCATTACCTCTGGAAGAGAAAGTATTGTTATCATATAACATAGTCAAAGGAATGCATGACGAAGTATAGAATCTCTCACATCGTTTGTTCGTCTCGTTAACATCGCTTATAAGATCGATTAAAACCATTCATGAACCATGAATTTTGTTGGTGCACTGTTTTCTAATATTGTGTGGGCATAATACCTTCATTCGATTCTGTAAATCAGAATCTGGTGTTTGTTTTTTGTTTGCTTTTTTTTTACATAATGACTCGGGAATTTAGGGTGAATATAGCGAACATACGTGTTCAGAAAGATAATCACATTTCTGTGTACATTCACTCTGTAAATGCAGACCAGCTATTTTTGCACTTAGTGAAACACAGGTTTATCCTCGCCCACACCTCTCAGATCACGCTAACCTCAAGGTGCCTGGATAGGACCTAGTCTCATTATTCTTCTCTCACCACGGTCGCGCCATTTACGTGCTAAATTCCAATCCGAAATTTAGTTTCATGTGGTTAAAATTTCATCTCCGTAAGCAAATTTTCCACTATGGCTTTATTTACAGAAGCCCTAAACTGGACAACAATTCGACCTTTAAGAGTTTGCTCCCTCATCGGATGAAGAGTATCAAATGTGGTGTTGCAACTCGAGCTGTAAAGAGACTTGTCAGGGTTAGATAAGTGTTTTTTCGTTCGTACAAGACCGAACGTACAGATAAAACCCGAGCCAGGAATGAATGCAACATCTTTCTTAAGTGTGTGAAGTATCAATACGATCAAAAACTGAGCTAAAAAATACTAAAGTGTCCCAAAGGTAGTAAAAGCTTTTGGTCATTTGTCAAAACCATCGAAAAATCTGCTTCATCCTCCACCCCTACTCCCTGACGCTCCAGCTGTTGGTTCTTTAAACAAGGCAAATCTACTCGCTACACACTTTACGGCCAGTTCAACACTTTCAGATTGTGCAATGTCTATGCCTACATTTGAATACGTCGAATCTTCAATAGGGCGAATCCACTTTCGCACTCGTGTAGCTGCAAGATACTTAAAGATCTCAATGTACACAAATCCGCTGATCCAGATGGTATATCTCCCCTTCTTTTGAAGTGGTGACAGAACCTACTCTTTAGACCTCTCTCCGAGCAGATGGAAAACAGCATATGTACCTAAAAAAAAAGGCGAATCTTCTTCTCTCTCTTCCTACAGACTCATTGCACTTATGTCCCTTCTTTCTTAGGTCACCGAAACGCTGATAAACCGCCAGCTCATGAAATATCTCGAAACACGAAAACTTAGAAATGACCGGCAATACCGTTTACGTAGGAACAGATCCACTGGTGATGTCTCACCGAAAAGTGGAACCAAAACGTACATCAAAATAGTTGCACTCGATATTTCTAAGACATTTGACAGAGTTTGGCATCAAGATCTTTTTTCGAAAATGCGTGCTTTTGAGATCTACGGCTTTTTTTCTTCAATGAATTAGAAATTACCTCTCGGAACGTCCAATTCAAGTTGCCTTGGATGGCTTCTAATCCAATATTCGTAAAACAAATCCTGGTATGTCCCAGGGCTCCGTTTTGTCTTCGACACTCTTTTTAATTTTCATTAACGATCTCTTGTCTGCTACTTCAAATCCAATATATTCCTTTGCTGATTACAGTACTCTCTGGTTTTCATGTTCGTTCTCGGATTTACGTCCCTGCTCTTTGGCTGTAATAAATTAAATTCCGATATTAACAGCATATACAATTGGAAAATTGTATATTTGTATTGCTGTCGTTAAAGCGAAATTTAAACACCCAACCATTATCCATAAGGGCACTAGCATCGTCGAAACCGGAAAACTTTCCATACTCAGTATGTGTGTTGATGAACACTTATGTTGGAATGACCACATATTCGATGTCGCCAAAAATGCTCCGAAATGTCTAGATTCCCTCAAACAATGTAAGAAATACTTTTCCCCTTTTAATCTAGACTCAATATGTATATAACGCATTTATCCGCTCAAAATTGGAATACAATACCCACGTCTCTTCAGGTGTACGTAAAACCTCTTTGCACCTGCTAGATAGGATTCAAACCCGTGCACCACAGTCAATAGACACCCTTCAAACCTTAAACCGTAACCCTCGTCGCCCTATGAATACTCATTAGTATATCCTTAAGCCCACTTTCGGACGTACTCCGAAATATCGTAATTCGTTCTTTAGCCGAATTCGCTTGTATAATGCCTTGCCGAGCTCTCTATTTACTAGTCATTGCAACATACAGACATTTCAAACTAACGTACATTGGGACCTTTTTTTCTCTTCCTTGAGCACGCGATAATTAAAAAAAAAAAAAAAAAAAAAAAACTGGTTTGTTCTTATCTATGCGTTTTCAGCCCAGGAAGTTTCAACATCGATCAAATATTCACACTACGGCAGTTCTTAGAAAAGGCTCGGCAATTTCTGATCGAAACTCATCATCAATTTATTGACTTCAAAGCCGCATATGAAAGCGTATATGGTAAAGGGTTTTTGAGTCTAACCCGCAACAGAAAACGACGGCTTCTAAGGTAGCGCTCGCAAGTAAAAGGAACTCCACTGAAAGTTGGAGAAGATCCCAAGAGATCTGTCGATAAATTTAGCTTTGCCATTAAGTTGTGAGAAACCACTAAAATTCGCTCAAATTTAATTTTGGTCACACCTAACCGGAAACAGGATTAGTCTAACAATGGAAAAATTGATTAATTAAAATCGCCCTCGAACTCGGAAGGTTGTGCTTACAAAACAAGTTGCAAGTGCCAATCGAAATACCCAAAACAAATTGAAAATGGTGTGAGGCGACACAAAATGAAATATCAGCATTATCGCAGCACTTACGTACGATCACATGTAACCTCTTAAACAGCAAATAATCTAGATGCATTTACAAATAACTAAAATTGTATTTACGTACATACTTATCTACATGTATAATCTCTTGTATGAGTGAGTCACTTTAAAAACAAATTGTAGTTACATAAACGCATTCGCGTGTGTCACTTATACTGCTTATCACTGAATATAGCCCTGATCAATTGCATGTTTGAATATATCAGCGATTCTTTGTCGTTTTGCTTCCTCCTTAAATGGAGGAATATTCCAAACATCGGTCAATACTGCGTCTTCTTTCATCTCGTCTAAATCGGGAACATCTTCATCGTCAATTAGTGACATTGGCAAAGATTCAATGCCCATGCCGCAGCCAAAACGTCCAAATTTCTTCAATTCCTCCAACAAACTGGCAAATGGAAGAACTTTATCTGGGTCTGCTCCCAAATCCTTAATCAATGCTGTAGCACTGGTATGGTATTCCTTAAAAGAAACAAAAACGATGATTTTATGTAGAGAAATGATTGGTTCCAAAAAGCAAACCTTCAGAAGATCCTCGTAATGCTCTTCTCTGATTTTTTGACTGGTGCATGAATAAATGAAAAACGAAAGGTCCAATCCAAGTGAGGAACATCTACTCGTAGGAGAATCACGTTATTTAAATTTTGTAAGGTACTTCTAAGTAAAACAAAACCACAAAACCCACCTTGCTAGTTGGAAATCAATAATTTTTATAGCCTCAGGGGAACCAATGTCTGTATATTTTGTAAGGAAATTCGGTGTCCAGCAATCGCCATGACTGATCACAGACAGTTTGCCTAGGAATATTCATACACATTGGAGCAAATGTCAACAAAATAACTGACAAAACTTACTTTTGGTAGAGACCAGCTTAATAAGATCATCGTAAAGACTCTCTTGTAGGAATTTTCGCGCTACTTTTTCATATTCAGTTCCCGGATACGATTTAGAGACGGCATCATACGCCACAGACATTGCTATATGAAGGAAACCAACATACCAAGTGCGGAATTTTTCTGCATAGTAGGTCTCCTCCAATTGACTGGCCGTCTCTTCGAAACCTTTTGGATCTTGGTTTGCAAATGCCAGAGCTATTCCATGAAAGCGTCCCAATGTCCGCATTGTCAACCGACACTCATCGAGCGTGATGTAGCCTTGCCTACAGTATCTCACTTAATAACACAACATTGAATATATCCAAATGTTTACCTATCTGGAGAACCATAGCCTAGAAAACTCACATCCTCTAGGCAAATAAAATCATTCTCTCCATCGCAGTGTGTCAAATAACATTTGGGGTACTCAGTGAACGGATTCTTTGGTGACTTTGTCTGTTGGAATTTTTCAAATGCTGGGATAACCTTCGAATAGAAATTGATCTCATTTCGGAAGAAATCTGCTGAACGGAACACTCTCCTCCTTCCTGCATTGTCTGGTATGGATTTGATGATTAAATTAACCTCCAACTTCGAGCTACCAAAAAAATGTTCACATACCAAAGGGTCAAAACGACAAAAACCAATTAACTTACCCATTGTCTTCGTTCACCCCGTACACACATAGTCGGAAGACCTTGCTCAGGTAGGAATCACCTTTCTTGAAATCTTTTCCAAATTTATACGACGTATGCTTGGTACCGCCTGCATTTACTATAATCTCATCCAGGCACTTCTCTGTAAAGAATTTAGAAATATCCGAAAGACTCATCTTTGCTGTGACTGGGAGGAAATGACGATGGCCGACGCAACCAATTGCTTTAAATAGCAACTAACCACAAAATAGGAGCCACTTAAGCACGAGGGTATTTAATTTAGATTCATAAATTCTATCTTGTGCGTCGAGCGCTGATTCGTCCACGTTGCAAAATGCTTCCCGAACTAAAAGAACCAGTTATAACCTTACAATTGGAAGAAAACAACGAAAGTCAGTGGATAGATTTGTTTACATTTGCTATTTTGAATAAACTGAAATCTGTTGAATGGTGCGAGGGAGATAAAGGATACGTGAAAATTGAGTTCTTGAGCTGTCAATGTGAAATTCAAGCCAAACATGAAAAAGTGTTGTTGTTTCGCTTTTAATTTTTCGGATACAGGGATGTTGCAGAAATCGTTTAATTCAAAAGTTGCGATAAAGCTACGATAAAATAAAATTCGTTATTATCCATGAAAATTTAATAGGAACATGAAGACTTGAAAAAGCTTCTTCAACCTAAGGGACTGGATGAAAATCTCAAAACATTTACCAAAATTATATCCTGGGTTCGAGTGGAAAGAAAGGAATGGGCTATTAACAATTAAATTCGGTCACAGGAATTTACATTAGCATTCAAGGTTCAACGAATAATTGCAAAGAAATCGAAATATTGTGCGATAACAATAAATATGATTTCATAATTTTATCTGAGACACATCTAACTGAAAATATCCAAAGCGTGTTGGAGGATGTTGTTGAGGATATAGAAAAACCATTTCTGCAGACTGCTAAACGGCGAGGACAACACAAATTCCGCTGTCAGGCATCCGTCCACCCTATCAAAATGAAGTCAGTATAGCAATATATAACTGAAGTCGAGCAAGGCCGCCGGGCCGGACTTCCTACCCACCAAACTATTTAAGACAGCAGGAAATGACTTGGTAAAGTGCATACACTAACTTACTTCCAAGATTTGGTCGGATGAATGGAACCTCAGCATCGTTTCCCAATTCACAAACAAGGAGACCTTCTAAACAGCGCTTACTATAGAGGTACTAGTCTCTTAAGCATCGCGCTTAAGATCTTGTCTGCCGTATTGTGCAAGCACCTGAAACCATTTGTCAACGATCTTATTGGACCCTAACAGCATAGTTTTACGCCCGGTAAGTCCACTTTTGACCAAATATTCACACAACAGCAGATCCAGGTGAAAAACCAAGAAATTGAGATCGATTTTCACCACCTGGATGATGGAGAAAGCTCGCTGCTGCAATAAGGTCGGTAACGACCTAACCAAGAACTTTGTTGTAAAAAAAAAAATTTAGGCTAAGTGATGCGTTGTCATGTAACTTCTTTAACATCATACTTGAATGAATTGTGCAAAACTCACAAACCAACACACGATGTACGATCTTTCAAAAGCCTGTTTAATTGCTTGCATACGCTAACGATATTGGTATTATTGGTAGAACACAACAAGCTGTCACTGGTCCGTTTGCGAGTACAGAAACAGAAGCGGTGAAAATAGATCTAGCGGTAAACGAGGATTACGCTTGTAATACCAGTCCGTCTTTATTGTTTTCTAAAGCAGATGAAGATATCCTTGGTCGTTTTGAGAGAAAAATTCTTTATAAGATATTTGGTCCGGACGGGTTCTGGACGGGACGATTCAATGATGGACTCTATGAGCTGTACAGCGAAACCGACCTAGTCAAAAAACTGCGCATTGGGCGTTTGAGATGGCTGGGACCAACGTTCCGGGTCGCGGAATCTTTGCCTCTGATCCGGAGGGACAACGAAATTGACGAAGGCCTCGCCTTAGGTGGCACGCGCAAGTGGAGGTGGACCTCAACCAACTTGGAGTGGGCAACTGGAAGCAGTTAGCCAAAGACCGTGTTATTGGAGAGGCTTTTTGGTTGAGCCCCAGGTTCACCCCGGATTATAGCGCCGCCTAAGTAAGTAAATGAGATATAATGAGGTATCTTGTCACTTAATCTTAAATAGAACGGAAGGCACAGAATTGCATGTTAAAACCAATTTGGATATTAACAACGTGGAAAAATCAGGAAAATCAATTGATTACACCTCCTTGTTGAAATCGCGCAAGTGGGCATATCTGAATTTTGTAGTGACTCTAGCAGGAGTTTAAAGTTAATTTCTTTAAACAGAATATTAAAACCCCCATCGAAAAAAACAGCAATATACTACTCCGTGATAATTTGAACATTAACTGGTGCAAAAACGATATTTATAAAAGAGAAATTAAAAAAATTCTTGAAGATGACTGCAAGGTAGCTCCATAATCCATTACAATAATTGATTACATTATAAAAAATATACAGTCTCCAGCTATCTATCGAACAGTAAACATCGTTTTCTTTATCCTCCTAAGCCTAAGCCGGTATTTTTATCATTGGCTAAAAAACCTATTGTACTATACAATCTTCTAGTTATTTCGTGAGTTCAGTCTTTGCAGCGCTTTAACACATGGCGCTGGGGCCAAAGATCGTCTTGCTGATCTTTTGGAAAACCCACCGCCCCAACCTCAAGCCAAAAAAGACAAATCCTCCTCTTTTCCCGATAAGTTTCCTACTCTGCCTACGTCTTCCCTTAAAAATCCTCGTTTCGCATCTACTTATTCCTCCTAAATCTCCTGAGAAGGCACAAAAATCGATTAACTTCTTTCTAAGGGGTGATTCATCGTGACGTCTGATTTTCAATAGGATTTTCTTGAGAGATCACGCGTAGCTGCTATCAAGCTGCTTTATCATTTTTGTTCAGTAACATGGAAAGACTCATACCACAACAGCGTCTCCAACTTGTTCAGCTGTATTACGAAAATCAGCGTTCTGGGAGAAATGTTTTTCGTGCGATTCAAGGAACTTACAGTGCGCATAATGGACTGAAACCACTATTGTCAATGCCATTCGCAATTTTGAGTCCCAGCTTACATTAGTAGATGATACTCGATTGGTTAGACCACTTAAAGCACGAAGTGAAGAGACTATAGCAGCTGTATCTGAGAGTGTATGCAAAGACTATGACGAATCGATTCGTCATCGTTCTCAGCAGCTTGGCTTGGCGTATTTTACGTGATCTCGGCATAAAAGCGTACAAAATTCAACTTGTGCAAGAATTGAAGCCAGGCGACTTGAATTTGCGTCATATTTTCAATGAATGGGCTCTGGAAAAACTCAACGAAAATCCGGTGTTTTATCGTGAAATTTTATTCAGTGATGAAGCCCATTTCTGGCTCAATTAATACGTTAATAAACAAAATTGCCGTATTTGGGCTGATGAGCAACCCGAAGAGTACCAAGAGCTATCATTACATCCATTAAAAACAACGGTATGGTGTGGTTTATTGGTCTATATTCTTCAAAAATGAGGCAAATCAGAATGTTACAGTCAATGGTAACCGTTATCGCACCATGTAAACGGACTATGTGCCTCCTGAAATTCAGTCTTGGTGAGCTCTGGTTTCAACACGGCGCTACGAGTCATATAGCGCGTGAAACAATGGAATTGTTGAGAAATCATTTTGGTGAGCAAAATGAGTGAGTATATTTTCTCTGTGGAGATGTAAAATCTCAGGTCTTCAGGAATAAGCCAGCAACGATTGCCGCTTTGGAAGTCAACATTACTCGTTTTATCCGCGTGATACCAGTCGCTATTTTCGAACGAGTCGCCCAAAATTGGACCTTCCGAATGGACCACTTTAGACGTAGTCGCAGCCAACATTTACATAATATCATTTTCAAAAACTAAATGCCATGAATTGTTCTTTTAACAGGTAATAAAAACTTTAAGTTTATTTTCAAATTTATGTACTTTATTTTACATTATAAATCTAACCTCACGATGAATCGCCCTTTAGTTAAAAAAACCCATCGACGGGATAAGCACCGAGTATGATTATATATCACAACTTGCGGGCGGGAAGTGTCAAAGAGACACTGACAAAATTAGCTTTTTTTTCAAAACTCTGCTATTTCGTTAAATTTCAATTTTCTCTACAATCGTAGGTCAAACTGCAAAAAAAAAAATCGTTCGCACACAATCAACCATCTGCTTTCTCTGTAACCTTTTCACAAATCAAAAAATCGCTCATTAGCATACCTAAACCAAGTGGATTAAGCCAACTGTTACAACTTACAAATCCATATCAAGTAAAAGAAAAACCCCAAATTACACTCCCTTCTTCACAATGTACTCTCAAACAATTGGGTTTTGGTTTTTAAGTCATAACCATAAGCCCATGATTCGTCACAAGTTATGACCATTTTGAGTAAGGCGGATCAAAATTAAGAAGTTTCGGAACAAACTTCGCTAACATACGTCTTATGCCTAAAACATCCGATAAATTGCATTACACGAGCCGAGCGATATACCAACATCCTTAGCAACTTCTCCTATGGAAATTCGACGATTTTCTTCAAAGCTTCGACGTTATCATCTTTTGTTGATGTGCTGACTGAACTTAGAGTTAAGTTCGTCTTTGTCACCTACTCGGCCATCAGGGAAGAGCTTGTACCACTTATAAACTTTTTTTTTTTACCTAGAGCAGACTCACCGTATGCCACTGTCAACATTTCAAGTGTTTTAGAGCAATTGATTCCATTTTTTAACAAAGTTTGATGCAAATTCGTTGCTCTATTTTTTATAATAATTGAAAATCGCCGAGCACACCAAAACACGTCTAACCTTGCTATCTGTCAAAAACAAACTAAGTATGCTACATACTTGAAACTGTAAACATATGCTCCGGACATGTGTACCAACACAGCAAAAAAAAAAAAAAAAATCGATAATCCAATGTACGATTACGTTGCTCACGAAATTTTAAAAGTCACCTTACCTTTTGAACACATCTCGTCTACTAATAAGTAGTAAAGAATCATTCACCAGCTTTTCTATGTTCAAGAAACTCACTGCCCCTATCAATTTATCTCAATCACACATAGATCATACAAACCTTTTACCAATTTCCCACGTTTCAAGACTTCCAAGCAAGGCATTGGTCTATTAATAAATACCAAATCCATTCTAACATTTTGAACCTCGCTTTTGTAATTCTTCTAGATCCCAAATTCACCATTCTTCACCATTCCCGATCAGCAATTCACCAAATCTAAATCTAACCAAGTGGAAACCCCAGTGGTAATAGCCGGTGACGTTAACGCTTGGAGTGTTTTATGGGCATCCAACATTACTAACTCAAGAGCCGCATTGTGGGAAGACTTAATTTTAGAATCTAACCTCATGGTACTATATGATGGGTCACCGACACATCTTTCCACTCACGGCCCATCAACTAATATGGACATAACACTGCGTTCACCGGAGTTATTTCGAAAAATATCTTGGCCTGTTCTGGACGACCCTTGGAATAGTGTTAATTTTTCTATTATCACCGCGATTAATTTGAGCACATGTGACTCTCTTGTTTTAACAAGCCCATCTTAGACTATTTACCGGCACACTCTTCTTCAACTAACATCAACAAAGACGCTGATGTGTATGTAAGAGCGATTCGAACGGCAACAAATATTGCAATGCAATCCCTCAAAGCAACCTTTGTTCTCATAAAACTTACTGTGTCCCCTGGTGAAACAGTAAATTAAATATCAAGAAAAGAGCAAAAGGCAGGTTGGCACTATTCTAAAAGATCTCCCAATCAAAATACCCTCAGCCCCTATTTATTTCGCTTAAACTAAACAATTAAGGATTAAAAAGTAAGGGAATGGTGAAGGAGATCAAGTTTAAGACGAGGACTTCTCAGGTTAAAATCAGCATGCGAGAGATTGGTTCATTGGAATCCTAAGAGGTGGTATGGGTTGGAATATAGATGAGACGAGCACAGCACAAATCACAAAGGTTTGTATTGAAGGAAATAGAATTGTAAAGGGATGCGCTATCCACATGGAAGACAATTTGGAAAGGATCAATTGATTGATGTGATATGATTGTAGTAGTTGATCTACCTTTCAGAAATCCATGCTGACTGTGTGATATAAGTGACTTGCACTCAAAGCTTAGAACTTCATATAAAAAACTTTCGAATATTTTAGGTACATATGTGAGAAAACTTACCAATGGGACGGTAGTTATTTACTTCATTCCTTGATCCTTTTGGAGACTGGGGTTATGAAAGAGGATTTCTAAACTTAAGGGAGCTGCCAATTTGTGAGAGACAGATAATTAGGAAGGAAAATGGGTGGAAAAGGCACACGGAGGCACACGTTTTGAGAAATATTGCTAAGAGCCCGTCAAGTCCGGGTAAAAATTCGTCATTAAGATTTTGTAACTTTTCTTCGATGAAGGTAGGATCAAAAGATTAAGAAAGAGAGAGAGGGGCCTATGGAAAAATTGGGAAGGTACTTGAAACATTTGGGCTCAAGTACGAAGTTGTCTACAAATGATTGTTTAAAAAAATTTGCAAAGAAGTTGACAATAGTACGAGGGCTGTTTGAAGAGCACCCGGATTGGAAGATATGCACCACCATTTAACATAACCTCTTTTAGCCCGCCTGTCATTTGGTGAAAACTTGACTCTTAGCACGGTTACCATAGAGAAAAACGTGGACAAATTCCATGATCTCGTATTGGCGGACCTCCGAGTGAAAATTCGGGAATTGGCTGAGAGAGCAGGCATCTCAATTGAATGCGTTAGCCATATCCTGCACGAGATTTTCGGCATGAGAAAGCTGTTCACGGGATGGGTGCCGCGATTGCTCACACCGGAGCGCAATCTTGAGACCAATTCAAAGACGTGCTCGGCCCTATTTAATTTAAATCCGGAATAGATTCTGCGTCGTTTCGTGACCGTCGATGAGACATAGATTTATTGGTATACACCAGAGACCAAAGACCAATCGGAACAATTGGTCTTATCCGGTGAACGTGCTCCAAAGTATGCGGCTGAAAAGGTGATGGTCACCGTTCTTTGGGACCCGAGAGGTGTGATATACGTTGACTATTTGGAGAAGAGAAATACAATCACAGGAGCATACTATGCCGATTTATTGAACCGATCCAACGTCGATTCAACGACCACATTTCCTTTTTTATTGACGTATTGATAAAATGTCTTAGGGTCGTTAATAAAGTTAGTTCGTGCTGTGTCGAGAAAGCGCTGATAGAGGCAGTTATGAAGCTGGGTGAATTGGAGGTAGGTTCCAAGATACAAGTAGTTAGAATATTCAGGATAAGAGTTGATGCGAAGTGAAACTGCCTATAATTAGTTTCTTTTGTTTCGACAATCACATCAAAATAGTCCTTTCTGTTTTTATATTTACCGCCGAAGATGTTTCCATTCTTGAAACACTGGCCTACTTTTCAAACAAACAAATATGTAATATGTTCCGATAAGTAACTACAATAAGTAACTACAAAAACGGAGTGATTGACAAAATTGTAGACTCTCTAATGAGATTCCACAACAGATTTAGACTTATGTAGATAACAAGCCATGTTGGGATTTTGAGAAATGAGCACGCCAATGCTGCCGCTAAATATGATCACAATAACCCAGTCTTCCTTTTGTAACATCTCAGCAAGAAGGAAAGGAAAAAAACATCAAAATAAGGATACAATTGCTCGCCGATTGGTCTCAATAGAGACATCACTATACTTCAATTAATTCGGACATACTCTGCTATATTTAGACCATCAATTAAGACGTTTGTTCGACTACGCTTATTTCATACCTGAACAACTCATCAGCTCTCTAAAGTTTCACATAACGCACCTACTTGGACTAGTAAACTACCCATCCAGCAGACTATTTAAACATCTTTTAAAAACCAATGCTGGACCACACGATTCATTACAAGACTTTTCTCCGGAAATTAACCGTATCTGCAATACCACCTTGATCCAAAAGTTCCTGGTGGTGTCACCGTGTGGCACTCCCATTGTTCCGATTTCAATTCTGGTTTTTTGTTAAGTTGGTACATCTGTTGTAGATATTCCCTCTAAATTTTAGCGTCATGGCTTGTCATTTAAAAAAATTACGGAGCCAAGAGTACATCTTTCTATAAGTGTGTTGGCGATTTTTTACAATTTTGGAAATGGATTTAAATTTGCAACAACGAACTTGTATTAAATTTTGCGTAAAAAACGGATTTAATGGTGCGCAAACATTGGAAATGTTGGAAAAGTGTTTTGGCAACGATTCTCTAAAGAAAACAGTCATTTACCGTGGCACTAGCGGTTCAAAAGTGGTCGTGAGTCAATCGAAGATGATGAACGCAGTGGCAGACCATCGACATCGAAAACCGACAAAAAAATTTAAGGAAGTAAAAGAAATGTTGGCTAATTACCGCAAATTAACCATCAGAGAGATAGCGGAGGACTTGAACATTCGTCCAAGACATTTTGGTTAATGATTTGGGTTTCCGTCGTGTAGCAGCAAAGTTGGTGCCAAAATTTCATGTAAAAAAGGGACCGTGTTGACATCGGAAAATAGATGATTTGCGAGACTGAATCCGATCCTATATTCATCAAAAGGATCATTACTGGAGACGTGGGTTTACGAGTACGACACGCAATCCAGATATCAGGCAAGTGAACGACGTTCACCAAATGAGCCGAGACCAAAAAAACCACGTCATTTTCACTCCAAAAAGAAGGCAATGCTCACTACAACGGTGAAGTGCATCATGAAAAAGGCCAGACAGTAAACAAAGAGTATTATTTGGGTGTTATGAGACGTTTACGTGAAGCAATTCGCCGAAAGAGACCAAAATTGTGGGCAGAAAACTCATGGATTTTGCAACATGATAACGCACCGCCGCACAGTGCATGAACTGTCGCACAGTAAAAGCATGAACACCCCTAATAAATCAAGAAACCAATCGTTTAAGTACAACTGCAATTTCTGTGGGAAGAAGAGACATGAGGCTGTAGACTGCTTCAAGAAAAGAGATACAAATTGAAGGAAGAGCAGACAGATGTCAGATACTTTGAAAGTCCATCTGCAAATGATGTTGTAGATGAAAGATATTGTTAGGACAGCTGATGTACTTCACAATTCTGTAAAAATTAAGCCTTGCTCGAAAATACTCAACTGACACAATCGAGTTTAAAGCTGGCGTGATTGCGAAGGGAGACGTCACAATATCTACCTGAAATGGCAAAACAAATATGTCTATAAAGCTCTAAAATACGCTTCACGTTCCAGATTTACGTACTAATCGTGCAAATCTGTCGCTAAAATTACCAAGTACAAACCGGAAACGCTAGAATCGTAGTAGGTCGCACTAGAGATTTAATTTACTTGCGCGCAGAGCATCAATGAAACCAACTTGCATCAAGCAGCAAAGCTAAGGATCTTGATAATTTGAACGCGAATTGAATACCTTAATCGAAAAATTATCTAAAACCATGAGGAACGTCCTTAGCAGCCAAATTAACACGCACACCTCTTCATAATTGAATGGAAAAATCTAAAGGAATACGCAATTATTGTGCAGTATAATGACGTATGCAAACCAATGAGAACAGAATCCAAGGGTGAATCACGCTACTTCTTAACATTCATGCGTCTACGAATTCGTCTATCTCTACTGCATGACAAATAATAAAACTTTGAAGACTTCATATGGTAGATGAGGATGGAAAACATGAATGAGGCATTTGAGGATGTAGCGGTAAACGGACGCACTATACGACGTTGGTGTGGATAGTTCCGGTCGGGAGATTTCAGCTTCGAAAATGAACTACGTGGGAAACCGGAAGCCTTAGTTTACGAGAATGTTTTAAGAGCAACGACGGATGCGGACCAAACGAAATCAGTACGGAAGATTGCACAAACGATGGGAGTATCCCCAACGACAATAGGTCGACACCTTTCTCTTATAGGAAAGCTAAAGAAACTCGATAAGTGGGTACCCCATGAACTGAACGAATATCAAAAATTACGGCGCCTGGAAACCAAACTGAACCGTTTTGCACCGGATAGTCACCTGTGATGAAAATTGGATACTATATAATAATCGTAAAAGTTCTGGGCGGTGGTTGAATGCAGATGAAAAATCGAAACACACCCCCAAGCCCGATCTTCATACAAAAAATATTATGGTGACAATTTCCTGGACATCGAAAGGACCAATCCACTTTTCAGTTCTTCAACCAGGAAAAACGATAAACGCTATCAAATATTTTAAGGAAATCGACATTTTGGATTCCAAATCGGTGAAAAGCAACCTGCGTTGGTCAATAGGCACGGTCCGATCCTTTTGCATGACAATGCTAGACCCCATATCTCACAAATAACGATGCAAAAACTGTTGAAGTTGGGATTTGAAATTCTTTCGCATCCACCATACTCTTCTGATATTTTCCCAACGGATTATCACTTTTCGGAACCGAGCAGAGGTCATAAAAGCTTTTGAAGATTTTATTGTCTCAAAAAGTCAGCACTTTTACGAAAAAGGAATATTAGGCCTTGTATCATGTTGGAAGAATGTCATAGATGACAACGGATCATATTTTGATTGAATAAAGATTTACGGAAAATAATATTGGCTAGTACCACCATCATGGAGGTGGTACAACCCAATAAGCAGAAAGTTTAAAAGCGGGAGAAAAAGAGTGAAATCCTTAAATGGAATCACTCAATGGAAACTTCAAGAAAATCCAAATATGCACCAGGGTGACCATCAAAAATTGAAGACTGGAAAGCGAGCACATCCAAGAATATTACAAAACGAAATTTAAGTCCAAGAGAATACCAACGATGAATCCTTGAGCGACAAGATAAGGAATTTTCGGTGAATGTTTCTGAAATACCTTTCACGACAACTTTCTCAGGAAATAAGGCAAACCATTTGAGATATTTCAAAAACTTTATTATTGGCTTGAAGTACAATCAAAACATTTATGAATGGAACTCGACTTCGTTCATATGGCCACCGCGGGCACGTTTGCAGCGGTCGATTCGTTGGACACAATTTTCAACGACTCGGCTACACATTTCGGCCGAAACGGTCGCTATTTCGCTTTCAATGTTGGCTCTGAGCTCTTCAAACGTCGTCGAAGACGACTTAACGTAGCCCCACAGAAAATAGTCAAGCGGCGTTAAATCGCACGAACGAGGTGGCCAATCGACAGGCCCATATCTTGAGATAACACGCTCACCATACTTACTCTTCAATAAATCGATTGTAGCATATGCTGTGTGGCTTGTGGCACCATCCTGTTGAAACCACATGTCGTCCAAGTCCATATCTTCCAATTCGGGTCAAAAATAATCGGTGATCATGGCGCGATAACGCTGACCATTGTAACGTGACGATCGTTATCGTCGACGAAAAAATATGGCCCAATAACGCCGCCGGCACGCAAACCGCTCCAAACAGTTATTTTATGTGGATGAAGTGGTGATTCATGAAGCACATGTGGGTTTTGACCCGACCAATAACGCATATTTTGCTTATTGACGAACCCATTGAGCCAAAAATGAGCTTCATCACTGAAGATGATTTTGCGATGAAATTCATCATCTTGGCGCATCTTCTCCAGAACATAATCGTTAATTTACTTTACCATGATGAAAATGTTGAGTTTACTGAATAAATTGACAGTGACAGTTTGATGATTAGTGAAAGAGTGCGTTCACAAATTAAATTCAATGTTGTCAAGTTCTTGAATTCGGAAATGATGACACACTGGCCTTGAAATACTTTGTCAACGCAGAATGGGGAAACTGCACAGGTCTTATAGAGGATCAGCATTCATCCTCGGTGGAGCAGTAGTTTCCTGGATATCTCGGAAACAGAAAACAGTCGCATTATCTTCGACGGAGGTGGAGTATAAGGTGGTCAGCAATGCAAGCAGAGAAGCAGTATTTTTACTTAAATTTCATAAGGAGTTAGGCTTTGATAATTTGTGTGAAGTTAAGATGCTTAACGATAATCAATGAGGAAGGAAATTTTCTGAAAATCCTATTCATCACGCAAGATCCAAACATACCATTATATCCGTGATGTGCTGAAGAGCAGACCGATATTGTTGGAATATCTGTCGATAGAAAATATGGTTGCAGATATTCTGACAAAGGCCTTGCAAAGATTGAACAATGAGAGCTGTTTACAAGGTCTTGGACTTCTTGAATTCATGATCTCTTCATTAATCCTGTTTATTAATTGTGGGCAGCGTAACAAATTTAATGAATATTTTATAGAAAGTATACAAGAAGTCAAGAATACAATGGCTGATACCGCAATACGCAATATGAATGCAAATTTGATTTTCTTCAAACTGCTCGTACGTTAGACGCTTTGAAAAAACATGAAACACAAAAAACAATCGTAAAATTAGTACGATAGAGTGTACTTATGTACTACATAACATTGCAATTGTAAACAATTCAAGTAAATTGAGAAGGGTTTCCGAACTGATAGACGGAATCAGTGATAACACCAGTTGAAAAGGTTTACAATACGAAAAAATGTCCTACAAAGAATAAAGACTGGAACTTAACAGTGATTTCTGTCTTCAAAATGGAACAAAGTGCTTACAAGTAGAATGAAATGTGTAGGAGAATCACAACCTTACCAACATCAATCATTACAAACTACTTCGCCAAAGTTCAGCAGCTGCCCAAAATAACATTTTTCTCTTCCAATCTGCAAAACTTTCCAATTCATGGTGTAGATTCCGTGTTCTGTGCGTCCAAGAATGCGAGGATCTTCTCATTTGTTAAATCGAGAATTTATAGAAAAAAACCTTCTGATGATATGCGGTTTCGTAAATGAATCTTCTTCCATTTATGCACATCACATCCCTTTTACTTTGGAGTAAATCGCCCTCAGCCACTTGCTGGTTGCTTCATTGAACAAAAGTCGTCCTACTTTGTACTGAGTCGACGGCTGCAACACCAAGGAACAAACACAAGAATTGTATATGTACAGCGGAAATAACGAAACAGATAACATGCGTTTCGAGTTAGACTACGAACGAACCGGCATCAAGAGCACTTGCGATGTCATAAGATGCATTGTACGCAAATTTATGGCCTTACCAAGCGGCGCAGTAGCAATGCACGCCAGGCACGTACGAGAAATATGTAGCACTAGATGGTTACACATTACATTTATGCAAATGTCTAAAACCGTTCATAGGCCATTTTTATGTCGCTTCGAGTTTAGCTTGGAGAAAACCTGCAGACTCATGCAAGGTGTGCATCTCCACTTCAAAAACAACACCAGCGTAGATATAGAACCAAATACCTCTCAATCAACACGGTTTGCGTCATTGCAGTTCTTTGATATCATATACGCATCTCCATACGATCACAAGAAAAACAGGAAAAAAAAAAGCAAATAACCCGATTCCCTCATGTGTACAAATTTTATTGAAGAAACTATTTATCTTTGACTTAAGATATAAAAAGGGATCACACCACCGAAAATATATAAAGAACAGACAAACACTAATGTATGTGGAAAAACGAGCTGGAAGCTAATTAACCAACGCATTAGTTGACTTTGCCGATAGCATCGTGACCTGATCGAGAATCTCTGTTATGTGCTGAACCGCAGACTGTTCCCTGTATAATTTGTAAGCATTCTCTGTGTCATTACCTTTCTGTCTCTTGAACATTGTAGTCCGAAGGCTCTCTTTACGTCGAATACTCCGTGGGTGGTTGAGTTTTGACCGGATCTCTTCCGACTGCTCATTACAACTTAACGTAGCAATATTCAATTTGGAATAATTTACCTTTAACGAATCAGTGGCCTGGATCTTACGATAGCTTACGTTGTTTCGATAGAAAATACTGTTGTTCGACGGTGAGATGCCAAAAGATTCGAGGAGTTTCTGCGACTCGCACATTTCCTCTGAAGTGATGAACACGTCGGTGAGGGGCTTTTTTGAACTCTTGCTTGAATCAACGAGTGAATCTCTTAATTTGGATAGTACTGAACGGAGTATCTTGAAACGTTTAAGAATTCTTTCTGGTTCAACTTGGCTGAAGCATGCGAAAATAGCCTGACACTCCTCTAGCATGAGGACGAATTTCTCGTATTTCAATTGCTTATCTGCGTCTCTATGCAGCTCCAAGTATTTATAATTGAGCTGGAGATGCTCCTTTAGAACAACGCCCATGTCTAAAATGTCAGAGAGTTCCTCCTTGTTAAGCTGCTTTTTGCTGCCTGAAATGGTCTCTGAAAGTATTTCCAAGTAACATTTACAGAACGCACTACTATCAATTATCTCCTGAATAGCTAGCTTAAACTTTTCCACCTCCTCATTGAAATGCTGTTCCAGGATCTCCGAATAAACATCACAGTTCGACTGCAAAGATGGAATAATGCATGAGTCTAAAGACTCGAATGAAGCCAAACAACTTTGAACTGCAGTCTTAACTTTCATGTCTGGAGCAAAGGCAATTGCGAAGATCCCTATTTGTGTTGTTCTGTCGAGATTGACATCAAAATCTGCGATTACCTCATCGAGAATCGAGTCATCAGCGTTGAGGCGAATCGCTGCGCGAAGTTTTTGCACTGATAACTTGGAGAAGTCTATGAAACTGGTAAACACCAGCCGCAGCAAGCTTTCGTTGATGTAATCCTCCAACTGATAGAGTGAACTCTCCAAAGACATTGCCTTGAGCTTGCGATCACTTTGATTGAACGTCGTCTTCTCATCGGACAGCGAGCACTCCTCTTGAAAAGCAATGCAATCTCGGATCGCCTTCTGGCACAGAACGCTAATAATCTTTTTGTCATTCTTCAGAGTAACATTAGCAAAAGCCAAAGTGTGACTTAGAATCGAATCCACCGTAGAACGGATCTGTTTACTTGCAAACATTGCTTCAGCACTTTCTTCAGCAAAATTCGAATGGACATTGGTGTCGTTGAATGAACTAAATGGAGCAATATCTTCGAGTACTCTATCCATTAGAGTAACAAAATTGGATTCTTCTACAATAGTCGATCGTGAACCCACCGAATTGATAGTGTCCTTCATCCGATCCATACACCAAACAATACGATCGAGGAAATGTTGTCGCGAAGCAGACACTGCAAAACCACCAGATTCCTCAGCTTTTATCGTCTTTTCCATGTGTCGGATGCAGGTGACGATTTGTGTTAGGCATAAGAACATTGTTTCTATAACTTGATCCATCTTGGAGCAATCGAATATCAGGAATTTGTGCAGAATACTGGCGAATATTTCAAGCTCTGCACAAAACGAATTCAGCCAGGGTACACCACTTGTCTTTGTGCTGGTATAGCCAGTGTAAATAATTTCGCGACATTTGGAAAGTCTGGTTTGGAGAATTTCAATTGTAGTTTCCATGGTTTAACGTAGAATTTTGAAATTTTATTTACAAAAAATAAATATGAGGAAATAAAAGCACAAATTCAGATATTTTTAATTAAAACAACTGACGTTTTAAATATAAACATTGTCGAGTCTCGTTTGGATAGCGTTCGAGAAGGAGAACGGGCTGTATTGTTCGCATTCAAAATGGTTGGATTCAGTTAAAAACCAACGATGTTAACGGCTGATAACTAAGGAATGGATAACATACTTTACGAGTATGTCTCAATCGGATGCCATGAATGCTAAGTTGAGCTGTCTAAAATATACTAAAAAAAACTTTCAATGTATGCATATCAAAATCCGGGCTTGCCAGAAGATTGTTTTAATACTCATGCCAATGTTATAACAATTCGAGGAATATTTTCTATGTTTTTGCTAATGTGTTTTACATAGGGATCTACATATGAAGGGTAAAAGTTTAAATTTCTTCATCAACTGTTGCTGCTAGGCGGGGGTGTGGCCTCGAAGTATCCAGGATCTCCATTTCTCTCTGTCGGTTCTGATCTTCATTTTCATAATAAATTTCCCCCTTTGATGTCCAATTGTTTGGATATGTTTTTAGCAGATGTTCCGTGTTCTACCTCTTGGTGTTGCGCCCGCTGCTATAAAGCAGAAATTACCCCAATCGAAATCGCTCACTTGGATTATAGCGTTGTTGCAGCCTGGGTATGAATGCGGATAAGGTAAACACAACGGAGTCAAGTACGACGTTGAAAAGCTGCAATCCGAAAAGACTGCTAGAATTTTTGCAAATTTCATTTTTCTGAAGCTGTCTCAATATCCTAATAACAATACACAAATCAAAGACCACTAATGGGAATGTTGTCAACGAGCCGTCAAAAAAAGTTGTCTAATGCAATTGGTATCAAAGAAACATCTGCTTTGACGATAAAAGGCAGGTAGGCGGACACAAATAAGAAGCATATTAACCGCGCTACTATGAAGGTCACCTACGAACAGAAAAGATGGGAAGAGCATAGTCATCCTGGAAAGAAAACGAATGAAGACGAACATGCCAGGGCTACATAGCCAGAAGGGAAGCCTGCAAACAAGAACAAGCTTTCATAGTGGAAGTTGTGGCGGACATATGAACGGAGTCGTGTTCCGTATGTAAATGGTATGAGATGTATTAAATAAAAAATAAAAGTTTCATTGATGATTCACAACGGAAAATTCTATATTTAAAGCTCCCTACTGGAAGACGTGATAGAAATATTGGGTCTAACTTAACTTAATGCGGTTTGCTAAGAGATGGCGTAACTTGTATTATTCCATTGTTATTATTACATTGGAACATGCGTTGAAAACCTACTGTCATTGTACGTCGTTTCAGTATATGTCATTCATTTGAAGCGTAAACAACAATATTTTTTTCCACTCAAATATGTCGAACTTTGTGCCTGAAAAAGTGTTTTTGCGGAGAGTTCTTCTTCATTACTTTAATATGAAGAAAACTGCTGCCGAAAGTCATGGTATTTTTGTGGAAGTTTATGATGAACATGCGCTAGCTAAGCGAACGTGCCAAAAGTAGTTTGCACGATTTAAAAGTGGTGATTTTGGCTTGGAAGATGATGAACGTCCTGGGCATCCAAAAAAAATTTAAGATGAAGAACCGGAAGCATTACTCTATGAAGATTGTTGCCAAACACAAGAAGAGCTCGCAGAATCTTTGGGTGTCACTCAAGCAGCCATTTCAAAACATTTAAAAGCAGCTGGATATATTCAAAAGCAAGGAAATTGGATTCCACATGAACTCAAGCCGAGAGACGTCGAAATGCGGTTTTGCATGTCCGAAATGCTGCTGGAACACCACAAAAGGAAGTCGTTTTTGCATCGGATTGTTACTGGTGGTGAAAAATGGATCCATTACGACAACCCCAAGCGCAAAAAATCATATGTGAAACCCGGCTAGCCAGCCAAATCAACGGCAAAGCCGAATATCCATGGCGCGAAGGTAATGCTCTGTATTTGGTGGGATCAGATGGGTGGACAACGCTACCGAACACAATTAATCCGTTTGAAGAGAGCAGTAGCCGAAAAACGCCCGGAATATGCTACCAAACACGAGGCAATAATTTTCCATCATGACAACGCTCGGCTCCACGTTGCTATTCCGGCTATGAACTATTTGGAAAACAGGTGATGGGAAGTCTTACCCCACCCGCCTTATAGCCCAGACCTTGCCCCTTCTGACTACCATTTGTTCCGGTCAATGCAAAATGCCCTCACTGAAATACGGTTCACATCAGAGCAGAATATCAAAAATTAGCTTGATTCGGCTGCCAAGCCGTCACAGTTCTTTTGGAATGGGATTCACAAATTTCCAGAAAGATGGGAAAAAGTCATATCTTCAGATGGACAATACTTTGAATAATACTTTTGTACATGTTTTTCTTAAATAAACGTTCAAATTTTGAAAAAAAAAACCGCACGTATTAAAATATATACCCAATATGAATGGAGACACGTTCCATACATAAATTTTATGTACATTATGAGGGTGAAAGTTAGGTCATCCTTCCATACTAATATGGTTGCAGTTTTTTAACTAGGAGCCTGTAGGGGTCATAAAAAAAAAACTGAGAAGCAGCCACTTCAAATTTCCACCCCAAAATGGCTGTAGTTTCTAACCTAGGAATCTGTAGGAGTCATATTCTGCACAAAAAATAAATAAATAAATTAAGTTAAGCCATTGGTATAGGTCCTTTTCTGTTTTGATAAAATGAATCTGTCTGGTGTGTGGAGTTCTTTCATTAGCTTCAGTAATAGAACTTCTTCTATTTTTTGGAAGATCTTTGGTGTTTGTAACTTCTTTGGATATAAATTTCTTCTTGTTGATATCTATTGAGGCGTTGAGAAGTTGTACAAGAAAGGTTCCGTTAAATATCTAAGCTTTGTTGTTAATTTCAATCTATCCTTAATAATTATTCAGTAAAATGACTCCGGTTGTTAATTCTTCTATCGCTGGTATGTGGAGACCATTTGTTGTTTTGCATGACGCCTTCTGGCTTCTTAATAATCTTGAGATACATTAATTTTTACTTATGTCTACCAAATTTTCTTACATACAAATCGATACACTCGTATCTTGAAAGGTTTTACACTTATCTTTTATGACATAAGAAAAATCATTTTTCTTAATTATGTTTTCAACCTAGGTAACCTACAGTACTAGGACCTGCAGAAAACTGTTCAACTTTGCAAAAAGCACAAGAAAAGTGACTGACTGTGACGAAATCACAGAAACCTCTGAGGAATTGTGGCTAAGAAAAATCCTCTCTTCAAATTATATGATGCCTAGCTATTTGAAAATAAAAAAAAATGATGGTTCTTGGACATCCTTAAGTGGCGAATCACTCAATTTTTCACTTCCCAGGTAGCTCCTTATTCGCTAGTAGTAACCATAACAGGACTACTGCAACGGTGAACAAAATTCATGGTCTGATTACAAGAGACAAACTGCTTTCAGTGCTGCATAGCTTCAAACCATACAAGGCTGCGGGTCCGGACGGCATAATACCGGCCGAACTACAAAGGTCCGTAGATATTATTTTGTCCACGCTAGAGAATATCATGAGGAGCTTTTTAGAGTTGATCCACATTCCACTGTCATAGAGAGAAGTCAATGTAGTTGTCATTCCCAAAGCCGAAAAATGCTCTCATGATGTCCCAAACTCTATATAAATCAATCAATTTTCCTTCTGAAAATTGCAGAACGACTGATTGATATCCATATTCGAGTTAAAATTGATCCAAGACTTTTGACAGCAGCTCAACATGCCTATTGTAAAGGAAAGCCGCTCTGCATTCGCTGACTAGCCATATCTAGCCATCCCTACAATATAGAGAGTACACAATGGTTACTTTTCTTGACATAGAGGGCGCCTTTAAAAACGTCGACACATCCGCAATCACAGGTAGACGACTCACTTGGGTAGAGTTGACCAGTCTTATGCTAAATAGTAGGATAATCAGATCCAAGCTGGGTGGGACTTCTGGAAAAAGATGTGTAAGCAGAGGCACAACGCAAGGCGGTGTCCTTCCTCCCTGATATACCTGGAAGCGGGAGGGAGTAGGGTGATTGCCTATGCGGCTGACGTTGCTACAGAAGTTTCAGGTAAGCATCTTAATACCATCAAAGAACTCCTTCAACTAAATCTTAACAGGCTAACTCGTTGGGCAGATCGCTGTGGATGAGACTTAACCCCCATAAAACTGATCTTGTCCTCTTTTCCAGGAAATATAAAATTCCAACCATAAACCCTGCCTCAATAAACGGTACTAGTGCAGTGTTTTCTGATACAGCAAAATACTTGACTCTCATTTTTGACAGGAAACTAAACTGGAAACCTAACATTAAAAAAAAGCGAAGAAAGCTACAGTAGCTTTATTCTCTTGCAAGAAAGCCATTGGGAACAAAAGGGGTCTTCAACCTCGAATAACCCATTGGCTGTACTATACATCTCTGTCATAAGTCCGATATTCACCTACGGTGTGGTTGTCTGGTAAACGGCCTTAGACATTGCAACCAAATGCGACAAGTTAAACAGAGTCCAAAGAATAACATGTCTACGTATAAGATGAGCTCTACGCTAGACTCACTTGACACACCTCGACATCTTTAGCAGGCAAGTAGCTCAGACTGCAGCTATTCTCCTTAAAGCGGCTACACAGTGGACAAATCATTTAGTTGGTCACGCTAATATTCATAATATATTAGGAATCCACATAGAGAACATCGATTACACTATATCTAAAATTCGGTTTGACAAAAACTTTCATGCGATCCTTCTGGGAGAAGATGCTTTCATGGAGGACCTACTAACAGATGGATCTAAAACCAATAGCTGGGTTGGTGGCGGTGTTTTCTCAGATAAGCTAAATCTCTCCTTCCGTCTTTCAAATCACTGTAGCGTGTTCCAGGTGGAAATTTTGGCGATTAAGAAAGCTGTCTTGGCTGAAGAAAAATGTGATATCTGCAAAGGATATCCTCATCTTCTCGGATAGTCAGACCGCTATCAAGTCTCTGGATTGGGTCTCACTAAATTCTAAAACCGCCCTTAAATGCCGAACAGTTTAACCTACACCTTTATTGGGTGCCGGGCGACTCCAGGGAATTTTAGGGCAGACGAACTCGCCAAAATCGGAACCACTCTACTTATTCTACCGAAAAAGGATAGCATAGGTATAATGGTCGCTACGTGCTTAATATTATCTAAGCTGAATGCTAATAAAAGAACAAACCTTAGATGGACTGGTGGGCCAACATATCTAGCGACAAAACAGATCTGGCCAAAGCTGGATCTGAATCCCTCTAGCAGTCTGACTCTTCTTAACAGGAAACATCTCAGCGCCATTAGAGGTGTCATCACTGAACACTGCCTTTTAGGCAAGTGGCCTTAAACTATTTAATTGTAAATAGATGTGTTTATATTGGTGAATAAAGAATGAGTCATGAGCTTAGTCTACATCTTTCCTCATTACTATACGTATTCAAACATAATCTTGTTTGCCGTCAATTCAGGCTTTGATACTGGATATTCTCGTATTTAATCCTCTTTTCATCGCCCTTAATAAATCGCTTCAAAAGTGGTTCCATTGCGTTACGTTTCAGCAGCGTTTCACTGATTGTTATTTGGTCAATTAAATTTCTTTGCGTTAATACATGTGGCACCTAATCATCGAGCTTCTTTGAGCAGCCTACTCGCTTTAGATTATTCCAAACTGTCATATGTGCCGGTCTTGCTCCATCAGTTGCAAAATTTTATCGACTTTTTCAGTGACAGGCCGACCAGTGCGAGGTGCATCTTTTACATAGAAATTTCCAGAACGTAATCGAACAAACCACAAACCCAAACTACCTGAACTGTCGGCCTTTTTCCGTAAGTTGGTGCAGGCTCTTCGCAATACCAGCGCAATACGAACCATTTGTAGTAGGTGGTAAGTCCCAAGACTTGCTTTTGGGACAGGCCAACTTTCCACGGCATCGATTTTATCAGGATCCGTCCTTACTCCTTCCGCTGAGATAATGTGACTCAGATATTTCACTTCCAAATGGAAAAAGGCACGCTTTTCTGGGTTCAGCCTTAAATGAGCACTTCGCAGCCTCCCAAACACTTCTTTTAGGTTTTCTGTAAGCTCCTCGAACGTTTTACCTATGACGACAATGTCGTCCAGATACATTAGACAGGTTTTCCACGTCAGCATTTGAAATGTTCGTTCCAAATAACGGAGGCTGAGGATTTTGTTTTTGATATTCATACTCTGGACACTCGCGAACGATGTTGCACGACATGTTTCCGTTGTGGTCGATATAGCCTCAATGGGTGCACATTTTACTACTACCTCAACCTTTTTCATTTTTATACTGAATGTCTTTGAATTGTTGTTCTTTGGTTGCACTAAGGCCGTCAAAAGTCGTGGTTAAGCATTTCCTGACTGATGGTTTCGGGAAGGTTGACCGGTTTCTTGATAACCGTTTCTGACGGTTTCTTCTTCTATTTGCTTGTTATCAGAGTGAGGGCAGCCTTTTCTTCGCACCGGTTCTTTACACTGACTTTCAAGTTCACTTCCCTGATGTGATGTATATCTGTTCCCTGAATAGATGTGTACTGGGGTGGTTGTCTTTTATTTGCACTCATTTGGAAACAAAATTAAAAAATTAACCCTTCCAAGGCGCAAATAGGGACTTCGGTCATACTCAGACTTAATGGTATCGACAGAAGCTTTGTTTAAGCCCACAACAAAAGAAGAACTGTCCTTGTTTTCCCGATTTTTCACTTTTTAGTTTCAAGTCCAGGGTTCTGGGTATGAAGACGCATCAGAACATCTCCCGTTTTTCCGAGTTTCCCCGGGACCCAGAAGATTGCGTTCGTCAGTTTTGGTTCTCTGAAGACCTCGAAAGCCTAGATCTCCAGGGGTGGAATTTTCGGCACAGATTTGCCCAGCCATTCAAGTGTTTGCTGCGTGTATCACTTCACTCTAAGAGTTCCATTCTCCACACCATAGCCCTCTGCTTGAATGCAAAGCAGAGTTTGCACTCAGCATCGTTCAGACTGTTGTCTTTGCCAGCCTTCCTTGTAGGTGCGCCGGTATCGTATCCTTTGGCAGTTCGGGGCTTTATTGAAGGTAAACGTCCAAGTTCCGTCCGCCAGAGCTGCAACTTTTGTTCTTTGCGGCACCAGTTTCAACCGGATTTTGTGCGCTGAGAAAGCTATCACCAGGGTTGTTTCTAAGCAGGGATTTCACCGCCTTGACAGACTTCTGTCAATCAGAGCTACGACCTTTGCTGTGTGTGTGAAACCGCCGCTGATTTTGATGTTGGCAATGGGTTTGACTACTTCAAGCGATTTCCATCCACCAGAGCTGCAGTCTTTACTGGTTGCAGGACCAGTTTCATCCGGGCATCGTGCGCGGAGAGACTCATCGATAGGAATGTCAGAAACTTTCTTCCTCTTAACCCTGTTTGGGACAGAAGAAGAAGGCACAGCTTCAGATCGCGAGGTTGATCTTTTTCAGTGGGTATCACTTCCACCGAACTGTTTCTCTTCTCTATTGCAGCTAGGAAAGTGTGACATTTTTGTTTTCTGATTTTCAGGACCCTGATATTTTCGTTTAAGTTTGAATGAAATCTTTCTATGGCTGAGTTACCGATGTGTCTATGTGCAGTTGTACAGTGATATTGGAATCTGTAAAATTTTCTGATTTAAATCCCATTACGCTATCTAGGATCATGTGTTGAAGTTTTCTTCATATTCGTCATTTTTTGAATGAATTGGGCCTTATTTATGGCACTTTACGTAAAATTGTGGCTATTGATCCATACTTCCATACTATTCAGATGGACTACAAATAAATTGATAATTCATTTTGACAGCAAATACGCTTTGACAGCAAATAGTCACAAATCTGGATTCCATGGTAATAAGACCAAGGCTAGAGTGGAATACCATATCCCTATCCTTGGTACCTGGTCACATACATAGATATCCAAAGAATGTGCTAACCACTACACTTTATATAAAAATTCATAGATAATTCAGGAAACGGAAAGAAACCTTTTTTTTTCTTGCTTATTCAGATCAATGTAGTTAGTGTAATCCAACTTGTCTACGAATTTATTAATGCTAAATGCTAATACCTTTCGCAAGCATTACCTGTTCCAACACTACCTATAGATATGATGAAGCCACACGATTTCGGTTAATCAACCTAAATAATTCTGAGGAGGAATATTAGGACCGCACAACTCACCTTGATGCTTGATTATCAACTCTCTTCAATGAATCGTCACAAATCACTCTACCTGCAGCTTGATTTACTTCATTCTCAATAGTAGAGTTATAAGTCCAACTGTTGGACTAAAATCGTTTTCGAATTTAGTCCTTAATGAATTATTTACTAAATTAGGAGCCCCGGGATGTGGTATGGCGGTTAACGTAGACGAAATCATTCTTTATGTACTCGGCAAATACCCACAGACGCTCTCTAACATTCTCCAGTACACCTTAGACATACTCTTCTGTGGCCTTAGCGTCTATCCAGTCTAAATGAAACTGGTCCTCTTCACAAGAAAAAACATGATACCATGCATCATTCTAGGTGGCACCACTTTCTAAGAGGGTCAGCTATCTTGGCCTCATCCTGAAATGGGGTGGGAAGAAAATTGTTCCCTTTACTCGTGTAAGTCGAGAGGTGTAAGTCGATATAGGTAGCACAAGAGCATGAGCTTATTTAACTTATTTAACCATATGTCCTGCACGCAACAAATGACACACTGTGAGACATCTAAACCACTGTGAGATATCTAAACTAATATGGCCCATACTTGATCTTAAACTATGAGATCTGATCAACCTCAGCAGAAGAGTCATCTTCAAACTCACGCAGTAATTACGACTTTAAAATATAGAAAGGTCACTGACCTTGACAAATTCATCAAGAAATCTTTTTTGGTTTAGTAGCACTTGGGGCATCGCCTTACTACGCTTTCCCAGTGCAGTGTATCACAATGGAGTTACAACTGGTCTAAGACAATGAAGACACTCCTCGAACTACAAAGCTACCCTAAGTGCCGTCATTTTAGTTCGTTTCCATCGAGTTAGAGACAAATCTACAATCGTAAGCATTACAACTAATATTTTGAATTTTATTTTGAAAATACATTCACACCCCGAAACATAAACTTATATCGCGTTTAGTTAATTAAGTCGGACAGCCAGATACTGCAACACAAAGAGCAACGCTGCAGAGCTGCCGCACACATGCTGCACCACAATTTGAATTGACAGACAGCGCCTTTGGTTGTGTCAAGGAGGAAGCTGGAAGATATAAATACTTCTTCCTCGCTTTTTCCGTTTCCGATATACATCAGCATTATTTAATTAAAAAGCAATTAATACATCTTCATCATTTGAATTCGAAAAGATTGCGAGGTGGTACCTATTAGAACAATAATTTACTGATATGCATCCATAGTCTTCTCAACTAAACTAGCATTTTTGTAATTCTCTGGAAGTCAACGTGGTGGAACATATGACTTCACCATATGAGAACAAGTTGAAGTTACCCACTAGGAGAAACAATTCCTAAAAAGGGGAACATTTCTAATGACAGTTGTAAACATAAAGGTATATATACATATACATACAATATAAAACAATTATGCATTATTGCTAACTCCTTTTAAGTAAGAGTTTCCCGGATTCACAACAGTTTCCTTTCCTTGGAGAGAACTCCGGCTCCGCAGCAGTTTTCTTTTACTCGGTACGATCAAATGTTCAAAAGAGTCAAGAACATATAGTACTTATAGCCTTAAAGAAAAATTTTGAGAAACTATCTATGAATAGTGTGTGTAGTCTAAGTACATAAAGTACTTACAACAATGTGTGACACACCAGCAATCCGAATATGTTCTCGCAAATACGATAAATAAACTATTTCGGAGAAAAAAAATCAAAATGAACGGTTACTGACAATAGCAGGTATTGATCCAAATGAGAACGCTGATGATGACGAATTCTTTGTGATCGAAGATCCACAGAAGGTTGAGGCCATAGTGGTGACTTTCTAGGACGTATACAAGGCCACTGATACCATTGGCCCTAATTATGACCTGCACAATCGCGTCTTGGTGCACAACTTCTACATTCGAAATGAATTAGAGAACTGGCGATCCGAGGGCTCTGGTTTTACATGGTTCAGCGACGAAAATATGGCAAATAATGGCATTGCCAGAGAGAGAGAGTGACCTACCGCCGTTCATTTTGAAGTAAGAATTCCATGAGATCTTCGACACAATGAGGGGTAAGAAATCAGTGGGGACCGATGGTATTCCGAGCATCGTCCTCAAACATCAAACATCGAACATCTTCCTCTAGAAGCGGTGGACATTTACACCACCCTGTTTGATTTTTAATAGGCTTTCTTTGACAGATCACGCATGACTCGTATCAAACTGTTATATCATTTTTATTCCGTATCGTTTGGCAAGTGATCATGACTCACACCACAAATTGTTCAGCCATGTTACGAAAATCAGCGTTCTGCGAGAAATGTTTTTCGTGCCATTCGAGGAACTTACGGTGCGCATAATCGACCTACTGAAACCACTATTGCCAATACCATTCGCAAATTTGAGTCCCAGTTTACATTAGTGGATGATACTCGACCGGTTAGACCACATCCAGCATGTAGTGAAGAGACTATAGAAGCTGTAGCTTAGAGTGTACGCGAAGACCATGATGAAACGATTCGTCGTCATTCTTAGCATCTTGGCTTGACTTGTCGAATTCGACAGCTTGGCGTATTCGACAACTTGGCGTATTCGACAACTTGGCGTATTCGACAACATGGCGTATTCGACAACTTGGTGTATTTTACGTAAGGATCTCGGCCTAAAAGCGTACAAAATTCAATTTGTGCAAGAATTGAAGCCAGGCGACTTGAATTTGCGTCATATTTTCAGTGAATGGGCTCTGGAAAAACTCAATGAAAATCCGTTGTTTTATCGTGAAATTTTGTTTAGTGGTGAAGCCCATTTCTGGCTAAATGGATACGTTAATAAACAAAATTGCCATATTTGTGCTGATGAGAAAACTGAAGAGTACCAAGAGCTACCATTACATCCATTAAAAACAACGGTATGGTGTGGTTTATGGACGGGTGGAATCATTGGTCCATATTTCTTCAAAAATGAATCAAATCAGTATGTTATCGACAATGGTAACCGTTATCGCGCCATGTTAACGGATTATGTGCTTCCTGAAATGCGAGCACATGGTCTCGGTGAGCTCTGGTTTCAACAAGACGGCACTACGAGCCATACAGCACGTGAAACCATGGACTTTAATTTCACGTTTTGCTACTGTAAATTGGCCGCCTGGATCGTGCGATATCACACCTTTGGACTATTTTCTCTAGGGATATGTAAAGTCTCAGGTCTTTAGGAATAATTCAGCTACGATTGATGTTTTGCAGGCCAACATTACTTGTGTTATCCGCGAGACACCAGTTGCTATGTTCGAACGAGTCGCCCAAAATTGTACCTTCCAAATGGACAACCTCAGACGTAGTCGTGGATAATATTTACATAATATCATTTCTAAAAAGTAAATGCCATCAACAGTTCTTTTAATCGATAGTAAAAATTTTAAGTTCACTTTCAAATTCATGTATTTTATTTTACATTATAAATCAAACCTCACTATGAATCACCCTTTATATACACAAATTGATATATACAAAAGTACATACTGATATATGTTTAATATTGTGTATAATGCCTAGGTGTGTGTATGTGTGTATTGTGTATGGAAGTTAGGTAGATTAAAGTTTAAAATTTTAAGTTTTTTTTAAAAAAATTAAAAAAACTGTGCTATGTTTTCCATATGCTAAGTTTTAGCCTTAACTAAAGGAAATAAATGTAAAAGTTAATGATTAATCCATTTAAAATTTAAAACTAAAAAAAAAAACAACGTGTGACACAAATTGGAGGAAGTAATTCTGCGACACAAGCGTTGGAAAGAAGCACCCAGCGGGGAATATCATCGGCGGGTCATAAGGTCAAGCACTTGGAAATGTACAAGCGATCAACGAGGGATTCCACCAGCCATCGTTACCAGATCCAGTTACAAAGTCCTTGTTCGCAACGGGAGACTTCATTAGCCAGTTTTCAAATAAGTGGAGTTGTCTTACTTTGTGTCTGATTAGTGTTTTTTTTTTTTTTTTTTTTAAAGGATGTGCCGCAGACGGTGTTGATGTGGGCTGTCAATTGCTGTCATTTACTGAATTAAATGTGGTTGATCTTTTGGACAGATGTCATACAATCTTTGGCAATTTTAGTCCTGGAGTCGTTTAATATGCAACAACGCATTTTTGTTCTTCAATCTAGTAACTCTTAATAAGATTCGTGAATTTTTCGGAGGATTCGTGCAATGGTGAAGCATTTTGAAGAAACTGGTTCGATATCGGGTCAAACTGCGTTTCAGCATGCTCGACCAGCACGTACACGTCAAGCCATCATCACTGTGAGCGAAAGTGTTCAAATCCAGTTGAAGTCAACAATTGGGCCTTACCACTTAGGCAACTTTCGGCGAATTTAAACAATTTATCTTCATTTGCACGCCAATAAATTACATAAAAATTGTAGCCTTCGGACCATATACGACATCGCTGATTTGTTCACTGGATGATCGAATTTGATCGTTTGCGACGAAGCCCATTTTTGGATGGATGTGTACATAAATAAACAAAATTGTCATTTCTGGGGACTGGAAAACTCACATGAGATTCACGAAAAACTAATGCATCCAAAAAAGTCAGTGTATGGTGTTGATTGGCGGCATCATTGGCCCATACTTTTTCAAAGATGAGGCTGGAGAGTTAAAATGTTACCGTAACATGTTGACCGCCTATTTTCTTCCAAAAGTGAATGAATTGAGTCTGGACGATTTCTAGTTTGAACAGGATGGTGTTACTGCTCACACAAGCCATCAATTAATGAATTTATTGCATACGAAATTTGAAGATCGCATTATTTCGGTTAGAGGAGAATTTGATTGGCCTGCAAGGTAATGTGATTTGACACGTTTAGAGTTCTTCCAGTAAGGTTATTTGATGAGTAAGGTCTATGTCAATAACCCGGCGACAATTCAGGATCTCATATATAATATTCAAACTGAAATTGCGGCCATTGAACCAGTTATTCTTCAAAAAGTCATCAATAATTTTGACTTTGGGATTATCGCTTGCAACAGAAACTGTGGTAGTTGTGTGAAAAATATTTTATTTTATTCCTAATTGCCATAAAACCGGCTTCATTAATCAAAAAAATTTTATATTAATTTTGTGATAAATGTGTATTTAATTTAATAAAAACTTCTACGCTAGCTGTTGGATCACCCTTTAAGTTAGGATATTAAGATGCAACGAATGATGTTAGAGAAGCTCGGTCTGCAGATGAAAAAGATTTAAGTAATTTTCAAAAAACTGCAAGTCAACGAATTGCAAATTACCTTGATAGGCCGTTGGTCATCCTGGAAAATTCTATGGATTCAGCTACTAGTGCATACCAAAATCTTTTATCAACAATAAAAGAAGAATATTTTGAAACCTGTGATAGAATAGTATTAGTGTTTGAGCAGATTAGAAAGTTATATTGTTACGAACTATAAAAAGCCCACGTAGTGGTTTAGAAAATGTACCAGGCTTAGCATGTAAAACAAAAGAGAATAACAAGCAGGAACGAAGCTTCTTTTTCTCTTCTAAATCATTCTTTTTGCCTGAATAAGCTCTTTTTATATGTATAACCACGAGCGGTTACAATTGGTGTTAGGTGTGGGGTACGATCGACTTCGTAACTGAACTTGCTAATAAATTCCATAAAGTCTTGGTTAAAATTTCTGAGCTGTTAACTTGTATGGAGAAGCTGCATCAACCCTTTAAGGAAATAAGTACACGACTAACGAGAGTGGAAACCACACAGCAGGAATCATTTGACACCAGAATAGAAGGATCAGCTAATTTGTCTTCTCGAAACACTGAAGCAGAGATGCAGCTAACCACTTCCTACCCTAGTATTTTTGAAATTCCCCCTGGTGATTTTGCAACAATTGAAGCACCATCAACTAGTGCCACTAAGGTACCAATATTGTATCGAGTGAGCTATCGCACATGCATTTTTATGCACAAGTTATGCACAATTGTGGGGATCACGATTCTAGTCTTCTTCGAAACACTGCAACTAGGCATCTGAGATGATTATTTCTTCCTTAATAAAGCCTTACAACAACGATTTATCGATGAATATGAGCAGTACATAGCACACTCAAAACTCCGGGGGCGAGGGCGAAGGTCGAAAGAATCGCTGAGTCTTATTTATCTGGCTTTTATAGATTGCCCAGAGCAGGTGAGTGACAGAATTGTTCTAGCACAATTTATCGATGGCATCTTTGATGTCGAATTGCAGAAAAGAGTTCACGGTTCTGCCGGATACCTAAATATCGCATAACGCGAAGAGGCTAGCCATGTAGATACCCATTTTAGTGGACGGATGATGACCATTTCTTGAATATATCTTCTTCGGGAAACGAGAATGATGCAGCTTAGGGGAGCATAGGCTGCAGCAAAAAGACCTAAAAGTTCTAACGCAATGGCTAACTGCCATCGATCACCCACAAGGGTGAAACTATGAGAAAAATTAAATTCATTCGCAAGTCTGATTATGAGTGCGTTAAGCGTTCTGATATTGATGGAGTAGCTTACGTACCACGCAGCGAATTTCGAAGAAATTCAAGCCGAAAGGAAGATTTGTCCGTAATTTTCGTTATCGAAGAAACCCAGCTTGATGCACGGACAATTATTTTAAGAATCAGTAAAGTTCCGGAAGATGAACAAAACAACACAGGAAACAAGGCACACTAGCTCCGAAGGGGCAGTATTAGTGTGAACGGAAGCCTCTATACCAGGTACAGTGCTCCTACGATCTAGCAGCAACTTATCCTCCAAATTAAAATCAGCGACATCAAATGCTTAGCTATCCTTGATACGGGGCAACCCGAACTATAAGCCCTTCAGTGCTCAAGAAGATGGATCTCTGCCCAGCGATAAAAATATCGCACACAATACTTCAGACCGTTATAGATGATGTCACTCCTATTGTAAAAAACGGATTTAATAGTGCGCGAACGTTAAAAATGATGGAAAAGTGTTTCGGCAACGATTCTTTAAAGAAAACGGTCGTTTACCAGTGGCACAAGCGGTTCAAAAGTGGTCGTGAGTCAATAGAAGATAATGAACGTAGTAGCAGACCATCGAAATCGAAAACCGACGAAAACATTGATGAAGTAAAATAAATGTTGGTCAGTAACCGCAAATTAACCATCAGAGAGATAGCGGAGGACTTGAACATTGCCTATGGATCCGTCCAAGACATTTTGGTTAATGATATGGGTTTCCGTCGTGTAGTTGGTGCCAAAAGACCTCAATTTCATGCAAAAACGATACCGTGTTGATGTCGCAAAAGAGATGATTTGCGAGGCTGAATCCGATCCCACATTCATCAAAGGGATCATTACTGGAGACGAGACGTGAGTTTATAAATACGACACGCAATCCAGACATAAGGCAAGTGAATTGCGTTCACCAAATGAGCCGATACCAAAAAACCACGTCGTTTTCAGTCAAAAAAGATGGCAATGCTCATGATTTTCATGGATTACAACGGTGTAGTGCATCATGAGTTTTTGCCAGAAGGCCAGGCAGTAAACAAAGAGTATTATTTGGGCGTTATGAGATGTTTACGTGAAGAAATTCGCCGAAAGAGACCATAATTGTGGGCAGAAAACTAGTGGATTTTGCACCATGATAACGCACCGTCGCACAGTGCCATCATTATCTGTAATTTTTTGACGAAAAATGCAACAAATACCATCCAACAGCCACCGAATTCACCTGTGACTTCTTTCTGTACAACCGAGTTTAAAAACCACTACGGGGAACGCGTTTCAGCAGCCTCGAGCAAGTAATGGAAAAATCGCAGGAAGCACTGATGGACATACCGAAAACCGAATATAAAAAATGTTTCGAGGATTGGATCAAGCGTTGGCATAAGTGTGTTGCAGTCGATGGGGATTACTTTGAAGGGGACAATATAGTTTAAGATGAATAAACTTGTATTTTCAATTTTCTGAATTATGAACTTTGTGTTCAAGTACCCGGTACTCATGTGCAATCAATTTACAAAAAGATTTTAAGCAAATCGCCCATGCCAATGCATATTAGTTTATACCGGATGATAAATCTGTGGCAACGAACCCAGGTGATCTGCGGTTACCGGCTCTAGCCGACTCACGTGAACGATTGGCCACCACCGCATTCGAAAATAAAATATTGTAGTAGCAGCAATTGCCATGCAAGTATTTTTCAATCGTTGCAAGCATTGCCGCAGGGGAAAATTTAACACCAGAACTGGTAGAGGTGATTCAAAGTATTGCTTCCGGCCTGTCTACTGAACAGCAAACAAAGTATGCTTCACGAATTTCTAAATATAGTTTTGTATTTGCAGGCAGAAGTGATTTTCCAGATTGGACGTCCATCACCCTGCATCCTTCTAGAAAGCTTGCTTTTTCTCGTCGAGTGGAAGCCAAACAAAACCTTCATCTATCCTTCAAGTTTGCCAATTTTAGAAACACTTTTGTCGACGCAAAAGTGCTGGAAGGACTAGTTTGGAATTTATAATTGGTATTTACTCGCTTGCTAAACGCTGGTCTGTGACTTTCCAGTGGCCAACTCCCAAGAAGAGGTAAGAAGCTCTGCCGTTTTTGTACTTATGAATCTCACATCAGGCAGTGAAGATTCTTTTAAGCTTTGAAAGGATAAACCACCCACAGTCCCAATTCTTGCCCAGCCGATGGAATGTGATGTCTTCGTCGTGGACACAGACGTTTTATCTCAGGTACATTTTGGTGAGCAAAAAGTAATTACCATAAATAACACTTTGTAGAAGTTTGATTTCACTGTGGAACATTGTCCTTAAGAAGCCACCAGAACGCTGATACTCTTTCTCATCATTCATGGGAGCAATCAAGCTGTTGGTATTGTACCCATTTGGAAGAGAAACAATCTTCTCTTGACCGAATTACCTTTCAGTGGTAAGGCAATGGTTTGAAGAACAGAAGCGGCCAACTGCAGGTAAGATTAGAAGCCTGAGTTAAACAGTGAAAGCTTATTGGGGTATGTTCGATATTCTGGTAATGTATAAAGGAGTACTTTGCAGACGAATGTACTCGGCTAATGGTGAGTACCAATCCTTTATCTTTACAGACAAAGACTCTCAAAGCTATGCACTACAGTCCAAACGGAGGTCATTTTGGAGTCCAGAAGATAAAAAATGAGGTACTATTGGGTCGGCTGTTTCCACGATCTATGTACGGTGTCAGCAGCGAAGAGAGTCAGCCAGGAAAAGCCATGCCCGATTAAAATCCGTTCACGTCGGGGTCCCCTTTGAACTGTTGGCAATCCACATTTTGGGACCTCTGCCAGTAACCATTCAAGAACACAAATACGTTTTAGTTTTCGGTGATTACTTTATTAAGTGGCCTGAAGCCATCTCTCTACCAGAATAAACATCAGAGACGGTTACAGAAGCTTTAGTAACAGGATGAGCCTGTCGATTTCAAGATATTTATCCGTTTACTTCGCTGGATAAGAATCACGATGGTCACTCAATTCTTTGAATAGCTTGATTTCAGTGATGTTTCGGAGAAGGCTTTCGGCGTGGTCTATCTCCACGTTAGGGACAGCCAGAATAGGGTTCGCATGCATTGCCTTACGTTCAAATCCAAGGTCGCTTTTTTGAACTTAATCAGCATTTCTAGATTAGAACTGTGCAGAGTGATGAGGAGAAATTTCCCGATTATGTGGCTCCAGTTTCGAAAAGGGATGACGGAAAGTTATATACCTGCACGAATTCTATCATAACTCTATACTAGATCCTTTTGCCATCATTGAAGTGGGAGAAATTTGTCCGCAACAGAGTTGAAGAAATTCCTCGACTTACAAAGACAAACATATGGAGATAAATCCCAATACAAAGAAACACAGCAGATTTATATTAGTGTCACAGGCGTGCTTCCATAGGAACTGATAGGAGTGAGTTTGTGGTGGAATGGTCCCACATTTTTGCCATCAACCTGGACGACTAGAAGTCCATCACCTAAAGGTTACATAGAAGAGAATCTAATAATCGAGTTTTTTCATCGATCCTCAAGGTTATCGGGAGGGGATAAGCAAAGCCAGAGAAATAACATCACTAAGTCCGTTCATTAATAGCAAAATCTTCCTTAGAGTGAGGGTAGGAGACTCGAAAACGCAGACCTCATGTCCCATCATCTTAGAACCAAGACACTATTTCACCACCTTCGTATTACGCGGTACACATGAAAAAACATTGCTTGAGATACTAAGGATGAAAATAGCCGTCAAAAAATGTATCAACAGCTGCGTCATATGTCATCGTAACTTAACTTAAACCACCCAGTAGGTAATGGGAAACCTGTCTGCCTTAAGAGTCACCGCATAAAGACCATGCGATGTAGACACAGCAAACTACGTACTATAGGTCCACTAAATATCCGTACTTGGAAAAATCGAGGAGCCAAGATCCTTAAGGGCTATATTGTTGTTGTTGTATTTGTGTGCTTTTTTTCTAAGACCATTCATCTTTCTTTTTTTCTGTTTTTTAAAGAATTTTACACTCAAGTGAAACATGATGAAAAGCATGTGTTAAGTTTTTCGGAAAATGGGACAGAAAGAGAAAGAAAGATGTTTGGGTTCAGTAGTGGCTACTTCGCTCCAATATCTAATTGGTAGACTAAATTAGTAGTGTATAAAAAGATTTTCGGTTCCGGCTGGTATTGAACCCCGAACCGTCCGATTGGGAAGTCAATACACTACCATTTCAGTCACGGCCACCCACAAACATCTGGAAAACGCGACTGACTCAACAATTTCCTAGCTGCTTTTAAGCGATTAGCAGTTCGACGAGGCGTCTGTGGTCAGATCTACAGTGACTGCGGAACCAATTTCGTGGGAGCCGAAAGGGAATTGTAAGTTAGTAAACAAAATAAAAGTATTTTTTACACCCGCGCTCATATTGAGTATATTGCGGGACATGAAGTTTAGAGAGTGACATCTATATCTGGGAAATATAATCTTACCTAACAAGATAAGATGGCGGTCCCAGAAGTACCTGGCCTGACCAAAACATGGCGGTAGTTGTTTAAAAAATATCATCATATCATGTATTATAAAGCATATGTTTCAAGCTTGAAAGCGCCACGTAGTTTAGTATTTGTTTGGCAGCCAACAATAGTAAACGTTGTCAGTGAGTTTGTGAAAATGGAGAAAATTGGTCATCGTTATGTGATACAATCCTCAGCCTCAGCCCAACCAATATAAAAGCTGAACTGGATTCTACTCTGGGCAAGTCTGCTCCTTCGTTTACGACAGTAAAATTTTGGGTTGCTGAGTTTAAACGAGGCCGTATGAGCTCCCAAGATGAGCATCGCAGTGGTCGACCAAATGAGGTGACGACTCCAGAAATGGTGAAGAAAATCCACAAAGCCGTACTGAATGATAGTCGAATGAAAGTACGCGATCTTGCAGACATTGTAGGCATTTCAAAAAGTGCCGTACATCGCATATTATTTGAAAATTTAGATAAGAGAAAGCTATGTGCAAGATGGGTGCCGCGTTTGCTCACACTCGAGCAAAAACAGTGTCGTGAAGATGTTTCAATTAAGTGTTTAGCAAAGTTTCACATCAACAAAGCAGAATTTTTGCGACATGGGTCCATCACTTTACACCAGAGACAAAAGAATAATAAGAACAATGGATTCAAATGGTTCAATGAGAGAACCGGCCCCAAAGAAGGCGAAGACCATTTCATTTGCAGGCAAGGTCATGGCGTCGAAGAAAGAAAGTGTTGTTTCATCAAGACAATGCACCAGCTCAAAAATCCGTTATCGCAATGGCCAACATTAATGAATTAAAGTTTAAATTGCTATCTCATGCACCCTATTCGCCAGATTTAGTCCCCTCGGATTATTTTCTGTTCCAAAACTTGAAAAAATGACTTAGTGGTCAAATATTTTCAAACGATGAAGAAGTGATGTCGGTAGTTAATGGCTATTTTGAGTTCTTAATTTATGAATGGGGAAAACAACAACTGCGTTCGAAATGCTATCCAAATTTTTGGAAAAGCATACGGACCTTTAAACACGGATGCCTAAGATTAACTTTCAGAATTTATTTGGCTCAATTGTATCTCCTACGAACAAATTCATCGGAAAACGGCCCAATAACCGATAGACATTACTATACGAAGAAAAATCTGATCACCCAAGCAGGCAGAGATGCGGAACATCCTAGGCAAACGCCACCACGGGGGTGGCCGTGGTGTAGTGGTATATGCATAGACTCCTCAAGCAGAGGGTCGCGGGTTCGAATCAAGTGCAGGGCAATTCTCTGAAAAAAGTCTTTTCATAGAATTTGTATGTAGTTATATGAGAATCCCGTCGGCGTCAACTCCGACATGAAGGCATAACACTGATGTTGGAGTGGTTGCTGGCTGGGCTAAATGTAACAAACTGGTTGAGGATACACTTGCTCGTTCCGTCCAGTTTGACAACCACCTCTGGGAAAAATATGGAAACCTAAATATACCTGAGTTTCAAACTACTACACCACCCGCCCGCGCCCTGGAGAAAAGCCAGTAAAAGAGTATTCATATCCCCTTGGTGCGCGCGCGGGATTATATAAAAAAAAAAAAAACAAACAGTTGAGGATCAAAAAATTTATTTAGGAATGAGTTGGAAATAGCTTAAATGCGTTTCAGTAATATGAGCTATGCTTTCTAAGGTGAAAAGATTTGAATATCTGAGATCTTGAAAATTGCAGAGGTGTACGAGTACTTACAACTTAAGTAAGAACAGCACGTGATATGCATCGACGTCAAGACGAAAGTATAATTTACAGCGTGAAGATCAAAGCCGCAAGTTTTCTATGGGAAGTTTCTTAATACGTCAAACACATCGATGAATCCCAAACAATTTCTATTTTCCAAAACCGCCAATTTAACTGAACACATCGCTATGATTGGAAATGATAATACTTATTTGCCCGAAATAACTAGCGATTGAACAGTAACATTATTGCTCCAATAAAACAGTCAATAGTGGGACAAAGTCACAAAATTTTCTATTTCTCACCTCAATGCACTTTATTAGTTGAATTGATGTTTACTTTTCAATATATTCAATATATTTCTGTAAATATACCTCTGCTTCGTACATAAAAATGTGTATTTACGAGAGCTGTTTGATGATGATGATGACCCGGATTAGAAATGACAAAGCAACTTTTTAAGGTTTTGACTACTCAACAGACTTTTCCCAGCAGCGCTGCAACTTTTTTAAGCACTCTGTATAGTACGACTTTTGTTGGATTGCAAAATACTCCTTCGCGGCGGAGATGACTTCCTCTTTCCGGCGAGCGATATTTTAAGGTTTGGGAACAAAAAGAAGTCACAAGAAGCCAAATCTGGAGAATACGAAGAATGGTGGAGCAATTCGTAATGGAATTCGACCAATTTGGATGTGGGGACTGCGGGGGTATGAGCCGACCCGTGGTGGAAAAACATTTTTTTCTTCGCTTTTTTTTTTTGAATCGGTCCAATAAATCGACGTAGTCGGCTTCTGTGATTGTTTTTCCTTTCTCAAAATAGTCAACGTGGATCAAAAAACGGTGGCCATCACCTTTTCGGCCAAAAGCACAGTCTTCGCCTTCTTTGGAGCACGTTCAACGGGTAAAACCCATTGTTTCGATTGTTCTTTGGCTTCTGTTATGTGCCAATACATCCATGTCTCATCGACGGTCACGAAACGAAATAGTGTGAGCAAACGCGGCACACACCGCGCGGACAGCTTTTTCATGCCCAAAATCTCATACAGGATATTTAGTTGAGATGCCTGCTAACTCAGCCAACTCTCGAACCAATGGTAAACGGTTGTTGAGGCAGGTTTTGCCATTCAAAAACAAGAATCGGATCACGGAGCGATACTGCACTTTTTCTATTTTCGCAAAAAATAAATTTCAAACAGGATGTTTTGAAATGGGTGTCAAAACAAAACTAAGCGTCGGATTGTCACAAAATTTTGACAGGCGGGCTAAAAAAATATTACACTAAATGATACTATACTCATTTTAGCTCAGAAGTGTAATATATCTGCCAATCCGGATAATCATCAAGCCTTGAGCCTTTCATCGTCGGAAAAGCACTTTCTACTAAGGTCCTTCTTCAAAAATGGGATCGGATTATTGTCACTCAGTCCTAGGTTCGGACTATAAGGAAGACGGATTCACTTCCAACAGGCTTTGGAAATGCGCTGTAATGCAGTGTAAATACGGGCGTTGTCTTGAAGAAGCAACACACCTGAGTTCAGTTTCTTGCGTTCTTTTTCTTACCGAAAAACTATTGATTATAATAATGGCCAAAATGTCATAACATTGTTGAATAATTGTTTTCTCGTACATTGAGCACTCTTTGTAACTAACCAATAGGACTATCGATGTCGTGATTACTCAAGAATCTTCATAAATTCTGCATAGTTTAAGCATTATACTTACCAAACACTTAAAACCAAGCTGGAAAATGTGCCTTAACACTTCTCCTCCATATTGTTATTTTATACATATTTAGAAGAATACTACAAAAATATCCTTCAAGTCTTTCTTAAATTACTTATTTGTATTTTACTTAGTTACAATACTTTTTTTTTATTACAAAATAAATTAATTTATCTTAAATCTACTGATGACACTGCCTCTTGTTTACCTAAAACCTAGTCCTAATCACGTCATATGGAAGGAAATCCTTGGCTTTTGTATCGAAACGACGCATATCCGTGTTGATAAGAAGAAGGACCACAATAATTGGATGGTGTAAGGAAGGAACAGGCTGCATTTCCAGAGTCTGTTGACCCGAAACTACTATAACCATTGTTGTAGTTCTTTGCTGTGTACATTCCCATTCCTGCGAATCCCAAGTGATACGGATGATGAGGTAGTTCCATTTGTTGGTGAAACAACGCTGGCGTTTTGTCCATTTTATGCGCTGTCGTTATGGGAGGCACTGGCTGTGGTGTTGTCGCTCCCACAGATCGTCGTTCATTACGTCTGAATTTTGCTCGACGATTTTGAAACCATACCTACTCGGATGGAAAGAAATATAATTTAGTTAGGAAAGTTGAATAGATTTGCATACAAATATTAGGGGACTCACTTGAACTCTAGCTTCGCTAAGGCCTACTTTGTTAGCTAACTCCTCCCGTACAAAGGCATCAGGATAATGGGTTCTTTCGAATACCTTCTCGAGAGCTGTCAGCTGCCCGCTGGTAAAAGTCGTCCTGTTCCGTCGTGGTTTCCGTGATCCATTTTGTCGATCACTAAGGGATGAACCATAATCCGAACGAAAACTATCACCTGCAGGAAAAGATTAAAAGAGGGTGAAAGTAGAAATTAGTGCTCAGTCTTTGTAGGAGGAGTTGTATGAAGGGTTTCTAGGAATTTGAGGCAACATGCAAACTGAAAGGGAATTAGTGACAGTTGTATTTAGTGCAGCAATTAAATTTTTATTTCGACATTAACGGTTTCGATACTCAATTGATTCGTTGGGTAAGGAATTTGAAGCATTAGAATTCGTATTTCCCTGTAGAGAAGATATTTTATATTTTCTCTTTTGGTTTGTTTTATGGGATTTCTTCGAACTTCCAAGTGTAGCCAGAATGAAGGTTATTTTTGGCTATGGCACACATTACAGCTCGCATTAAATTGAATTAAAAAGCTATAAAAGAACGTCTTATGATTTAGTGGCGCATTTTCTCTTTGTTCTGATAATTGGAGTGCATAGCGTATAGAATATTTTGACGGTCTTAAGATAAATGAATATTTATTGAATAACACCATAGTTTAGATGTCAGTTGGTTGGAAAAAGAATCATTTTAGAAAAATTGAGTAAAAGCAAAGCATTAGTAAATCTATAAAAAAAAGTGTTGTGTTGACTCTTTTAGTGAGTAAAAATCTCAAATATTATGCTTTTCAATTCAGAATCCTATCAATCGCATCCCCATTACAAGTTTTACCAAAGTCGTGATACGAGTACAATGTTCTACGTAAATATGGTAAAATATCGACCATTTTTCAAATTTTTAAAAAAAGACTTGCTGCCATTTTCCACAGATAGAAAGTACAACCTATGCATTAAAACTGCATTTATAGTACTACAGATACATAAAACACCTTCTCACACAGCAATGTTAAATTCTCTTAGAAAAATGAACTATTGGAAGAATCTCGATCCTCTAAATTCACATGCAACACTGAACCAAATTTTGCAATACAACCAGGTCATAAACTCAACCTGGCTGCTTGTATGCAAGTGGCAGACGAGCAAGCGAAGATGGATGCTTAGCCAAGAGTTTGCTTAGTCGCTAGTTTTTATAACTTCGAACCAGGCGACCTCCGACTTAAAGATAGTTTATCTGTGGTTAGACAGGTAGACCACGGGCGACAGATTATCCCGCACACTCGTAAGAATCTAAATAGATAATTTTACTCAACAAAATATAAGAGAATGATGCCTCTGCAATTGCATCATCAAGTTGGAATGTTTCAGAATACCCTGTCTATGCCGACACGACATATGCCCATCGGGTGTAGTCATAAAGCATGGTCTCGGAGATGGAAGACCTAGAAAAGAACTTGTCCCAACTTAGCGACTCCGTCTCAAATGATAGAGATAGGCTCTTAGAGCTAAAGGGCCTGGTCTCGTACCGATTTGGTCTGACCAAGCTCATTTTCAGGAGCTCGAACTAGACAACCAATTAGAGCTTTAAATCAGCGACCCTAAACACAACGATTATAATGTCAGTGGGAGCTGGCGATATCCCACCCAGGGCTAATGTCAGCACTACCGCTGTAGGATCAAAAAGTGGAGGAGATGCACCCGCATTATTGAGATTATATAAGAAAGTCTAGAAAAAATCACTCAGAAACCTGGAACGCCAATGAAGTGAAATCTCGTCGAGCGAAATGTCTTCCCTAAACAGGCAAAAAAAAAAAAAAAACAATCCTCCCAAGGCTCCAAAACCCATCGATTTTTGTTCATCAGACCACTGTGCCATATCAGCTAATTTCTCGTACATCGACCACACAGTTAGAGAAAAGATTCCTAAAAGAACCGTATGACAATACGAGAAATTCAATTGGAGCGCACTTGACAATTTCTTTAAGAATTTTAACTGATCGTTATGTTTCTCGATGAAGACGTGGATGCCGCCGCCTATACATGGGGTGAAAAGTAACTTCCTTGACCGCCAGAATGCGCAGCTACTGCAAAAAAGGGTTATGGTGCCTTGAAGTCCTTTTATATTTAGGCAGACACGCCAAATTTCAATGCGATACTGTCTTTAGTTTTGTTTTGACAGCTGATTGTTGTTGACGTGTTTAGCATCATGTTGAGTATGGACAAAAATGATTTTCGTTCTCTCATAAAACATTATTTTTTGACAAGCAAAACGGCGAAGGAAACAAAAGAAAAGTTGGATAAATATTATGGGGCTAATGCTCCGTCAGATTACACCGTCAAATATTGGTTTTGAGAGTTGCGTGGTGGCCGCAACTCCAGTCCGCAGCAGTAGGCCCTCCGATGCGGTTACAGAGAACAATGTCAAAAAAATACATGAAATGGTGTTGGCTGACCGGAGAGTAAAGGTGCGCGAGCTAGCAGATACCACAAAGATTAGTACTGAGTGCACACGCCATATTTTGGGCAATACTCTGCATATGAAAAAGTTATCCTGCCGCTGGGTGCAGCGCATACTCACTCCTGAACAAAAACACGAACGCGAGAGCACTTCGAAAGAGTGTTTGGACTTGTAGATGCGGGATCGGGCGGACTTTTGGCGTCAATTGCTAACTGTTGATGGAACTTGGATAAACTATTTCACAACAGAGAACAAAATGAGTGCCCGGAAATCTTCGAGTGCTCCGAAGCGGCCGAGTTAGGCTCAATGGGTCGGAAAGGTTATGGTGGCGGTTTTATGGCATTGTCATAGCATACTCTTCGTGGACCACTTCGAAAAAGGAAAAACCATCAACAGCGAGTATTACTATGCATTATTGGAGCGAATGATGACCGAAATCGCAGCGAAACGATCTCACATGAAGCGAAAAAAAAATTTGTTTTTGCATGGCTAAAATCAATGACTTACGGCTCCAATTGCCGTCGCATCCACTGTATTCGCCCGATTTGGCTCCCTCGGATTATTATCTCTTCCCAAACCTCAAAAGATGGCTCATCAATAAAAAATTCAGCTCACGCGAGGAAATCATCAACACCACGGAGGAGTATTTTGCAGACCTTCCGGAAAATTACTTTTTGGACGGGATCAAGAAGTTGGAAAATCGCTAGAATAAGTGTATCAAACTAAAAGTGGACTATATTGAATAAAATAAAAATACATTTAAAATAAAATGTTGTTCATTCCCAAGGAGGTTACTTTTTACCCCACCACTTTTTAGACACCGCAAATCATAGAGACCGAAGAGGATGCTTTGAATGAGATCCTTTATCCATCATCAGATGTATATTAAAGTATCAAAGCATATTACGATTCGAGTTGTAAAGAGGTCAAGGTTAGAGAAATGGTTTTTTGGTTCTACAAGAAGAAACCCACTGAGGAAAACCTAAAAAAATATCCAGGAATGACTACACTTGAGTGCGTTGAATTTTCAATGGAACGAATTCATTTTCGCACTCGTCTAGTAGCAAGTGTACTTAATGATCTCAATAGACACCAATCTGCTGATCCATATGGTATATCTTCCCTTCTTCTGAAGAGGTGTTCTTCCTCGCTGGCAAAATCAATGCGAAAGATTTTTCATCAATCTAACTTTGTAGGTCTCTTGCCGAGCAGATGAGAAATAGCATTTGTCCAGTTCGCCCCCAAAAAGAAGGCGAATCTTCTTCTCTCTTTTCCTACAGACCCTTGCACTCACATCCCTCTTTCTCAATGTCATAGAAACGCTGAAATATCTCGAAACACGAAAATTTCTCAATGACCGGCAGTATACATGGTTTTGGAAGCAACAGATCCACCACAGTGGAACCAAAGCGTACATCAATCTGGCGAAATCAGGATGGTTGCACTTGACATTTGACAGAGTTTGGCATCAGGCTATTTTGTCAAAAATGAGTGCTATTGGGATTAATGTTTCCAATGCATTAGAAACTACCTTTCGGAACGTTAATTTCAAGTTGTCTTGGATGGTTTCAAGTCTGCTATTAACAAAATAATAGCTGGTGTAACCCTGGGCTATTTTATATTTCCAACACTGTTGGACTGCTCTTCAGCTGTAGAGCGCGAATGGAAGCGTGTGTTAAGCTCATTCAATTTCCATATTGAAAGCATAGCCAATTGGAGAACTATCAACAGAGTGGAATTTAATGCTTCCAAAACTCAAGTCTGCTGTCATTAAAGTAAAATTTAAATGCCCAATCATGACATGAATGTCATTTGCATCGTCGAAACCGAAAAACTTTCCTTTCTCAGTATGTGTGTCAGTAACAACCTACGTAGGAATGACCACATATTGGATGTCACCAAAAATTCTGCGATATGTCTAGGTTTTCTCAAGCAATGTAAGAAATATTTCACACCGGCGTAATGTCCTGTCTCACTTTATTTTATCGTTTATCGCTAACAGTGCTTCATAGAAATCCCCAAGCATTCCGCCCCTTCAAGCCTACAACCATAACACCCGTCTCGCTGTAATGGCTCATTTTTACACCCTTAAGCCCACTTTCGGACGTACTTTAAAATATCGTTATCCATTACTAAGCCGTAAAACCCGCTTAGGTGAGCCCTGGTGAGCTCTCTATTTTCTATTCATTAGAACTTGCAAACATTTAAGACCAATGTACATCGGTATTTCTCTTTTTTTTCTCCTTCTCCTTCGTCCGTGTTGTGTAAAAACATTTTAAGGGTACTCAAATGTACATTTGTACATTTTTGTCAAAAGGCCCTTTGAATTTTATATGGACCTATTAATATAGCCATTAGAGGCTCAAATATTGGATCATTCATTGGCAATGATAAAAGGGGCAGAAAAGCGCTTGACAACAAAACAAGTGAAGCAGGAATAGCTTTAGTAAAAATCCACATAGAAAACTTCCCAGTGCGTGCATAATTTGACTATCTATGTAGGAAGCTGAGAAACTGCTCATTGTTACACTCGGAATGAATTTAATGGTAAGCTAGGGGGCAATGAGATAGGCTGAATTTTGTTGCGTTTTCTCAAATCATTGCCCTTAACCGAAACAGTTGTTTCACTGTTCTTTGACACATTTGGTAGCCAGAATAGAAAGCAACAAGCTGCTGTACAAAATTTAAGTCTTTCACACATGGAGTGTGACTCCATGCATGCCTCTGTTGTAAGCGACCATCCGAGGGTAAAAATTATCGATGGCTTTTTGAAGAATAAGCGGGTGAATAGCCGCAATATCAGCTTGGATGTCATGTTTGAGATCCTGGTATAGATCTTATTCTTCAAATAATTCTACAGGAATGAGTCAGAAGGTGTCAAACAGCATAGCTTTGGAGGCCAATCAATTTCTCCAACAATCCTATCTTAAAATTGCGTATGCAATAAATTTATTGATTCTGTCGAAACCAGAGATCATCCAGATCCAATTCATTTAAATTTTGAAAAAAATAGCCGGCCAACATCTTGCAGTAACGTTTTCCGTTTACTGTAACTGTTTCTCCAGCCTCATCTTCGAAAAAGTAAGGGCCAATAATGCCGCCATTCCATAATCCCCTCCATACAGTGACTTTTTTGGGATGTATTGGCCTTATATAGGTTTTCCGGTCCCAATCCGTACCGTAAAAACTGGTTTAATCGGAAAAGAACAAATTAGATGAAAAATTGTAATGGCGATCTAACATCCATTTAAAAAATTGGCGAGGTCATAGATGATCCAAAGGCATCAATTTTTGTGTTATTTTAATTTTATAGGCGTCCGAATGAAGATCAACTTTTAAAATTAACCGTAAAGTGCCATAATAAGTGCGGCCTGATTGTTGACTACGGCGACAAATTGGGGTGCCTGGCTGGTTTTGAACACTTTCGCTCACAGTGGTGATGTTTTGGCGTGTATGATATGTAGTTTGACAAGGCACTGGAACAGTTTCTTCAAAACGTTTCACTATTATACGAATTCCGCACTCACCAGGGCTATTATGTTGACAAAAAATTACCGAATTTTACGAAACGTTGCTTTTACAGATCGACCATTTTCGTTATAGGATTGAATAACAATGCGTTTAACTGTAAGGCCCTACTGGCATAAAAGAAGGATAGAATATAAGCTCTCCAGAAAAAAAAGAAATAGAACGAAAAATGATCGATCGAGGCCTTAGAGATGTGCTTGTTTTGCCAAAAAATTAAACGAACATGACAAAGCTATAAATATCGAACAAAAATCTGTAAGGATGGAGGGGGATTAAATTTCATAGTAAAACTACAGAGAATCTGGGAAGAATATTTCTGCAGAGTATTAAACAATGATGACGAACAACATTGTGCCTTCAGACAGAATAAAACATTCAGCCTGGATAATGACAGCAGCAGGTCAGGATTGGATACGGACCATATACCAACGCATCTCTTAAACCAGAGCATTGTCTTTCTGGTCCTGTAGAAAGAAGATCTCTTCAACTGCACAAATTAAATAAAATTTTCTCTCCCATATTATGTAAAAACCTAAGTGAACTAAAAAATCTAAGAGTCCCACAAGAACTCTACATCTTCATAGATTTCAAAGCCACTGTCGTATACCATAGCATCTTTAGAGATGAACCAGTGTTAATCTAACGCTTCTATTACCGAATTTGGCTTTATTCTCTTTTTTTGTTACGAGATCACATGCAACTATATAAGTGACTGTACAGCCGACTGTCGTGGCTTCACGGATTTGATTTTTTCTCCCGATCATCCCTTTCTTTGAACACACATTGGTTTGGCTCAATAAAGTATCATTTGAATTAATCGAGTTTTTTCTTGGCTATCTTCTTGCACTGGTTTGGTGGGATTAAGCGATCTTCGCAACTTGACAATTGGATTCCCAAAAAATCATTTGGGAAACAATCAGAAAGAGCAAGGAGGAAGTTGACTGTTCTAACTCATCTAGTACTTATTGATATCACCATCCAATTCTTCAAAGAAGCTAAGTATTTGGGTGTCATGCTGGATAACAAACTTCTATGGAACAAACATGTTATGTCAAAAGCCTATGCGTCACTGTACCCCCTCTGACGATGCAAAGGAGCTGTCAACAAGATATGGAGCCTGCCACCGAGAAGAATCTTTGGATCTGCACGGCTATGATAAGGTCAAATATATATATTCTATGCGTCGCTTGTCTACTGGAACAAGCTCTCCTAAAAATACGTTATTGAACAGTATGTCTCTATTGCATGGGACTTTCCCTACCAATCTGTTCTAAAGGCATTGATGAATTTCCCTCCCCTTGCTATTCATACCGTGGGCTGCACTCGCAAAGCCATCTTTCGTTTAAAAAAGAAGCTATGTTGACCTTGCAGTCTGATCCAATGACACCAATCCTACTGCGGAAAAATACGAAATCGACTTTCCCTGTTTCCAAGACTGGTTTCGGACAGAATCGAAGGTAGAAAGGGTATGTAGTTGGGCCTTCATGGATGGCTCCAAAACCAATTGAGGATCCGACGCTGGTGTCTGCGTTTGTTTTTTAAGCGGAGATATACGGAATTCTGATATTGTAAGGAATCAGTGGAGGGGCGAAGCATTTGCATTCGTAGCAGCAGCCGAATTGCGTTCAGAGACTGGCTTAATCATCGAGAATGCAATACTTCGTTGAGTGCAATCAGAAGGATTAATTCAGGGATTCTTGTGAGTCTTCCGTAGGTCACAAGAAATCACCGATGAACTTGCTAGGCAAGGCTCAGAGGAGAGTTTTTCAGGTACCTGAACCTACGTTAGTTTAACTTGGGTTGATGGATGGCATGACTCTTTAGGTTGTCGGAAGACCCGACGTCTGTAAGAGGTCAACGGCTTTCCTGCTGTCTCGAAGTAGGAAACACTGTAGGCTGTTTACTGGCATCGTAACGGTGCGCCCCTGCCTAATTATCAAGACTTCACCCATCAATGACGTTATTTAATAAAAAGTGGGGGCAGAGCAAAGTACTTTTCTTATTGCAACAGTTTTCTGAATTAGATGCCTCTGAAGGTTAGTACGATTTGACAAGTAACAAGCTGCCGGTCATAGGTCCTGTCCTCTACCAGGACTTAAATCACGGTACCAAGGGAGTCAAACCCCCTTGGATCTCGATGCGGGTCTGACTAGTTAAAGTAGACCCCCTTGTTAGAGCGTCAGGGTTTTTTAAGCCCAAAATCGCGGGAATATAAAGTTGAAATAAGTACTGGGCGCTATGACCATAAGATCAGCAAGAGGTTTTAGACCGGGATCAACTCATACCAAGGGGCGAACTTGTGGCTCCAACGCAGTTCTAATTTGGTACTCAGGAAGACGGCACGCTATGGCAAGACATATCCTTGCTCTTATGGATGTACGAGCATTCCATGAAATCAAGTCTTCACAGACAGGAGTTCATGTTAGACACTAGAGACATTTTAGCATCGTTTTGCCCAGTTACTACACTTTTGTGAAATTTATTCAGAAAATTGAGAATACAAGTTTATTCATATAAATCTATATTGTCCCAATCTCGATCCAATCCTCGAAATATTTTTTATATTCGGTTTTCGGTATGTCCATCTGCGATTTCTGCGATTTTTCCATTACTTCCTCTGTACGCGTTCCCCGTAGTGGTTTTTTTTTTAATCTCGATTGAGCAGAAAGAAGTCACAGGGAGCCAAATCAGGTGAATTCGGTGGCTCTTGGATGGTATTTGTTGCATTTTTCGTCAAAAAATTAAGAATAATGATGGCACTGTGCGACGCTCAAATAATACTCTTTGTTTACTGTCTGGATTTCTGGCAAAAATTCATGTTGCACTACACCATTGTAATCCATGAAAACCGTGAGCGTTGCCTTCTTTTTTGACTGAAAACGCGTGCGTTTTTTGGTCTCGGCTCATTTGGTGAACGTTATTCACTTGCCTGATTTCTGGATTGCGTGTCGTACTCATAAACCCACGTCTTGTCTCCAGTAATGATCCTTTTTATGAATGTTTGATCGGATTCAGCCTCGCAATTCATCTGTTTTGCGACGTCAACACGGTCTCTTTTTTGCATGAAATTGCGGTCTTTTGGCAACGACTTTGCTGCTACACGACGGAAACCCAAATCATTAACCAAAATGTCTTGGACGGATCCATAGGCAATATTCAAGTCCTCCGCTATCTCTCTGATGGTTAATTTGCGGTTATTGACCAATATTTCTTTTACTTCATCAATGTCGATGATCCGCTACTGGTAAACGACCGTTTTTTTTAAAGAATCGTTGCCGAAACACTTTTCCAACATTTCCTACGTTCGCACACCAATAAATCCGTTTTTTAAGCAAAATTTAAAAAGTTCGCTGTTGCAAACTTAAAACTATTTCTAAAATTGTAAAAAATCGCCAACACACAGAGATAGATGTACTCTTGACTACGTAGCTTTTGCAAATGTTATATTATAATGCTAAGATTTAGACAGAATGTCAACAACAGATGTACCAACTTAACAAAAAAAACAGAACTCAAATTGGAACAATGGGAGCGCACTCGGTGGTGCGCCGCAAATTTTTTGATTAAGGTTGTATGTTGGGCATAAGTGGTTCAATATCCTTTGATCCATACTGCGAAAGTGATGACACCGCAGAGCATTACCTCTGTGAACAGAGATATTCATTGCCAAAAAAGCTCTTAAACAAGGTGATGCCTTGTGCTATAGGTACCTTTTTTAAGACCGTACTTGAAACAACAACGCAAGTCAACTCCTGAGGAAAAATCTTTCAAAATTTTGTTACCCGGAAACTGAGATGACATTGACATAATTGTCGATCAAGAGGGGTGCAAAAAATCAACGCCCAGGATACAGCTTGTAATAGGCAGCTACAGCTTTAAGGTTGTAACGAAGTTCTGCCTGGGCTACGCTATCAGTTCCGATAAAGAAAAATCGTGCGAGAAATTCCTCTAGTTAGTCTCTGCTTCTTTAGGCTTAAAAGCCAATTAAGTAATAAAGCCTCCTCTCGAGCAACCAAGAAGAATTAAAACAGTGCTGTTTTATGGCGCAGAATATTCGACAATGACGGAAGCAGCTGATAAGGCTTTCGAGCGCTTCAAATAAAACATTATTTGGGTAATTTTCGTTTACATTAATATAGAATGGAGGAGAAATTTCGAAAGCGAACTGTACGTGCAGTACAGCAATGCTAACCTCGTCCGAAAAGCTCGGATAACCTGGCCTGGATAACTACGTCACTTTGAACTCATGTGTACCGGCGCGGAAAATTTTTAGACTCTAAACTGGAGGACAATGCGGTAGATGGCGACCTCATATTAGGTGGCGCTCACAAGTAGAAGAGGACCTCAGCCAACTCGGTGTGCGCAACGGAATGTAAATGGCAATAGACCGCACAAGCTGAACCTGTGTCGCTGTAGCCCGACGTAAGTAAGTAAGCATGCAATACATTAACCTTTCCATTTGACATACTGCTTGAAGTAAAGACAATTTTTAAAAACATTGACAAGATGACCTAATACATGCATATGTTCAAACGAAATGGACACCTAAATAAAAACAGGTTATTAGGGGTTGAAGTATCTACAACCGAAATTTCAATGTACGAGTATTTCATAACTACATAGATTGAAATAAATACCAGACTACAACCCTCAGCAATCTATTTGTAGCTTACCTGTGTTCTACTTAAAAGGAAAAAAAAAAAAATAAATCTTTGAAAATGCCGAAAATAGATTGCGCATGCAACCGATGTTCAATGACAAATTTTATTCTCTGTGAAATATTTTTCAAGAAGCTTACATAAAAGTACATCAAGATCGACAAATTAAAATCCAATTACCAGATACATTCTCAACTTTGTGTAAATCTAAGCGAATGACTTTCGAGTACGAGTGCTCGTACTAGGCCGGAATTTCAAATCAGATCGTGTTGAGTGCCTTCTACTTGCCATCGATTCATCTTAATTATCTAATTAAGATTGGTAGCTGCGCACGTACATATTTTCAATGCGCATCCATTCACCAAAATTTGAAATTCATCCATGTTCGGTTCGAGTACACATGCATATGGTATGTATGCATTCGAATGCAACAGGAAGACGTCAGAGCAGACGAATAGAATCGGTCTATTCTTGAGAACTTGCATTCGAAGAGCAATGATCGTCAGGGATGGAACGAGTATTCGTACATACTTTTGATGCTCCACTAAGTTCGGGGTTTTTTTATTCCATTTTTTTTTTTCTGTTGGATATAGAAAAAAGAGTCTGCGGCCAATTCTCAAAGGAGTAAGTGGCTGTCTTTATTTCTACCGCAGAAGGCAATTCCGACATGATGGGACGTTAATTCGTGTTGACAGGTTGGCCGCACAGGAAAAGTAATACGCGTGGTTGGAAAACGATGCCACCGATCTTCTTTGGATGTTCTGTTCTTATTTTTCTGAATAAATACGAGTAGCACTGGAAAAGGGGTTCGTTTTGAATGAGAAAGAGTATCCTAAAAAACGCACCGAGTGAAACATGTGCAGTAGTCAAATACAGGGAGTGACTGGTCGGCTTCATAGTGTTTTATCATCAGATCAGAGGGGCTTCATGGTGGTGTATTCTTATTCCTTATTTTCGAAAGGCTTGACAAATTATACCGCATGCGTTTGACTTATTTATCGCAACTGGGTCTCCCCAAGGAGAGCCTGATTCAGCCTTTATTGTTTGCAACAAGAAAAAAAATATAAATAAATAAAATAAAAATCAAAGTTCTTGTGTCACCTGAATCCTGCATGCGACAGCATTTCATCTTAATCAACTGACAGTTGATGGAAGCCGACAATTCAATATGCATTCGTTCTGGCAGTCTCACATTTGCGGCCGAAATGAGCAATTAAAACTTAAATACTTTCAAATTATCACTCATTTATGAAAAGAGTGAAAAAGCGATTTCGAGCCAGAAAATTTGCATGAGAAATGGTTCGGAGACGAGGCGCTTGATAGAGTGCCTACAAATCTGTCATAAATTTTGTTGTCGTTGACGCGTTACGTTTAAGTATAAGCCGTCAAAGGATTTGGCGAATAGGTCTGGAGAGAAGCGGTCTCCTTTAGAACGAGGCTGCTGTTTGTTGTTTTTTGCTGACATTAAGACACTTGCGTGACGATTTCAACCAAAGTTTTTATTTATTATTTTATTTCTGGTAATACGGCAGTGAACGTTTGAAGAAGATTTATACCTCGCGTAGGAGGCCATTTGTTCTTTTAATAAGGCCTTTTCTCTATATTTCATTAATTTAAGATGAAAACGAAATTGTCCACGTAATTTGATGTCACTTAGGCCTTTTTATTTTTAATTTCCACAAACTCGTGGTTGAAGTGAATTTATCTCTTGAAATCATTTGAAATACTTTAGTCTGTTATTAAAAAAATAATTAACAATTCAAATTATAGGATTGGGATCTAGTGATGAAGTATCACACTTCATTTGTAAGTTTTAAAAATTATGAATTATTTACAACAGGAGAAATTAAATTGTGAACAAAATAAATGTGTACGGACACAGTAAATTTGTATATTTATTTCTTTTCTTATAAAGATGAAAAATAAATGAGGAATAGCTAAACAAATTATTAATTCCTTGTGACATATGAGTATGTTTGTGTAGAATTAGGTGAATAGTAATTTGTCAAATTTAAAAATCATCTATCTGTCATCTGTCAGTGTTAAATCAAATACGAAAATAAAAAAAATTGTTTCGAAATTAGTGCAGAAAATAAAAGATTAAAGGTGGTCTTGAAGGAAGTGGAGAAGAAATGCTTTGACGCGCGATTGATGATTTGTTTTTTTTGAACACTTTGAAGGAGGAAACGCGTTTTATCAGTCCAGATTGCGACACGATGAAAAATGTTTCACAATGAAACAACAACAACGCTTAATTACAAGCCGTAGTAACAGAAATAGATTTTAGATAGGTTACTACCTACATATATTAGAGGGAACAGGGAATAATCGTCTGAAGTAAAGCAGTTGTTGGCAGTTTTTCTAAGAAATCGAAGCGGAAGACATATTCTTAAAAACGTATCAGCCAGGTTTACAATGCCATAATGATACCGATATCGATATGATTGCGAAACGAAAAACGAGTAGTTTCTGAAAAATGACGCCCATGACACATATGCTACATCATACAGGTCAAAGAAGCGTAGAAGCAAATAATAATCTACTTCACTAAGGCATCACATTTAGCATGCAGTAGAAGTATTCACTGTATGGAATAATTCACAGCATCTACAGCTTTATATAAAACGATTAAGCAGACCTCATAAGCCTATACTCTAGAAGCTTAAAGATTGTGCATACTACGACAAAAATATAACACATTTCAGAAGCAATGATAAGACTCAAAAAGGTATAGATTCACTGTGAGCAAATTAACTTTGAATAACGGATATAAGGAGCTGTAATAGACGGCCCGAGATTGTTATAAAGTAGGCACAAATGTGAATAGTAGCCTATATTTCTCCTTTCTAGAGATCGGGTTCAGGCTAATCAATTTCGCTACAAGAAGAAATTTTACTATTACCAGCCGGTAGTTCACATTCTCCTCAATAAACAAAAGTAATTTGGAAATCTCATAATCAATTCACTGTAAACCAGATTGAATATGCCGGCAATAGCTTGAGGTACTTCACCGGTATCTTAGATGAAAAAACCTTACGAACTTTGCACTGACATCGCTGTTTGACGTACTTTTCTTCATACAAATTGTCAGCGCGTCCTGCAAATCTATAAACTAAAGTGATATGAAGAGCATTGGCCTTTCTGAAGAAATAAACAGGAAATAGAGAAATGTGCAATTAAAAATATTGGGAAATGTTTCCTGAAAAACACTGTACGGAAGATAAGCTGATGGACAAACCACGGAAACAAATTCATTTCTGTTTACTGTATAACGGTGAAGAAAGCTGACATTTCGCTGTCTAGAAGAGCGAAGAATTTATTTTGACGAAATTCGAAATTGTTCAATTTCTGTTAACTTTCTGAATACGAAGTGCTGGCACGCTCAGGACCGACAAAATCCTGGCAGTTTGTCACCTAAGATGTTTGGACAGGGATATGATTCATGTATGACATATGTCAATGTCAAATATAGGGTTTTCCAATAGGAACTTGACAACTTTGAATTTAATTTCTGAACGCACTCTTTCACTAATCATCAATCTGTCACTGTCAATTTATTCAGTAAACTCAACATTTCCATCATGATAAAGTACACTAACGAGCAACTTCTGCAAATTATAAAAATTTTCTACAGATATTCGGAGTCGGTGACTGCAATTTTAAGAGCGTTAACTCCAATTTTCGGTCGTAATTCTCGCCTTATTAGACAGGCAATAACAAGTTTAGTGCAAAAATTTGAGTCTACATATTCGTTGTGTGATGTTGCAAATAGCAAACGATCCAAATCAGTCAATTTCACGGCGTTCTCAAGAATTGGGCATCGCTTGGGCCACATTATGGCGTATTTTGCGTAAGGATCTTGGTTTACACCCATACAAGATCAAGCTGACTCAAGAATTGAAGCCGATGGACCATTTGAAGCGACGTACGTTCTCCGATTGGGTTCTGGAGAAGATGCGCCAAGATGATGAATTTCATCGCAAAATCATCTTCAGTGACGAAGCTCATTTTTGGCTCAATCGGTTCGTCAATAAGCACAATACGCGTTATTGGTCGGGTGAAAACCCACATGTGCTTCATGAATCACCACTTCATTCACAAAACATAACTTTTTGGTGCGGTTTGCATGTCGGCGGCGTTATTGGACCATATTTTTTCGTCGACGATAACGATCGTCACGTTACTGTGAATGGTCAGCGTGATCGCGCCATGATCACCGATTATTTTTGGTCCGAATTGGAAGATATGGACTTGGGCAGGATGGTGCCACAAGCCACACAGCACACGCTACAATCGATTTATTGAAGAGTAAGTATGGTGAGCGTGTTATCTCAAGACATGGGCCAGTCGATTGGCCGCCTCGTTCGTGCGATTTAACGCCGCCTGACTATTTTCTGTGGGGCTACGTTAAGTCATTGGTTTATGCCAATACGCCGACGACGTTGGAAGAGCGCAGAGCCAACATTGAACACGAAATAGCGGCCGTTTCGGCCGAAATGTGTGGTCGAGTCGTTGAAAATTGGGTCCAACGAATCGACCGCTGCAAACGTGTCCGCGGTAGCCATATAAACGAAGCCGAATTCCATTCATAAATGTTTTGATTGTACTTCAAGCCAATAATAAAGTTTTTGAAAAATCTCAAATAGTTTGCCTTTTATTTAAAAAAAAGTTGTCAAGTCGTTATTAGAAAACCCTATATATTAAGTTAGCATTGCAATTTTTTTCTTCAAATTAATTATCAAAATTCGTACTTTTTGAAGAATGTTTTTTGTGCACTTTGACCATTTTACATTCGTCATAATCGACCTAGTGAGAAAGCAATTTAAACCACAGTGACCAAGTTTTGCACTAGTTTAACGCTATTTGACATCAAGCTACACACACGTAGAGTGTGTACAGAAGAAAATATTGCTGCGGTATCAGGCAGTGTTAATGAAGACCGTGAATTGTCCACTCGTCGCCGTTGGCAGCAATTGGGATTGTGTTACTCGACTACGTGGAAGATTTTACGAAATAATTTGGTCTAAAACTTTACAAAATATAGCTCGTGCTAGAACTGAAGCCAAAGGACTTGCTACAGCGTCGAGTTTTCGGTGACTGGAAGAAGATTCGCTTTTTTATGGAATAAAATGTTTTCAGCGACGAAACTCATTTCTGGTTGAATGGGTAATTCAGATTGATCAGAAAACAGCTGGCTGTTCTACTACTTTGATTGGGCCTGCAGGGCAACAATAAAGTTTGTAGTAAAGTGCTTGCCCTAATTCCCGGTAGTTGTCCCTGGTAACTCATGATAAATGGCTAAAATGACAAGGATATGCTCGGCTAGTAACATAATACTGATCTATGCCTTCATAGGGCTCACGACTCTCAACGGAAGAGATAAAAAATGTGTGACGAACCAACTTATGGCCTTGGATAAAAATGCTACTGCCGACCCTTGCAAACGTTTAAAGACAACGACCTTCAGATTGTGCAATTATTAAATCCCCTGACTGCGATGGGATTAACAGAGCATAAGTAGGGTGAAAAACTGTGATATATACTGTGATGATTACTATAGGGAAAGGAAACACGGCTTATTCGGATGCGAATTTATCATATGCGGCAGACCTACGCATGAAGTCTTGAGCTTTCCACACGTTAGCGAGCATCTTATGACAATCAGCCTGAAGGCTTAATTCACTTCCATAAGCCCAATATGCGCCCATGTTTCTACGGAGGATAAGGACGATGTCATAAATGAATGTTTCGAGCTCCTCGACAAGACATATGGATAAGCAATGTTCGAAGTATGGCGTTTAAATCGTATTAGGCGCTTACTATATCAAGCATATGGTTTCCTCATCTTAGTATACACAAGGAGACATGGTGGTCTCCGTATCCTGAAACCCTAAATAAAATTGATCACATTGCGATACACGGCAGGCATTACTCCAGCATTCTGGACATCCAAACGTTCCGGGCAGATAACATTGACTGGGATCACCATCTTGTTGCAAACAAGGTGTGAATGTAGATTTCGCAACAAAGAAGAATAACTGTGAGAGGATATAATGCAATCGCAAGAGACCGACAGAATCTCTCAACAACTGTGTTGGGTTTCACTCGACCACCACTAAGGAATCGATGATTTGATGAAGAATGCCAGTAAGCGCATGCAACTAAGCAATAAGCGTGCAAAGCGGCACTGCGGCAAATGATGAGAGCGAATCGTGAGTTGTACGGGTAGAAAGACGGGAATAACATCGACTTCTCCAGATGATTAAAAATGAGTACGAAAAGCCCGCGATCGAAGATATTGAGAGGTTGAACTCCAGGAGTAACGTACACAAAAAGACCAGTTCAGAAATTAGTAGAGATGAAGAAGGAAACTTTGTAATAGTGCCACAGTCGGTTGTGAGAATATGGGATAACTTTTTCTGCAAACTATGTAATGGTGTAAAAGCCCAAAATCCCGCCGTCAGTCAGGATAGAACTTTCAACTCAGACGATGATAGCGAATACTTCCGTATAGCTGACCAAATTGAAGTAAGGATACCGATAACTAAGCAGCTGGAGTTGGCAGTTTATTGGTCGAGGTATTCAAAGCTGCTGGAAACGACTTTGTGGAGAGCATACACCAATTCATTGAATGTGAATGGGATCTCAGCACAGTTTGCACGATCCACAAAAAAGGAGACCCCCCTATGCCAGCGGATTGTCAGTGGTGTGATCGCTAGTGTTGAAACGGAAGCTTCCAACATGGGTTTATCGAAATATGACGAATTGGACAGAATGTCACAGTCGGTAGCTATAATTTCAAGGAAGTAAGTAGCTTTGTCTACCTTTGCTCTTCTATGAATTCGGTTCAGCTGATGCTCATTTTGGTTGAATGTCAACAAGTATGATTGTCGCAGTTAGAATGACGAAAATCCACAAGCCATCATAGATTTTTATGCCATCTGCCATTATATCCACAAAGGTCATTGGTGGAATTGTCCATTATAAATTATGCCGGCCAGAATGTTGAAGTCAATGGAGAGTGCTATAGATCCACGGTTAGTGACATTTTCGTTCCCCAGTTGAATGGCATTAATGTGGGAGAGCTGTAGTTTCAACTAGACGGCGCATCGAGTAGACTTGTGAATTTGCCTTCAAGCTCATGTAATTTAACTGTGGAGGTTTGTATAGTCACTAGTCTACGCCGGTAAACCAAAGACAATGGATGATTTGGAAACCAACATTCGCTGCATTATCGACGATATACGAGAACGGCTGCTCAAAAAAGTGGTCCAAAATTGGACTTGCCAATTACTACTGTGAACCAACCGTGGCGCCTATATGCCCGGAGTCATGTTCAGGTACTAATGGAATAGAATTGTTTTTCTAATGAAGCACTTACACATTACTATGTTTTTTTTTTGTGTTTTGATTCATTTAAAGTCATATACCTCTAAGAAAACTTCCTGTTGTAATGTAGTTAATTACAGAGATGCGAATGAACATGAAGGCTTTTGCCTAAAAAATAAATCGATTACAACAGGAAAAGGCCTTAGCCAGTTTCATGCACATCAGAAAAACATTGTTGATTGATGCTCAAAATTATATGATTTCACAGGGTAGTAATGGAGAATGCATGGTGCCCCATCAAATCGGTGTACTACATATCTTATCGAGACTTTCGTTATGAAGATAGGATTTAGACAAAGCGATGCGCTGTCATGTGATTTCTGTAACATCCTTCTTAAAAAAGTTGTGCAAGACCACACGCCAATTCCACAAAAGCTCACAGCGGTTGTACGATATTTAGTCAACCAAATGTTGCATGATGTCAGTATGGATCGAGCGTTTAAGCGGTCAACGAGAGCAAAATGCAGTATATGTTTTCAGAAAATTTATTTATTTTTTATAAATATTAGGTGTTCAATAAGTTATGTGGTTTTTTCTTGTAAGTAGTGTTTATCGTTTCAGAAAAACTCCGTGTATATCATTCTGAAACTTTTTCTTGTTTATTCCAATAGAGAGGGTTATCCTTAACATTGTTACGAGAATTTGTGTTGATCGGAGTGTTTTAATTGTTCAAAATTTCTTTTTAAAATGGAAGATAAGAAAATGGATTTTCGGGTGCAACGGGAGATTTGCAGCGTGTATGAGGATTCAGCTTTAATCGCTAACACTTGTTAGCTTTGGTTTACACGCTTTCGTTTAGAAAATATAGACCTTGCTGATGCTGTTTACTTTGGACGTCCAACCCATCACAGACGACAATCAAATCCTTGCTGTACTTACCGTTGACAAGCATTTGATGACATGAGTCAGCGGTTTAACATCGTGCATACAACCGTTTTGCAGAGACTGAAAAGGCTTGGAATGTCGAAAAAGTGGATTTTTGGGCAATTCGCGAACTCGATGAAAGAAAAATTGAGCATCACATAGTCTGTGAGCCTTTGTTGAGATGGAACTCGTTTGAGCCTTTCCTGAAAAAAGTGGTTAGGGGAGACGAAAAATGGGTAGTTTACAACATCATTCGGCGTAAGAGGTCGTGTATTGTTCCTGGTGAAACACCGCAATCGGTCGGTAAACAAAATTTGCATCCCAAAAAGTCATGTTGGTGGGACTGGCGAGGTATTCTTTACTTCGAGTTGTAAGTATAAGACAAACAGGCAGAACTGTTTTCCTTCATGACAATGCCATAGCACACACATCTTTAGTGACAAAACAAAAGCTGAATTCATTTGGCAAGAAAGCTATGCCGCACCCACCGTACTCTCCAGAGCTTGCTTCTTCTGACTATCATCTGCACCGCTCTCTCTAAAATAATTTGCACGGAAGGCAATTCAATTCTGAAGATGAGATCAAAATCCACCTAAAAAACCTCTTTACCCATAAGTCTGCTGACTTTTACAAAAGAGGCATTATGTCTCTTCCAGAATGTTGGAAGAAATTAATAGACCATGATGGACTATATCTGATGGGTTAGTTACAAGCTTTTATACCAAAAATGTGTGTTTAACTTTAACCCTAAAAAAACCGGAGGAATGATTGAGCAACCCAACATTTCTGGGTAAAGATATATCGGATTCTGAACTCTAAATATTAAACATTGTGGTACATAAGGAAATAGATTCATGTTGACTATACAATGTATATGGTATATATTTTAATTCGTGCGGTTTTTTTGTTTTATATTTGAACGTTTATTTAAGAAAAACATGTACAATAGTATTATTCACAGTATCTGAAGCTATGACTTTTTCCCATCTTTCTGGCAATTTTTGGATCCCATCCCAAAAGAACTTCGCCGGCTTGGCAGCCAAGAATGAATCAAGCCAATTTTTGATATTCTGCTCTGATGTGAACCGTATTTCAGTGAGGGCGATCTGCATCGACCGGAACAAATGGTAGTCCGAAGGGGCAAGGTCTGGGCTATAAGGCGGGTGGAGTAAGACTTTCCATCCACTGTTTTCCAAATAGTTCTTAACCGGAATAGCAACGTGGGGTCGAGCGTTGTCATGATGGAAAATTATCGCCTAGTGTCTGGTCGCATATTCCGGCCTTTTTCGGCTACTGCTCTCTTCAAACGGAATAATTGTGTTCGGTAGCGTTGTCCATTGATGGTTTCACCCGGTTTTAGCAGCTCATAATACAGCACACCCATCTGATCCCACCAAATACAGAGCATTACCTTCGCGCCATGGATATTCGGCTTTGCCGTTGATTTCGCTGGTTGGCCGGGTTTCACATATGATTTTTTGCGCTTGGGGTTGTCGTAATTGATCCATTTTTCATCACTAATAACAATTCCTTTTGTGGCGTTCTAGCAGCATTTCGGACATGCAAAACCGCCTTTCGACGTCTCTCAGCTTGAGTTCATGCGGAACCCAATTTCCTTGCTTTTGAATATATCCAGCTGCTTTTAAACGTTTTGAAATGGCTGCTTGAGTGACACCCAAAGATTCTGCGAGCTCTTCTTGTGTTTGGCAACAATCTTCATAGAGTAATGCTTCCAGTTCTTCATCTTCAAACTTTTTTGGCTGCCCAGGATGTTCATTGTCTTCCAAGCCAAAATCACCACTTTTAAATCTTGCAAACTACTTTTGGTGCATTCGCTCAGCTAGCGCATGTTCATCATAAACTTTCACCAAAATACGATGAATTTCGGCAGCAGTTTTCTTCATATTAAAGTAATGAACAAGAACTCCCTGAAAAAACACTTTTTCAGGCACAAGGTTCGACATATTTGAGTAAAAAAAAAATAGTTGTTGTTTACGCTTCAAATGAATGACATATACTGAAATGACGTACAATGACAGTAGCTTTCCAACGCATGTTCCAATTGAATAATAACAATGGAATAATAATATACAAGTTACGCCATCTCTTAGCAAACCGCAGATGTTTAAGTTATAGACGGTATTAATGATAAATATGAAAGGGTAAACGACGCAAGGCAAATTTTAAAAACTTCTTTTTCACGCTTGCGATTCTACTGAAACAGAAGATGGATCCTGGACAACACAAGCATACCCCATAACAAAACGCACAAAGCTGCAATACAATACTTTTATAGTAAAAGGTTTTTAAAAAAAGAGGAGTTCCTTTAACGCTATCCTTTGGTAACTATGTAATTAATATGTTAGTGAAAAGTTACAATAACTTCCTATCAAAAACACCAAGGTTCCTAATATCATATATCACTTTTATTTAAGAACTGTTTAATAAATAATGTGTAACAGTATGATGTAGAGTTGTATAGTATTAAAGCTCACGCAAGCACAGTTGTCTAGATTTAATCTTAAGCCGATTAATTCCACCTCTTAGTGGAACTACTTAGATTTTCTTGTAACAAAAAAGTCATTTACTACACCCTGCTTGACTCGAACTGCAACCAACTTCAGACTGCTATAATTTCCAAACCGTTCATTACTGTGAGCTCAAATTTTGACACATGACAGATAATTTTATTGTTTACAAGCCTTTAAAACGATTTGCGTCTCAGTTCAATCCGCGATGGAATTCAAACGTGATAGTGTGATTGCTTTATATTTGACTGGAAAACCACAAGCAGCTATCGTTAGAGCTCTCCAGTACCTCAACGTGAATAAATCATTTGTGTCTCGAACCATAGCTCGTTACCGTGATACTGGAAGCGTTGCAAAACGAGGTGGTTATAAAAAAACAGCAGCATCGGCAGAAATGGTTCGGAAAGTGAAGGCTCGAATTGAACGAAATCCGCGTCGAAGTGGAAGAAAAATGGCTCATGAGCTAAACATATCTTTGAAACAGATGCAACACATACTGAAAAATGAGCTTGGGCTCAAGCCATTGAAGTTCCGAAAAGTATATGATCTTACACCGCAACAGAAAAAAGTTAGAATCGAAAGAGCGAAGAGTGGTGAGTTGCTGAATTTGGTTTTTTCCGATGAGTCACCATTTGTTATCAAGCAATACGCCAATAAACAAAATGACCGAGTTTACTTGCCAGAGAGGTAGTTCGAAAATTTATACCTTCGAACGGCCCACAGAAAGCAGGTAGCACCGATGGTGATGGTTTGGGCCGCCATAACCTCCGATGGTCACTCTCCGCTCGTATTTTTGGACCGTGGCGTCAAAATTAATGCGATTGTATACCGTGAAACTGTCTTAGAGACAGTATTGAAGCCTTGGGCAAACTATCATTTCGTTCGGAGACCGTGGACATTTCAACAATACTCGGTACCGTCTCACAATGTTCCACACTTCATTTCTTCGACACAATGGATTGCAAATTCCCCGGATGCAAATCCGTTGGATTTCTCTGTCTGGGGTATTTTGAAGGCGAAGGTTGGCATTAAAAAATACCAAAGTTTGGACCACCTCAAACAAGCACTTCACCGGGAATGGACCAAAATACCGCAGAGCCACTTGCGTGCAGCATGCAATGCTTTCTTCGGCCGTCTCAAGACCATTATTCGCTCGAAAGGTGGATATATTGAAAATTACTGATACAATTTGAAAATTGATGTCTTTTCCAACATTTTTAGCTTTGTATAGTAGGGCATCTCCCAATTTGTTAAGGACAATGATATTTGGGTACATTCTAAAAAGAAAGTCGTTCCACCTAAAAGGTCTACCTCCAATATTGACATCATTTATGGAAGATTTGAGAAAGGGCTTACCTTGACCCATGTTCCCTGACCCATGTTAATGAAAATTTCCTGTTTATACTAATGTTAGAAACTTTATTTAGAACTTTATTTTTAGAAGAAATACCAGTCTCTGTAACTGTGTTTGAATAAAGTTGATATCTTCAGATATCCAATTTCTTAACCTGTTTTATTTTCTCCAGAAAATGCTATTTTTTTTTTCTTATGAACGTAATAATGAAAAAAAACATCATCAAAAAGTTTGCAGAAAACCCCATTGATTTTACGATACATGCTTGGGAAACCGTGCAATAGGTAAAATTAAAAAAAAAGGGTTTTTTTTTTACTTTAAGCGCCAAAGACTATGAATAATTTCTATTTTATGTGTGCTTAGTGCATAGCTATAACAGGAACTCAAAACGTCCTCTTTGATATTGAATGCATGCTAGAGCAGAATGAATTTGACTGCGAATGTTTACTGATGCAAACTGCTGCCTCACTTTGGATGACACTTCAAGAATACGATCTTCCAATTCACTTAAAGTTGCAATTCGGTTAAAGTTCTTTCATTCCTCCCTATACAAAAAAATTCAATACTGTGAGGTTAGGACATCTTGCCGTCCAATGAACTGGCCCATTTTTTCCTATCCAATAACTACGTACTCTTCATCTAGCCAATTCTTAACCTCACGAATGTAGTGGGCTGAAGCACCATCCTGTTGGAAATATGAAGAAGCTAGTTGAATCAGTGGAATGGCCTCCAATAATTCTGATAAATCATCTCGCAAAAACTCCAGTATGTTTGTAGAATCCAGTCTAGGTGGTAGTTTGAAGAGCTTGATTAACTTGTTTCCAATAACACCTATCCACAAATAGACGCGGAATTTGTGTTAAAATGATTTATGCCTCCTTGTATGTGGATTATCCTATCTCTTGTTAATTTAAATTCGTGGGTCCAAAGAATTCTGCTTATAATTTCGTTATGATCCAAGCTTTTCTCCAACAACCAGTTAGAAAAGTCAAATCTCTTTTCGACGCAGTTCTTGCACAGGTCTATGGTGGTATGGATAAAAGTGTTCTCCTTGCAGTAAATTAGAAATTCGTTTTACTTGTGGAGCTCCTACTTAAGATCGTGTGTTTGAAACTGATGCCATTTCTCAGGGCCTTCGATACGTATTTTCAAAATCTCTTTCACTAGAAAGTCGTCTAGTTGAACTTCAATTGTTCTGACCATAATGTCTGCGTATTCATGGTTTGTAAGTGCAGACATATCAAATAGCTTTTCTAAGCAACAACCTTGGCGTACAAAATTAAACTGATGAATTCATTATTTTTTCCAATCGTTTATACAATTTTTTTTTGTCAATTTTCCAAATAGGGCTACATACCCCAAACCTAACTCTTTCTGAAAACTTTTAAGGAACACGGTAAGAAAATGAGGGTTTTGACAGGTAGTCAAAAAAACTTTTTAAGTAATAACTATGCAATTTTAAAAAATTCTTGGAAAACCACTCTTATTGTCAACTGTTTTTAAGGTTTTTCTGCAAATTTGGAGAAAAGTGAGCTTACATTCAAAAATTTGCATGGGCAAGAAAGATTTAACAGGCTGAGAAATTAGGTATCTTACGATATTAACTTTATTTAAATGCAGTAACAAAGGCTAGTATGGTCAAATAAGAACGGTAGCAAAAGAAAATTAAATAAAACAGCATCGGTGTGAGATATAAATTTAATTCTGGCTTTATTTTCAACCTACGCTCATGCCATTATGTGTGGAATAGCACATCATTCAAATGGCCGCCTCGGCTTTGCTGGCAGTGCTTCAAGCGGTTGGTCCAATTTTTGGTGACTCGCTCTAATACGTGCGACGTTATTCAGGCAATATCTTGTCGAATGTTGGCCTCGAGCTCGTCCAAAGCGGTTGGCTTGTAGCGTAGACTAAGGACTTGATGTAGACTCAAAGAAAATAATCGAGGATCGCGGCTTACTATTGGTGAACGCTCGCCGTGAGATGACCCATTATTCACTTTGAGCGTTGCGACGCTTGTATGGCATGTAGCGGCATATTGTTGGAACCACAGCTCGGATAATCGATGTTGTCGAGCTCTGACCACAGAAAGTTGGTTAACATCGTTCTATACCAGAGATCATTGATACACAACCTTTGTAGATACATTGAAGCTTGGCAGAACACTTGTAGATTGTGTTTGCACCAACAATGGCAATTTTGCTTGTTGAAATAGCCGCTGAATCAAAAATGGTCCTCGTCCGAAAGGATGATTTTTTGACCAAAATCCGGATCTCCGGCCAACATATTCAGCGCTCAAATAGCGAACTCACGACGTTGTGTATGTTCGTCCGGCTTCAATTCTTACGCCCGCTTAATCTTATATGAATGTAGGCCCAGATCCAACAGCAACATAATTCGGGTTAAATTTTTGGCTGTTCGTCGATACTAGCAGCGGCTATATTTTCTTAATTTCTCTCTAATCTCTGTCTGGTTAGAGGCTTAATATCCAAAAAAGTGTGCTCACGATCAAATATTTCCGCAGTTCAATGAATTGACTGTGCACTGAAGCCATGATGACGATGCTCTTCACGTTGCGTATTTACAACTGAGCCGGAATTTCAACTCCAAGGTAAGCCTTGGTAAGCCTAAATAAATAATGTCAGCATTAGAGATAGACCTTTACTGTGTAACGATTTTCTTCTTAGAATGTACCCAAGAATCTTTTCTCAAATTATCCTTAACGAATTAGGAAACATTTGTATAGTTAATATCATCAGCTTTCATGAGGTAATAGCAATGCTTTAATAAGTTTGGCAAATCATTGATGAAAGGTAAGAATAGCGTTGGATCTAGATGGCTGCTTTCTAAAACACCAGAGCTGAATAAAATTTCATGAAAAAAATAGTCACCAATTAATTAACTCCATTAAATGCTTTAATTAAATCTGCATAAATCACATAAATCACTTATTTATGGGCTTCCAAAAAATTAATGCAGAAATTTGTAAATCCCACTAAGTTCGAGCCAGTGGATCTACCCATCACAAACAATGTTGATGTTTACTATATAAAAGTGTGAGAAAAACTGAAAGTTTGGTAGTCAGATACTAGATATTTAGTGCCAGACATCAGGTGAGTACCACTCATCCAGAAAAACTCCTTTAGAGAGAGATTCATTAAATAATTCTAATAAAGGGAAACTAAGTGAGCTGGAACACTGACGTTAAGCTAAAAAATTTTTGGAAAAGAGCGAACGAAATGCAAATTGATGGAGGAAAGCAGGTTAAATTATTAATACTTTGAAAGTATTCGCCAAACATATCTGCACTAGATTGTTTGTCATCAAGTTACTTGTACATCGTTTTTGAAAAACAGGCACTTTTTCTCCTTGTAATTATAAAATATTCGGTCTAAGATTAATTTCTACAGAACGACTAAAGTTCCAAACAGAAATTTTGGAAGAAAAACAAACTATTTTCTTAGTCTTGTATATGTAGAGGGTGTACTTGTCACAACAACCTTTCCACCTTGTCATAACCTTTTGAACAATTTATGTGATGCATTTTTAGCGTTTTTTAATTTAAGTAGTCTTTTATTGTTTCAAGCAGGATGAGAATTTATTTTTCTACGAGTCATGGGTGCACAAAGTTAAATTTAACTTTAAAAGCCTAGATATTTGACCAATTAATATTTTTAAAACAAGTATTCATATGAAAAAGATTACTTTAGTGAAACTTGTAAAAACTGACTGTATTATTGAATTTTCCAAAATTATTGTAATTATAATAATTGCTAAGAATATTTATTGCTTTTTGACGAAAAGAGTTCGATAAAAGAGGATAACAGTTCACGACAGATGCATATAAATTATCAGATTTAAAAACATAATCTAACAATCTATTCATTGAATTAGCAACTGTAGGGTTTATATTTATAAAGCCACACACACATTAAAATATGTATCAGAAAGAAAAAGACATAAAAATCTTTTGTAACTCCCGCTACTCTGACTATCAACTTAGATATTACTTTACACTTTTATGTATCATTTATGGGTGCTCAAAAATTAATAAACCCCGTTGTAACACAGTTGTAACCCAGTTGTCACAGTACATAATTTACTTATGGTTCTACAAGAATTTCAGAAGTGGGGTCTAAGCCACCTGAATTTTAAGTAATTTAAGTTTGAGTAAATTGTTAATTGTTAAATAGTTTTAAGTGGTTTACTTTTTATTGTTATGTGAATATGCCTGCGAGCTATGGCTCACATGAAAAAACTTGTCTACAAACATTTAGTTCCGAATCGAGTAGAAGCAAGTTGGAGTTGAGACTTCGTCTCTAAGAACATGTAGATCAAGCTACAGATGCCCACCTTGCAGAACATTTTGTGCTACATCTGTTGGAAGTATTCCATCCGCGTGGTGACAGTGAAGTTTATGTTATGGAGTCAACAAGTGGTACAAATCCGTGAGTCGACGTCAGGACGGGAATCAACCGCTTCGAATCTATCTGTTCCTAATGACCTGCAACGCCAAATAGATGACCTTCACGAACAAATTAGAAAAAAAGTTATGAGGCTACTGGAGAAACTAGTATCGTTATGTCGTGTGACTGAAGGTCAGACGTACAGTTTAAGTTACAGATATTGATATAGCAACGTTCTCAGGTGATGACAATTACTGTGTTAAGCAGTAGATAAGAAGTTTCGAAGAAGTGAATGTTTCCCACAAGTGGGATGAAGTGCAAAAAGACTTCTAAAAAGCGCCACCAAACTGTACATCTTGAATAGAGTTCAGAGCACTGTTGACAAAAGAGTTCCATCATACTGTCACTTCAGCTGAATTTCATGATAAATTAAGAAATTTTAAGATAAATTTAAAAAAAAAGAAAAAAAACCAAGTTATAAAACCGTCCATCAATCGATGAAGGTGATCTTAACAACTACGTTATTAGTGGGATTCTAAACTCGTTCTAAACAGCTAAAGAAGATGTTGCGATAATACGAAAAACTTAAATCATATACGCATTTGAGTAGTATGCAACAAGCAATTTCACACTCAACTTCTATGGGAATTAAGAAACAACCTACAAACAACAGCAGATGCTATACCAAGTGTACCGGTATAAAGTGAGGGTTTGTTCTTTTGTGAAAACAAAACACTAATTTTTAATGAGAAAGTAAAAAACATTTTATTCATAGTATTGACCATTGCTAGTTACACATTTTTCCGATCTTTCAGACAATTTATGAATTTCACCTTCGTCTTTTGAAGCAAACCAAAAAGCCACCCAATGTTCGACTTTCTCGTAGGATTCGAAGTGCTGCTTAGCTAATGCGTGTCCCATCGATGAAAACAAATGGTAGTCGGAAGGAGCCAAGTCTGTGCAGTAGCAGTTCTCAGCCATGTGCTTTGGTATCCTGAACCAGTTTTGCTTTGTGTACAGGTTCATTGTCATGAAGCAAAATTACCTTGCCGTGTCTTCTGGCCCATTCTGGTCGCTTTTCGATCAATGCATGGTTCAAATTGATCATTTGTTGTCGGTAGCGATCTGTGTTAACGGTTTCACCAGGTTTTAGGAGCTCGTGGTACACCACAGCTTTCTGGTCCCACCAGACACACAGCATTGTCTTCTTGGCGAATCGATCTGGTTTTGCAGTCGAAGTTGATGGTTGTCCCGGATTAAACCATGATTTTTTCCGTTTAGGATTCTGAAAATAAATCCATTTTTCATCGCCAGTAACAATTAGATGCAAAACTGATTTCTTATCGTGTCTTTGAAGCAAAATTTCACAAGTGGTTTTTCGGTTTTTTATCTGTCTTTCATTCAATTCATTTGGTACCCATTTTCCAGACTTTTGGATCTTTCCCATTTGTTGTGCAGCATTTAATATTTCTTCCATATTTTTCTAACTTCTTCATCCAATATCGTTTGCAAATCGGCGTCTCCTCTTTTTTGATGGTCTTCCACTTCTTCATTTTTCACATCAAAATCGTTATCTCTGAACCGTTAAAATCATCTTTTGCATGTTGCTTCTGATAGAGCATGATCACCATATGCCTCGACAAGCATTCGATGCGACTCTGCAGCACTTTTCTTCAAATGAAAACAAAAAATTAATGCTTTCCGCAAGTCATCAATTTCTGGTACAAAATTCGATATTTTTAACACGATGAAAAAATATGATGTTGTTTGCTCAATGACTTGATGTATTCTAAATATGTAAGACTGGTTTCATAGCAACCAAAAAAAAAAAAAAAAATAAAAAAAAAAAAATAAATAAATAAATAAAAATTAAGGCCCGTTCACAATAAAAGTTCCCTATCGAGATATTTGTATCTTGACGCTCACTTAATACTGGTACACCTGGTAATTGCAATGACAGCGGTCATATTGCAGAACTTGCTACAAGTTCGGATACTTAGCCACCAATTGCCGAAATATTGCAACAGGAAAGGGACCATCAACTCTGAAAGATGTACTCGTACTGCAAGAGATGGGCGAGGAGTCTAAACTGGGAGAAAATACAATTTATAAATAATGTTAGTAACGATAATCTTAAATTTAAAGTAAAAACTATACTCGACACTTAATGTTCTAGTCAGGGTCACAGTGCACCACTTTCCGCTTTGTGGAGTTTTTATACAAAAGCCTGTTAGTTTTTATTTGTACGTGATAAAAAATTATAAAATGAATAAGGCAGTTGTTTTAGGTAGAGATTTTAGCAAAAAATTTAATATTAAGGTAACGTTTGCTGATTTTAAGTGCAATTATAAGAGATATTACAGTATTAATGAACTAAATTTAGATATTAAGAAATGAAAGAAATAACAGTAATAATTATGATCTTTATTTTAAAGAAAGTAACACTTACGATACTTAATATAAAAAAAATTACACTGATAATGATGATATTCAAAATTTTAACTCTAACTTAAGACCCTTTCGAACCAAAAATGCCCCGAAAGAAATCTAAATTTGCTGTCAAAAAAACATTAAATGTACCAGGGAAAAAATAAAAATTTTCATCGTTAGTTTTCTTCCACTAGGGGCGCTGCAATCGTTTTGGATTTATGATCTCATCCGTTTTTTTGTTTAATTGGACTGTATTGTCCTCACCGTATTGTTTGTAAATAATGATGAACAGTTTAGAAAATTATATTTAAGCATTGTCCTTTATATGGTAAGGAGTGAAACAACTAAAACACAATGGAACATCACAAGCCTTGCAAGTAAATGGTGTTCTTTTATCATTTCTTGTTCTTGTAGCACTTAACACATCTGCATTGTGTTTTTCCTTCTATACCGGGTGAGTTTTTTAACTTGAGACATCCAAATTACTCGAAAAATACGCGATATCGCGAAAAATGTTTCAGACAAAAGTCACAAGGTTCTGGAGGGGACTTAAGATAGTGACCACGAGTATGACCTTGAGACCCATTTGATTTTCCAAAGATAACTCCTGATTTTCATTGCTCAGTCGTATTGCTCGTAGGCTTGTCATTTGTTTTTACATACTGCCTTTAGCATAACCCAGAAACAACGACGTGGACGTAGCAGTATTTTGTTTCCTTCGGGGTGATTAATTAGAGTTTGTCCCCTTGCTTCCCACTGTTGAATCATTGAACTCTTCCCATTTCGACGTTTATTTCCCGAACAGAACTGAGAAGTATTCCGGCAAGCTTCAGTTATTCGTCTTTTTATGTCTTCACGTGTTGTTGGCTTTTTTATGTAAACCTCACTTTTTAAGTAGCCCCACAAGAAGAAATCAAGTGACGTAAGATCAGGTGATCTAGCAGACCATTGCCTCGGACCCCCTCGCCCGATCCATCGTTGATGGTAAAAATTGTTAAATACGCCCCGGGCTACTTGGGAATAATGGGCTGGACAACCATCATGCTGAAACCAGATTGTTTGTCGCAACTCTAATGGCAGTTCTTCTAGTAATACTATAAGATGGTCCCGAAAGAAGTTTGCATACTTTTCGCCATTCAAGTTGCCTTCAATAAAATATAGACCTATTAATTAATCCCCAATAATTCCCGCCCAAACATTAACATTCCAAGGGTGCTGGGGTTCAACTTGTCGCAACCAAAAAGGGTTTTGGTTGTAATGCATATTATGTCGATTGAACGTACCGTGATTTGTGAAAGTCAACTCATCAGTGAATAACACCTTGGCGAACAAAAGGGGGTCTCGTTCAATTTGCTGAAGTACCCATTGACAAAAGGAAACCCGGTTGCAAAAATCCTCACTAGAAAGTTCTTGATGCATTGAAACATGATAAGGATGGTATTTATGCCGATGTAATATCTTACAGACAGTCGTTTGAGAAATTCCTGATTCACGACTTATTTGGCGAGTGCTAATGTGAGGATCGTGTGCAACGACTGCTAACACTGCTATTTCATTGTCCTCAACAGCCACCCTATCTGATCGATTTCTTTTCTTTGGTTGCTCACTTCCTTCACTAGTGAATTGTTGGATGACCCGATAAAAGGAAGCGCGCAATCGTATCTGGTTTGGGAAACGTTGGGCGTAAAAAGCAACAGCACGATCGATGTTCCTTCCACTTTCTCCATAAATCAATATCATTTCAATTTTCTCTTGAATTGAAATGGCCTGCATTATTAATCTGGAAAATTTAGGACAATTTGTCTCTATCTGAAATTTCTTTGAGTTTTAACTTCACTCGAGGCAATAATGACTTCCTCAAAACAAATCTCGACCTTTAAACACCCTAACAACGTTCGAAACCGATTAATGATTTAGGCGTACCAGTGCAGTGGTATCTAGCAATGAATGAATAAGACCTTTGAGACAAAGTCGTGTGCCCTATTGAGGAATACGACTGAGCAATGAAAATCAGAAATTATCTTTGAAAAATCAAAAGTGACCTTCGTTTGACCTTGAAAATGGGACTCAATGTCAAACTCGTGGTCATCATCTTATGTCCCCTTCAGAACCTTGTGACTTTTGTCTGAAACATTTTTCGCGATATCACGTATTTTTCGAGTGATTTGGATGTCTCAAGTTAAAAAACTCACCCTATATACATATAATCGCTTTAAATTCCATACTGTACAGTGCTACGCCTCTGATACCGCCCAGTTTTCACCTTTTTCAGTGTTTTAGTTTTCTGTGGATCATCGTTTATCATTTTTTCTGCCAGCTTTGACACATAATCAATGTATGGTAACTTCAGTAAGTGATGAGTTTCCTTATAAATAATCCATGCGCTTACGCAAGTTGTTTGAACCAATTTATAAAAAACTTTCTTCCACCATTTGCCGGATATAGAGTTGTGCCATTTGGTCGGATAAGTCGACCACACCCATAAATTTGTTGTAAAAAATGATAGACTCTAGACAGATAGTTTCTACCTTCTCGCCATTCTTTTATTTGCTTCAAATAGTTCCTAACTTAGATCCGTGGGAGTTGCTCATTACAATTACCAATTTTGTATCTTGCCAAAAAGCGCATGATGTTCCAAGCTGGTTCATATAAATAAACCTAGTCGGGCAGGATGGACGTTGTTTTCGGTTCGATAACAACAGCAGGAAATAATAAAATGTTAAAAAGATGAACTGAAGAAAAGAAACGGTCAAAGGAAAGACAAACATTTGAAATTTTGATATTTTTTGCCAAATTCAATACAACCCGTTCTCCCAACGTACCTTCCAGCATTTGTGGCTCCTTTCCACAGTACTCGTAAATGAATCCGATTTTTCCCAAGTCTTTATTGCTCTTTTTATAAGCTTCAATGGCAGATATGTTTCAGAGTACATCCACCCTTGGATTTGCCCATACATTCATTTAAGGCCTGGAAAGAACTAACTTCTCCGCTTAGATTGAATGATTTTTTTTAGGCAACTGGCAACTTCTTCAATAGAATATGTCTTAGAACATTCAGTTGGTTCATTTGGGTTGTTGAAATATAATTTCGAGTGCAACAGAAGAAATCTTTTACGAAATATGCTATTTCTGATTAGTAAGTTACCAACCGATTTCTATTTAGACCAATACCAGGTGTACCGGTACGAAATGAGCGTCAAGATACAAATGTCTCGATAGGGAACATTTATTGTGAACGGGCCTTCATTTTTTATTTTTTTGTTTTGTTGTTATGACACCTGTTAAACATATTCAGAATACATCAAGTCATTGAGCAAACAACATCATATTTTTTCATCGTGTTAAAAATGTCGAATTTTGTACCAGAAATTGATGACTTGCGGAAAGCATTAATTTTTTGTTTTCATTTGAAGAAAAGTGCTGCAGAGTCGCATCGAATACTTGTCAACACATATCTCTGTGTGTGTTGGCGATTTAAAATGGATTAAAATTTGCAACAACGAACTTGTATTAAATTTTGCGTAAATAACGGATTTAATGGTTCGCGAACGTTGGAAATGTTGGAAAAGTGATTCGGCAATGATTCTCTAAAGAAAACAGTCGTTTACCATTGGCACGAGGGGCCCAAAAGTGGTCGTGAGTCAATCGAAGATGATGAACGCAGTAGCAGACCATCGACATCGAAAACCGACGAAAACATTGATGAAGTAAAAGAAATGTTGGTCAATAACCGCAAATTAACTATCAGAGAGATAGCGGAGGACTTGAACATTGCCTATGGATCCGTCCAAGACATTTTGGTTAATGATTTATGTTTCCGTCGTGTAGCGGCATAGTTGGTGCCAAAAAATCTCAATTTCATGCAAAAAAGATACCGTGTTGACGTCGCAAAAGAGATAATTTGCGAGGCTGAATTCGATCCCGCATACATTAAAAGGATCATTACTGGAAACGAGACGTGGGTTTATGAGTATGACACGTAATCCAGACATCAGGCAAATAATACATGGGCTGAAAATTCAGTGCCGTTTCTAAGAGAGGGCACCACTTGAATTAAATCCATACCATTTTCAGTTAGTACCAACCTTTAAAAAATACATATATAAATTTGACAGCTGTCGGACGATTAGTTCTGGAGATATAGCGTTGTGAGTGAAGCAACTTTGTTATTGTGAAAAAAAATAAATGGATTCAAAGCAATTTCGTGTGTTGATTTGTCATTGCTTTTTGATGGGAGAATGCAGCCGATGCAAAGAAATGGCTTGAAAAGTGTTACCCGAACTCTGCACCAGCCGAACGAACTATTCGCAAGTGGTTTGAAAAATTTAAAAGTGGTCATACAACCACCGAAGATGATGCACGCAGTGGACGTCCAAAAGAGGCTGTTTCAGATGAAAACATCATAAAGTCCACGAAATGATTACGAATGACCGTAAAGTGAAGTTGATCGAGATAGCTGAGGCTCTAAAGATATCAAAAGAGCGTGTTGGATATATCAAACACGAATATTTGGACATGCGAAAGTGGCGAGCAGGCGACGAACCTCGTCCAAAACGACCAACAATTCAACAGTCGGCTGGCAAGTTTATGGCATCCGTATTTTGGGATACACATGGAATAATTTTCATCGACAATCTCCAAAAGGGGCAAATTATCAACAGCGACTATTACATTGCGTTGTTGGAGCGTTTGAAGGACGTAATCGCAGAAAAACGGCCGCATTTGAAGAAGAAGAAAGTGCTGTTTCATCAAGACAATGCACCGTGTCACAAGTCGATGAAAACGATGACAAAATTGAATAAATTCGGCTACGAATTGCTTCCCCACCCACCGTATTATCCAGATTTTACCCCCAGCGACTATTTCCTGTTCGCAGACCTCAAAAGAATGCTCGCCGGAAAGAGATTTAAGACCGATGAAGAAGTAATCGCCGAAACAGAGGCCTATTTTGAGGCTAAACCGAAATCGTACTACAAAACTGGTATCGAAAGATTGAAAGATCATTTCAATCGGTGTATCGCCCTCGAAGCCAACTATGTTGATAAATAAAGTTGAATTTTGCAAAAATTTTGTGCTTTACTATAAAACGGCACTGACTTTTAGGCCCATGTGTTAAATGGCGTTCACTAAATGAGCGTAGACCAAAAAAAACCACGTCCTTTTCAGTCAAAAAAGAAAGCAATGCACGGTGTATTGCATCATGAGTTTTTACCAGAAGCCCAGTCAGTAAACAAAGAGTATTATTTGGGTGTTATGAGACGTTTGCGTGAAGCAATTCGCCGAAATAGACCAGAATTGTGGACAGAAAACTCGTGGATTTTGCACCATGATAACGCACCGTCGCACAGTGCCATTATTATTCGTAATTTTTTGACGAAAAATGCCACAAATAATATCCAACAGCCACCGAGTTCACCTGATTTGGCTCCCTGTGACTTTTTTCTGTTCAATCGAGTTAAAAAAAATTACTACGGGAAACGCGTTTTAGCAGCCAAGAGGAAGTCATGGAAAAATCGCAGAAAGCAATGATGGACATTCCGAAAACCGAATATAAAAAAATTTTCGAGGATTTGATCAAGCGTAAGTGTGCTGCAGTCGCCAAAAAACAGTGAATTTACACACCAATTAAGGAGACACAAGCTTTTAAATCACAGTTACTGACGTTTGAAAACACCGCATGTGTAACGCGATATTAAAGTTGATTGATGTAAGATATATGCCGCGTAACTAACGATAATAACTAAAATATAAAAAATAACCTAACTTTCTTGGAAAAAAAAACGTATTAAAGCAATTGCCAATGAATGCGCTTGCACTGGCGAAAGTTCCTATAGATGTTTCTTTGAGTTGTGCACCCCGACGATTGCTTTACTCACACAAAGTATTACCTTAACCTTAAGCCTCAAGCCTTCGATAAATATTCGATAATGCAAGAAGAAATAACGTATTTTGGGTATGAGGTATGTGCAAATGGCATAAGTTCTAACACTTAAAAATATAAAAGAGCTCCATTTATTAAAGATTTGTTATTAATATCCTCGTATATACTATACATACCTTATACGAGATATGTTCAAAAAGTAAGGTGACTTCATATTTATATAAAAAAAAAAATATTTATAGTATTGATTCGTCAATAATAATGTAGTCAAAGCAATTTCCCTCAGTTAAATACAATACACTTGTGCCAACGCTTTTCTCAATCTTCGAAGCACTTCTTATAAGCGTTTTTTGGTATATAGGTCTTCCAGCAATGCCGTTTTTATTTCCTCAATCGTTGTATTATTATTATTATTACTATCAAGAACAATACAAATTAATTTTTACGGGCCGGGATTTAACGCCGGGGTACTATTCCCATGTTTCGCGTTTTGTCAACAGCACGCGGAGTACTGAGTTCCCATGTTGTCACCCACCTACGTACTTACCGCGCCCAACACTTCTGGATTTCGGTGATCTAGTGGTAACCGATGCTTTCAGTGTGGCGAGGCCGTTGACTCAATCGTTGTAACTTTCCGTCCTTTCATAGATCTCTTCAGTTTTGGGAACAGTTTCCTCTAATTGCATGGAGCCAAATCTATTGAATTCATGGCTGAGGTATGATTATCATGTTGTTTTTGGCTAAAAAATCTCTCACAAACAACGATGATTGAACTATTATCGAGATGATTATCGAGATGCAAAAGCCATGAATTGTTTTTCCACAATTCAGAATGTTTTTTTCTTATTACTTCTCGCAGACAGGGGATAACTTCAAGGTAATACTCCTTATTGACCGTACAACCCCTGATGCGATCAAAATTTTGATATTCCATCGAACTTGGCGTGCGTTTTTCGGTCTTGGCTCTCCTGGTTGCTTCCATTGGGACGATTGGGCTTTGGTTTCAAGTCATATCCATATACCCATGATTCATCAACAGTTATGACCCTTTTGAGCAAGTTAGGATCATAATTGACGTGATTCAAGACCTCCTGAGCGATGCTCATGAGATGGTTCTTCTGATCAGACTTAAGAAATTTCGGAACAAACTTCGCTGACACACGTCTCATTCCCAAAACATCCGAAAAAATTGCATGAGGCGAACCGACCGATATGCCAACATTCTTTTGATGATTTTCCAAAAAAAAATTTTTCACAGCTTCGACGTCATCATCTTTTTTTTTAAGTGCTTAGGCGTCCAGTGCGAGATTTGTCACTGGCATCTTCTAGGCCATCTTGGAAGAGCTTGCACCACTTGTAAACAATTTTTTTACTTAGAGCGTCTCCCCGTATGCAACAGTCAACATTTAAAGTGCCTTAGAGCACTTGATCCCACTTTTTACACAAAACTTGATGCAAATTCTTTGCTCCATTTTTTATAATAATTGAAAACCACCGAGTACACCAAAACACGTCTAACCTTTCTATCTGTCAAAAACAAACTAAGTATGCTATATACTTGAAACTGTCAACATATGTTCGGAACATGTGTGCCAACACAGCAAAAAAAAAAAAATGATAATCGAATCTATAGTACTTTGCCCGCGAAATTTCAAAAGTCACCTTACTCGTAAGCCACCACCTGGTATAATTTATTGAAACAGAATTCAGAGCTTAGGTTTTAAGCAAATGAATTTCAAACCCTTCAGTATCTGCTACAAGCACCTTTCTAACTATTTTTTCTCCACATGCAGAAACTGAACTTCGTTGTAAAACTAGATAACAAACGGCATTAATTTTTTTTTCTTTTCAAAGAGAGCGTCTCTTGCTGAATAGAAAATATCATTCATTTGAGTTTGAAACGCTCGCCATAACCGCTCTACGACGGTTTCATATTTATCTTACTGGAATTAAGTTTAGATAGTCACAGATTGTAAGTCATTGACACTTACTCTGAATAAAAGGAGAGTTAGAGTTAGAATTACAGGAATACCATATGATTACACTGTTGAACATAGAAATTCTAGCAGGATGAATAACGTAGATGCGCTCAGCCGATGTTATAATATTTTATTCCTCAGCAGAAAACCAGGACGAAACCATTCAAAATCTTAGAAAAACGCCAGCACTCAGTGTATAAAATGGTTTACGGTCTCATTTATCGAAAACTCAGTAACACAGTCTTATTCTATGTACCCTGAATTCAAACACATCATGATGGATTGTACATTTAAGGAAAACTTATTTGTTTTCTTTTATAAAGTAAAAAATTTTGGATTACGTAAGAACTTGGTGGTGGCGATGGCCTGATGGTTGACCCAATGGCCTCAATACCTGGGTTTGTATCCCGATAGGAGCACAACAGCTAATTTTTCAAAATCATCATCACCCTTTCGGCGGGCAATGGCAAACCTCCGATAGTCAAATTATGAAAAAGGTTCTCAGGAGAGCCTTTCGGAGCCGGCTATAAACAGTAGGCCCTGCTCAGGAGTGTAAAAATTTACCAAGTGAGAAACAGAAATGAATACGAGAAGCTAAGCTTTGGCCCACACCGGGCTGTCGCGCTACTTATTTATTTATTTACGTAAAAACTTGCCTGATATCTATTTATGTTTCCGTACCCTCTGGGAGAAAGGGAGGTCATTTACATATTATACCAAAAGGTAATAAATCCTCAGACACACTTCATATAGATCATTACGATCCCCTATCAACAGGCGTAAGGAACTTAAAGAAACACATATTTCTCGTCGTCGATGCTTTTAGGAAGTTTAAAAAACTATACCGTGTTAAAAGCACGACTACAAAAGAAGTTATACAGTCTTTAGATTCGTATTTCATCAATTTCAGTAGGCCGAACCGAATAGTTTCTGATCGAGGGTCATGTTTCACTTCAGAAGAATTTTTAAATTTTATTGCAATGAAGTATCCCCATTTGAATGGACAGGTGGAAAAGGTGGATAGGGTGTTGATGGGTGGACAAAACATCTTAGTAAAGTCAAATTTTCTATCAATAATACTTTCAACAGAAGTACTGGACTTAGCCCTACGCATAATCGAAATACTATTTTAACAAAAATCATAAAAAAGTTGATTAAATTCTTATTAAAAACGTTATTAGTACAGTCGGTACAAACAAAAAACTTTTGGCTAAATATGAGGGTCCCTTTTTTTATAATTAGCGCGCGCTCAAGGGATTTGTGTACCCTTACGAAGGAAATTAAGTTGGGAGAAAAGAAAGTACCGATGTACATTGTTCTTAAATGTTTGCAGATTATAACGACCAGAAAACAGAGTACGTCCGAAAGTGGGCTTGGGGGTATACTGAAAACGGTTGAAGGTATGAAGGTGCGGAATGCTACTGGGCATTTCTATGGAGCACTGGTGTTGCGGAAAAACAAAGTGAGACAGAAGACTGTACGTTGATGCTCGAAGGTGTCAATTGACTTACTAATATTAGTATCACCTCTGAGTTTTATCGCACGGCTTTGAATCATATCTAGCAGGTGAAGAGATATTTTAGTGGACAGATGTGGGCATTGTACTCCAATTTTATTGAGGCCAGATCACAAGGGATGAAATATTTCTTACATCGCTTAAGTAAACCTAGATATTTCGCACCATTTTTGACAATCTCGAATATGTGGTAATTCCAACGTAGGTTGGCACTGATACACATACCGAGAATGAAAAGTTTTTCGGTTTCGACGATGCAAGTGCCTATCATGGATAATGGCTGTGTGTTTAATTTTCTCTTTAACGACAGTAGTCAGCATTGTGTTTTGCAAGCATTAAATTCCACTCGGTTGATAGTTCCCCAATTGGTTATGCTGTTAATATCGGAATTTAATGAGCTTCACATACGCTGCCGTTTCCGTTCTACATCACAAGAGCAGGGACGTAAGTCCGAGAACGAACATGAAAAGCAGAGAGTACTGTCAACAGCAAAGGAATATATTGGATTAGAAGTAGTAGACAAGAGATTATTAATGAAAATTAAAAAGAGTGTTGGAGACAGAACGAAGCCCTGGGGCACATCAGAATTTATTTTGTGATTATCAAGCTTGAAATTATCCAAGAAAATTTTAATTGAACGGTTCGAAACGTAATTTCATTTTCGATAAAACATCAAGTACAACTATTTTGCCTTAGACAGATCAATTTTGATTTTGTTTTAACTTTCGATGAGATATTTCATTAAGTCACCAGTTGCTACTACAACCGTATGGCCGGTAATTTTCGTTTTTCGATTTATTTAATGAGCTGACAGTTTCCATGATTTGCAAAGAAGATTCTTAAGTGCATGTAGGGTGAGGGAGAATAGAATTCACCTTTTTACAGGCAGGCTGGACAAATTCTGTTTTCTATCTACTTAGAGAGAGCGCTTAAGACTATGAATGATAGCGAAGATTATTAGATTAACAAAAACACTATAAATGTTTATTTTATTTAGAATACTGCAGTATTCAGTTTTTGATTGTAGTGAAATTTCACAAGTTTTTGAAAGTTGTTGCAGTTACTCCTTTTTCGTTTGAACTTCTTTCGGTTTTCTTTACTTTTATCTCTTCCTATCTTTTATTTTGGTTTAATACTCCTTATCCGATTAGAGATGTTCCTATTCTAAATAGAATGTGACATATGATCATATCAGTAGTACCACCCAAGTTTTTATCGAGAAAGTACAATGATCAGTTAAAATTTCTAAAGAAGATGTTAAGCCTGCTATAATTGGCTTTCTTGTATAGGCATATGGTTATTTTAGAAAACTTTTATTTAAATGTATGTTCAGTGTACGAGAAATTAGCTGATCACTGTGTCAGTCCGACGAAGCTAAAGGAGAGAGCATAGCTATGTATTCATTTGAGTGAGAAGCTAAAACCAGATCTAGGGTGTTGGCGCGTAACGTAAGGTATTCATAAGGGCAATTGCATCAGGGTTGTATACCTTGAAACCGCCAGAATAGCGATTTCAGTTAAAGAATCCAGGTACACAATTTTTTAAATAATGTCAGATAGCGTATCACACTCGAAAAAATTTGAATAGCTGTTCAATTTTGAGCTTCTGTAAACAAAGTATTAGTTCAGTAAAACAGATGCAGCACTATCTACGTAAATGACGAAGCCGCGGTGAGAGTAGAATAATGGTTCTAGTTTATATACAAGCAGTTTCAGATCTGATTATAGTAAAATTGTGAAGTGAAAATTCTTACCTTGGTTAACCGAACTAAATTATTGTAGGTACCGGTACACCAACCAAATTTACACTTACAATCCACTACCCGACGGTAGTTGGATATAATCCGTCATTACTTTTGAGCTCCTTGAAGATTGAAGGTTTTTGAAGTACATCGGCTTCTCCAGAAGAGAGAGAGTTTGTACTTCAGAAATAATGTACGAATATTTTACCAATAATTGAAAACAACGTGTTAGGGCAAGAAGAACCGTATAGAAGTTTGTAGAAAACCATATTTGAATAAGAAAAAAATTTCTGCAGACTGTACAACGGCTACGAAGTTCAGTATGCCGCCATGAGGCAGAATAGACCATTCAACATTGAAGATGATAGCCAAAACCTCCAAAACCTGACCAAAACGAAGTAAGGATAGCATCATTTAAACTAAAACCCAACAAATCAGCTGGACCTTTTGGTTTAACGGCCGCGGCCGCTGCTTCTGGAGCAAAGAATTTGCATCAAATTTAGTGTAAAAAATGGAATCAAGTTCTTTAAAATACTTGAAATAAAGACAGTGGCATACGGTAAGCCTGCCTTGCAAAAATATTTACAAGTGGCTTAAGCTCTTCCAAGATGATGGAGAAGATGCCCATGACGATATTTACTCTGGACGCCCCAGTACATCAACAAAAGATGTATTGTTACTGAGATTGTAACGAATGTTCCGAAACTCCTTAATTTTGATCAGAAGAACCGTCGCATGAGCATAGCTCAGGAGTTTTTGAATGACGTCTATGATGGTCTTGACTTGCTAAAAAGGATAATTGGTGACGAATCATGCGTATATGGTTATGACGTCGAAATCAAAGCCCAGTCGTCCCAATTGAAGCACCCAGGAGAGCTAAAACCAAAAACAGCACCCCAAATGAATATTTTTATTTTTTTTTTTATAAAAATATAAAGTTTCCTTACTTTTTGAACACACCTTGTACAATATATGCTATATTGACAACATTGACAAACTGAACAGAACTTCACAATCGATAGGTATAATTTCGAGGTAGTAAGGGGCTTCATCTACTCCGGCTCTGCTATAAAGCCTATTAACAACACCTCAGCAAAAATAAGTTGATAAAGAAGATAAAAATATTCGAAATCGAATCGAAAAATATTCGGTTGGCGTTGAAGGAACTTTGAAGGGGAAAATTCTACGACGAACTATACGAGCTATACAGCGACATCGACTTATTCAGAATACTGCGTATCAGTCGCCTGAGGCGGGTAGGACTTAAACCTTGAATGGACACCAATGCTCTGGTCTGCAGCGTCTTCGAATCAAACCCGTTTTAAGTGGAGGGGCTTGTTAGTTGAGACCTAGGCTCACGCTCAACTGCAGCGCCACCTTAATAAATAAGTAAGTAAGCTTTTGAGGTTAGTGACATAATACACAGTGATTTGGTGCAGGTAACAGCACTAGGATACATTGATTTCCTTTTAAATTGCTCGAAGTTGGAGATGACTTAAAAAACTAAGTCAAGGCAATGTGGAAGGAATGGTAACATACATGAAGGCAAATCAACATACGACTATGCATACGGATAACGATGGGGAAAGTTACTTGAATCGCTTAAACTCCAAAATACTCATAAATTATCGGGCTAGCTGATGATTTAGTCCAATATGCAGTGCCTTATGGAATGGTATACTAATTTAAGGTTTAGTATATTCTTTTCTGCATAAAAATTCTGTAAAATCCTTCTGAACTTCATTTGAAGAAATTACTAAATGCAGCTATCCTATTGCTTCCATTCATCTACATTCATTTGCTCAGCCCATGACCCGCGGACCAGAGTGTTGCCTGCGGACGAATTTTAGATGGCCTGTGCAAGAAATTTTAAAATTTCCTGCCAAATTATAGTGTGCACATCACGCCTCAAATTTGAGTAGGTATACGTATACCCTTTCTCAATTTAACTAGCTCGCCACGCAGTAGAAGGCAGAATGAATGCGTGTTGTATAGAAATATTTAATTTTTAAATTTCACGCACGTGCATCAAGATTCACATCTATCACATCAATACATGTATTTCTAGCAGAATAATTTAGTTTAGCGCGCTCTGCGAATAGAACGAGTAGGTGGTAGCTTACGCGCGTTCAGTCAGTTTTTGTTTAAACAAGTTTACATTAGCGTTCAAAGGTAAGTTATTTTTATTAGCTGATTTAAGTTTTTGCTAGGTCCTTCTCGGAATGGAAAATTAAAAAAATTTGTTTGTTTTAGGATGGCTCACAGCAAGTCAAGTAGATACATGTCGAAATCGACAGAGTCCTATTGTGTTTTCCATGATGAATTGGAAAATAAATTTTGTTTTATTGAAAAGAAAAGGCACGTAAGCCCATATGTTTACTTTGCCGCACTACAGTAGCAGTTGCAAAAAAATATAGTTTAGACAGGCATTATAAGTATAACCAGCACTATCGTGTTGGTAGTGCTATCAGAGAACATTTTTTTAAGAAAAAGAAACGGAAATATATGCGTTAAACGACACGACGACCTTGAATGGTCAAAACATCTTTAAAGATTTTCTTACTTTTAACGAAAAAGAAGAAACTTTTTTCTGATGGAGAAATTGTTAAAAAAAAACTTTAACAATCTTCGCTCACAATTGTAATGATAAAAACGTTGAACAAGATGTGTGGAGGAGATGGCAGTTGGTATCAGCGGTCAGATCCAAGAAGTCGTAACAAAGTGCAAATATTTTTCATCGGCGTTAAGCGAAACTTGCGATTTCACGAGTACATCTCAGTCGGCTTTTTTGTGCGGTATGTTGATGAACAATGAAATGTACCGCAAGATTTTGTACCACTAGAATTGTGTCAACTACAAACTACAACCCAAGGAAAAGGCATATTTTTAAAAATTAAGGAATGTATTGAAAAAAGAGTATATCATGGGACAAAATGATATCTATTTGCACTGATGGTGTACCTGCTATGACTGGAAAAAACAAAGTTTGCCTATACGTGCAACAGCTCTACATAGACGTCAATTCAGAGTTTTATTTGAAGAAGAAATTAGCGACTAAGGAGAGTTACAACTGTATTGTGCTGCGCGATGGCTTTCAAGGGGCAGCATGTTGAAACATTTCTTCAACTTGAGAGAGCAAGTGTTGGAATTTTTAGAGGAAAAACTGGCTTTACCTTTGGACACAGATTTACTGAATCAAACATACTGGTTGAGTAATCTTGCATTTCTTGTTGACGTTACGAATTATCTCAATATTTTGAATCTCAAATTACAAGGCAAAAACTTTTCATTTCCGATAATGTTTAATAAGGGGATTCAAAGCTAAATTAAATCTGTTTTTAATTAATTTAGCTACAGAGAATATTGACCTTTTTCCCACACTCAAAGGTTTGAAAGATAAGCTCAATATCGCCACTATAAACTGTTCTAAGTACAAATCCAAAATTTGATGTTTATTACAGTTGTTTGAGAGCAGATTTAAGGATTTTAAAGAAAAAAAAAAAAAAAAACAAAATATACAAATTTTTATAGATCGCTTCATAATCAGTTTGAGTGAAATAATTACTAAACCTGCCGATATTTACTTGAAACTTACTGAACTGCAAAATCACTGTTCTCTAAAAAGAATTTATACCGATAAAGTATCTTCCTAACAAAAAAATTCTTCAGAAGATTTTGCAGATTTTTGGAAAATAGTACAAAAAGAAGACTTTCCTGCAATAACAGACCTGGCCTTGCAGTTCTTATGTAGTTTTGGATCAACATATATTTGTGAAAAGGTTTTTTCAAATCTTAATTATGTAAAAAATAAATACCGCACATCACTAACTAAGGAACATGCACAACCACTGTACCCGAACCACTGATGAGAGGGGGAGCTTAACGTAGCCGGTTGGTAGCTCGTGCCTTGCCATTTCAGTTGTCGTCATGAATTGAACGGGCGAGCACCGTGCCTTTGTAATCAAAATATCAAAAAAATTCTGAAAAGTAATGAATCTGTGATTACGACGCAAATAACTTTTCGTACTCACATCGCGCTTGGTAGACATGCTCTAGTTCTATATCGTAAAACAATACTGCTGTGGTTTAAAATTTTAGAGCTACAGGTTCAGCCTTAACAAGAAAATCAACTGGTAGACATAGAAGTGTTCGGAAACTTGAATATGTTGCAGCTGGACAGTTGAACGATCTCCCAGCCGTTCAGCTGTTAAACATGCCTCTGCGTTTGTTAGATCGTTCTGAGAGAAGAATTTTACATGCCAAAGTTCCACCCATACAACGACATTCTTCAAAACATCTTACAAAATGGTCCTTTAATAATAATAATAATTTCCATCTGTGTTGGCTGTGTAAACAGCAGAATCTTTACTACTGGGCACCAGAGAATCCGCGGCAGCTCCATAAAAGGTCATTTGTTACCGTTTGGTGTGCTGTTGGATCTTTTGGCGTTTGGGGTCAATATTTTTTTGAAAAGGGAGGCGTAAGTGTTACCATAACTGCCGATCGATATGTCGGCACACTACGCCATTTTTTGGAACCAAAACTTAGAGAGCTTAAACATCCGGATATGTGGTTTCAACAGGATGGAGCTACGGCTCATACGACAAGAGGTACTATGAATTTGTTAAGGGAAATGTTTCCAGAACGCGTAATCTCGTGGGTGGCCTACGCATTCACCCGATCTTGCCCCATGGGATTTTTTTCTTTGAGGCTTTCTTTGAGCAGCAATACACCAGGAAATTACAGGAATATCGCCTCAAATTACTGCTCGAGTGATGGAAACTTATCGAATGTACGGTATATCGAAAAAAAAAAATAGTCTCCACTTGGACTCTGTAATTTTTAAAACTCAATAAAAACAAATGGCATAGCATACATTTTTAGTTAATAAAAATAAAATCTAAATAGCATTTACAATGGTGTTTTTATTAAAGATTTAAACGTGGGTGATTATTTTGCCGGACACTATATTTTTAACTTGTTGTTACCATCGACACCCGATTTGATGCCTAACATAAGTAAATTATTACAACAGAAACAATGTCAGAAATTACATTGATTTTATTAAGATTTTCATTTAAGGTACCTATGTACATATGTACAGTTTTGTTTCGTTATTTGGCATTAAATGCCCTTTTTTTTATTTTAGTAAACAACTATTACACTCTATAATATTGAATTTTTTATTATTGTATAAAAAAAAAAGTGGAAAAGTAATTAAAATAGTATACGTCAGTGGCCCACCGAAAATGTCTGGCCCGACTGCTAAGAAAGTTGAGCAGCCTTGATCTACATCATCTTAAGCAAATGTCAAACTGCGAAAGGTCCTTCAGATGGAAGATAATCTTACATACTGCCAGATTTTATTAGAATATATTGCTTTCACAGTAAATTTAAATCTATAGGTATTTTACAAACTTCATAATCAATTACTGTCTATGAATATTTAAAAAAAAATATATATATATATATGGTATTGCAACATGAACCTTTAGCAGTCGACAGATACAACACACACCATAAGGGATTCATATTAAGCTAATTGATTAGCCTAAGCCGCCACACGTGACAGGTCTAGGAAAGTATAACCACCAAGCACTTAAAAAAAAAAAAAAAAAAAAAACCAACAACAAAGAAAAATGTATTGCTTTCTTAAAACACGAAACGAAGGTTGTCTGCTTGCATCGCATTAAATATTTACAAGTTTGTCTAATAAATTATTAACAGTCACTCACCCAGTGCTTCCATATCGGAGGGGGTTGTGCCGCTATTACTACCGCCAGCGCTGCCACCACCACCATTGTTACTGGAGGAATGATGTGGTTGCTGTTGCTGCATCTTCGTAATATCACAGTCACTTGCTAACTGTAGTAGATTATTCACCGAAAATCGTTTCACATTTTCAGATCCTTTCGCCGTAGTTACGTGCATGCTACTAAATTGATTATTTGCGTTTAACAAATCACTTTTGCCGCTCCCATCGGTGTTGCCGTGGTAAACACTATGGAACAACGATCCTTGACTTTGTATATTGCTGTAGCTGGCAATAGCAGTTGTAGGTGTACCAGTAACAGTACCAGTGGCAGTTATAGAAACCGAAGGATGTTCATTGGGGGTGGTTGCCATCAGGCCAGAGTGAATGTGCTCATGGGATGCCTGATGACTATTAACATTACCATTGCCGTAGAAGAAGTTACCCGCTGCCTCTATGGACGCATCCAAATGTTGATAATTCAACATGTTTTTCTATATGTTACTCGTATTTCCCTTTATGAATGAAAGTAGAAATACTCCTCAGCAAGAGGACGAAACGTATGTATCTTTTTCTCTACTCCGATAATTAATTCGCTTTCGATTTTCCACTTAATTTGTCAATAGTTAATGTAATTAGCAAATTAGTCACGTGAATCATTTATCAACTAAAACACAACAACAAAAATTACTAATACTACTACTACTGCGAAAACTACTACACCATAAATTAAAAATTGAATTCAATCTGCCCAGCTATGCTTTCGTTTTGTTTACAATTACTAGATACAATTACTAGACAAGAGCAACCGTACGAGTATCAGTGGTAACACAATAGACTGCCACGCGAATTTCCTCTGAAATTTTTGAAATTTTCTTAAAAAAAAACGAAACTTTTTTTTTTTTTTTTTGTTTTGTGTAGCGGTCCCGTAATTTAATTAACTCGGTACAAACGGTTTAATTAGGATAATTGCTGTTTAACACTAACCACCCTATAGTCAACTGACTACTGAAATTACTCGGCGAGATTTTGATGTTTTGCTTCGGAATTGGATTCATCTCGTTTTTGTATCTTTTAAAAATAGCATCCCCGAGCGGACTTAACGTCTCGGTCGGTCGTTTAGTCGGTTCTATCGGTTGTGTAGTTCGGTTTTGCTGGCGTGTGTACGTAGCAACTTGTGTTCTCGTATATGTTCGTCTTTGAGTGTATTTTACGTGGACTGCATCAAATCAGAGTTTGAGATACTTTTCGTGGAGTACAGATCGGATGAGTTATATTTAGATTGAACGTCGTTATTGGTTAAAATTAAATTTTCATAAGTGAGGAAAATTACTGTGCGACTATTTTAGTGGGAGTTTATTGGGAAAAACCGCACCTACTTGCACTTGAGAGATGACACGCGGATGGTCTCTTCTAGGAGGGATTAGTGGACGGCTTCTTTTGCTGCTATGATTGGTTAATTTTCCTGATTTGATTGAATTAGATGCAATTAAAAATTGAGATTTCTTTTTGGATACGCTTTATATGTTGCAGGATCATGCATCATTGTGAAGTGATTTGCATAATTTTAATCGATATGGGAGCGACATAAAGTGTAGATTGCTCACATGCTATTATGAACAGCTATAGTCAAGAAGTGGGGAATACTATCACTAATATGGGTGGTAGTATAGAGTGAATTGTTAACTATGTGCAGATTTCGTTCAAGGTTAGATGACATCACTTTAAGTTTATCTTCCGGCATGGTCTCTAAAATTTATTTCACAGGGTTCATCTGCTGTCAGCCTTGACATCAGATGTTGATGACAGGTGTTAGTAGGTTAGAGTCAGTTACTGTGACTGCACTTAAAGGCTTTTGTTTTTGTCTCCACTGGTTTTCCTTGGGCTTGGGGGTTTGATTTCGATACCCAAAAGGATTTTTTATAACACAGATAAAGGACAGTTGGTTTTGTCAATACGGTACCGTTCTCCTTACACAGAAAAGTAAATAAAGTATCGTGGGTCGTGAATCTAGCCTAACTATTAAATGTCACATCACCAACATAGTTGGTGTGTTTGTTAGATGAATATGCGCAGCAGAAGAGGAGCTAAAATAAAAGGTGATTCATCATAAGGTTTGATTTTAATGTAAAATAAAACACAGTAATTTTAAAGTAAACTTAAAATATTTTATTATCGATTAAAAGAACAATTCACGGCATTTATTTCTTGAAAATGATATTATGTAAATATTAACCAGGACTACGTCTGAGGTCGTCCATTCGGAAGGTATCTCGCGGATAACACAAGTAATGTTGGCTTCCAAAGCTTATTCCTGGAGATTTGAGATTTTACATCTCCCCAGAGAAAATAGGTGTGATATCGCACGATCTAGGCGGCCAATTTACTGTAGCAAAACGTGAAACTGAGTGCTCACCAAAATGATTTCTCAACAAGTCCATTGTTTCACGCGCTGTATGGCTCGTAGCCCCGTCTTGTTGAAACTAGAGCTCACCGGGACCATGTGCTTGAATTTCAGGAAGCACATAGTCCGTTAACATGCGCGATAATGGTTACTATTACCATTTTCCTCATTTTTGAAGAAATATGGACCAATGATTCCACCAGCCCATAAATCACACCATACTGTTGTTTTTAATGAATGTAATGGTGGTTCTTGGTACTCTTCGGGTTGCTCATCAGCCCAAATACGGCAAGTCTGTTTATTAACGTATCCATTGAGCCAGAAATGAGCTTCATCCCTGAACAAAATTTTATGATAAAACACCGGATTTTCATTGAGTTTTTCCAGAGCTCATTCACTGAAAATATGACGCACATTCAAGTCGCTTAACTTCAATTCTTGCACAAGTTGAATTTTGTACGCTTTTAGACCGAGATCCTCACATAAAATACGGTAAGTTGTCGAATACGCCAAGTTAAACTGCTGAGAACGACGACGAATTGATTCGTTACGGTCTTCGCGTACACTCTCAGCTATAGTCTCTTTACTACGTGCTGGATGTGGTCTGACCGGTCGAGTATCTTCCACAAATATAAATTGCGACTCAAATTTGTGAGCCGTATTGGCAATAGTGGTTTCAGTAGGTCGATTATGCGCTCCGTAAGTTCCTCGAATCGCACGAAAAACATTTCTCACAGAACGCTGATTTTCTTAATACAGCTGAACAATTTGGAGACGCTATTGTGGTGTGAGTCTTTCCGTAATGACTTGCCAAACGATATTTAACAAAAATGAGAAAGCAGTTTGAGAAGAGTCATACGTGATCTGTCAAGAAAAGCCTATTGAAAATCAAACCTCACGATGAATCACCATTTACTAGCAAACTAACCACCTTCAAAGTTGGGGTAAGGAAAGCCTAGTTATTTAGTTGAACCACCAAGATAATCTATAGATTTGAGGCGCTGCACTGTAGGGTATTTGTATGCCCCAAATATAACCCAAAAAAACAAATCAGTTTATTAAAAAGAAAATAACGCGCTTTTTAAGCTTAATACGATAGGTTAAGTTAAGTTGGAAAACCAACCACTTAGGTCTATTGGCCGGTTGTGCTGCCACGTGGATCTATGATCCCCTCACTCGTGAAATCAATTTGAGCTTACGATAAAGCGCAGGGGACTGTTAACGTCTGGAGTTTTCTTCTCTGGGAAAGAGCTGTACATACACAGAGAAGGTTAAGGATTGTCTTCTCTTCTTCCTCGTCCATGCTTAATAAGCTTAATACCATAGTTTTGCGAAAAACACATCAATATGTCAATACATTGATTTTACGCAATACAGCATCATTGCAATCGCGGCGTTATTAAATGCGCAAGTGTAGATACAGTGTTTAAAGATTGATAACAATTGCTCATAGTTTTTGCTGTCTAATTAAATTAAAGTTAAATAATCGACATAAGTTCGAAATTGAATTGGTTTCTGAAATGATTTCTGTGGAATAGCACATCATTCAAATGGCTGCCTCGGCTTTGTTAGCCGTGCTTCAAGCGGTTGGTCCAATTTTTGATGACTTGGTCCAATATATGCGGCGTTATTCTAGCAATAGCGTGTCGAATGTTGGTCTCGAGCTCGTCCAAGGTTATTGGCTTGTTAGAGCAGACTAAAAACTTAACGTAGTCTAATCAATCTAATCATCTAATCAATTGATAAACGCTCGCGGTGAGATGATCCAGTCGCCAACCTCCACAACTTCAAGTTTTGCGTCGCTTGTATAGCATGTTGGAACTACAGCTCGGATATATCGCTGTTGTCGAGCTTTGACCACAGAAAGTCGATTAACATCGCATTAAAGGTAACAGTGTCTCCTTCTTCATTTCGAAAGAAATAAGGTCCGATGATACCACCACGGAAATTTTGCTTGTTCACATAAACGCTGAGCCAAAAATGTGACTCGTCCGAGAAGATGATTTTTTGGCCAAAATCCGCTTCTCCGGCCAACATTTCCAGCGCCCAATTAGCGAACTCACGGCGTTGTCTACAATTGTCTGGCTTCAATTCTTGCGTCCGTACAATCTTATACGGATATAGGTCCAAATCCAACTGCAAAATAAGCCGGGTTGACTCTCTGGAGATGCCCAATTCAGCTAAACTAATTGGCTTCGTTTATGTTTATTAAATATTTCCTGGAGAAAAGTGACTCAAAACAAAAAATTAGAATAGGCAAGAAAAATGGAACAGGCTTAGAAATTGGATATCTAAAGACTCAATTAAGATATCAACTTTATTTAAACACGGTAACAAAGATCAGTAAACTTAAGTTCTAAGCAAAGCTTTTACCATTAGTGTTAACAGCGCAATTTTTGTTAACCCTTCCTTTCTTCGGCTCCCTATACGTGGCAGGAAGCCTCAAGAGTCAAAGATCGCCAAAGACGTCAAATCTAGACGTAAAACGGTTAACAGTATGGAGGTGACCCCAAAAGATTATACTCCAGGTGGAACTCGCACTAGCAACAATCTACCCGTGGTCTTTTCAACTCGGCTGAAGCACGGATTCTGGAGGTTCCACCCGACATACTATACAATCTCCCGCCGATTTTGACGCTGACCTTGATTTCGACGACTCCTGCGGATCTTTCTACGACACGTTCGGTAGATTGAGCTGGAATGATGGTAAAAGTACTGGAGAGGCTTTGCCAGTTACTGATAAGTAACATCGGTTTTATGTTTCGATTGCAAGATACAGTTCCTTTTGGAGGCTTTAAAATACGGATCATCTTAGTATAATGGCGCTAGATTTACAATTTCATTCGACGATTTTTCCAACGCAATAATTAATGCTACACAACAAATATATTAGTGCTTAAAGCAAAGCAACTTTTTTTTATTTACAATATCATTTTTTTCTTAAATTTTGCCAACAATGGCAAAAGGTTGTAATCAGAACCTTATGATTAATTAAATAATTTTCCTTTCTTTTTATTAGTTTTTAACTATTTATTCCTTTCCTTTAGCTGGATTTGATAAATGTATAATACAAGGGCTGTTAAGTTGAGCTGATGAGTATCCGGATTTGAAAACAGGTGGCGCTACTAAGCGAAGATGAGTATACAAACATTTAGTATAATCCCTTTTAGCTTGCCTGTCAAAACTTGGTGACATTCCGATGCTTACTTTAGGAAATCAAACTCATTCTCGATGGTGTGTATGGGACCCATTCCCCTTCCCGCACAACCGTTTACCATTGGTTCGCAGAGTTTAGCCCTGGCCGCACGTCGGTTTTTAATTACCCACGCCCATGTGGCCCAAACACGGTTACCACAGAGGAAACCGTGGGCAAAATCAAATTCGCGAGTTGGCTGAGATAGCAGGCATCGAGATTTTGGGCATGAGAAAGCTGTCCGCGCGATGGGTGCCGCGTTTGCACATACCGGAGAGCTTCAAAGAAGTGCTTGGTCCTGTTTCATCGAAACCCGAAGGAGTTTCTTTGTCGCACAGTGTGACGAATCGCTGATTTAGCGGGATTAAATTAACAACGCTCACAAATAAATGTGTTTGTTCAAGTATGTTGGTTTTCTTTTTATTGGAATTGTTCATAAAATTGAATATAATAAATTATTTAAACACAGGAGCACAATTTTTGAGACATTAACACATAAAACAGGCAATTTTCAATTTTTTTTTACTCGTTTGGTATATGTAAAAGTTGTACAACTTTATGTTCAATAACACTTTTTTCTCTTTTCGGAAGACATCTTAAACTTGCTAAAAATGGATACGAGGTTATTAATAATCGATTAAGAAGGTCAGTGTTCGTATCTACATGCGAAATTTTCTTTGTAAATGATTCCCTAAACTTTCTTTTTTCTTTGTTTTTTGTTTCTTGAGCTTCTTTCGTAATTTGTCCGATTGGAAGTATACTAGAAGAAATTATTTCTTTTCCATGAAACAAGACTTTGTGCACACTTACTGACATATAATACCAGTAAGTGGCATAAATTTCAAATGCATCTGTATAAATTGGAAACCCAGACCCAAGAGCCTCTAAAATGGTATGAAACTTTTTGATGACTTCTTTATCTATTTCTGTAATCTGGGCAGTTTTTTCTTCACCTCTAAAGAATCTTCTAGCCGGGTTTCCATCATTAGTATTACCAGACTGTTATGTTGACATATCAACCAATAAGTCTGTTTTGCTCTTAAATCTTTCTTGAATTCATTTTTTTTCTGGCTTTGACTTTTTCTTTACTTTCCTGGTCTCTAACCTGCCATATTTTACATTTAATCTGTACGCTATGTGAGGGATACATTCCATGAATCGTATCCATGAGTGAAGCGGACTAAACCCTTCTTGGTTCACATGCTTTCTGGAAAGATTAGCTAAATTGTTCATTTGGGAGGGTTTGGCAGCGCAAATGTAACAGGTTTGTGATGAAGACGTTATAGACGATAAAGCAGTGCAAGCTTTTCCATCAATTCATAAAATAATTAAAATAAACAATAATAATAAAAAAATCGGTTTGATTATGACATGGAAGTTATCATTATTAATCTCAACAGGAAGTATGGTCTTAATTTGCTGTTGAATTGATTCTACCTTAAACTTGATCAATTCAGTTGTTTTCTTAGCAAAATTTAGTTTCATAGGTCGACAGTATCTGGTTGGTGAAGAGGCTGGAATTTTCCAAAGTACTTTTTTAGTTTCATCCTTTAAGAAATACATCTACACCCTACTTTACTCGAATAGCAACTTTTTAAAATGCTATAATTTTTTTATTTTTTGATAAATTTTATTGTGACAAAGCAAAAAATGTTGGAAAATACACCAATTCTCAAATTGTATCAGTAGGTTTCAATATGTCCACCTTTGGCGCGAATAATGGCCTTGAGACGGCCGAAGAAAGCGTCGTACGCTGCACGCAAGTGGCTCTGCGGTATTTTGGCCCATTTGGCCCGTCGAAGAGCTTGTTTGAGGTAGTCCAAACTTTGGTATTTTTTAGTGCCAACCTTCGCCTTCAAAATACCTCAGACAGAGAAATCCAACGAATTTGCATACGGAGAATTTGCAATCCATTGTGTCGAAGAAATGAAGTGTGGAACATAGTTTTTTAACCAATCTTGGTCGACGCGCTCTTTGTGAGACGGTGCCGAGTCTTGTTGAAATGTCCACGGTTTCCGAAATGATTATTTGCCCAAGGCTTCAGTACTGTCTCTAAGACAGGTATACGATCGCATTAATTTTGACGCCACGGTCCAAAAATACGAGCAGAGAGCGACCATCGGCGGTTGTGGCGGCACAAACTATCACCATCGGTGCTGCCTGCTTTCTGGTGGCCGTCCGAATGTGTACATTTTCGAAGGACCTCTCTGGCAAGTAAACTCGGTCATTTTGTTTGTTGACATATTGCTCGATAACAAATGGCGGCTCATCGGAAAAAATCAAATTCGGCAACTCACCACTTTCGTGCAAGCGTAGCAACTCTTTCGATCTTTCGACTCTAACTTTTTTCTGTTGCGGTGAAAGATCGTGTGCTTTTTGGAACTTCAATGACTTGAGCCCAAGCTCATTTTTCAGTATGTGTTGCATCCATTCCAACGATATGTTAAGCTTACGAGCCACTTTTCTTCTTCCATCATTTCTGCGATGTTGCTGTTTTTTTATGATTACCTCCATTTTTGCAACGCTGACAGTATCACTGTAACGAGCTATGGTTCGAGACACAAATGATTTATTCACGTTGAGGTGCTGGAGGGCTCTAACGATAGCAACTTCTGGTTGTCCAACCAAATATAAAGCAACCACACTATCACGTTTGAATTCCATCGCAGAAAAAAATATTTCAACACAACTGATACGCAAATCGTTTAAGAGGCTTGTAAATATAAAAACTATCTGTCATGTGTCTAAGTTTGAGCTCACTGTCATGAACGGTTTGGAAACTATAGTAGTCTGAAATTGGTTGCATTTCGAGTCAGGCTGGGTGTAGATCGAAACCGTAGATTTTCATCGGAATGATCACCGGGCGAAAATTTTTGTTTATAAAATTTCTGTTAAGCACCATCACAACCCCATTTAATAATCACGGATAGTTCTTTTAGAGCCGTTTTTAAATCAGCAACAGAATTTAACGCTCAACGCTGTGATTTACTAAACTTTGCAATCGATATTCTGCAGAGGATTCGCTCACAGTTTTATCATTTGGCTAGCATTTCGTCTTAGCTTCTTTAATTTTGTAATACGATGGTAGCAAATTGGAAACAGTGTTGTTGACTTTTTGACGTAACATTTCGTACTGATGAGTAGAAATCTGTATGTCCGTGATCAATGATAACGATTCATCTGCAGATATTGTGTTTCTATTGGGTATATATATTAATTCGTGCATTTTTTTTTTCAAAATTTGAACGTTTATTTAAAAAAAAAACATGTACAATAGTATTATTCAAAATATTGCCCATCTGAAGCTACGACTTTTTCCCATCTTTCTGGCAATTTGTGGATCCCATTCCAAAAGAACTGTGACGGCTTGGCAGCCAAGAATGAATCAACCCAATTTTTGATATTCTGCTCTGATGTGAACCGTATTTCAGTGATGGCATTCTGCATCGACCGGAACAAATGGTAGTAAGAAGGGGCAAGGTCTGGGCTATAAGGCGGGTTGGGTAAGACTTTCCATCCACTGTTTTCCAAATAGTTCTTAACCGAAATAGCAACGTGGGGCAGAGCGTTGTCATGATGGAAAATTATTACCTCGTGTCTGGTCGCATATTCCGCGCGTTTTTCGGCGACTGCTCTCCTCAAACGGATTAATTGTGTTCGTTAGCGTTGTCCATTGATGGTTTCACCCGGTTTTAGCAGCTCATAATACAGCACACCCATCTAATCCCACCAAAAACAGAGCATTACCTTCGCGCCATGGATATTCGGCTTTGCCGTTGATTTCGCTGGTTGGCCGGGTTTCACATATGATTTTTTGCGCTTGGGGTTCTCGTAATGGATCCATTTTTCATCACCAATAACAATTTTTTTTTGTAGCGTTCTAGCAGCATTTCGGACATGCAAAACCGCCTTTCGACGTCTCTCAGCTTGAGTTCATGTGGAACCCAATTTCCTTGCTTTTGAATATATCCAGCTGCTTTTAAACGTCTTGAAATGGCTGCTTGAGTAAGAACAAAAGACTCTGCGAGCTCTTCTTGTATTTGGCATCATTCTTCATAAAGTAATGCTTCCAGTTCTTCATCTTCAACTTTTTTGGCTGCCCAGGACGTTCATCGTCTTACAAGCCAAAATCACCACTTTTAAATCTTGTAAAAAAAATGTTGGCACATTCGCTCAGCTAGCGCATGTTCACCATAAACTTCCACCAAAATACGATGACTTTCGGCAGCAGTTTTCTTCATAATAAAGTAATGAAGAAGAACTCTCCGCGAAAACACTTTTTCAGGCACAAAGTTCGACATATTTGAGCGAAAAAAAATTATTGTTGTTTACGCTTCAAATGAATGACATATACTGAAATGACGTACAATGACCCAACGCATGTTCCAATGGAATAATACAAGTTACGCCATCTCTTAGCAAACCGCAATTAAGTTATAGTTCTATCTATAGATAGAAAAGCAATCAAACCTCGGTTTGGAGAACTCATTGATGATCGATAGCAATATTTCTTTTTCCATCTTTTATAAGTCTCATTGCATGAGCTAATGCAATTTCTTCAACGCTACAAGAATCTGAAATGATTTCTATTCTCAGCACTCATCACAGCTTTTTCTCGGTCTTCCTACTCTAGTTGAATGAGATGATAAAGGTATTTCGTCTAAAATATGTTGTGGGAATGTTAGCGTTTCATTTAGCCACACGGTATTTTTATTTTCGAAGCGCTCTCTATGCCGACCACTTTTTCTCCATCTTTCGTCAAATCTCAAATATAAAGTTTTTAATGTTGATTTAATTGACTTTATTGCTGCTTCAAAAAATGAAACATTACTAAAGCATCCCAAAACAAAAGAAAAAACAGCATCTAAGCGCTTAATTTTGACAGATCCAAATATCAAAAATTGGCTTTTTCGTAATTTCGGTCGACATCCAAAAAACCGGAAAAATTAGTATGGGTGTCGAATCTATGCGCAAAATGTTTAAACGCAGTTTAACTATACATATACAAAGGTTCATAACAAACACGGTCTCCAACTTGAACAACACTGAACAACTATAGTTTTCGTCTAATGAAAATCAAGAACACATATTTTATCTATTAATTTTTCATTTCATTCCCCCCTAGTATTAACAAAACACCTTCATGTATCTAAACAACTCACTTTTATATTTTATAACAGTTTACTTATTCAACAAAAAAAAAAAAAAAAAACATGTTCAATAGAATCCACGCGAACCACTTAAAAAAAGAAATAAACCCGTGCTCCTCAGACTGACTTTCATACCAAAGAATTACATACAATTTGAACTTTCTGATCATTTTTGTTGTTGTTGCACTATGCTGTAACAAAAAAACCACAGTTATTACGTAGGAAGTTTAAGCTGTGAGAAAAACTCATTTTTGTTGACTTTTGTGCATGTCATTTTTTTTTTTTTTTGATTAAATCCCGCTAAATATTCGATTCGTCACACTGTGCGTCGTTTCGTGACCGTCAATGAGACATGTACATTAGTACATAGTACATACCAGAGACCAAGGAACAATCGAAACAAAGAAAGCGAAGACCGTGCTCTCGGCCGGAAAGTGCCGGCCACCGTTTTTTGGGACTATTTGGAGAAGGAAAAAACAGTCACAGGAGCATACTACGTTGATTTAAAAGTCGAAAAAAATGCTCTTCCACCACGATAACGCACTGGCTCAGACCTCCGCACTCGCCACAGCCAAATTGGTCGAATTTCACTATGAATTGCTCCCCCATCCTCCATACTTTCCGGATTTGGCTCCCTGCAACTTCTTTTCGTTCAAAAGCCTTAAAAGATCTGTCGCCGAAGTATTCACCTCTAATCCGGGTATTTATCAAACGGCCCTCGTAGGTATAACGTAAACATTACACTGTTCTCGTAACCTTAACGTATACGAAACCATTTATGGTTTGGTTTTTTTATTTTTGAAACCAATAGCAGTTTTTTAATTTATTTTAATACAAGTTGGCTAAGAACCCTTAAACAAAACAATTTTAAGTGACTTTAATTTTTTTTCCTGCTTAAGAATGAGTTCATGCAGTAGAGGGTTAAAAAAAACTCTTGGGTGACAACTAGCCCTATTACGCAATAAGCTTAGCATACAGTTTGGTGATAATTAGCAAGTTGGGTTTTTATATCGTTAAATGTACTTTTTATGAATTCTCCAGTTCCTTTGCAGAATGGAATTTTATTGGCCGGCAAAAATGAAGCCGATGATGGACACAATTTGAACTGTTAAGCTTTAGCGGAACAACATGTTTGCATCTGTTTCACAATCTGGTGAATTTATTTTTGACTTTTAGGCACCTTGCCTGCACCTTACGCCTTTGATGCATAAGAATACTTTCAAGTGCAATTAATTCTCCTTCACTTTTGCTTTCTAAGTGCCACCTTGCAGAATGATCCATCATGTCTTAAAGTTTCACTCTAGCTGATATTGCCGTGATTTTGTAATTTCCTGGAACTGTCTCTTTCTTGGTAATTGTTATAATTCTGTAGGATGGAAGAATATCTAGGTTGTGTTTTCTCAGGGAACTTCTCAAACAAGGCCGATGCATTATCAGAATTATACTTCATAGGATCCTTTCGTCTTTTGACTTGCAGGGTTCTTGCGGCAGCGACTGCCTCGGTTACATGAGTTTTCATTTTTCATGATCCTTGTTATAGTTTAAAGCATTACAGAGATCTTCAGCGGTTATATTTTCGACAGGATTTTGAATTTTTGTGTTTTGGTGAACTTCGGGCCGACTTTTATGTAATATATGGGCTGAAAAGTCAGTGCCGTTGCTAAGAGAGGGCACCACTTGAATTAAATCCATACCATTTTCAGTTAGTACCAACCTTCAAAAGATACGTGTATAAATTTGACAGCTGGGGGACGATTAGTTCTGGAGATATAGGGTTGTGAGTGAAGCGACTTTGTTATTGTGAAAAAAAAACATGGATTCAAAGCAATTTCGTGTGTTGATGGGAAAAAATGAAGCCGATGCAAAGAAATGGCTTGATAAGAGTTATCCGGACTCTGCACCAGATGAACGAACCATTCACAAGTGGATTGAAAAATTGGTCAAACAAGCACCGAAGATGATGCAGTGGACGAAGAGGTTGTTTCAGATGAAAACATCAAAAAAGTTCAAAAAATGATTACGAATGACCGTAAAGTGAAGTTGATCGAGATAGCTGAGGCTCTGAAGATATCAAAAGAGCGTGTTGGATATATCATACACGAATATTTGGACATGAGAAAGCTCTGTTCAAAGTGGGTGCCGCGTTTGCTCACAGTCGACCAAAAACAACAACCTGTTAATGATTCAGAGGAGTGTTTAAAGCTTTTCAACCGCAATAAAGCCGAATTTTTGCGTCGGTACGTGACAATGGATGCAACTTGGCTCCATCACTTCACACCAGAGTCAAGTCGGCAGTCAGCTGAGTGGCGAGCAGGCGACGAACCTCGCCCAAAACGACCAACAATTCAAAAGTTGGCTGGCAAGGTTATGGCATCCGTATTTTGGGATACACATGGAATAATTTTCATCGACTATCTCCAAAAGGGGCAGACTATCAACAGCGACTATTACATTGCGTTGTTGGAGCATTTGAAGAAAAAGAAAGTGCTGTTTCATCAAGACAATGCACCGTGTCACAAGTCGATGAAAACGATGGCACAATTGAATGAATTCGGCTACGAATTGCTTCCCCACCCACCATATTCTCCAGATTTGGACCCAGCGACTATTTTCTGTTCGCAGACCTCAAAAGAATGCTCGCCGGAAAGAGATTTAAGACCGATGAAGAAGTAATCGCCGAAACAGAGGCCTATTTTGAGGCTAAACCGAAATCGTACTACAAAACTGGTATCGAAAGAATCGTTTCAATCAGTGTATCGCCCTCGAAGGCAACTATATTGATAAACAAAGTTGAATTTTGCAAAAATTTGGTGTTTTACTATAAAATGGCACTGACTTTTCAGCCCATGTGTTACTTGGTAAATCACACGTTTCTTCTGTTCTTTCAGTATCGACACGAAGACAATTTTCCAACCATTCCCTGTTGTGTTCGAAGTTCTTTCGCGATCTATGGGCTGCGACCCATAGATGCTGAATTAGAGGCATTGCTCGGTAAGGATCCGTGCCAAATCCAAGAAAAACTTGCTTCAGCATTAAGTAGGAGTTATCCGCCACACCATTTCCAAGCAATTGCGTGCGTTGGGAATGATTCAAAAATAAGGAACTTGGGTTCCTTAAGATTTAAAGCCAAGGGACGTTGAACGTCGTTATTTCGTCTGTGAACATATTGCTCCAAAAAAGGAAGGGTTTTCTTCATCGCATCGTGACGTGTGATGAAAAATGGATTCATTACAGCAAATCAAAGAGAAGAAAGTTATGGGGGCTGCCCGGTCAGGGTTATTTATTATTTATTATGAACTATTGAAACCCAACAAAACCATCACTGGTGAACGGTATCGATTTCAGTTAATACGATTCAGCCGAGCAAAGGCACGAAAAAGTGATTTTACAGCATAACAACGCTCTAAATACACTAAATGAAAAAGAAACGATTTTTTGAAACCTTTTGCCTAGTTTTTACCCTCAAACCTAAAAGAAAAAGATGTTGGTGACCTTAAAAGTACTCAACTTTGGCTGGCTCTAAAAGTATAAATTTTGCATTATAGCCCAACCCGAAATTTGAATTATGCAATGAATTTTGCCTAAATCAGCCACTGTGCGCCGATAATACCGTATTGACACAAACAGAAAAAAGTGGCGTGATGTCAGCAACGTTTTCACAGAACGTCACCGTCGACAAATATAACTTTGAGGTAATTAAGTGCTTTGTCTACCTAGGCTCCGCTATCAATTCAGACTATGATACAAGCGCTGAGAGCAAACGAAGAATCGTTTTTTTTTGGGCTTCTTGTTGGCTAACAAAGCCCTCTCTAAAACAACAAAAGTGACCCCATGTAAGAGCTTAATAATCCCAGTCCTGCTCTATTGCGCAGAGGCATGGATTTTGTCAAAAATGAATAAGGGTGCTATTGGCTGCTAAGAGGAAAATCCTTTGGGTGATTTTTGGTGCCGTCTGCATACGAAAGTCCCTAGTGAAAGTCCAATGTCTGAGATATCTGAGTCATGGAGAGCGGATAGACACCAATGCTTTGGTCCGAGAGATCTTTGAATCTGGCCCCAAAGTACAAGGCAGTAGAGGAAGACCACGAATAAGGTGGCACACGCAAGTAAAAGGGGACAGAGGTCCAGCCCTGAGTGTAGCAACTTTAAGCAATAAAACTTAAGAATGGCTGCAAATATCTGTTTTGAGTTACTGCATGTACGTGAAAGTTAATGCCGTGTTTTATGGTGAAATAGGCCACTGTGCGCTGTAGAAAGCGTAAGCTGAAAGGTTTTCAAATACCTGATGCACAGTAATACGTTAAAAATTATCATAGACAAGCGTGTCATAGCCGAAATTGAGAGCCCAATCCATTCAGATTTAAGCCTTCCTGGGTTGGATAGTAATGCGCCCATTCAATTGGGGCGATATGAAAAACAAAAATACTATGACAAGGAAGCATGATTACTCCGGCCAAACTTGAAGTGAGTGAACCTTGCCTTTCTGCCTGAAGATGATGGACTACGGTGCAGGTGTATAAGAAAAAGTCTCTGATTTCTCAACACTGGGGTCGGTCAGAATGAGTCTCTGTCGATTTAAATAATCATTTGGGAAGTGAACCATTTGAGGCTGGCCTTTGTAACAGAAATTCCCAGGCTTCTTATATTAACTCACGCAAATGTATAATCTCAATGATACTATGCTTTATGTGCACATGGAATGCCCGCGTTCTCAATAGGAAAATTACATTTATCTAACTGGACAGAGCTGCGTTTATATTGACTCCTAAAGCACCTGCTTCAGCTGTCATGTGGATAAACACAAACTTGTTGTTGAAGTCGCGATCGGCAAGTGATTGCGTCCCTATGCCTCTAGGTTCATACCGGTGAAGGAATAACTTGCTACAATCCACGAAGTACTTACTTTATTTGCGCCGACACTCTGATGACAATAAGGACGAAATTAACAACTCGACTATATAGGTATGCGAGCAGAAGGCACACATTTGTACGGCAAAGATTTTCGCAACACTCGCGAACAAATTATGCAGCATAATCAGTATTCAGTTGTAACGTGAAAAAGGAGGAGAACATCTTTCCAGATGCAAGATGCACGAGGCGGAAACACTCAAAGAGATTTAGATTTTCGGAGGCAGGAATGGTTTGCGAAAACTCTTTGGACATGTAGAAATGACAAGAGTAATCTAGCGCATATGCCCAGAGGTTGACGATATGAATGGAGAACTGTTTGAAAGTGTTGAATGGCCATGATGGTGAAACTTCCATCGATGGAGTAGATGAATGGCAGAATTGTTAAACTATGGAGTTGAGGAGTTTACAGAGAGCATGCATAAGCAGGTATAAGAAACCATTTCTCGTGTCTTAAATCTTAGGCCGACTGTTAATAAGACTGGACAAAACCGCTAAATCCATTTTGGGAGCTTCCGTTTCAACACTAGCGAACGCACCGCTGAGTTTTACCAATCATATCAATATCATCGGCGTACGCTAGTAGTTGTACAGGCTTTTGAAAGAATGTGCCTCCTTTGTTCGCTTGTGAGTTCCGCACAATTCTTTCAAGTACAATGTTAAAGAAGTCACATGATGGCCCGTCGTCTTGTCTAAATCCTTTTGTGATATTAAAGGTCTTGTTTGAGTCCTTATCGACTATGACGGAGCATACACAGACACAGCGCCGCTTTCTACGTTTTATGTTTAGCTGCATGTGCTTGCCAGCATTCTTCATCAATCCAGGAATTTCTCAGTGGTGGCTTTTTGAAACCCAGCTCGTCCCTGCCTCCATGTTAGCAGCGTTGTTCTTTGTCTTCTGTGCAACTGCTTGCATACGTTAAGGATACTGACATCATGGCAAAGCATTGATAGCTATCAATGGTGCGTTTATAAGTGTTAAAACGGAAGCGTACAAAATGGATTTGGAAAAAATATCAACTAGAAGGGACGCACAATATCAACGGATCATACAGACAGAAAGTTACAATAGGCATAGGTACTCTGCTTTTAATTCTGGTAATGATCCCTCATCAGAAAGCAATTAGTTGATTAACAATAATTTAGCAAGAAATACTTGGGAGTCTCTATATAAGACCTTAGTTATGCTTTATTGTTCAGTGTGTCTATGTTAGCATAGGCGGATGAAAATATTCTTGGTCATTTGGAACACATGATTCCTTAAAAAGAGATGTTTACTGGTTGGCGCACAAATCAACCCCGAAATGTAGCATCATCTACGTTAGCAAATTCTGAATAATCGTAAATCTTCGCATTGCGTTTGTATAGACAACGATCTTCCAGTTGAAAATATGACAGAAGAGTTTGCAGGGAAAGAACGATTAAGCATACCATACCAGTTTTTCAGCTCGAGGTAAATGAGTTGGGCGAATCGAATTGGCTTCAAACCTTACAAACACGCCATCTAAACCACATCACCGAATAATAGAGGAAAAAAGTGCTTAATCTTAAGATCGTAACCTCAATATTTTTTTTTGAAATAGCTCGTTGGTCTTGCGGTAAATTTTGAATCCAGGGTATATAACACCCTAGCGAAATTAATTTGATCGAAATTGTTAACTTAGAAATTGTCAAAGAGCATTTATGTCTTACAACAACCACCATACAAACTCGTATTAAGATAAATTCCTGCATCTACCAGCTCACGATAAATTAAATATTCATACTAGGGAAAAAATTATCATCCCTTGGATGCATATTTTCTTGGCATAGAACTCGAATTCCGTCAATTTATTACCCAGATGCCACAACTAATTGAGCGTTGAAACATGCTGGGCGTTCCGATTCTGTTTTTGTTTCTTATTGGCGCCATATGGTTTAAGGACTTGTCAAAATCGAACGAACGAACGAACACAAATACGTCTCCTCACATTAAGGATCTTCTTGAGTTATGTGGTTTCGTTTGACGTGTGTTGCATGCAATTATCGCTTAGCACCCACTTCCTGAGCACTCTTAAGTGTATGATATTGTCCTTCTGTTGCATGTTGTATTCACGGGGCGTGTATAACAAGTGACACTTTAATGGGTATTTATTGCTACTTAAATAGTTAGAATTGTCAACAGTTTTTCACCTAATAATTTTCGAATTTCGGATTTTTAAGAGTTTTAAGGTTGTTTTTGGAGACTATCATGGCTATATTCTCATGTAGGTTATAGTTTACTAAATTTGGTCGAATGGGGCACGTTCACTTTTATATCCTGTTACGAGTATTTTCAGATTAATCTTAATTTGCAGACAGACGTACATTGTAATAATTGTTTTGTTAGGCCTATCTACTGTATGTGAAATAAGAGAAATGGGAAGAATCATGTGCAAATGCAGGAAACGGATGTAAATGCTTTTAAGTAGACATGACTGTCCTTCAGGAACGGTTAAGACTCTAACCTGGGACTAGCCTAAGGCCAAATACTAACCATTTTCACCAAAAAGTGCAAGATATACTCATACTTTTGGTCCTACTAACTAGTTTCAATGGTTCAAATCGAACGCTTTGTCACAGTGGTTGTGAACTTACACGAAACATTAATATCGCTGAAATTTTACAAATTTGGCGCAATTCTTGACAGAAAATTAAAAACTGGCAACTTCGAACATTATGGTCCCGAAAGTGGTTAAAGACTGGTAAATATCTCTCAACAGTAATAGCAATACAAAATAACGCTCTGCTGGATTTCGTGAGACTCGTATATCCCAGTCAACACTGTGGCTGATGAAGTGACTCAGATCTCTCGAAACATTCCCAAATAAATGAGACACTTTTAAGGGCTCTCACATCGAGACAATGTGAGATGGCCCATTATAATAACATCAAGAGATCAAGATCAAGGTCAAAGGAGCTCTTACTCTAGAGAAACTCGAATGAGTATTCCTCACAGGATTTGTGAATAAACAAAGAGGCAGGAAATCCGTGGCAGACACTACCACAGATTTGGGAGATTAGATTGTTGTGGGAGGTGGTATAATGAACCCGAGATCACTGCGGCCACAGATGGGCCTATTGTGATGTCCTCCATTTAGAGCTCATCTATGATGTTGCAATTTGTGAGAAACGTAGCTAAGCCTTTAGGTGACCTGACAGCTATGTCCGCCGTTTCGAAGTGAAATTTATCTAGGTTAAGTTGACCTGTTTTGATTAAACCATTGCAGTCATATAGTATGTGTTCTGCTGTTCCCACGTCCTCGTTTCTAAGGGCAGTGCCCTGTGAGAAAACCTGTGATCAGTTGAATCTAACTTCTGCCTAATTTTAGTAGTTGTCTCGTTTTTTTTGTGGCAACTGCTTGGCCACAAACACCTTTTATGGTGTCTGTTGATAGCTCACAGAATGGTCTTGACATCATGAATTGAGATATACGGAGCCTTTTCTGACTAGTTCGTCCGCTTTTTCATTGCCTTCATATCCACTATGTCCTAGTATCCAAAATCATATGAACTTTGTGTGTAGTGGCCAGAAGTTGTAGTAGTTGAAGGCAATCCCAGAGCAGTTTTGATTTTATTTTAATGGCATTAATCGCAAGTAGGGCTGCTCTGCTTTCCGAGAGAATGTAAATGTTTTGCCTGTTAAACATATATCTGTTTAGATTCTCTCGAATGCAAAGCTCTATTGTATGGATTTTATTTGTATCCATACTGGATGTTTTAGTGCGAGGTCCGTATACTCCGGCTCCAACTCTTTCATTTGTTTTGGATCCATCTGTGTACCATACAAGTGAGTCCTTGGCGAATGTTGGTCTGGAAATGTGTAGTAACCTTAAAGTTGTGCCGAAAATTATATCGTGGTAGGCATTTGTCTATTAGATACATTCCAAGTGGTTCATCATTTTTGAATTCATGAAGAATTGTAGCATGAACTAGTTTAGAATTGGATTCATCTCCTGTGATGAGCTTGTAGGCATTTACCATTGCTTCTTTCATGAGTTCTAAATGAAGTGGTGGGATGTTTAGGATAAATTCAAGTGAAACTGTTGGTGCGGTTTTCATTGCACCAGTTGCACAGACACAGGCCAGTTTCTGTATTTTGTTGAGTTTAGCCTGTGTTGATCTCTGCTTTGCTTTATTCCACTAAATGGCAGCTGCATACGTGATGATAGTTCTCTTAAGTGCCGTGTACATCCACAGTGTCATTTTGGGACTTAGTTTCCAATTTTTTCCGACTAGACTTTTGCTGGCCTTAGTCTTAGAAAGATGAGTGTTCCACGTTTTTCATCCAGTGTCATTCCTAAATATTTGATTTCCGTTGAGAACTCTATTGTTTTACAGAATGGGGTGGCATTTCTTAGTTTTCCTCACCTGATTCTTTTAATGATTCTAACTATGGTGCTTTTTTGGGGATTGACTTTGAGGCAAACTTTGGTGTACCATTCAGCAACTAGGTTCAGAGCCCTACTTTTTATTGTTTTATTCTCTAGCATACATTTCATCCATACATGTCATCCATTTGAATACCTCTATCAAATGTGTTGACAAACGCTCCTTCTATATCTTTATCTTCGAAAAATTTTTAAATGCTTGTGGTAAGATTTAGTGGAGCGTATGTGGTTGATTTTCCAGGTTGGTAGGCATATTGATACTTGTGCAGTGCCCCGTATCTGATATGTCTGTCGAGGAGTTTTAACATAGTTTTGATGAAAAAGAAAGTGAGACTAATTGGCCTGCCTTACCTTGATACGTATTAAAATCTAAATCATTTACTGCTTTCTAAATCAAAATTATCTCTGCTCAATGAATATCCTATATTTCCTTTTGAGGGAAATTATACTCCCAAAGCTGTCGGTGATGCAAAAACCCGTTAACTTCGCTGTTATAAGCGTACTCCGTACCATATCGATGTCAGAAAATGTGTCTGCTCGTGAAGAGTTTAGTTAGTTCTCCCATCAAGTGCGTCTTAAGACTGCAAACAGTTTACACACTCTCAGGGTTGGTGGTAATTGAAATACCACCCGCGGACCAAAAACTGACAGAGATGAGTACTATAAAAAAAAGTCGGAAAAAGAGCGAAGTTCCGGTGCAGAAGGTCGGACCCAAGGTCGTTAAGATACAATGACTGCAATAGAAATGAGAATAATAATAATAATAAAGTAGTTATGCTGACATGGCAGGAAATCGAACAGAGGAACTTCCGTGAACTCCTGTCTGTGAAGAATTAATTTCACGGGATGCCTATACATCCATGGAAACAAAGATACGCCTTGCCATCGCTTGCATGTACTACGAATACCAAAAACAGAATAGTGTTGAGGGCACTTCTTCCCCCTGGGTGTGAATTTTGCCGATCTTAGGATCACAGCGCTTAGCATTTATTTGCTTCTCCATAGTGGGAGACCCTTAACGCATTTAGGTTTAAAGCGCAGCCACCATGATGCTCCCACAAGTGGGCCCATCTTTTCAAATCAAGCCCGGACTGAGGTTCGGGGGGCTTCTAGCTTTCACAATGCCAAATTTTCAGTTCTGGTATGGTGGTCCCTCCACTCAACAGGACTTGCTAACTGATAAAATACGATAAGATACGATAAGACCAATATTTGCTCTGCCCCCGCTTTTTATTAGACAACTCTATTGATGGAAGAAGCCTTGATTACTGAGCGGGGGCCCACAGAGGAGATAAGGCAAAAAAAACGCGAATAAATTCGAAGAAAAAAACAAACGAAAACAACAGCACGGATTGAGCTAAGCAACCAATCAAGCAAACCAAAGCAAGCCGAAGCCAAATCCGAAACAAAATCAAGAAGAGAAGTCACCCCTAAATTCTTAAAAACCATAGCGCCGGGATGCAATTATAATTAAGAAAACCGAAGATCTGACCTATGCTGACATGCTTCCGAAGGTAATGTGAGCAGAATCCGAAAAACTGCAGGCAAAGTTCTCCTGGTTGGTACATTACGCAAGAGATCTTGCTAGAATGCAATGCTAAGGAAGAAATTAGCGTTGCCTTAAAGGACCAAGTAAGCTTGGTCAAAACCGTGTTGATTAAGAACGTGGAGCGCAAACAACTACCATAAGCCTTCCGTCTGGATCAGCTGGGTTTACTGTCGAATACGAGAAAACACAATGTTGAAACGACGCTTTAAATGCTTTGAGTTCGGACACTAGAAAAATCTGAGAAAGCCATTGCACTTCGCTTTATTGCACTGAGAGTTTCCAGTGTGTTTCGAACTATTTCGCATGATGCTTTATTCTTCATATCTTCAATCCTTCCTGTCGCCATACTTGCTGAACAAATAATAAGACTCAAAAGCGGGCGAGTGCAAAATGGGCGGGTAAGCAACGTAAAAAGAAAATACAAAAAACCCGCAGTATCGTAACCTAGCAACCCTAGCAACAGCAATGGAACATATCCTGTAAAGATGGATTCTTATAAAAAGGATCGATGTATGGATTATTCAGAATCACGGCGAAACAAATATCTATTGGAGTCAGTTTTTGACGGAACATGGCTGTTGCATAGAATATCTGTACACGCAAAGATGAAAACATCGCAAAATGTCCATTTTGTGAAACCTTCTCGGAACACTTGCTTTTTTCACTGTCCACGGTACAAAAGTGACCCACAACCGATTATATCATTGTACACATAAGAGTAAGTGCTTTAAAACGAAGAAAACCAGACTCTTGTTGTTAATATAACAACTGACCCCATGTCAGCGGCCTTGGAAGGTTAGACGCAAAGCGAACAGGTAAAATAATCGAATCGTAAGGTATAAACTTAGTCTTCAAGCCGACTTCTGCGATGGGGGGGGCGGTGGTTGGCCCATTGGTGCCTAATACAAGATCTTCACCTCCCCATGCCAAGCAAAAACAAAGAAGCAACACCCTTCGCTCCTTGTACCACTTAAAATACAAATCAACCAATTCGCAGCTAGCATATCACTTCGGCCCTACGAACCAGCTTAGATTATTTTGACACATTGGACTGAAACATTGGACGTATTTGATAGATTTTAACGGATTAACTGCCATGCGATCTAATAATCGCAGGGCATTGACATTTCGTACAATATTCAAAAAGGAGTAAATGGCAAGGAGTTATAGTAATGAAGTCGGAGTCGAATTTGTGCAGATTCAGTCCTGTAGATGTCGTTCAGATACTCTATGTTGAGTATCAGGACCATACGCTATAGGCAAACTAACAGAATTTTGAGAAGGGGAGGAGAGCGACAGAGGAGTAATGGTTGTAAAAGTAAACGTTATCTTAGCGAAATTAGATTATTCCAATCTCAAAGCTTTTTACAGAAAACCTTTAAACTCAGCAGGGATCAACTTAGACTTTGGTAAGAATACTGATTGGAAACTGTTTTTAAAAAGAACATGTTAGAAAGCACGGATTGATATTGATGGACATTCACAGGTTCTGTGATGCCCAAAAAGCGCAACTATACATATGAGTATCACAACTCTAGGAAAATGCTTTTTTGAAAACTTAAAAGATACAAGCTCCCTTAACTATCATCATATTTACTTTAAATTCAGCAGTACATCTAATTATTTTAACTGGTTTCCAAGGAATTGCCCAAGACTCTAACCTTAGTGGAGGATGATTTACCCATTTGAAACATTAGTATTGTATTTCTTTTATTTTGCTTGTAAATTCGAGAAGCTGCTCTCATCTGGTCTGGTCTGAGTCAGTGTAAGTCCTTTAAAATCTTCTTACTTACTCACTTAGATGGCGTTAGAGTTCGGTATGAGCCTGGTCCTCAACTAAAAGCTTAGCTAACAGTCTATCAACTGCGGTTTAGACCCCATAAGGTGAGGTGCTCCTCTACTGCGTTATCCCTCTGTTTTCTTACTAAAACGATGTTTCTGTACAGATCGTATAGTTGGCCGTTGAATCTTGTCCTTCAAAGCCCGTCAGCGCAAACGAGACCGATTTTTTTCGAAGTACAGCATAATTTTGATAATAACCCGGCAGTTCGTTAGTCCAGCACGTTTGGTAATCTGGCGTCTTCAGTAAATGTGAACAACTGTTCACCGCGAGATGCAAATATAAAAAATTCTCGATACTTTTTCCTATCAATGTACTTATATAATCAGTACGTCACCTGCTCTTGTCATATCTATTGTAGATACAGACTCTACTAATACATTTGAAAATTTCGGAGGCAATGACAGCTGTCATCAGACATCAATAGCTGACATGTTATGGGATGGCTCCCGCCATTTTTTTACGCCTTTTTTCTTGCGCTGATCATTTATTTGCTTCGTAACTGTGTAGTGAATTGTTGTGAAATAAAAGTGTCAACGAAACGAAAGCACGTTACTCTAACTTTGACTCAAAGGAAGGAGATAATAATTCAATTGGATAAAGGAGAAACAACGGCAAACCTCGCACATTCTTATGTCAACCGCGATAAAATCTTGGAATACGTTAAGACTGCTGAGGGAGACTTGAAGGGACGAAAGACAGTTAAAACCGGTGAGTGTCCTGAAATGGAAATTGCTTTATTCACATGGTTTATGCAAGAACGTGCCAGGCACACACTTCTATCGATTTTAGAGCTAGCGATGGTTGGCTTGATAATTTAAAAAAAAAAAAATTTTGGGATTCGTATTTTAACTTAAACGGGAAAAAAATTATTTAGCGATTTGTCAGCTGCGGGCCCTTTCATGAAGAAGTTCGAGCTAAAAATTCAAGAATTGGATCTTCTGCCAGAGCAAGTTTACAATGCAGATGAAAGTGGTTTATTCTGGAGGATGTTACCGGATAAGACTTTTGTACATTTGTCCGAACAAAATGCCACTGGGAGAAAAATGTTAAAAGACCGATGGACTTTCATACCATGTGCGAATTCACTGGCACACACAAAATTCCGTTGCTGGTTGTAGGAAAATCCAAGCATCCGAGGGCATTTAAAAACATATCCGTCTTGCCCGTCACCTATAAAAACTAAACCAAAAGATGGGTTACCCAAGAAGTTTTTGCTGAATGGTATAAGCAAAATTTTGCTTGTCTGCTAAAGATATACTGCTTCTGGATAACGCACCTGGACATCCTAAAGACGAGGATCTACACTCCGAAGAAAGGCAAATTTTACGGATGGGCGTGGTGTAGTGGTATATGCATAGACTCCACAAGCAGAGGGTCGCAGGTTCGAATCCCGTGCGAGGATTCCGCCCGCGCTCTGATAAAAAGCCTGTAAAAGGGTATTCATATCCACTTGGTGCGCGTACGGGATTATAAAAAAAAAAATTAATGTACTCTACATGCCTCTAAACACGACACCACTTTTACAACCCATGGACTAAAATGTAATCCAGCAGATAAAAATTAATTACAAAAAATGGTTACCGTCTTTATTACATATAAAACAAGTAAATAGTTTTTTGAAAAAAAAAAACCAACATCAAAGACGTCGTTTTCAATCTAGCTAACAGCTGGAATAGAGTTAAAAGTGTAACTATCTTGCATTCGTGGAAAAAAGGCTGGCCAACGTACCCTGCTTTCAATTCTAAATTCATGGTTAACTATTCTGAAGAAATAAATTCGACTTTAGAATTGACTTCCCAATTTGTGCAAGAGCTTTCCGATAAATGTCAGGCAATGTGACACTGAAAAAACAGGATATAACAGATTGGCTCCAAGGAACAAGCGATGAAAATGTTCAAATACTGTCTGATGAAGAAATCCTTGATCAAATTCGATACCTGTGCTCTCAAAGATGTACTCTGTTACAATCACCGAGGTTTATTGATTGATTATAAGTTCTGTCTAGAAAGTCGTACAAGTGTCTTACTTTCTGTTGTCACCACTCTCCTCGCCTTAATCCGAATTACAACGAAAAGTTAATTCAGTCTCACATTTCGGTGGTTGGGTGCACTAAAAGGTGTCAACTTAGCGATGACCAGTGTTATCACTGTTTCAACACATTGATTGTGCTTATTTTAAAATAGCTGCACTGTAAAAGCGACAGCGGATGAATTCCCCAGATGGAATTAATGGTTAAGTAAAATCTCAGAATAAAATGAATCCGGGCGACTCCAACACATTTGGAGCCGGTAAGGATCAAAAAGAGACTGTGACGGATGAGCCCTTAATGGACCAAGGGCCAACGCTTACATCCCTGCATGGGTTTCTGGCTTCAAGCTAACCCAATCCTCGTCGTAGGGGTATCCGCCTATACAATGAAATTGGCAATCCAGGTTTGGGATGCCGCGATCTTAAGTTACGAAACAATATACGAACGGATACGGGCTCTGTTACAACCTCTGCAAACGAAACAAGTACAACGAACTTCGGATCTTCACGTGGAATATTAGGTCCTTTAATTGACCACGGGCAGCCGAATAACTGGCGGGGGGCCTGGACTGCTACAAAACAAATGTTACCGACATTCAGGAAATGCGATAGGTTAGTCCGGAGAAAAAGGCTGATGAAAAATTGCGACATTTACGCAGATTGTTGTTAGAGGCAGATATAGGCAGGAAGTTTTGAGTTTGCGGCATGTTAACGAGAACCTCGTAACAATTCGTATTAAGGTTAAATTTGCCAACATTAGCCGTATATAAGCGCAAGTTATAATTTTTTATTAAATAAAAAAGAAATAAGAAAAAAATGAGCAATTTCTTTTGGCAACTTTATTCTTTGACAACCACAAACATTCTGGTCTTTTTCATTCCAAACAAATTATCTTCTCCTTACGTTTTACAAAAACACCATTGGAACACACGTTACTCAGACGGAATTCGCAGGAGCACGAATGTTCCATCGGAGAGTTTCTGGACCTTCCAAATAGATAATATACATTTGCAACTTAAGTATTCTCATTATTCATAACTCGCACGCCCCTCACAGAGGAGAAAAATGACTACACCAGAGATTGCCTCTTCTTGGGCAAAACTTATAAGCCCTGATCTAACTGTGGTACATTGAATTTATCCAGGGCGGCTTTAATGCAAAACTAAGAAAACAGAGCATCTTTGTTAGTACTGCTGAAAAGTATATCCTAATCGCTAATCGACTTTGCAGGGTGGCTAGCATGCGGTATCCACATCTCGATATTCATAAGGGGACTTGGAGAACTCCTGATTAATCAACCGTCAACCAGCGAAAGGCAATTCTCCAGTAATATCAATTTCAAGGGGTAAACATCGAGTCGGACCTTTACCTTGTTGTAGATAAGGTACGGTTGCGGATATTCCGAATATTGCAAAGGCAAACTAATTCTGTGAATAAGTTTGGCGTCGAACGGTTACAATCGGGATCGCCGAACTTTTTCTGATCGAGTCTCCCTTAATCCCTTCACAGGTCCTATGTCACCAGCATCAAGTATTGAAGACCAGTGGCAACGGTGCCAAAAAGCCACCAGATACCTGGATTTCACTGGGCCCCCACACTGAAATCTCTGGTTTGACGAGGAGTATTGATAAGCACATGCAGCTAAGCAAGATGCACACAAATCGGCGCTACATAGAAGGACTAGAGCTGCTCACGAGTAGAAGAGGAGAGACGAACACCAGCGCGCGGTCGAGCAAATTAAGAGATACTACTCCAAGAATGAGATTCGAAGGTTTTACCAAAAGGTAAAAAAAACATGCAACGGATACAAATCCTGAGCCGAAGCCTATAGAGACGAAGAAGGAAACATTGTAGTCTCATGATCGCATGCTGAGCATGGAAGGAGTATTCCTGTCAGGCAGAATGAACTTTTCAACCTGGACGATGTATGTATCTCGGCATAACGTAACTCTGACTTAGTCAAGGACTTTGTCAACTTAGGCTCCGCTATCAATTTAAACAACGACATCAGCACTGAGATTAAACGTAGAATAACGCTTGGCAATCGGTGCTTCTTTGGATTAAAAAGGCAATTGACTAACAAAACTCTCTCTCGAACAACAAAAGTGCCTGATATAAGACCTTAATCCCAGTCCTGCTTTACGGCGCAGAGGAATGGACTTTATCAAAAATGGATGGAGACACTCTTAGCTGCTTTGAGAGCACCGTCTGCATAGATTGTGAAAGGGGGAGGAGATATTATGATGAGCTATACGAGCTACCATATACGGCGACATCGACTTAGCCAGAGAAGTGAAGATCCAATGGCTTAGATGGCTTTGTCATGTAGAGCGGATGGACATCAATGCTCCGTTATGAAAATTCTCGGAGTCCGTCCTCGAGGGACAGCGAAATAGAGGAGGACTGCGACTTAGGTGACGCATTTAAGCGGAACTTAACGTTAAGAGGTGGATACGGCTGGTTTGGCCTAGGTTTACCCCAGATTGTAGGGCCATCTTAAGTAAGTAAATACGTAGTTGTTGCGACTACAGTCTGTAAATTTTTTTGTAGAACCCTTTATGATTCGTTTCTTAACATCTTGCAATGACGATGACACTATATAAGTGTTCGGCGACTAGACGCATGTATTAATATGTTAAAGGAGCTTAGGTTTCACATTGCTGAGATCGTCAACATTAGGATATCACATGTTTAAAAAGTTTACGGAATTTATTTTTAAAAAATATAAATGCAAGTTTATTCATTTAAATCGATGTTGTCACCATCAAAGTAATCCCAATTGAATGCAGTGCACTTGAGCCAGCTTATAATCCAACCTTCGAAGCATCTCTGGTACTCGGTGTTGGGTATGGCCTTCAGTGCGCTCAGCGATTTTTCCATTGACACCGAAACGGTGTCTTGAATCAGAGGAATAGGAAAAAAGTCACACTTTTCACTTGTGATCTACAAGTGGATCATGTTTAAATCATCTCTCTTTTCGCAGTCTGATGATCAGGAAGCAATTCATGATGCTCAACACTATTGTATTCCATGAAAACAGTGAACGTAGCCTTTTTTTGACTCAGAACCACGTGGCTTCTTCAGTTTCGGGGCATTTGAAGCCAAATGCGTCAAATCGAAACTAGCCCATGAATCAATCTGAAGCTTTGCATGGCAGCATTTTGAAGGCAGTAGTACTCCACGGTGATGGCAATTTCCTTATTAGCCCACCATCGTATTCGTATATGGAAGTGTAAGGCTAAGCAATCTGACAAATGAAACTTATTGGGTTGGCAAGAACGAAATTTGTAAAACCAATTTTGACACATGCATTCTGTTAGGCAGTCAAAACCACAACTTTCACATTTTTCTTTCGTAGGCCTTAGAAACAACAAAAATGTTCGTTTGTGCATGTTAAAATTGACGATTTTCTTCTAAAGAAAGCTGAAAGTGACAGCTATCAAACGTCAATAGAAAAAATATCACGCCATTGACAAAAGCGAACATCAGCAAACATAATGTTATCTACTTGTAACAACTGAAATTATTTTCTTTCCAACCCAATATTTACATTAGAGTAAGTGTGGCTTTCGTATTCATTTCTTTCCTTACGAATTTTACCAAGAAACTGTACTTATAGCTTATTAAATTTTTTTTGGAAATCAAAAAAATAATATAACCCTATTAAATGTACTGATAGTGTGTATATATAATGATAGCTGCATAGGATAGCGCAACCAATATAATTAGGTATGTGCTAATCATATCCCTCAACCTTAAGTATATGACAAAACCCGGTATTTGTTCTGGGTTGTGGTACGAGTATCCATATCCACTTATGTACTTTAAATATTGCGATATCCATTTGAATGTGAGCAGCGTCATCTATGTTTCCACAATAGAAAATTTCGATAGCAGAAGCATTAACCATAGGTGAATGGAGAGTGGAATCGATTTTTTTTAGCAAAATGGAAAATTGTATGGAACTCTTGATTTTTTTTTTGTTTATAATTCCGCGCGCACCAAGGTGATATGAATACCCTTTTACTGGCTTTTCACCAGCTCACGGCCACTCCCTGATGGTCAGATTGTTCCCGAAATATGTTATTGGAGTATGAATATCGGTCCCCAATGTATGCAAGTCAGTTCTTAAGTGAAACTAAAAGAGTGAATTACTAGAGTGAATTGCAATGATGTGAATTAAATAAGTGAATAATGCTCTGCTGGAACTGCAATCAAATAGGAATTTTTCAAAGACAGTCAATCATCAGGAGCGATCGGGTGCAGAAATCCTGGTTGCATAACACCTGCAGATACAGCTTAAAAATAGATACGGAAGAAACAGCCAAGGCTTATGGTGAAGTCCGTACAAAAATCTACCTGGCCGGAATAGCTTTCTCCCACGTTTTTTTGGTGTCTGATATATACAACGATATGTGGTACAGACTCCATGAGAGAACATGAACTAGTTGTGAACTTTGGGGCACAAACCCTGAAATACGGAAACATGGAGATATCAATGATATAAGGAAACGCCAATACTTCAGTCTTAAAAGTCGTTATCTGCAGAATTCAGATTTTAAAGCCTTCGTCGGAAGCCATAGTTTGGTCAAAAGTAGAAGCTGGTGCTGGAAGCCACCGATTCTATTTTATGGAGCCAGGAAATATGAGAGACTTCATGATGAGAAAAATCTTAGTGAAACCAAAGAACATCATGGTTCCTTTAAGGATTGTAAATCTAAAGACATTCAGTATAAAAGTAAAAAAGGGAGAGATAAGTGGAAAATGTGTACCTGTTGAGGCTATATCGACCACAACGGAAACAAATCGTGTAATACCAGTGGCAACAGTTCAGAGTACACAAAATAAGGACGAAATTCTCAGCCTAGTATATTTGCTGATATATTTGCTAAATTGCAAACAATATTGGATGAAGATGACACTTTGAGTCAGAAACGAATGGCAGAAATTAAATATTGCAAAACAAAAAAAGCTATGGGAAAGATCAAAAAGTCTGGAAAATGTGTGCCACATAAATTGAATGAAAGACAGATGGAAAACCGAAAAACCACTTGTGAAACAAAGACACGATAAAAAATCAGTTTTGCATCAAATTGTTACTGGCAATGAAAAATGGATTTATTTTCAGAATCCTAAACGGAAAAAAATTCGGCAAGAAAACAATGCTGTGTGTCTGGTGGGATCAGAAAGGTGTGGTGTACCACGAGCTCCTAAAACCTGGTGAAACCGTTAATACAGATCGCTACCGGACACAAATGATCAATTTGAACCATGTATTGATCTAAAAACGACCAGAATAGGCCAGAACACACAGCAAGGTAATTATGCTCCATGACAATGCACCTGCACGCAAAGCAAAACTGGTTCAGGATACAACCAAAGCACTTGATTGAGAACTGCTACCCCACCCTTCGTATTCACCAGACTTGGCTCCTTCCGACTACCATTTGTTTTCATCGATGGGACAAGCATTAGCTGAGCAGCTCTTCGAATCCTACGAGGAAGTCGAAAATTGAGTGACTTTTTGGTTTGGTTCAAAAGCCGAACAGTTTTATTGGCGTTGAATCCATAAATTGCCTGAAAGATGAGAAAAATGTGTAGCTAGCAATGGCCAATACTTTGAATAAAAAGTTTTTTACTTTCCCAATCGCTCACTTCAAACCGGTACACCTGGTAGACGTACGCAACTTGTTCAACACCACATTAACACCGGAGGCTCCTGACCAATCTGTTAACCTGCACGGCGTCTTCCATTGTCAAAGCAAACAGAAGTTGAAGAAGATGAAAGTTGAGGGACTGATTAAAAGATTGCAGAGTTCGTGGGCACCTCCAGTGATCCACGTGAAGAGGAAATACGGCTTTTGTATAGACAACCGAGGTCTTAACGATGTCACTAAAAAAGACATGTACCCGAGAATCGACGGCACTTTGGATACACTTTCTGAAGCGAAATATTTTTCAATTCTTGACTTGAAGAGCGTTTACTGACAGATAGGCATAAATCATACGGATCGTGAAGATACTGAATTCACTACAGGAACCGGTATCTGGCAGTTTACAGTGATACCGTTTGAACTGTGCAATGTTCCGGCCGCATTCAACCGACTTATGGAACAAACATTGCAAGCACTTACGTGGAAAACCTATCTAGTGTATTTGGACGACGTTATCGTCATCTAAAAGAAGTATTTGAGAGGCTGCGAAGTGCTCATTTAAGGCTGAACCCAGAAAAGTGTGCCTTTTTCTGTCTGGAAGTGAAATATGTGGGTCGCATTATATCAGCGAAAGGAGTTTGGGGAGTATGAGAAAGTATTTGAAGAACTCAAGCCAACCCATCTTGGGGGCATTGGAAGAATGTTTATCGCTGATGCAAACGCTAGCAATGTTGGGGTCGGGGCAGCGATCTCTCAATAATTCTGGCAACGAAACATTTCCATAAGTATATCTATGGACAAAAGTTCAATCTTCGGACCACGCAGCTCTGAAAGGGCTACTACAATTTAGGCAGATATTGTAATAACATCGAACCAATATTGGCCTAGAAGGAACGCAAAACCCCTAATAGCAACTGATACACCTTCGTGGTCCTACTTACTTTGGTAAGTGGCCGGAAGTGTTGCCATCTTAAATCAAGAGGCTACGAACATAACAGAAGAGATAGTCAATAACTGGGTGAACAGATTTGGGATCCCAATGGAGCTACACTCCTATCAGGAGCGAAACTTGGAATCAAAGTCTTCCAGGAAGTGTGCCAATATCTGAGAATAAGGAAAAAAAGGATAACGTCACTCCACCCTCAATCTGATTGAATGAGCATATTTCTAAGGTCATCAGCAACTGCCAGCGGTCACATACCCCTCTTTTTAATGACCTACTGGAACGCGGTCCACAGTTCAGCAGGACATAACACCATCCGAGATCTTATTTGGTGAAACAGTTCGGTTGCCAGGTGAAACGAAATTAGGATCTCCACCTAGAAAGGCCGAGGAGGTAAACGACTACGTGAATGAGTTGCGCAGCAGGATTCGTAAATTGCATGAGACACCAGAGAAAAAATGAAGCTAACGAGCAAAGACATATCCCCAAAATTGCAACAAGATTGGGAAGGTGCATACAAGCTTATAACCCGTACTAATAACGTTGTCTACCGGATCCAGCGTGGGGATCAAGGAAAAATGAAGGTGGTCCATTTGGATAGAATGTGTCATTTGAAAGTAACGATGAATGACAAAGTTGTTCGGCACGAACAATTTTAGTGAAGAGCAGTGTGATATGTGAATGTGAACAGGGTCATCTATACTTCAATGGGAGAAGAATTCCATATTTATATTGCAGAAGACTCAACCATTGGTGAATGGAGAATGGAAGCATTTAGTAAATACCATAGGTTGGCCGGGAAGAAGGTAAATTCCGGGAAAAGACCTGTTTCACTTAGGTAATGTTGAGAGGGTAATCCATTGATATTTGGTGAGATTGAGTTTTAAGCAGTTGTCGATACACCAGGTGAAAAAATCGTTTATATCTATTGTAAGGAGGCTGGAGTCATGTTGTTAGGAAATGGGCTTTAAAAGTTTGGTATCGTCAGAATAGAGAGAAAGTGCTGAGTGCTGAATGATCCTTTCAAGATCAAGAGAAGTGGGCCTAGATGACTACCTTGTGGAACACCTGACTTGGCCAAGAAAGAGCCCGATTAGACATACCTGAAACGAACACTATAAAAACAATTATCCAGGTAAGAAGATATCCATTTTAGCAAAATGGGTTCAAAGCCCAGGACATCAGAAAAATGGAACCTAATAAGTCTCTATAGAAAGCACCGTAAAGTGACATATTAGCGAAATCAAAAAAACAAGATACAAAGATTATACTAAGATTACTAAGATATGAGTTAATTTTGCGAAAAATCGCTTCATGAAAGTCGTAAGAAGAGGCAGCTACAGATGGGGCGGGATGAAAAGGAAAGTGGTGGAAAAGAGAAAAAAGAAGTGGTGGGTGAATGTTATCAATGGTCGATAGTGAAAGGGGAGAGAGCAAGACAGAGTAATTTGTAAAGTCAGTGGTGAAAATGAGGTCTAATTGCCTACTCATATAGTTGGAGACCTCGCTAGGCCAGAGTCTGTAAGCTTATCCAAGTAGAAGCATCCTTTACTCCAATTAGAGCTTGCGCAGTGCAGTTGAGGTAGATTGAAATCACCGAATACGATGATATCATCGAGGATTCAGATAAAGTGAAAGTGCGAGTGCGTATTGAAGGTGTGAGATCCTTTTTGAGTGCACGTAGTTACAGAAAGCAACAAGGTCGTTTTGACGCTTGTTTTAGTTTTTCCCTCATAGCAAACTGAGTCAGATTTGTCATGAAGATATGCTAGAAGAAGACGTATGATCTCGTACATCTTTTTTTCTCTGAGCCTAGAAAGTGCATTACGACACTCTGTTGAATTATTTTAACTATGGAAGGCAGAAGGGGATCAAAAATAGGGCTAGTAGACGAAGGTGTTGAGGGCGAAGCAGCTTTAATTGAAGGGGCATTAGAAATATTTTTAGATGAAGGTTTTATAATATGGCATCTAATGAAATTGGGATATCTAGCTCCGGCTTTGAGATCGAAATATGGGAAAGAATTGCTAGTAGGGGCATGCCCAGAGGGGTTGGGTATTTCAGAGAAGACAGTGTGAGAGGTTGGGGTTAATTCGAAAGAGCAGATTTGTCGCGGGGGCTTTGGTTGAACGGAGGCAGCTGGTACTCTATAATTAGGGAACTGATGAGGTTGATTCGGGATGTGAGTGGAAGTGGTGAAATTGGGGAATGTGTAAGTTTTGAATCTTCAATTAGAGTTAGGTTTGGGACGGTATCTTAACTTTATCCTGCTTTTTGGTCAAATTTTCCAACCATTCATATTTGAAGCTACGTTTGCTTCTGTGGTGATATGTTGGAAGCAAATTACAGTGGATAATGGTGATGCCATATTTCTTTTCGAAGAAATTTGAGATCCAATCGAAATCAGCATTGGAATGAGCACCTTTGATAAGAAATGTAGTGACCAATTGATTCTTTGAAGGAAGCTTGTCAAGTCTACCTTGCCATTCGAAAGATGCCCAAGTTGAATTAAAATGATTGATAGGATTTCGTGGGGCGGCGACTGGAGAAGTTAACATAGATGTATTCTCTGTATGTCAGGTTGGAAGAAACTTCACAGGAATCAGTAGGTTAGACCATCCGCAGATGACTTACATGTAGATGTGAGCGTAATTCCACTTCAAGTTATACTAATTCAGCCATGAGTGATGTTTTATAGTCGACATTCTGGTAAGGCTGCGGGAAGTTTGGTGAGTCATTGATTTTGCTATTGATTTTTGCAATGTGATGTTCAATATCGCCTATAAGGGATCGAGTCGCATGATGATGTTCATCACCGACATTGTGCATTTTATCGAAGATAACTTCGAGCAGGAGAGGGTTTCCGTGCGTCTAGGTTGGAGTTGTTTGAATCGCTTAGGTATTGTATTGCCAAGTGAGATTTAGGGTTGTCTCCCACCTTTTCTTAATGGATCAGCCTGTGCTGCTCGGTTGAAGCGTGTACGTAAATCCTAAGTTGATCCCGCCTTAATGTATCCCAAAATATCCCAGATACACTCGTAGTTGCGTTTAAATTTTCTTGATCCATTCCAATTTTATAATAAATTTTCCACAAAAAAATTGTTCGAACTGTTTACACTTATTTGTTTATAGCACACTTCAACTGCCAAGATAATCCCCAGAGTTGTGGTGACTAGGTTGTCCGACTAGCTTAATCATATGATATATGGATATGAATGAGCACAAACCAAACGAAACAATAATAAAACGTGTTCCATTCTTTTAGTCTTTTGAATCTATGTACTCTTATGTTTGTAAATTTGTTTCACTTTTCTTAAAATATATTTTTTGTCCAAATAAGTTTTTTTCCGAGAAAACCAAGAAACACTGTTTCCAATTATCAAACATAGCCTGTTCCCGTAGACGTAAGAGTAGTTTTTTTTTTGGTTTTGTTGCTTTTCTCGGCACATTATAGAGGTGGAAATTAGCATTTAGGCCCAATGAAGATTTTTCGTCACAGTTTGCTTAATTTCCACTTTCCAAGAACAAACACCCATTACCAAACAAAATGTTATTGACTTAGCTTTTACAGTGACTAAAAGATCCACCAATTGGCACGATTTATTAGTCTATCGCGCATGGAAGTATCTGTATTTGTATTTTACATAGCACAGCCAGTCAGCTGTAGGGCATTCCGACTTCGGCTGCATAAAAATACGTAAAAGCTACTCTGACAAAATGTTTGCAATTCGAAGAGCTTTTACCCCAACAAAGAGTAAAAAAGTTTACTTTTCGAAAGAATATCTCTTCTCTCACTGATGATCTATGTAGATATAGGTATATAAAGAATGAACTTCAGATAGATTTTAACTTTTGTGCGGTACGGCACATTAAACGATCGCTACTGTTCGATTCGCTCGTATTTCATAAATACCTTCGAAAACGTGGTACGGAATGCAAGTATCTTATCGACGGTTGTAGCTCAATATCGTGATTGTGAAATTTGTTATTGTGAAAAGTTCAAGTGCCCCCTTAGAAAATTTTTAGGTCAACATTGTGGGGGTGTATCCTCAGCACATCTAGCGTTTTTCAAGCAGAGAAGATCAAATAGATATTCGAGACTGGTGAGTGAATTTTTTTGAACTTCAAATCGATTGACTTCTGACGTATGCTAGGAAACGAGGAAAGAAAATCTCCGAGTAGCTACCTACAATTGTGATGTTTTCAACGACCCGAACCGCACATGTTCTTTGAATATCAAAGCTTCTGTGCTACGTATCTGTGATTAAGTTGAGAGAAAATAAATTTTTTTTCTATTTATTTGCTGTCAAAAAGCCGAAACCCAAAAAAGTGTTTGAATGGCTTTTGCATTTGTTTTAAGAATTCTTTCTGTTTATTTTTTTTTTTTTTATTAATGGGCGTCCGAATTTGAAGAGGTTTCGCAGAAACTTGATTGAGGTTCATGTGTAAATTGATTTTTTTTTTTAATATTTTTGTCTTATCTCTCACCTACGTAGTAACACAAAACTTTCTATAAAATTGTGTAAATTAACTTGCCGGTGTGTTTGGATACGATTGGGGCCCGACCGGTGGTTAAGTTAAGATCACACTCGGGTAGTTATGAATTTTTGTTTGCATTCGTGAGATTTTTGCATTTAATTAAACGAGTTTATTTCTTATTATCACATATTTTATAACTGTTTACAAATCAACCATTAACCAACCATTAAATTAAAATTTTATAAGCATGTGTCAACTTAAATTCGAGGTTGAGCTGCCGCGCCGTAGGTATCATTGCCCTTAACGAGGTTGAAAACCTCTCAAGAAAACCGTGATGTTCTAATGTTCTAGTACAACTTAAGTGAGGAGCTATTTTCAATTAATAAGATAAATAAATTGTTTGTATATTTCAGTTGTTTCCATGCATGCATATTTGTATGTATGTAAATCTTTTTTTTTTTTTTTTAATTTGCCTTATTAAATATTTGTTTTTCCTGACAATTGACTTTTTGCTTTTTGAATGAATCTGTTATAGAATTTATAACTACCTCTGACCCTTATTAAAGTCGGGCATGAGCACTTCGTGGCTGTAATGAAATAGCTATTCTCTCCAATAGAATAATGGTCATACTCCTTACGAATCCCATCGCCGGTGGCCTACTAACAAGACTTTTATTGAGGCTATTGTTTTTCCCTTTGACGCCTCCTTTGCTGCTTCGTTGGGCTGACGACTCTGAAGGTTCAACGTCTGAAGCTACTCAACTGTAACCTTCACCAGCTTCTTTTGCCGTATTATTGACTGAATTCATTTTCTGCCCCGTTAACATTGTCGGGACGTCGTGGGTTTCGCGCCCAGCTTGATTTCCAGGTGTAGCAGTCATTCCGCTCTCTCTTTCCTGCGACCTTGGTCTTTGGATCCCCCCTACACTACCTAGGCGATATCATTGTCGAAGCCGTTCAACCTCACACGAATTCAGAGAAATTCGGGCCTAATATCGAAGTCTGGGTCAGTCCCGATGTCAAGCGTATCCATTTTTTTGAACTAAAAGTATTCTTGAGATCCGTTTCTCATTTTGTGGAAAGCTTTACAGAACCTAGATACTGCCATACACTTGTTATTAGCCATTGACGTTTTCCACCAGATATACGCAGTAGACTTAGCGGCCGGAAGGAAGACGGGGTAAGAGGAAGACTCATGCTCTTGAGACACTTACTTAACACGCCAGTGTGTAGTCTAGTTTATTTCATAGCCTCCTCGTCGGTTGTTATGGGCTGTATAAATCTCCTTTGGAAGATGCTGAAAGCTCTGGGATTTGCGACAGAGACGTATTTTTTCCATAGTTCCGTGATTTATTTAGTTTAGCAGAAGCATGGACCCAAATTTAACTTGACTAACGTCAAGTTGCACCCAAAGAGAGCTGTTGAGTCACCCTAGGTTCTATCCCGTGGTCGCTTTGTACTGCGACCACCACATACCTTGAATGAAATTGTTGTTAATTCAGTGTAGTCCTAAATGATCCTGAGGGTCACTTCGATGACCGAACCAATCCGCCCGAATGTGGAATTAAACATAATGAGGGCAAGCCTTGAAGCCATTTTCAGCATAATCTGCCCTCTAGAATCAGAATCTATCTCATCGCAAGTAGTTGAGAAACGAGGACGACAACACCGCTCTCCTTACACACGAGAAAGGCATCCTTGAGATTGCAAAAGCAGCAGCTACCAACTAGATGGACCTTAGCAGCACATCCTTGTAATATCGGCACCATTGCCCAAGGTAACCGTATCCATGGCACCTGAAATATCGCTCAGCGATTCCTTGAGGTCGGAATCTTGCAGAAAACCTTGCCTATTCTCTCGTGGTTATGCTTACTTATGCATAGTTTGCCTTCATAGATCTCACATCTACCTCTGATGTTCTCCCCTTGGCTAAGCGGCTCTTCATTTCCACTTTGACTGAATCCGATTTAATTGAATGCACCCTCATTTCGGAGAGTGGTGGAGCGCTCAACTTGAAAGGGACCTCATCGTACTTACTATACGTAGCTGGGGGCAATTAGTGTATGATGTAGCGACCATAAATGAAGAGAACTATTGGGTGATGCACTGTACGAACATAAGAAAAGCTGAATATTACAACTGCACTTTGATATTCAAAGAGTTGCCAATTAGAGATTATTCGAAAGATCTAAATAAGTAACAAGAGTTCTTATCTGCACTGTTGATACAAAGATTCTGAGAAATTTCTGCAAGGATGTGCATCGGTGCAGGTGCTCAACTCCAAATACAATATTATAGTCAGATTCAGAATGGCGTTATGATATATCACGTCCATTGGCTTAAATTACAGTTAGAAAATTGTTTACAATGTTTGTACATCTGTATCTCAGTTTTCAGTTCTATTTCATGACCTTATGAGTATTTTTGTTTACTTTTACAATTTCAATTGCACATCTGATTGAAAATTTTACCGAGGTGCAACAAGAATAATAAAGCTCTTTCATTTGCACTTTTGTCTATTTGTTTAGCATTTAGCGATTAATAATTTGTATGCGACAGATAAAATTATCGTTGGCAACATTTTACTGTTTTACAACGTCTGCCTGTATAGCCTCTGCAGAATATTCAGATATGCAAGGTGAATTTACGCAACTATGAAAGCTGCTTCAGTATATTGATGCAATCATGACACATAGACTATTAATTTTTGGAACAATGTTACATACAGTGTTTTTCCCTCAGTGATAAAACACTCCCTTACACACTGATAATTTTAAAAATAAATACGTAGTTTCAATTACTTTCAGGTTATGAGATATTGCCCTTTTAAAACTAGCCCATACAACAAGAGACTGCAAATATCTGTTTTTTAATTAAATGATAGGACGTCAAAGCCTATAGAAGCGTTCTTAAAATAAATAAAACTGATTCCACTTTCACAGCGAGCACTCCGCGTCAGATAGGAATACGAAAACTAAACAACGTCAAAACACACTTAGGCTTGATTTGGATTCGTCGGATTACATACAAGTTTATATATTTATTTTTCTAATTAAAAGACAGATCTAGAAACCCTAAAATTGAACTGGTCCGACATCACCGATTATGAACGAGATAGGAAGGTTGACGCGGTTGCAGTTGACACAGTTCGAAAGGCTTCTATTCTTGATACTTGCACAATAAATGCCATCGGATTCACATTGAAACTTATGTTTTATTTAAACCTTATGTTCATACCCAACCTTACTAACGCTATTAAACTCCTGGGGTACCGAGATTTTAGTGTATAAAATTACGATTATGTAATATACAATAATAGAGGGTGATTCATCGTGAGATTTAATTTTCAATAGGCTTTTACAGATCACGCGTGACTCCTATCAATCTGCTTTGTTTGGCAAGTCGTCATGGAAAGACTCATACCGCAACAGCGTCTCCAAATTGTTCAGCTGTATTACGAAAATCAGCGTTCTGTGAAAAATGTTTTTCGTGCGATTCGAGGAACATACGGTGCGCATAATCGACCTACTGAAACCACTTTTGCCAATATCATTCACAAATTTGAGTCCCAGTTTACATTAGTGGATGATACTCGACCGGTTAGACCACATTCAGCACGTAGTGATGAGACTATAGCAGCTGTAGCTGCTGACGAATCGATTCGTCATCGTTCTCAGCAGCTTGGCTTGGCGTATTTTACGTTTCAACTTGTGCAAGAATTGAAACCAGGCGACTTGAATTTTTGTCATATTTTCAGTGAATGGGTTCTGGAAAAACCCAATGAAAAACCGGTGTCTTATCGTGAAATTTTGTTCATTGATGAAGCCCATTTCTAGCTCAATGGATACGTTGATAAACAAAATTGCCGTATTTGGTTTGATGAACAACCTAAAAAGTACCAAGAGCTACCATTACATCCATTAAAAAACACGGTATAGTGTGGTTTATGGGCTGGTGGAATCATTGGTCCATATTTCTTCAAAAATGAGGCTAATAAGAATGTTACTGTCAATGGTAACTGTTATCGCGCGATGTTAACAGATTATGTGCTTCCTGAAATTCAAGCACATGGTCTCGGTGAGCTCTGGTTTCAACAACACGGCGCTACAAGCCATACAGCGCGTGAAACAATGGACTTCTTGAGAAGTCATTTTGGTGAGCACTTAATTTCACGTTTTGCTACGGTATATTGGCCGTGTAGATCGTGCGATATCACACTTTTGGACTATTTTCTCTAAGGATATATAAAGTCTCAGGTCTTCAGGAATAAGCCAGCTACGATTGACGCTTTGGAAGCCAACATTACTCGCGTTACTTCCGAATGGACCACTTCAGACGTAGTCGTGGCCAATATTTACATAACAGCATTCTTAAAAAGGAAATGTCGTAAATTATTATTTTAACCGACAGTAAAAATTTTAAGTTAGCTTTCAAATTTATGTATTTTATTTTGCATTATAAATCAAACCTTACGATGGATCACCCTGTATTAAGTATTGAAGTAAGTTTAAGATGAAAAATGTCACCACAGGTAGCAGATGCAATTCCTGTTGCTAGGGATAGAGCAGCGGCTCTCTAACTGAGAAGGAATGTCAAGGTTATTTCTAACATTTCTCCAGCATATTAGAGGCAAAGACAGTTTACTATAATATGCTTTGAGTTTCTAGTTGATTCAGATGTGTTAGTCGAATTCTGAGTGCAGTGAAAGAAAAATAATATGGAAGAAGTATCTCGAACGAATTTTGCTGGGTAAGCAAACTTCACATATGTGAAATATAGGGTTTTCCAATAGGGACTTGACAACTTTGAATTTAATTTGTGAACGCACTCTTTCACCAATCATCAAACTGTCACTGTCAATTTATTCAGTAAACTCAACATTTTCATCGTCTGCAAATTATAAAAATTTTCTACAAATATTCGGAGTCGGTGACTGCAAATTTAATAGCGTAAACTCCAATTTTCGGTCATAATTCTCGCCCTAGTAGATAGGCAATTACAAGTTTAGTGCAAAAATATGAGTCTATATATTCGTTGTGTGATATTGCCGTGTCAGTGAGACAACGGGTCGGTCGAAAATATCGCTGCCGTTCAGACGTTCGTAGCAAACGATCCAAATCAGTCAATTCAACGGCTTTCTCAAGAATTGGGCATCACTCAGACCACATTATGGCATATTTTGCGTAAGGATCTTGGTTTACACCCATACAAGATCAAGCTGACTCAAGAATTGAAGCCGATTGACCATTTGAAGCGACGTACGTTCTCCGATTGGGTTCTGAAGAAGATGCGCCAAGATGATGAATTTCATCGCAAAATCATCTTCAGCGACAAAGCTCATTTTTGGCTCAATGGGTTCGTCAATAAGCAAAATATGTGTTATTGGTCGGGTGAAAACCCACATGAGCTTCATGAATCACCATTTCATCCACAAAAAATAACTGTTTGCATGCCGGCGGCGTTATTGGGCCATATTTTTTCGTCGACGATAACGATCGTCACATTACTGTGAATGGTCAGCGTTATCGCGCCATGATCACCGATTATTTTTATCCCAAATTGGAAGATATGGACTTGGACGACATGTGGTTTCAACAGGATGGTGCCACAAGCCACACAGCACATGCTACAATCGATTTATTGAAGAGTAAGTATGGTGAGCGTGTTATCTCAAGACATGGGTAAGTCGATTGGCCGCCTCGTTCGTGAGATTAAACGCCGCTTGACTATTTTCTGAGCTCAGAGCCAACATTGAACGCGAAATAGCGGCCATTTCGGCCGAAATGTGTGGCCGAGTCGCTGAAAATTGGTTCCAACGAATCGATCGCTGCAAACGTTCCCGCGGTGGCCACATGAACGAAGTCGAGTTCCATTTATAAATGTTTTAATTGTACTTCAAGCCAATAATAAAGTTTTTGAAATATCTCAAATGGTTTGCCTTTTATTTAAAAAAAAGTTGTCAAGTCGTTATCAGAAAACTATATATTTGTAAATTTTTTTAACATCAATTTTGTGTAATTTTGATACAATTTGAAATTAATTTTAATTTTTAACTTATAAAATAATAATGATGACGAAGACTGGGTTCCGCAGTCCATTTCAAACCTGACAGTTCCGGATAACTATTCAGATAGTGAACACTCACAATTTTCTGAAGATACAGAAGGAAATGTCCTCGAGCATGCAGAAGAACAACAAGAAGGTGAGTCCTAAATTAGTGAGAGTGAGGATGACGATGAAGTAGAAACCACAGAGCCAACAGGTAGTAGATATTTTTTTGCTGATTAAAATACAAATAATAATTTTTGTCTACAAATGTTAAATTTATATTGTAATAATTGCTAATTCTATAATAAATAAATAAAAAATAAACGGATAAAACTAAGTGGATGGAGATAGCACCATATCAACACTAAGCTAGCATTCACAATGTTTTACGTAAACGAAGTGGGCCTCATCGCAGTACAGAAACGCTGTCGTTAAGCACGTTCAAGAAAATATTTACAGAAACATGGTGGATATTATTGTCTGGCACATAAGTAAGAAAGTATTGTCCACCAATGCAAATTACAACGCAGATCATTTAAATTCTCAACGACAATGGAAGTCTGTTATAATAACGAAAAAGTATTTATTCTTCGCCGTTTTGATCAGATCCAATACGTCTGACATATTGCATTCCAACTCGTATCCATTATATAGCGCAACAGTTGGACTTAATAGATTCCACAACATTATGCGATTTTTAAGATTCCATGATAGCAATTTTCGCAGTCAACGCAAGAGAGAAGATAAGGCAGCTCTAATTCGTGATTTATGGACAAATTTACCACCTTGAACAAAGAATAACCACCGTGTGGCGCTCTTATTGTTCCGATTTGAGTTCTGTTTTTTTGTTAAGTTGGTACATCTGTTGTTAACATTCCCTCTAAATCTTAGCATCATAGCTGGACATTTGCAAAAGTTTTTACAATTTTAGAAAAGGATTTAAATTTGCAACAACGAACTTGTATTAAAATTTGCGTAAAAAAGTGTTTCGGCAACGATTCTCTTAAGACAACGGTCGCTTATCAGTGGCACGAACGGTTCAAAAGTGGTCGTGAGTCAATCGACATCGAAAGCCGACGAAAACATTGATGAAGTAAAAGAAATGTTGGTCAATAACCGCAAATTAACCATCAGAGAGATAGCGGAGGACTTAAACATTGCCAATGGATCCGTCCAAGACATTTTGGTTAATGATTTGAGTTTCCGTCGAGTAGCAGCAAAATTGGTGCCAAAAGACCTCAATTTCATGCAAAAAAGAGACCGTGTTGACGTCGCAAAGGAAATGATTTGCGAGGCTAAATTCGATCCCACATTCATCAAAAGGATCATAACTGGAGACGAGACGTAACTTTATGAGTTCGACATGCAATCCAGACATCCAGCAAGTGAATGGCGTTCACCAAATGAGCCGAGACTAAAAAAACCCACATCGTTTTGAATCAAAAAAGAGGCAATGCTCATGGTTTTCATGGACTACAACGGTGTAGTGCGTCATAAATTTTTGCCAGAAGGCCAGACAGTAAACAAAGAGTATTATTTGGGCGTTATGAGAGACCAGAATTGTGGGCTGAAAACTCCTGGATTTTGCACCATGATAACGCATCGTCGCACAGTGCCATCATTATTTGTAATTTTTTGACGTAAAATGCAACAAATACTATCCAACAGCCACCGAATTCACCTGATTTGGGGAACGCGTTTCAGCAGCCGAGAGGAAGTAATGGAAAAAATATAAAATATGTTTCGAGGATTAGATCAAGCGCTGGCATAAGTGTGTTGCAGTCGATGGGGATAACTTTGAAGGGGACAATAAAGATTTAGATGAATAAACTTGTATTTTTAATTTTCTGAATAACTTCCGGGATCAAGGTAGCATGAAAGGTACAATTAACGTATTATCAATTACACCTGTCAACACGTTTACGCTGAATCGATGTTGGACCGATGGTGTTCTTTTTGTACCTATTCAGATTTTCATTCGCCCATGTGTGTAGGTTATAGAGGTTGGTAATGGCATCTCTAGTAAATTCGGATTCATCTGCCCATAGAATATTTTGGATAAATGTATTTTCATCGGAATACCTTTCCAATCCAAACTTGTGCAGAAATCCCTTTGTAAACCTAACGCGTTAGACATATGAAACTAACAAACAAAGCATGTCCTTACAGATTTTATGTAGTGTAACAAACAATTGACTCCCAAGTTAGGAAACTTCTAAACATGAGGAGGTCGAATATCATTCTGTGGAGTTAAATGTATAAAAATAAACACTTAGATCATATTGGGACTCCCTGATGAGGAATGCTCGTACAATATTCTCAAATGCAATTCTGGAACTAGGCACAAGGAGCTGTTATAAGGGCACACACCTTTCCAAAACATTCTAATTCAGCACAATGCGGTACATATTACTTATTTAAATTTATTAAAAATAGGTTAGTAAGTTTTTTGAATGCAATTATTGAGGGAATTACTCGATTTGGATTTCAAAAAGGTAAATCGACTGAAGATGCCCTACTACAGTTTTGCTCTGAGGTTTTGTCAAGCCTTGATAAGAAAAGGCTTATTAAAAATAACTTAAATGGTTCAGGTCCTATCTTGAAAAAAGATCCCAAAGGGTAAAGATACATAGATGAGATTAGAAGCGACGTAGAGATTATTAAAATAGGAGTACCGCAAGGCTTTGTTTTTAGTCCTATTTTATTCTTAATTTATAGAATATAAACTCAATGTTTTCACTTGGTAGGGTAAACCTACCGCTTTGCGGATGATATTGGATGATATTTCATATACCTGTGATAGTTTATTGGATCTGGTTTCTGATATAAACTGGGATCTTAATTTATTAAGAAACTGGTTAGGAGAATCTAACCTTTCAGGTTAGGTTACTGAATCTAACATTTCAGTCTATCATCTGCTAATAATTTGGAATGTTTACTACAAAATGCAATGAGTGTGACTCGTATGTTGATTTAGTGGATACAGTGTGCGCGATATTGAAACCAACCGATCTGGAATATCCCATTCAGACTAAAAAAATTGTGGATTTGTTCCAAAAACGGCGAAACGATGCTGGGCCATTATCTGTATCATTGACACGGACAATTAATGACGATGAGTTCACCGGCATTACTCTGCAAGACGTTCAAATCTTTGAGCTAAGGAAATCACTCTCTTCCACCGAAACTATTCGAAATGCAATACACAAACGTCTTACTGCATTGGAGGAGTCAGCAAAACCCACAAATAGAAAATGAAAATCTTAAATTACATATATGGTATGAATGCAAAGAATATCACAGCAGTGCAGTGTGATTGATGCAGAGGAACCACTTGAAGATTCGCAATGTTCCAGTATACTGATAATGAATACGCCATTGAGGCATCTGTAAAAATTATCACCACTGGGCAAGGTATGCAATTATCAAAAGAGGACAATGACCTCTGCTATAGAAAAAAACTGAGATGAAATGAAAATCTTTCCAATACTGATGTGCTGGTACTAAAGATACTAAAGGTGCTACATGTACAAAAGAGTAAATTTTCAATGCAACGTTTTTTTCTTTTACAATAAGCGCGAGTTACATGCACCCCCTGGAGAGGCTGTGCATTTCACGTCACATCTCAAACAACACCAAATTGACCTATTAACATCGGCAATAACAAAAAGCCATAAAACATACTCGTATTCCCGCCAATGTCAATTAAACCACCGAAGGCAATGGCTGATAAAGTTCAGCGCCAAAATTCGGGCTTGGGAGATTTGTTGACGCCAAAAGATTTCTACCAGCACCTAGTCATTTCCTTAGTGAGAAGTTTCGCTGGATGATCCAACAGCAGTTTTGATAGTGCAGTGATGGAGAAAGCAACACATTAAAAAATAAAATATGTGTAATAAAGATTGCCAATTTCCATATACAAACATGTAAAGGTAGTTCTTTTTTTCTTAACTGATGGTTAAGCTAAATACTCAAAGGATTTGTGTATCCTTAAAATGCTTATAAACAACGCGGATGAAGGAAATTTAGAAAGAAAGAAAAAAAAAGGTATTGATATACATTGTTTTTAAATGTTTGCAACTTATAACGACCAGAAAATAGAGAGCTCAGCAGGGCATTCCCACAGCGGGTTTTACGGCTTAGGAATGGATAACGATATTTTAAAGTACGTCCGAAAGTGGGCTTTAGGGCATTATAGTGAGACGGGTGTTACGGTTAAAAGTTTGAAGGTGCGGAATGCTACTGGCGATTTCTATGAAGAACTGGTGGTGGAAATAGCGATAGAATAAAGTGAGGCACGGGGCATTTCGTGAGTGTTCGAGGATGTCCACTGACAGTGATATTGGGTCTATAATTTGGTGCGGTTTGCTAAGAGATGGCGTAACTTGTATTATTCCATTGTTATTATTCCATTGGAACATGCGTTAGAAAGCTACTGTCATTGTACGTCATTTCAGTATATGTCATTCATTTGAGCTTTGTGCCTGAAAAAGTGTTTTTACGGGGAGTTCTACTTCATTACTTTAATATGAAAAAAACTGGTGCCGAAAGTCATTGTCGGAAGCTTATGGTGAACATGCGCTAGCTGAGCGAACGTGCCAAAAGTGGTTTGCACGATTTAAAAGTTGTGATTTTGGCTTGGAAGACGATGAAAGTCTTGGGCAGCCAAAAAAGTTTGAAGACGAAGAACTAGAAGCATTACTCTATGAAGATTGTTGCCAAACACAAGAAGAGCTCGCAGAATCTTTAGGTGTCACTCAAGCAGCCATTTCAAAACGTTTAAAAGCAGCTGGATATATTCAAAAGCAAGAAAATTGGGTTTCACTCAAGCCGAAAGGCGTCGAAAAGCGGGTTTGCATGTTCAAAATGCTGCTGGAACGCCACAAAAGGAAGTCATTTTTGCATCGGATTGCTACTGGTGATGAAAAATGGATCCATTACGACAACCCCAAGCGAAAAAATCATATGTGAAACCCGGCCAACAAGTCAAATCAACAGCAAAGCGGAATATCCATGGCGCGAAGGCAATGCTCTGTATTTGGTGGGATCAGATGGGTGTGCTGTATTATGAGCTGCTAAAACCGGGTGAAGCTTTCAATGGACAACGTTTTCGAACACAATTAATCCATTTGAAGAGCGCAGTAGCCGAAAAACGCCACAAGGCAATAATTTTTCATCATAACAACGCTCGGCCCCACGTTGCTATTCCGGTTAAGAACTATTTGGAAAGCAGTGGATGGAAAGTCTTACTCCACCCGCCTTATAGCCCAGACCTTGCCCCTTCTGACTACCATTTGTTCCGGTCGATGCAGAGCGCCCTCATACGGTTCACATCAGAGCAGAATATCAAAAATTGGCTTGATTCATTCTTGGCTGCCAAGCCGGCGCAGTTCTTTTGGGATGGGATCCAAAAATTGCCAGAAAGATAGGAAAAAGTCATAGCTTCAGATGGGCAATACTTTAAATAATACTATTGTACATGTTTTTCTTAAATAAACGTTCAAATTTTGAAAAAAAAACCGCACGAATTAAATTACATACCCAATATAACCATCACATATATGTGAGTTTAATCGCACGATTTTGAATCCTATGTATATAGCAGGTTCTGAGATATTTTAGGCATACCTGATCAGATGTGAACATTGTCCTCCAAATTTTGGGCGGACTAATGCCTTATACGAGTATATTGAGGCCAGATCAGAGGGAATCGTAGACATTTCGCAGCATTTTGACGACATCGAATATGAGGTCATTACTCATTTCAACGTAAGTTATCACTGACATACATACCGAGAATGAAACGCTTTTCAGTTTCGACGATGCAAGTGCCATTCATGGATAATGGCTGGGTATTAAAATTTTGCTTTAATCATAGCAGATATCATTGTGTTTTAGAAGTATTAAATTGCACTCTGTTGATAGTTTTCCAATTGGTTATGCCATTAATTTCGGAGTTTAATGAGCTTAACATACGTTGCCGTTCTCGTTTTCCAGCAGGGACCTGAGTCCGAGAAAAAATATGAAAAGCAGAGAGTACTGTTGTCAGCAAAGGAATATATTGGACTAGCAGTTAAAATTAAAAAATTAAAAAATGTGTCGGAGACAGAATGGAGCCCTGGGGCACACCAGCGTTTATTTTGTGAATACCAGACTTGAAACCACCCATGAAAACTTGAAATGAGCATTCCGAGAGGTAAGTCATCGATCCCAAAAGCACGCATTTTCGACAAAAGAGCTTGATGCCAAACTCTATCAAATTCCTTAGAAATATCAAGTGCAACTATCTTACTTTCGCCAGATTGACGTACGCTTTGGTTCCAATTTTCGGTGAGATATGCTATCAAATCACCAGTCGACCTGTTGCTGTTGCTATAGCAACACGAAACCAACAAAATCTAATTTAATCGTGTCGTATGCAAATGGGAATGTTTATATTAACGGTTGGTAACCTTGTGAGCCAAAATGGCAAAAAAAAACATTTGGTTATGAATTACTCTGTAATTTAGACACATGATGGTGATTACATTAAACGGAGCAGAGGTCAAATATCTCAGGAGTCCCGAAGATCTAAGAACATTATAGCCTTTTTATCTTCTTTTTTTAACTTTAACAATGTTACAAAATGTAAATGACTTCTATAATTCAAGTGAGTCTCTGAATGATTGCAAAGAAACATTGGTGGCTCATCCAATTGGTCATCACCCAAAAAATTGTCTCACCACAACAACATATTAAATTTATAAAAAAAAACTGCCAAACATTTTCTGGTTCCCGAGAGGTTAAACATTTTATTTTTATGTTTTTGCTTTTGTTGACCAGTTTGTCTGCATCTGCTGAATCCACTGAAAGGGTCGTTAAATAGAACTCACCTAACTCAGCTGTCAAACAAAAAGTATACAACAAATGTACTGCGAGAATTTTGTGAGTTTAACAAGTTTTTGCAAAATTTCTTTTTTGTGTTTTGACATTGGTTTTATTTTTGCAGATCTGTTTGCGCGCAACATTGCCTCCTTTGAGTTTCTGATGAGTAGATGTATGGAGAAAGGCGGTTGACATGCACAACAGTCTGCTTAATTTTTCTTGATAGATAAGACCTGAAAATGGTTTTAGGATCTTGACAGTATCTTTCCAATCACATTGGAATCTAGAGCACAGGCCCTTGCGTCTCTCGTCTTCTTTTCCTGCAGTAAAGGTAAATTGTAAGTTAGTCTTTAAATTGTAACTGTCTTCCATTGATTTTGAAGCGAGGTTTAAATTTTGTCGCGTGACATCGTGTACATTCAGAAGGCGGGTTCCCAATTCGACTTCTTGTAGAGATCCAAAAGTTATATCGGTTGGTAATTCGAGTTCTCTTCCAAAGTTGGCATAGCTGGGGAAAAACCTGTTGATTCGTGTTCTGACGCACGGTAGGCCAATGTAGTTGGTTGCAAGAGTGAGTCTCCGTAGGTTTGATGCGGACTTACAAACATTGCCAAGTAATTCGACAGCGTTTGATTACTTGTCAGATTGTGGTCAGAAAGGAGTTGTTGTTTGTGTTTTCTGGCTGCATAGTATGTCTATTGTTGTTTTTTGTAGTAGTAGTAGGCCATATATACAACCACATAGCGATTTGCCGTTTTTATTCTAGGGAGTGGTCCAAATACGTTGATTGCAATCCTTTCGAATGGGTATCCTGGTCGGCTGGGTTTCAGTTTTCCCTTTGCTACTTGAAAGGGCCCTTTTTGAGCTCGACAGACGGTGCAGTTTTGGTGCTTTAATTTAGTGTTCATTACTCATCCGATCAAGAAATACCTGTCTCTAATTTTGCTAAGCGTTTTGCGTTGTCCCCAAAGACTTTCCTGTGTAAGGATTTCTGGTACAAGGTTCCTTGAGATTATAGGAAGGGCTTACCAAAAAGGTAATGGTGAAAATGGTGCGTTGCTATGTCGGTATATAGCACCTCTCTCCTTTGTGACGCAATAATCAATCACTTCCTCCGAGTTTATTTGCCTTTGGTTCAGTGTAGCGCCCCGTTAGATGCGTCTGTATCTATGTATAATGAAAAGAGTGTCCAAAGTTGGGAATATCAGAATTGGTGCGGTAGTAAGTTTGTTCTTCTGCATACCGAAAGCCTTTTCGCAATCCTTATTCTACACAAATCTGCGTTTCTATTCTTCGAGTTCCGAAAGTTGTTTTGCGAGTGTGAAGAAACTCTGAATAAATCCCCTGTAGAAGGAACAGAGCTCTAGGAAGCCTCGTTGAACTGCTTAGATCTTCTTTTCATCGGAATTTAATCCACTGGACGAAACAACGTGCCCCAAATAAGTAAACGCTTGTTTTAAAGAATGTTTACCCACCTGGGCTTAGTTTCAAGTTAGCACTCTGTAAACTTTCGACCACGAGTTCCAGGTTTTTAAGGTGTTCCTCAAAGGTACGGGAGTAGATTTTGTATAACAATGCGGTCTTCTCCTTGTGATTGGGATCCATTTCAACCTACCAGTAGCTGCTCTGTAGGTCCTTTGTAGAGAGCCATTTTGCTCCCGCCATTGTTGAAAAAAGCTCTTCCATGCGGGGAAAGGTAAGAATGCTTTTTCGCCACTTCGTTTAGCTGTCTATAGTCCACGCAAAATAAAGAAGTACTGTTCATATTTTCTACTAAGACGATTGGTGCAGCCCAAGGACTCTATTATACCTCGGCTGTGCATATCGCGAATGAGATCTCCTAGCCATTAACTGGTTTTAATTCTCCTGTTTCAATGCGGTGTTTCGTGATTCCTGTGCGTCCAAAGTGTGTTGGGTCTTTTGAAGACCCCTTGGTATTTATTGGGTAATATCGCAAACTCTATAAACTGCTCTTCAGAGAACTCTGATCGAGCTTTCTTAATTAAATCATCTGTCAGGGCTAACTCACTTTGATACGACTGCATTGGAACTTCGCACACTTCCACTGCTTCCATTCGACCTACCATGGTGTTCTTGACTAGGAAAGCGTCGCTTGAATAGATATTAGTCATCTTAACGTAGCACGATTCCCCTTTTTGGTCAATAAGGCATCTTACTATGGCTGCTCCTTTCGGCGACTCCAAACCAGGCACAAGCTGCACCAGCACCAAGTTACTTTTTATAGCAGTCAATCAATTTGGTTCCGATAGTGTTTCACTATTGTGGACGATATGTGTTAGCAGCTATGTTGTGGATCCGGAAGGGGCAGCGGATGCAGCGGATGTTTTCTGCCCTCTATTACGATCGTCATTTCTTCGAAATCAAGGTGATATTTCTGGTTTATCAGGAAATCCACCAGAATGATGTTTGGTAGTTCATGTCGGACTATCGCAAAGAAGTGATAACATTCTTTCTGACTAATGAAAAAATCTCACCTTATCCACTCCTTTGCTTAGAATCGTTCATCCAGAAATACCCATCATCTTGATCGGAGATCCGCTTATCACAATTTTCTCGGGAAAAAATCCAGCAGAAAGTGATGTTTGCCCTCCGACAAATCCTTCCATAGAAAGGCTGGCATCGCTAGTTATTCCCATAAAGGTTGTTCCTCGTTTTTCTCCGTAAGTTTCCGTCTTGTTTCTATAAACTGTAGTTCCATGTTCATTGTCCGTTGTAAAATCCTTGTTCATCGTTTGTGAAGCGTTTTTATTTACCTACCTACCTAGGTAGGTCTCAGTAGAAAATCGGTCCATGTTGTCTAAGTTTCCTAGTTTGTTGGAACATACGATCTTATTGGTGCAGATCGATTTTCCACCTTAAAAATACTTCTTCTGATTCTTTAACTCAAATCAAATAGGGAAGTGAAAATCCACATGTAACTCTCGAAAGACTATTGCATCCACAAAAGCTCACTGTATGGTGTGCAATTTAGTCTGGTGGTGCCATTGGTCCATACTGCTTTGAAAATTAGAAGCGCGTTAGTGCTACCAATTTTCGTCGCTTTAGCCAAATGGAAACCGATTTTTTTTGGCCTCAAATCATAGATTTGGATGTAGAAGATATGTGGTTTCAACAAGACAGTGCCATATCTCACAGAACAGGACTCATTTTGGCTTAATTGGAAGAAAATTTCCTGTTAATTGGCTACCAAGATCCTGTGATTTGTCGCCGTTGTATTTCTATTTGTGGGTCTATGCAAAGGATCGTGTTTGTGCACACTCCGCAAACTCTTAACGGTTTGAAGACGAATATTCGTCAAGCCATGGCTGAGTTATCTCCCTTTATGTGTCGGAAAGTCATCGAAAATTATCTTGTCAGGATTAAGTTTAGTGTAACAATGCTAGAACGAGATAATTTTACTAGAACTCATCGTAATAAATTGAATACTATTTGCAAGTATCATACAACATGCACTCGGCGCCGCGAGTGATTCACGTAACACCACATTAAGCCAGTGGTGAACATAAAATAAGCTTAGTAAGAACTATGAATGAATGTGTGACGGTTGAAGTATAAATACTCCGGTTGTTAAAAATAAAATTTAATCTTAGCCGAACTCTGGTCTTATATCGAACTAATTGTGGCAATCTTGCCACACTCTTTTGGGTGCTGTGCTTTGTACAGAAATGGTAGAGACATAGGAACAGACATTAAATAGCAATCCTGCCAACTTCTTTGTTATGCATATTTTGTATCAAAAAACATTAAACATATCAAGACTGACACTCACCATCTAACATACATATTTGTCGACTTCAGTGCCGCATATGACAACTTGAATAGGGCCTCCCCTACTCCTACACGCCATCGTGTAGGATTTGTGGAGATGTATCTTAGTTCTCTTCAACTCTTCCCTATGTTTTGTAATTTCTCTTTGACCGTTCTTCGCCAAATATTTCTAGGTCGGCCCACTCGTCTGCATCTCTGCGTAAAAGGGTTCCATTGTATCGCATAACTCGCAATCCACTCGTAAACTTTACGTCACGCTTTTACGAGCACGTCTTGTATTCAAACATGGTCCCTATTATGCATGGCGGTTGGTGTTGCAAAAATCGACGAAACGCTCACCATTGTCGTTGCGGTCGCCAACACCATGCTTTCCCAAAACATGCCTGAGCCCATCATTGAAGTCATTGAGACATTGAAGTCTCCCAATACAATTATGATGTTTCCACATGGTGTACTATCATAAGCAGCACTCAGCCGATTATAAAAGGCCTCCTTCTCCTCGAAAAAATAGAGCTCCATTGGGAGCTAACACTATTTGATGGTGACCCGACTTATTCTAGTCCGGAATCTAGCTTTTGGGATCTTGTCATCTAAAAGATCCCAGGAACTTTTGAGAGCTATTTGGGAAAGCAGCAATCCAACGCCAGATTCCCGATAGCTTACAGATGCCTTTCCGGAGTAGAGCAGTAAAGTGTTATAAGTTGGAGACTTACTCGTAAACTTCCCCGAGCCCAACTATCCTACTGGTGGAGCTGGGCCCCAACCAATGCGTCTGCAATTAGCGCTTTCTTTGGCTAACTGCTTCTAGTTGCGTACTCCAAGTTGGTTGAGGTCCCCTTCTACGAGTACTTGCGTGCGCCACATAAGGTGAGACCTTCCCCTCTGCGGATTAGAGTCGAAGATTCTGCGAGCTGGTGTTCATTTGCTCTAATTGTCGCAGCCATCTCAAACGTCACTGTACAGCTCTTAGAGTTCGTCATTAAATCGTCTTCTCCAGAATCCGTAAACGCATACGGGACCAAATATCTTAAGAAGAACTTTTCTCTCAAAACAACCAAGGATATCTTCATCCGCTTTAGAAAGGATCTAGTCCTCGGAGCCATAGATATGGTAAAGTTTTCTTGGTTGTTCAGGAGTGGGCCTTACTACATAGTTGCCTTCTCAGCCCAAAGGAAAAGCGATTAGCAAGCGTTATTCTTCGTTTGATTTCTAAGGAGATGTCGTTTTTAGATGTGATAGCAGAGCCGAGGTAGACAAGGTCTCCTACTAACTCAAAGTTATAGTTGTCGATAGTGATATTCTGTCCTATTTTTCGATATTGGGTGTTCCTTTTTCTTGACAGCATATACTTTGTTTTGCCCTTATTAACCGCTAGATCCATTTTTGCTGCTTCTGTTCCTATACGCACCACCAGTGACAGCTCGCTGTGTTCTACCAATAATATCAATATTGTCGGCGTATGCAAGCAATTGAACAGTGTTGTCTTGTGAGTTTTCTCAGTTCTGTCAAGTCTGATGTTAAAGAAATTACATGAGAGCGCGTCGCCTTGCCTAAGTGATTTTTTGATATCAAAGGTCTCGGTTAGGTCGTTACCGACCTTGATGCAGCAGCGAGCTTTCTCCATCGTCATCCTGTACAAGTGAACGAGTTTGGCAGTGATGTTCAACTAGACATGGTTCTGTACAGCTCATCTGTGTCAGCAAGTCATATGCGGCTTTAAAATCAATAAAAAGGTAGTGAGTTTCGATCTGAACTTCATAGATATGGATATGCCTTAATGTGAATATTTGGTCAATTGTGGACCTACCGGGAATAAAACCGCACTGATAGGGTCCAATCAGATCATTGAAAAATGGCGTCAGGCGCTCATAAAATACGACAGACAAGATCTTATATGCGATGTTTTGGAGACTGATACCTCTATAGTTGGCGCAGTTTAGAGTGTCTACTTTCTTGTGAACCGGGCAACGATGCTCATACTAAATTTTGGAATGAAACATGCCAAAATAGGCAGTCTGCAGGATCTTATTTTCACAGAAATCCTTCTAGGACGATGTTAAAAAAAGTCATATGATAGTTCATCGATTTGTCTAAAACCTAACATGACATTGCAGGTCTCGATTAGAATTCTCTGTAGTCATCCTGCTTAACCTGACTAGTGTGGCGTGCATGTTATGGAGTTTTATAGCTCGTCCCTATGCAAGTACTCATATGCGGCTTTGAAGTCGACAAATATGTATGTTAGATGGTGAGTTTCGGTCTTGATATTTGATTGATGGTGCACTTCTCTGCCTAAAACCGCACTGATATGTACTAACCAGATTGTTCATGAATGATTTTATGAGCCATGATGTTTAAGAAACTTATTCCTCTATAGTTGGTGCAATCGAAAGGGTCTCCTTTCTTTGGGATCGGAAAAACGGTGCTGAGACTCCATGCCTCTGGCATGATTTTCTCTGATTATATCAAAAATCTTCTTCGTTGTATATTCGCTTCGTAGCACATTTGGAAATTGAAAATAATGCGTTACGTGTTTCGATACCCTCCATACAATAGACATGGACATGAGCCATGATATAAGCACAACCCAGACGAATTTGTTTAGGAGGCACTCTTACGATTAGGATGACATGCAACATTTTGTAAGTTAGGGAAGAAGTGTAAGATGTAGATGAAGATTTTTCCTGAATCAGCTTAGTTGGTTCGTTTTCTTTTCTGCTGCTGCTGTTGTTGTTGAAAATTATTTTTCTGTTTTCAGCTTTTTTTTTTCTTGTCATCTCTGGTGGAGCTGAACGCTTGCGTGAATGCTTCCTGCTACTTTACGATAAATCATAATACTTAATTGCTGAAGTCTAGTGCGATGGTGTCTCCAATTTTCATGACGAACTAAACCAGAGGCTCTTCGCACTTGGATTTTGAATATTTGTTTAGTAAAAAGTAAATGGAAAAATTCTAAATAACACGAAATCGTCATTTAATTTACAAAAGTTGACTGGCATTGTCAACTTGTGTTTTTTTTTTTTGTCAGTTGTGAGTGAAAAAGTAAAAAATATAAAATTTCACATCTTTGCTACTGATATGTCAATTCTTTGTTGGTAGGTTTTAAGTATTCCACAATGACAGCAATTTGAAGACAACGCTCAGTAGTTATATGTAATATGCACTAGGTTTCCTTTTGTTCTGTCGGTATCTCCATTTAATAGCAGGTTTGGACCGGAGTACATCGTGGTTTTGCCGTGCGTGCGTTTGATGAAAACAACCGATCTGTGATTGCGACGCAAAGAGTTTTTGGGTGACGCTTTACCATTCCGCGCAATAATGCTGTTCCCTCTACGAACACAATTCAGTCCTGGATTCGGCAGTTGCAGGAAACTGGTAGCACACTAAGAATAGATACACATGGCCGACGAAGATCCATCAGAACACCAGAAAATGTAAAGCTAGTGAGAGCAGCACTCGAGCAGCCGCCAAGGCGTTCTGCTCGAAAGCACGCTAATGCATTGAGAGTTTCCGACCGTAGTTTGAAGAGGATTCTGCATTTAAATTAGAATTTTCATTCCTTCAAAATAATGATGATTCAAGAATTGAACCCAGCAGACAGCGATCCCTACTGAGGCAGCGGGATTGTGAATAAACAAAATTTTCGCTACTGGACTGAAAACAACCCCGAAATTGTTCACGAAAGACCGCTACATTCTCCTAAACTAACGGTATGGTGTGCCATATCACAATTTGGCGCAACTATCTCGTACTACTTTGAAGAGGGAGGCGTGACCTGGACCGTGACGGTGAATTCCGGGAGTTATGTTTCAATGTTACAAAATTTTCTGCAGCCCCGACTGGACGTGGTTGTTGAAGAAGAAGGATCAGAAGATGTTTGGTTCCAACAGGATGGGGCTAGAGCCCACACAGCCCGAAATTCTCTAAATACTTTGAGAAAAATATTTCCCGGACGTCTAGTGTCTTTGAGAGGTAACGTGGGGTGGCTTGCGCTGGAAAAAGTGTTTAAACGTCGCCCCCAAAACCTGCTATAGCTAAAAGAGCGAATTGTTGACGACGCGATAAACCTCGAAATGTGTCAACGGGCTGTTCATATATACCCAACTCTTCATATCTGCTAAACTGGTTCTGCCGCACTCTGATTCAATTATGAATTCAATTATGAATGAAATACAATATCGTTCACGTGGCCACCAAGGCTTCTGTTGCAAACTGCCATCCGAAGGTTAAAATTATCGACGAGTTTTGAAGAATAAGTGGGTCAATGGTCGCAATTTCAGTTTGGATGTTATTGGTTATTGGCATAGACCTTACTCTTCACATAAGTCCACAGGAAGTAGTCTAAAGGTGTCAAATCGCATAACCTTAGAGGACAATCAACTTCTTCTCTAACCGAAGTATTGCGATCTTCAAATTTGATAGCTTGTGCAGGCGATAGCACCATCCTGTTGAAACCAGAGATCGTCCAGATCTAATTCATTATATTTTGGAAGGAATAGCTCATCAACATGTTTCGGTAACGTTCTCCATTCACAATAACTGTCTCTACAGCCTCATCTTTAAAACAGTATGGGCCAATTATGCCGTGTTATATGGTTTGGACCCATGGGTTTTCCGGTCCCCAGAAATGGTAATTTTGTTTATTTACGTACCCATCCATTCAAAAATGAGCTTCATCGGAAAAGATTATATTCGATGACAAATTGTCTTTGCGATCTAAAATCCAGTTAACAAATCGGCGACGTCGCAGATGATCCAAAGGTTTTAATTGTTGTGTTGTTTGGATTTTTTAGGCGTGCAAATAAAGATGAATTTTTAAAATTCGCCATAAGTGCCTGGCTGGTTTCGAACACTTTCGATGACGGTAGTGATATTTTGGTGCGTATGAGCTGGCCGAGTATGCTGATATGGAGTTTGACCCGATACCGAACCGGTTTCTTGAAAACGCTTTACCATTGCACGAATTCCGGGCTCACTAGAGCGATTATGTTGACCGAAAAATTCACGAATTTTACGAAATGTTGCTTTTACTGATCGCGTATTTTTGTAATAAGATTGAATAAGTGGTAAGATAAAACTGCCAAATATTTCACGACATCTGTCTTAAACATCAACCACATTGAATTCAGTAAATGACAGTAAGTGCCAGTCAACATCCACACTATCTGTTGGCTCATCCTTTATGGTATTATTTGGGTGAAGAGTGGAGATGTTTTCTAAGCGGTTTGAAGCTATGGCGGACTCAGTAATTTTCCACAGCGGGGTAACGGGGTGAAACTAAGTGCTATGAACTAAAGTTTTGATAGATTATGGCTTATCTCACAGCATTTATACGTACAAGTACATATATGTACCTACAAAGTATCCATAATTAATGGCTTAACTGAAGCGGTCGCCACAGCCCATGTCTGCATTCTGTTTGGAATAGATGCTTTATCCCCCATTGGTTCAAGAGTATCAAACCAAAAGAAAAGGCATGGTATGACTCGAGCTGTAAAGAGGCTGTCATGGTTAGAGAATTGTTTTTTCGGTCCTACAAGACCAACCCGACAGAGAAAAACCGAAAAAAATTTTAACCGAGAAAGAAATGACTGCAACGTCTTTCTCAAGCGTGTGAAATTCCAATACGACCAAAAACTGAGGCAAAAAATATTGCAATGTTCCAAAGGCAGTACAAATTTTTGGTCATTCTTCAAATTCTGCCTCATCCTCCATCCCAACGCTCATTTACAATGACATTCCAGCTGTCAGCTCATTGGACAAGACCAATCTGTTTGTTGCACACTTTGCGGCTAGTTCAACACTCCCAGATTGTGCTTTGGCCTCGCCTTCATTTGAGTGCGTCGAATCTACATGGGATGAATTCACTTTCGCAAGAGTACCCAAAGATCTTAACATGCATAAATTCGCTGGTCCAGATGGTATATCGCCCCTTCGTCTGACGAGATGTTTTTCCACGCTGGCAAAACCACTGCGTAAGCTTTTTCATTAATTCTACTCTTTAGGACTCTTTACGAGCAGATGGAAAACAGCATTTGTCCAGCCCGACCCTAAAAAAAGGAAATCTTGTTCTCTCTCTTACTACAGACCCATTGCACTTACGTCCCTTCTTTTCAAGGTCATGGAAACGCTGATAAACTGTCAGCTCATGAAATATCTCGAAACACGAAAACTTCTCAATGACCGGCAATATGGTTTTCGTAGCAACAGGTCCACTGGTGATTTGATGGCATGTCTCACCGAAAAGTGGAACCAAAACTTGCATCAATCTGGCGAAAGCAAGATAGTTACACTTGATATTTCTAAGGTATTTGACAGAGTTTGACATCAGGCTATTTTGTCGAAAATGCGTGCTTTTGGGATCGATGACTCTCTTCTTCAATGGATTAAAAATTACCTTTCGGAACGTAAATCAAGTTATCTTGGACAGTTTCAAGTCTGATGTTCACAAAATAAATGCTGGTGTGCCCCAAGGCTTCGTTCTTTCTCCGACACTCTTTTTAATTTTCATCAACGATCTCTTGTCTGCTACTTTTAATCTAATATATTCTTTTGCTGATGAAAGTTCTCTCTGATTTTCATATTCGTTTCCGGACTCACCCTGCTGATCTTCGGTTGTAGAACGGGAACGCCAGCGTATGTTAAACTCATTAAATTCCGATATAAACAGCATAACCAACTGGGGAACTATCAACCGAGCTGAATCTGAAACTCAATACTTTCTGCTGTCGTTAAAGCGAAATTCAAATACCCAGCCATTATCCATGAATGGCACTTGCATCGTCGAAACCGATAAACTTTCCATTCTCGGTATGTGTGTAAGTGACTACTTACGGTGGAATGACCACATATTCGATATCACCAAAAATGCTGCGAAATGTCTAGGTTTCCTCAAGCGATGTAAGAAATATTTTATTCCCTCTGATCTGGCCACAATATATAAGGCATTCATCCGCCCAAAATTGGAGTACAATGCCCACATTTGGTCAGGTGCTACTGAAACACCTCTGCACCTGCCAGATAGAATTCAAAACCGTGCGATAAAACTCATTGGTGATACTATTATCAGTCATTCAATTGACACTCTCGAACATCGACGTAATGTCTCCTGTCTCACTTTGTTTTATCGCTAATTTTACCACCAGTGCTCCATTGAAATCGCCAGTAGCATTCCGCCCATTCAAACTTTAAACCATAACACCCGTCTCGCTATGAATGCTCATAAGTATACCCAAATCCCATTTTCGGACGTACCCTAAAATATCGTGATTCTTTCCTAAGCCGTACAACTCGCTTATGCCCTGCCGACCTCCGTGTTTCCTGGTCGTTATAATTTACAAACATTTAAAAACAATGTACATCGGTACCTGTCTTTTCTTCCTCCCTAAATTTCCTTTGCCCGTGCTGTGTACGAACATTTTAAGGGTACGAAAACCCCTTAAGCGCTTATTATGTTATAAAAAAAAAAATGTTTGGAAATGATGAGGTAAACGACGCCGAAATTCTATTTATTTTTCATATTTTCGCCGTATGAGCTCGCGAATCCACCTTTTTACTCATAATTCATATAAAGCTTCCTTAAATATTTCAGCTAACAGTCCGTAGGATACTGCGCTTTTTTGCTATTTCCTGGTGGTCGTTAGAAGAAACTTCTTCTTGGAATCTGCCTGAATCTCTTTCAGTCTATTATTAAAAAAATGTGGGTACACATTTTCTATTTGCAATTTTACTATACTCGTACTTGTACACTGTCTTCATTTATCCATTTTCCTGGAACACAGATTACAAATAATTGAGGTTGTTTGAGAATATTGACGGTACATCGTCGTCTGGATAATCAAGCTTCCAACGATATTCTATTTATATTTCCATCTTCGTATTTTCAAATCTCTTCTGATCCAGAGCAAATACAAGGAAATCACGTTGTTGGTACGCATACATTCGCAAGTGAAATTCTTGGGAATCGCCTTACTTAAAACTCTTCACATTGTTTATTTGGAAGTTGGGAAGTTGTTCTCCAACGATGGAGACGTTGCAGTCTGCGTGTCTGTTTTAAGTTCTGTTTTGCAGTTCTCAGGAACCCTTAAAAGATTTTCTCAAATAAAATGGGTCATTTGGCGTTACAGATCATATTATGAGTTGTCCTGTATACAACTATAATATTTATTATGTGGGGCAACGACAGGACGACTTGTCAATTACCGATAATAGGATCCGATAATAAGTTGACCTAAATATATGCTCTTGTAATTCCAACCCACATATGTTACGTAGTTCAAGAAATTTCTATGGGCATTCTAGTAATTAGGACAAAATAATGAATTATTTAGCTGAAAAGGATGTGAGCTTGCGCTCCTGTACGTTAAGAAGCCAGATGAAGGTGACATAGTGAAAAATGAATAGTTGTTTTCGCATCTAATTAGAGTTAATAACAACATCAAACTTGAAACATGCGACAAGATAAAGTGAGTGATGGCGTTGTGTCCTTTTTTTTCCTTATGTCCAATCAGGAATTGTGCCATTTTGGATGAAATTTGGGTCGAAAAGGTGATTTTTTGATTTTCAGAATTAGAAACACCTACAGATGTTTTCAAAATTGTGTGCATCGTTAACATGTTTACCAGAATGTTATACATTATTTTGCTGAAATTGCCTACTTATTTACAGTCTGACTTTGGTGGTACAATCTAGGGTGGACCTGGGCCTCAACCAACAAGTGTCTCCTGTCAGCTTGGCCTTTAGCTAGCTGGCTCCAGTTTAGCATGCTAAGTTGGCTGACGTCCCCTTCCTCTCGCGTACGCCACCAGAGTCGCGATCATATTCTACTGGGTTCAAAGGCCTTTTGAACCGGCCGATGTCGCTGTAGACCCCGTACAGTTCTTCGTTGTATCTGCTCCTTCACTCACTGCAGACGGAAACGAAAATCACCCAAATAATTTTCCTCTCAAAGCAGCCAAGAGCGCCCTCATCCATTTTTGATAAAATCCATGCCTCTGTGCGAAAGAGTGGGACTGGGATTATTAATATATTAAATGGGATCACTTTTGTTGTCCGTGAGAGGGCTTGGCTAAGAATCCAATCAGAGATTGGAAAGAGTTATTTTTCGTTTCATCCCAGGATCTGAATCGTTGTCTGAATTCATAGTGTAGAATAGGTAGACAAAGTCCTTAACTATCTCAAAGTTATGTTATGTCGAGGGCAGTGTTGGGTGTACTCTCTTGTTGACAGCATATACTAGGTCTTAACCTCATTGAATACTCAATACTCACTAAACCACCAATGACATCACGTTGCTTCCTTCCCATTATGTCAAAATGATTGGCGTTAGCGAGTTATTGGACGGACTTTTGAAAAATAGTGCTTCTTGTGCTGGTACGTGAGTTTTGCACTATTCTTGCAATAATGAGGTTAAAGAAATCGCATAAAGCAATTTGACACAAAAGGTCTCGATGACCGACCTTGATGGAGCAGCGTGCATTCTATATTGTCATTCTGCACAAACGGACGAGTTTGGCTAGGATGCAACGACTATGCACAAAGACTAATGCCTTTGTGGTTGGCGAGGCTCAGAGCTACTGCTTTCTTGAGGATCAACCAAACAATTTTGAGGTTCCATTCGTCGGGCATAATTTTCTCCAACCATATTTTATAGATGAGTTGGTGTATGCTCCTGACCAAGTTATCGTCTGCCGCTTTAAAGAGATCGGCAATTAGGTCGTCCGTTTGGGCAGCTTTGTTAGACTTAACCTTAGATATGGCTATCTTCCATTTCGGGTGGACGGAATTGATGGTTTACATCGTCCAGGATGGAACGTTTGTTTTGCCTGACAGAGGTATTTAGTTCGTTATTGCCGTTATATACTCTACAGAAATGTTCTTTCCACATCCTCAGTATTGGCTGCAATACTACTACTATGTTCCATTGTTCGTCTCTTCTTGCTTGGTTCAAGGTTTGTGTCCTGGAATAGCGTTTTTTTAATTTTCTCGACCGCTCGCCTCTCATGCTCTCTTTTCGTAAGCAGGTCTAGTCCTTCTATGCCGCGCCACTTTGTATGCATCTTGCTTAGCTGCATGTCGTTGCTGACACTCGTCGTCAAACTATGGATTTCCTTGTAGCAGCTGAGTGAAACTCTGATGGCTTTTTGGCAATGTTGCCTCTTAAGAGATTTAGGGAGACTCGAGCGGAAAAGGATTTTTTCATCATCTGTTCAGGTGGACGAGAGCCTGATGAAATAGTAAAGCTCACAATGAAGGCAGCCACGCTGGTTAATATAAGCAGTGTAGAAAACGCCAGAAAATGATTGATGCGGGACATTTTTGAATGTCTAACCAAATTTATGATCACATCATCACTCTATGTTTGGAAAACTGAATAGGAGTTATTCTGCAAAATTACTCTCGGCGCTTTAAGTTTAGCAATCATGTGGCCAATCATGTGGTCATGTGGTTTTGAGTCGTCACCGCTGATAAAATCTGGAGTCAATACTACACGCCCGAAACAGAAACCAAAACCATAGACCTATCTCGGGGAATCTGCTCCAAAGAAGACAAAAATGGTCCAATCGGCTGGAAACGTCACGGCTAAAACTGGTTGGAACTCGAAGGGAATAATCGTCATGGACTTTTCAAAGAAAAGAAGCACGGTTACAGGACTGCACTTAAGCGGTTGACCAATTGTTCGACCAAATTAATGAGAAATTAACAGTGACACGGCCCCATTTGACAAAGAAAAAAGTGATGTTTCACAAGTTTTCTAAAAGTCCTATTCCAAAATCTTCGGCACTTTGTGAAGCCAACAAAAGTGAGTTCTTACAAAATCACTCAAGGTACCCCATTCAAAAGTGTTAAATAACTAACTTCAATTTCAATTTGTAAAATTGTAACCAAAATAAATATTAGAATCGACGGCATTATTTCTTTCTGATAGGAAAGGTTATATTAAACAATGTTGCGTCTTTTGACAGTTTTCGACCATTTGGTACCAATCGCATATATGTATGTACCTAGCTATAAGACTAACTACTTCAAACTCTATAGATAATTTACATTAGGAGATGACAATAGGCTACAGCCGAACCGTGCTCAATAGTCCTAATAGCTTTTATACCGAATACGTAACTGCTTCTTTTACCAGACTCCAAATTCCAGCCCTAGACGCGCTGATGAATTTCCCTCGTCTTCACATTCATCTTGGTTGCACTCTTACAGCCATCCGTTTAAAATGAAGTAGTTTTTGGTACAGCATGTGCCGGAGTTTTGATGAACCAGTTTGCAAACTGTCTTATGGGTGCAATGACACTAGCGCGAAAATATGAAATCGAATCTTAGTCAGGAAAGGAATGTAATCGGCTGTTCACGAATAGTTCCAAGGCCAAACTAGTCCTTCACTCAAAGGAGAGTTTCCTAGAATCCGAGCCTTAGGGCTTCCATTGACTGTTGGGTTTCATCTATGTTTCCGATTTCATGGAAAAAAAATAATAAAGTTTATTTACCTGTATTTAAAAACAAATTAGTAAGTAGGTGCTTCATTTGAATAACACCTTTCTATGGAAATTCTTGGTGGTCTTGAAATGACGGTTATGATTGGTTGTGCATGGGAAAAGGAAACTGAACCAAAATTTTGTGAAAAACTCGGTGTAAATATTGAGTTCGCAAGAAAGTGTTTTCAGGTTTTTCGGTGCGGAATGCTTTTTACAATGAAATCAATAACTTTTCCTGAATAATACGCGATCAGTGTTGTCACGCCATGCAGAGATTTAAAGCCTATCTTTTTGCACAACCCATTGCCAGAAACTTTCAACTTCAAAACTCTATCGTTTTCCATTTTTTTTTTCGCTACGTTCAAACAATATTTTCGATGCAGATAACACGAGGGTGGGTTAATAAGTCCCTGAAAATTTGAATAAGGAACACTATTTTCCGTAAAAAAATGTTTTATTATTCAACATAATCTCCTTTTAACTCGATTTCTTGATGCCCTCTAAATTATACGATTTCTCGAGGCTCTCAAAATAGTTATTCTTTCATCGTGACTTCTTCATTCGAACAAATCTCTTACCACTTTATCTTTATGGATCCAAACAAGAAATGGTGGCAGGGGGCTAAATCTGGAGAATATGCTGGATGACGGAACAGTTCGGAACCCAATCCATGCAATTTTTATATTCCGACTGCGGACTTGTGCGCCGGTAGTTTTACCCTTTCAAGGAAATCGATGTGAATGTTGACCATGTTGACCAACAGGCGCACCTCGCCCTTCTTTTGCTTCGATTCACCAGGAGAAATTCGCTGTCTTGACCGTTTCTTGGTCCATGGTGTGTTGAGATGAATCCCTGTTTCGTCCACAAGGCCGTTTGGATTTCGATTGAACATCGAGAAGCACTCTTTGGAAGTTGTTTAACTTTTTTTTATTATTTTTTATTTTTTTAAATTAGCGCGCGCTCAAGGCGTTAAGGTACCCTTAAAATGTTTACACACAGCACGGGCGAAGGAAAATTAGGGAGAAAAGAAGAGAGGTAACAATTTACGCTGGTTTTAAGTGTCTGTATTTTACAACGACCAAGAAATAGAGAGCTTGGGAGGGCATTCCACAAGCGAGTTAGGAACGAATCACTATATTTCAGATTATGTCCAAAGGCGGGTTTGAGGGTATAGTGATGAGTATTCATAACGAGGCGAGTGTTACGGTTAAAAATTTTAAGGGGCGGAATGCCACTGGTAGTGAACATAGCGATGGAACAAAGTGAGACGCGAGACATTTCGTCGGTGTTCGAGGTTGCCCGTTGATTTACTGAAGTAAGCATCACCTATGAATCGCACGGTTTTAAATCGTATCTGGCAGATTCAGAGATATTTTATGTTCACCTGAGCAGATGTTGGCATTCTATTCCAATTTTGGTGGATAAGAGGGGGAAAACCATTTCGTATATCATTTGAGGAAACCTAGACATTTCGCAGCATTTTTGGCGAAATGAAATATGTGGTCATTCTAACGTAAGTTGTCATTGACACACATACCGATAATGGAAAGTTCTTCAGTTTCAACGATGCAAGTACTATTAATGGACAATGGCTGGGTGTTAAAATTTCGCTTTAACGACAGCAAACAGCATTGTGTTTTGAAAGCACTTAATTCCACTCTGTTGATTGTTCCCCTATTGATTATGCTATTAATATCGGAAATTAACATACACTGCCGTTCCCGTCCCACAGCCGAAGAGAAGAGACATGAGTGCAGAAACGAATATGAAAAGCATAGAATACAGTCGTCAGAAAAGGAATATATTAAATTATAAATAGCAGAAAAGAGATCGTTGATGAATATCGGAGACAGAATGTACTGCTGGGGCACACCAGTAATTATAAAAATTTTTAACACAAATCGTTTAAAAGGCTTGTAAATAATAAAATTATCTGTCATGTGTCAAAGTTTGAGCTCACTGTCATGAACGGTTTGGAAATTATAGCAGTCTGAAGTTGATTGCAATTCGAGTCATGCAGGGTGTAATGTCGGACTTACCGATTGCCCCATCGTTTTTCGGCTTTTCATTTTCAGCATAAAACTTCTTAAAAGCCTCTTGTTTTGCTTTATATCGTATACGAGTATAGTTGACTCTCCTTCTCCATATGTATTGCATAAAACTCGAAGAGTAGCCATCCCGCCCGCCCACGCCCCACGCAAACTGCTCAAACAATTCGAAACTTCATGGACCCCCTCCGAATGGAAAAGCCGACTCGAAAAGTTGAAAGAGGGAAACCATACAGCATTCTACGTTGAAGGGGCTCCTCAACACGCTGATGTTAGTTGGGTGCGGAATTTCTTTTACCGAAATTATGCCATCACCATTAGCGAGTGCAAGATGATTTCCCCTACTGACTCCAATAGTTCCTGCAGCTTCAAAATCAGCATCCCAACCAAATATTCATGGTTATTCCCCACTTCCCCTGGTAAGGCCACTAAACCTGGGAAGATAAGTATCACCTAATGCTCTGAGGAACGAGAAAACCCACGTGTCGACGACAACCAAAATTTTAAAAATAAACGTAACGATAAGCTTAAAAAAAGACCGCTCCCAACCGTCTCCCCTTCCAACTAAAAAGCACGCTAACAAAAAACGAAGCTCTAATCCTGATCCCAACTGGAGCTTCAAAACGAACTTGTTACCCGATTTTAGTCCGCCCTCCTCACTTATCCTAATTTTATTAACTCCCATACCCTAAACCCAACATCTCATCCGGCGCCCAACTTCATATCCAACCACGAATCTCCATCTCCCTCCTCCACTGCCCCTTTTCTTGATCCTCTTTTTCCCCCCTCTGTTAAACTAACCCAGCAAACCAATGGAACTACAGAAAGTCGCCATGCACTCTCTAGGCTTAGAGATAAAAAGATATATGAAAACATTCGTCTCTTTCTCGCCTATCTACACGACAAATCGGACTCGGTCTGCTACGAAGGGAAGACCAAAATCAGCATCATGGTATCCATCCAGCAGGAAGGCCTCCCTACCGACCCTATCAGTCTCAGGAACCTTTATGTCAGGTACCACGAGATTTTTAGCATGTCCCATTAGAAAGTAGCAGACGACCTTGCTGCATTCGGCCACTACGTTCACTCTAAACGAGTCTCACACCTACGGCGAAGCTACGGCGAGCTTACCACGATAAATTTTTTCGTCCATAACGTGCCTTCCTCGTCAGCACTTAAACCATCCCGCCATACATCTCCACCCCACAACATCCCTCTTACATTTTACATTCGCTCTAAAACCAATGCTGTCCTACGTCAATCGCATTCTCTTCCCTTTGATATTTACCCCTTGACTGAAACCAATTTGATTCCCGACATAAAGAACCAGGAACTTTTAATGTTTTTCGCGACGACGATCCTACCCGCCCACATGATGATTCCCCCTTTCGAGGCGTCTTACTGGCGATCCACAACAGCCTTAACTCTTCTCCCATTAGCATCTCTTCATCCTCTAAAGTCGACTTTGTCGCTATAAAAATATCACTCCTGTGGGCTGTTTTCCTCCTTACCAGATCCTTGTCCGACTATTCCAACTATCTTGGTGCTTATCTTCATTTCACCGAACTTTATTCAATTAACTCCTCAATCTCACTTTGTCCCCTATCTCTCTCTCTAAGTTTAATTTTAAGATATAGCTTGTATTAAGCCGAATAATTGGGGGCTTTCGCCCTCACCAAAATTAAAAAACAAATTTCTCTAAATTTTGAATAATATCCATTTTTTTCGAAATGCTAAGAACTTTACGCGGCCGTTTTGTCGACATATTGCACTCTTATAGTCTTACATATGTATTTACGCACTAAAAATGATTGTACGCTGGATTCAAACAGCTGTAAAGAATATCGAAAACATTGATGAAGTAAAAGAAATGTTGGTCAATAACCGCAAATCAACCATCAGAGAGATAGCGGAGGACTTAAACTTTGCCTATGGATCTATCCAAGACATTTTAGTTAATGATTTTGGTTTCCGTCGTGTAGCAGCAAAGTTGGTGCCAAAAGAACTCAATTTCATGCAATAAAGATACCGTGTTGACGTCGCAAAAGAGATGATTTGCGAGGCTGAATCCGATTCCACATTCATCAAAATGATCATTACTGGAGACGAGACGTGTCTTCACGTGAGGGCGTTAGTGCGACACGCAATCCAGGCATCAGGCAAGTGAATGGCGTTAGCCAAATAAGCCGAGACCAAAAAAAAAAAACATGGATTACCTTGTATTTTTAATTTTCTGATTAACTTTTTGATCAAGGTGGTATGTCTATCACAGTGCAATCTAACGAGTGCCAATAAACCGCAGATGCTCACAAAAAGAAAAATAAATACATATGGTATGTTTACATTTTTTTTTTCAGCAAAGAACTCATTTTTGTGAATCTGAATGAGTTCCGGATATTAGAGGGTTTCTCCGGATAATAGAGTGAATATTAATAAAGTATAAACGAAACAAAATGCCAGATATTAGAGGTTACCGGTTATTGGAGTTTCAGATAAAAGGGTTTTAACTGTATTTTTGAATCGAGTTAACTTAATCAAACTCGTTTTATGAGCTATTGAAATTTATCGATCACCCTGTCAGCCGATTTGAATTATTTTCCTAACTGACGAAAGGTATGCAATGTTTTCTCCACTAAAATATTGCATCATTTCATTTGCATACCTTGGGGAAAATAACGAAAATTTCGCTGGATCTGGAAACAGTGCGCGCTTTACGGAATGTAATAACTGATTGTGAACAACGTCTTCTATATTTAATAGCAGTGGACTCAACCAAAAGAATTATACAGAAACACCAGATCTCCATCGTTGAAGCCGGAAGATTTCTCTTTGATGTTGTACCTAGTCTTCATGCGGTTGCTTGGTAGCTTCATCTTTTGTCGGGTGTTCTCATACATTCATACAACAACTGCTACGTAGTTGTTCTCCTCCTTTCGGCTTCGTAAGTGGAGACCGGAATTTTGTTTCCCTTGGAAATCGAACTGTTTGTCCGAATAAGATCTCGGCTGGTGTGTGTCCTGTTGAACTATGGATAGCGTTTCGTAAGCCCATTAAGAAGATGGGTATGTGTCCTTTCGCAGTGTCTCATGACCTAAGACAGATGCTCATTTCATCAGATTGAAGCTGAAGTGGTGTTGTCTTTGTCTTCCTTATTCCCCGATATTGACACAATTTTTGGAAAACTTTTAATTCTCTTGACTTACTGAATTACTCGATGATCACGTGGGTGTATCTAATGGCTATTCGTTCAAATGGTGCTTCGACTGTGGCTTTACTTTTGGACCCTTGGTAGCACCAATTTTCAACATCTTGTTTAGCACTTAGCCAATAGAAACGTTCTCTTACCTTTTCCAACGTTTTGTTTATTCCCAAACCGCCTCCTAAGATTCTGTCATATATTTCGTGGACCGTGAAACGATTAGCGTTGTTCCAACGAGATGTTGTTCCATTTGAACTTTTCTATTTTCTCTTCAGCAAACCATCTTGCACACAAAGCGGAGCCCATTGTACCCAATATGCCTTCAGAGTTTGGCTGCGGTCCGATATCTCCTGCCAGTTTGGTTTTTTCTCGTGTTCTTTCCAGACCAATATTGGTTCGATGTCGTTATCTGCCTGTTGGGAAGAACGGATTTCGTCTGTACTCCAACCCTTTCTTTTCCTTACAATAGACTACTTCTGCTGGGAGACATTTATTGCGTTGTTTTGCCTGCGTGCCTTGCCTTGGTAGCCATTTCTGCCGGTTTTTCCCTTTATTTGCATGTAACCCCAATCAAGGCATCCTTTTCATCTTACCGGTTTTTTGCAATGCCTTACTTTATCGCAGTTCCAGCAGCGCATCCTTCGTCTCTTCCGTGGAGTATTTCGTAGCTAGGTACTTAGTCTTGAGCAGGAGCATTCACCAGATGCTACTTCCCTGACGCAATGTATTCTTTTGAAAGCCTGATTGGCTGCTTCCATCGCCAAAACGGAGGCATTTTTCGGACATCCTAACTGCTGACTGTAACTCGGAAACTGTAATTTCCCTGATGAATGCGTCCTTTGCAATTTCGTCGATTATTTCTTGGCCTGCGGTGTAATATGACAAATGTGCCAGTCTAATGACGTCTGTAAACCTCCTACATGTACCTATCCCAAAACTGTTTATCGGTAGCCTGCACTACAATAGTGCCGAATTTTGTGTAAAGGTTGCCAGTCAAGTGCCTAACTTGAAGCGACCGAAAGGTTGCGAAGCTCGAGCGGAAGTTGTATTCTGCTAACACGGGAGGCCCCTAGAACTTCTGTTCCAGCATGACCTAAGGAGTAGGCCCCAAAATCGCGGGAGTGTAGGCTGAATGGGCTTATACATCTCTTGCCATAGCATAATTTAAGTAATTGCTATGAAACCATTTGGTCTGCTCGATGTGGAGTTGCATTGCAACTGAGTGCTATGACACACAGAATGGCGGAGGTAGTAGTTAGCCTCGACCCTACACCAAAGGGAAACTTCATACCTTACACCCCAATAATTTTAATTTGGAAAAACAGAATGATGAAAGCAGCGAAAGATGAGACAACTGTTTCTATTGAAAAAGGAGAAAATGGAATCAAGGAACCATCAGGTGATGATTCGTGTAGAAAACGTGAGTCTACGTTCTTGTTTGGCTAAGTGACTCTTAGTGGTTATAACAGTGTAAAAATTATAGACTGCGCAGTGAAATCAAAATACTGTAAGGCGTGTGAGTACTGAAAAAATAAAGAAGATGTCGAAGAATATACGGAATGGGCACAGAATTATAAGGATAAGTGCGATGTGAATCACAATGGATCAGCAGGAAAAATGAAGGTCAATGCACTTGTTAAGGTGTTTCAGCGATCCAAAGCTTGGCACCAGGTAAAATACATCCATTATTTTGGTGATGGATTCTAATTCTCGAAACATTTTTTATATTCAGTTTTCGGTATGTCCATCAGTGCTTAATGCAATTTTTCCATTACTTCCTCTCGGCTGCTGAAACGCGTTCCCCGTAGTGGTTTTTTAACTCGATTGAACAGAAAGAAGTCACAGAGAGCCAACTCAGGTAAATTCGGTGGCTAATGGATGATATTTGTTGCATTTTTCGTCAAAAAATTTTGTCAAAAAATTATTAAAATTAATAATGATGGCATTATGCGACTGTGCGTTATCATGGTGCAAAATCCACGAGTTGTTTGCCCAAAAATCTGGTTTCTTTCGGCGAATTGCTTCACGCAAACGTCTCACAATGCCCAAATAATACTCTTTGTTTACTGTCTAGCCTTCTGGCAAAAATTCATGATGCACTACACCGTTGTACTCCATGAAAACCATGAGCATTGCCTTCTTTTTTGACTCAAAACGATGTGTTTTTTTTAGTCTCGGCTCATTTGGTGAAGGCCATTCACTAACCTGATATCTGGATTGCGTGTCGTACTCATAAACCCACGTCTCGTCTCCAGTAATGATCCTTTTGATGAATATAGGATCGGATTTAGCCTCGCAAATCATCTCCTTTGCGACGTCAACACGGTCTTTTTTTTGCATAAAATTGAGGGCTTTTGGCACCAATTCTGCTGCTACTCAACGGAAACCCAAATCATTAACCAAAATGTCTTGGATGGATCCATAGGCAATTTTCAAGTCCTCCGCTATCTTTCTGATGGGTAATTTGCTGTTATTGACCAACATTTCTTTTACGTCATCAATGCTTTCGTCGGTTTTCAATGTCGATGGTCTGCCACTGCGTTCATCATCTTCGATTCACTCACGACCACTTTTGAACCGCTTGTGTCAATGGTAAACGAACATTTTCTTTAGAGAATCGTTGCCGAAACACTTTTTCAACATTTCCAACGTTCGTTCACCATTAAAACCGTTTTTTACGCAAAATTTAATACAAGTTCGTGGTTGCAAATTTAAATCCATTTCTAAAATTGTAAAAAAAAATCGCCAACACACAGAGAGATGGATGTACTCCTGGCTATGTAACTTTTGCAAATGTCAAGCTTTGACGCTAAGATTTTGAGGAAATATCAACAACAGATGTACCAACTTAACACAACTCAAATCGGAACAATGGGAGCGCCACACGGTGGTTATTCCAGGTCGCATAAAAATGTGTTTCTTGCTCGAGAACAACGGTTCTTTTATTTTGCTTTTTAGAAGCATATGCTGTTTATCGATATTCTTTACAGCTGTTTGAATTCCGCGTACAATCATTTTTAGTGCGTAAATACATATGTAAGACTATAAGAGAGATTTAGAGGGAATGTCAACAACAGATGTACCAACTTAACAAAAAAAAAAAAAAAAAAAAACAGAACTCAATTCGGAACAATGGGAGCGCCACACGGTGATTGATGCGTTTTTTTTTTTTTTTTTTGATCAAGGTGGTTCAAAAGGTCTCGGAGGAAGGGGGAAATTGACGGTAAAACTAATAGAGGAACTCTCTACTTATTATGGATTAGCCATTCGTAGAAACCGTGATTCAGTTAAAAACATAAAAAACAGTGTATGGGCTACACTCGATCAGAAATACTAGGTGGGGTGAAAAGTAACCTCCTTGGGAAGGAAACCTCTTTTGAGGTTTGGGAAGAGATAATAGTCCGAGGGAGCCAAATCGGGCGAATACGGTGGATGCGACAGCAACTGGAGCCGTAAGTCATTGATTTTAGCCATGGTTGCGATGCTCTTGTGCGCCGGTGCATTGTCTTGCAAAAACAAAATTTTTTTTCGCTTCATGTGAGGCCGTTTTGCAGCGATTTCGGCCTTCAATCGCTCCAATAATGCACAGTCCACTCACACTCCACTCACAGTCCACTGGCATTGTCCTCTGTAACCGCATCGGAGGGACTGCCGCTGTGGACTTGATCGGTAGTGGAGTTGCGGCCACCACTCTCGAAATCAATATTTGACGGTGTAATCTGACGGAGCATTAGCCCCATAATACTTATCCAACTTTTCTTTTGTTTCCTTTGCCGTTTTGCCTCTCAAAAAATAATGTTTTATGAGAGAACCAAAATCGGTTTTGTCTATACTCAACATGATGCCAAACACATCAACAACAATCAGCTGTCAAAACAAAACTAAAGACAGTATCGCACTGAAATTTGGTATGTCCGCCTAAATATGAACAGACTTCAAGGTACCATAACCTTTTTTGCATTAGCAGCGTATTCCGGCGGTCAAGGAGGTTACTTTTCACTCCACCTAGTAATCTACTAATGCAAAACCGCAGCATGATAAATTTCAGATCGGAGAGGATTCATGGTGCTCATGATAACATGCTAAAGCTGTTAAATGTTAAATTGTTGATTTATGTCAAAGGATGGCTCCAGCATCCAGTTTTGACACATTAATGATTTTTTTTTTGGCGGCATATATTTTTGGTTGTGTAAAAATGTGTGAATTTTGTGCCAAATAATCGTCATTTGCGGGAAGTGTTAATTTTCTTCATTCATTCGAAGAATACGAAGCTCCAAAAAGTTTACGGATATGCTGCTCTAAGTAAAACAACGTGCCGTGATTGCTTTCGTTGCTTCAAAGACGGTAATTTCAATGTCGAATACGCTGAATTGGAGGCATTGCTCGATGAGGATCCATGCCAAACGTAAGAAGATCTTGCTTCAGCATTAGGAGTTACCCGCCAAACCATTTTCAAACGATTGCATGCGTAAGAAATGATTTAAAACTAAGGAACTTGGGTTCCTTATGATTTGAAGCCAAACAACTGCTCCAACGGTAAAAAAAGGAAGAGTTTTCTTTATCGCACCGTGATGAAAAATAAATTCATTACAGCAACTCAAAGAGAAGAAAGTCATGCGGACTGCCCGGTCATGCTTCTACGCTATGCATTTAGTAGGATTAAGCATGACAACGTTGCCAAACCTGTTAAAACCTACCTTGAAACGCTCACATGGGAAGTCCTATGAGTGCAAACGTAAGCCAGCTATTCCAATTGAAGTGTATGAAGCTATCAAGTCAGTCTACGAAAAATTGACCAGAGATGATCTTCTTACTCGATGCGTCGGCGATTATACTCAAAACTTTAATCAAAGTTTGGGCATTGGCCTAAAATCATTCTCTGAAAAAACTATAAAACTATGTTGGATATAGCTATGGATATTGCAGTTTGCGTGTACAATGACGGCTTTGCTTCAGTTTTGTACATAATGAAAGCGATGAATTTAGAAATCCTCCAGAACAGCTACGAAATTTGCTTTGAGATTGACAAAGAGCGCATAAAGCTTGCAGAAAGATCACTGTCTGAAGCTGCAGAAGAGTGAAGGATCGCAATAAAACCCAATAGAAAAGAAAGAGAGTAGGACACTAATCTAGAAGGCCAATTATATGGTTCAAGCATCGCGGATTAAAGGAATTGCAAAATTTTTCATGAATTTCTATAACTTACGATTTTAAGCGCGTTTGTCGCAAAAATGCATTTTGCACCCATAACTTGAATATTTTTCAACCAATTCACTGCAAATTTTAACTAGATCTTCAGAAATATATTGTCTAAGTTATAACGTATAATTTTTTTTAATATGGCAAAGTTCATTTGTTATTAACAATTTTCTGGCGATTTTTCTGTGAATTTTGCAAGTTTGACTTTGGAAGTGCGCTATTCGGCCAAAAATCAACATAACAAACAAATCCTATGTGCTTGTCTAGCTCTTGTTATGTACAATTAAAAAAAAGAATAATGACGCATCTTAATTCAAAGTTTACAGGAGCTGTTGGTACGGCCGTGGATTCTTCCAAGAAAGAGACGTCGTCTGAGAAACGCTGCCCAGCCACCACTTTTCTAATACTTTCGAAACCGAAGATGATAGCGAGATCGGCATGAAGTTATTTGTATCTTTTTTATTACCTTTTTAAAAAGTGTGGCCTTTAACTTTATCCACAAAGTTTCCAGTCAGGAAAATCAAATTAAGAAAATGTGCTAAAATTACAACGATGTAGAAGGCTATTTTACCCAGCTAAAGGTTATAAATGGCATCACTCCTAAATAAATTTAAATTATTTAAAAATTAATAACTTTCAACATCTCATAGCCACTGAAAAAGAAGTTATTGCTGGAACAGAGCAATAGCTATCAGCAGAATAATAGCTACGGTGTATTTGCTGCTGAAGTTGCTGCACTTGTAACCAGAGTTTTGTAATTGTAATGGCAGTTGGTGCCAGCTACGTTACGTACGAGTTAAATGTTTCATAATTGAAATTAGTGGCACCGGCTATTTTTCTTTACGAAATGTTTTATCGGGTGCTTCCTGTAGTCCACCGAAGTTTGGACTGCAGGGCCGGTTGGACGTCCAAACTAAAAGTTGACGCAAAAGTTGTTACCCGATGTTCTTTTGCTGAAAATTTTCTTTTTTATGAACGAAAAAGGTTTATTCAAATATTTTTCCATTGAGTCGAGAAAATGTTATCGGATCGGCCCGATTTGTGGCATTTTCCATTACTCCTGCCAGAATTTCCGGCGATAGGTTGTCGCATTCTTGACGAATATTCTCTTTGAGGGCTTTAAGAGTCTAAGGCTTGTTGACATAGACTCGTGACTTCAAAAAAACCGCACAAAAAGAAGTCTGGAATAGTTAAATTAGGCTATCTTGTCGGTCAGTGCAAATCGCCAAAACGAGAGATTAGGCGACCCGGAAATGCAGCCTTCAAAATTTCGCTTGTGGTTTATGCAGTATGCACCGTTGCTCCATCCTGTGTTGGAACCACATGTTCTCCAGTCCCAATTCATCCGATTGATGAAGAAGAGAATCGTTTAGCTTGGGTTTGTAGCCGCCCACATTAGACGTTTGGCCCGCGGCGTTTTCGAAAAAATAAGGCTCGATGACGCCTCCAGCGTAAACAGCACACCATACAATAGTTTTGTGTAGATGTAATGGCACTTCGTGAGTTATACGCAGTGCCTCAGAAGCGATAATTTTTCTTATTCACATATCCATAGAGATATTCCTCTTCGCTCATGATGATTTTCAATGAAAAGTAGTTTCCCTCGTGGTCGAGATTTGCCATATTGAATCTGAGCATTAGTTATATAACAGCTGATGCACTTTGTAAAAGAACGTCTTTAAGTCTTTCAACAAAATTCTAGGCAGCATCTTGTGTTATCCCATATTCTTCTAAGCGAGCGGCTAAACATTTGAGTGTTTGCCCAATTAGTGTTGAACGAGCAGGAAATCTGCGCCAAAATACACGTTGCGTCAACAACAACACGAATTATTCCGTAAAAAAATCGTAACAATTAGTCCGAGTTCTTTTTGAGTATAGCGATTCATGTTTTGTTGATGTGTATTTTGTATTTTTTGCCGCCATGATGATGATGATAATGATGACTTTGTACTTCTCGAATTTTTAGCCGGTCCTTGCAGTTTTCCACTTCTTTTTTTGGCTCCAATGAAATTTGTACCATTATTAGAGAGTACCAGAGTTGAACAACAACTTTGTGAAATGTGTAAATGCTGCTCAAATCCAAGCAAAATTTCTAAATGAACGGACTGGATAACAAGAGAAACAAAGATTGCCACCCAAGTTTTAATGCTTTCGCACTGGCTTAAATATGAAAAGGACCATACAAATCGATTCCAGTTTTACTAAATGCGGTGCTGGAGTGATTCGTTTTGGTGGTAGATCATCCATAATTGAATGGATAGTCTTAGCCTTTCATCGGATACATATTGGATATTGTGCATTTCATTACTCTCTACAGCAGTGATTCGGAATTTTTCGCTTAAGTATCAGATGCTCTGTAATGGAATTTCCACCATAATGTGTTCGTTTCGCGGACAATATTATTAGATGCCGCTGACTCTATGGCAAGAGAAATCCTTCCTCCTACCCAAAAAATGCGGTCTGAATCAATAGCTGGCATTCAGCTGCCTAACCAGTGTCTGATGAAATTTGTCTTTGTATTAGATATTTCCTCAGTGGTTAGAAGGCCAGTTTGGGGTGCATCTTTTTTTCTTGCCAAGCAGAGACAATGGGCGACTAAGTTGCACTCCTTCGGCTCGTCCATTTCCGGAAGCTGGTAGTGATGGTGGTAGTGAAGACAAAGTCCTTGAACGGAGTGAGTGCTAACTGATCGGTAAATTAACCAAGTCGGGCCTGTAAACCAGAGTTAGCAGTTGGATACATGACTTGGTAAAAGTGCATGTAAAGGTGAATTTGGCAGAATGAAACATCTAAGCAATGGTGACTTTCCGAATTCGATTAACTCTCGTTTCTTTATTATTTCCCACCTAGGCGTAGGAAACCCTCTGTCTGATAACGCAGATATAGTGATATTAGAAGAGTGAAGCTTGCGCCTAATCTGAGTGAAAATTTCTGTAAGAAACATCAATTCCATCAAGCTCCATCTTGGGTATCGTGTATAGTTAGCTTTCTTTATTAGCTCCTGTCTAACTTTAGCTCCGATCCAGCACGGAATTTTATTGGTATTGATTTGTGAAATTGTTCGTGACACCTCGATGAGCTAATGTTGTATTTTCACATCTAAAATCATCTCAGTCGTTACTGACTACTAGAGAATCCAACCTATGGGATCGTAAAGCGGTGGTATTACAGATAATAAATCTCTTTCTGTGTATTTAATTTTCTGTTGATTGGAGTTTTTGAAAAAGAACAAATCTTCAACTGGATTGCAGGTAATTCTCAAGGAGACTTTGTTGTATGCTCTCAGTTTCCTTGTATCTTCCATGTAATTAGGAGCTTCTGGCTTATTCGATGACCGGTCAAGGAATTTACATTATGATGGTGATCGTGCTGAGATCAACTAAATGGCACTTAATTAACATTATTAAATGCCGCTGACTCCAAGAAAAAAACCGCCAGCTACTCGTATAACCGACTTAGTATTTTTATTATATCATCTCTCTGCTGCTTACATCGCACGGGTTCTTTTCTTTAAATTTTCTGTCGATTGGCAGGATTTTGAAGAAGATGGGAACATGGAGTTGAGAACCTACTTACTTTGTCGTTCAGTTCTAGTAGTGTATAAGACGTTCTGCCTTATATTTTAGTTAGTTTGTTATCATATATAGACGAGTAGGGGCGGCTTAACTGTATATTTTTAACCACCGGGAAGCGGTGGTGCTTACTATTTGTCTTCCAAGGAGCTTATTTTAGTCGGTTGAAGCATCAGTTACGTTCCTATGTCATGTTAGAAAAGGATTTTAGTCTCTAATCAAACTTTTAACACAGTTGAATAGCAACTAATACAGGAAGTTTAAAGATCCGAAATTAGCAAACTTTTCAGGTTCATTCAGAAAATTCAACTTTTTTAAATGCATCCGCTTTCGGTTGTTGTTTTATTTTAATGTAAACAAAAGTCTATTGGGATTAAGTGTGATGAACTTTCAATCATCTCTCGAATTGTTCAATACAACCGACGATAGCATCATTAAGTATATTCTCTGAATCGCCTCCAATTGATAAGATTCCCCTGATAAGTGCTATTATTGAAATTCTCACGATCTCACACATCACGGTTGCCTTCAGTTTCCAAGAACCCTTGATAACCTTTATTGAATTCTAACGTGGTTGCAAATTCTTCAAAATATATTCTTCTAAAAAAGTAAAATTTCACCTGGAAGGAATAATGGCCATGTAGAATTCAGTTCACATGCCCAGTATGATGGCACTTTGGTGTTTTCATGTCCTCTATTGAGGTCATCGCAATTGCTTGAAACATGTACTCGTATTATCAAAATCCGGTCTAAATTCTAAAGAGCTTAGCTCAGCTCTTTTGACGTGATTATCAGATGCTATTTACACATGTCAAATGCTTTACTGATAGTGTATTCCGAGAATCAATCAATTAATTTTAATTAGAAAACAAATCATCCCTTAGACGAAGGTCTTGACTCCCTAGAATGAGCTCTCATATGAAAATCAATTTTAGAGTACATGTTGTAAACAATATTGTGTTTTTCAGTTTGCGAAGTTTTCGGCGAACCTAAGGGTTTCCATAGAAGTGGCATCTGTGATAGTAACTGTTACAGTCGGCAGTCTTTTAATTCAAAGGTTACATGTAACACGGTCGTGATTTACTCATGCATGGTCATAGTAACTCTACTAATCCATCACAGCATCACAGTCGAATGTTTTGTCATTTTCTTAAGTCATGTCACGAGATCCTTCTCTAATGACGTGTTGCTGAGTGTTTCAAAGAGTTATTGGAAACCACAGCCCTTACTATAACTTATCTTGACCAATGTTAAGTTAACCACATTACACGTCAGATCACGCCATTTGCATTCAAAATCAATGAGTAAGAGTAAGATTCGAGGGCTTTGATGATGAAAATCAAAGTCACACAGTCGTATTTGTGGCTAGAAAGTGAAGTGATTCATATGGTATACGTGTACTCGTAGTTATTCGTTTCGTTTATATCTTTGAGATTTGCATTCGGGGTAATTGAGTGAAATTTTTAGGAATTGGAAATTTCCTCAGAGACTTTTAAACGATTGCAAACGTGTGGTATAATTCCAGTCTCTTACTTAGTTGTATACAATGTCACTGATTTTATTGTTTTTCGCCAGACGAAAAGTTTTGCTATGGTACGGACGCTGACCCTTAGCATTCAATAGAATTCGGAGCTATACTACTATGAGAAAAAAATCCTTCCCAGATGGAAGTGGAATTGTAATACATACGTATATATAGGGTTTTCCAATAGGGACTTGACAATTTTGAATTTAATTTGTGAACGCACTCTTTGACTAATCATCAATTTATTCAGTAAACTCAACATTTTCATCATGGTAAAGTACACTAACGAGCAACGTCTGCAAATTATAAAAATTTTCTACAGATATTTGGAGTCGGTGACTACAACTTTAAGATCGTTAACTCCAATTTTCGGTCGTAATTCTCACCCTAGTAGACAGGCAACAACAAGTTTAGTGCAAAAATTTGAGTCTACATATTCGTTATGTGATGTTGCCGTGTCAGTGAGACAACAGGTTGGTCGAAGTGTCGAAAATATCGCTGCCGTTCAGACGTCCGTAGCAAACGATCCAAATCAGTCAATTCCACGGCGTTCTCAAGAATTGGGCATCGCTTAGACCACATTATCGCGTATTTTGCGTAAGGATCTTGGTTTACACCCATACAAGATCAAGCTGACTCAAGAATTGAAGCCGATGGGCCATTTGATGCGACGTACGTTCTCCGATTTGGTTCTGGAGAAAATGCGCAAGATGATGAATTTCATCGCAAAACCATCTTCAGTGGCGAAGCTCATTTTTGGCTTAACGGGATCGTCAATAAGCAAAATATGCTTTTTTAGTCGGCTGAAAACCCACATGTGCTTCATGAATCACCACCTTATCCACAAAAAATATCTGTTTGGTGCGGTTTGCATGTCGGCGGCGTTATTGGGCCATATTTTTTCGTCGACGATAACGATCGTCACGTTACTGTGAATGGTCAGCGTTATCGCTCCATGATCACCGATTATTTTTGGCCGCATTGGAAGATATGAACTAGGACGACATTTGGTTTCAACAGGATGATGCCACAAGCCACACAGCATACGCTACAATCGATTTATTGAAAAGTATGTTGAGCGTGTTATCTCAAGACATGGGTCAGTCGATTGGCCGCCTCGTTTGTGCGATTTAACGCCGCTTGACTATTTTCTGTGGGGCTACTTCAAGTCATTGGTTTATGCCAACACGCCGACTACGTTGGAAGAGCGCAGAGCCAACATTGAACACGAAATAGCGACCGTTTCGGCCGAAATTTGTGGCCTAGTCGTTGAAAATTGGGTCCAACGAATGGACCGCTGCAAACGTACCCGCGGGGACCATATGAACGAAGTCGAGTTCCATTCATAAATGTTTTGATTGTACTTCAAGCCAATAATAAAGTTTTTGAAATATCTCAAATGGTTTGCCTTTTATTTAAAAAAAAAAGTTGTCAAGTCGTTATTAGAAAACCCTATATATCACACTGTGAACTAATCTTCCTTACTCTGAAGTTGAAGTTATTCCGCTTTCCTCAGAATACCAATGATGTTCCTGATTAGCTGATTTTGATTAGTCAAGAAACTGGGTTATTCTAGAGGTAAACACTTAGTGCGAACGATCACAGTCCCATCCCATCGAAACGAAGTTTTGTAGACGAGTAAAATTATTAAACTTTAAGAAGAGGCTTCTTGAAATACTTTATGAAAAAAATCGAATGAATAGGAGGGGCGACAATGCAATTTTTTCCGGTAAAATATGTTATAAATCCTCACTTTTTGAAGTTTTAAAACGTGTACCAAGTATTTGCAAACAAAAGTCAGGTGTTAAGTTAAAGTTAAGTTTAAGTTTTCCACTAATTAAAATAGTTAGAACATTAAGTTAAAATTTTTTGAAAGTTTTAGAAAAAAAAAAAAAAATACAAATACAAATATTTATTGCACATTTTTATTTTTATTTTTTTCATCAAATCTTGTATCGTATCAATTATTCAAAGTGCAAATTCAAAGGCTCTTACAATGTCCCATTCTTTCCAGCTCTTCTTGAATGCTATGATTCAAGTCATCCAATTTTATTATTTCTGATAAGTAAATAATGTCCTTCATTCGTATCCGTAAGGATACCTTGATGTATACAGAATGAGCCCATCTCTCTCTATTGGTGAATCTTTATAGACTCGATTTAATTATTGTACTTTGCATGGCCATAATGTGCGGATGCACTATCTTGTTGGTACGCAATGGCTGGTGTTTGTGTTTTTTTTTTTTTTTTTTAAGGCCCGAGTCAAACCCGGACAGATTAAATTATTAAAACTAATTGCAAGCATATTTTTAAAACTAACAATTTCGCTTAAAACTAAAGATAAAATCTAAAGGGTGGGATCGGTTAAAGAAAGTTATAACGTGAGGTATACCATATTGGCCAATTTCCCGGAATTAATTCAGAAAATTAAAAATACAAGTTTATTCATCTAAATCTATATTGTCCCCTTTAAAGTAATCCCCATCGACTGCAACACACTTATACCAGCGTTTGATCCAATCCTCGAAACATTTTTTATATTCGGTTTTCGGTATGTCTATCAGTGCTTCCTGCGATTTTTCCATAACTTCCTCTCGGCTGCTGAAGCGCGTTCCCCGTAATGGTTTTTTAACTCGATTGAACAGAAAGAAGTCACAGAGAGCCAAATCAGGTAAATTCGGTAGCTATTGGATGGTATTTGTTGCATTTTTCGTCAAAAATTACGAATAATGATGGCACTACGCGACGGTGCCTTATCATGGTGCGAAATTCACGAGTTTTTTGCCCAAAATTCTGGTCTCTTTCGGCGAATTGCTTCACGCAAACATCTCATAACGCCCAAATAATATTCTCTGTTTACTGTCTAGCCTTCTGGCAAAAATTCATGATGCACTACACCATTGTACTCCATGAAAAATATGAGCATTGCCTTCTTTTTTGACTCAAAACGACGTGGTTTTTTTGGTCTCGACTCATTTGGTGAAGGCCATTCACTTGCCTGATATCTGGATTGCCTGTCGTACTCATAAACCTACGTCTTTTCTCCAGTAATGATCCTTTTCATGTATGTGGGATCGGATTCAGCCTCGCCAATCATCTCTTTTGCGACGTCAACACGACGGAAACCCAAACCCAACCAAAATGTCTTGGACGGATCCATAGGCAATGTTCAAGTCCTCCGCTATCTCTCTGATGGTTAATTTGCGGTTATTGACCAACATTTCTTTTACTTTATCAATGTTTTTGTAGGTTTTCGATGTCGATGGTCTGCCACTACGTTCATCATCTTCGATTGACTCACGACCACTTTTGAACCGCTCGTGCCACTGGTAAACGACCGTTTTCTTTAGAAAATCGTTGCCGAAACACTTTTCCAACAATTCCAACGTTCGCACACCATTAAATCCGTTTTTTATGCAAAATTTAATACAAGTTCGTTGTTGAAAATTTAAATCCATTTCAAAAATTGTAAAAAATCGCCAACACACACAGAGATAGATGTACTCTTGGCTACGTATTTTTTGCAAATGTCAAGCTATGACGCTAAGATTAGAGGGAATGTCACCAACAGATGTACTAACTGTTGAACTCAGTTAGTCGGAACAATGCGAGCGTCACACGATGACGCCACCGGGAACTTTTTGATCAAGGTGGTGAGTAGAAATTATTGTAAAATGCTTTAGAGGGACAATTCGATGAGGTGGTAGTCGAAGAGAGGCAGAATGTCACGAATTCACGAAGCATTCTAGACATTGATTCCAGGTGTCTGTTATTCGTTTTGTGACGATGGAGTCGGAAAAGTGGCACAGACTGATTGATAGATTTGTATGTTGTTATAAATAATTCTCTCAAAAAGTTAGGGTATGTAGGATAGCTTAGCAATTGGTCGATAGTTAGAAATATTGTCTTTTCGACTTACTTTATGTAGGGGTTGAGGGAAATAATCCCTCGGTGATAGAAAGCTGAAAGAGAGCTGTAAAAGGTTGGGCTAGGTTCGTTTCACATTTATTTGAAAGTATTGGGTTCCCCTAACCAGGTTTAGCAGAAATAATCATATCTGGGGACAATTTTATATCTTTTACTTGATCTAAAGCTGTACACACTGATTTCAACGTTATTTGTAGGCAGCTATTTAAGTAGGAAAAGTAAGAGTGGTCTGGCACTTAGGTATGTATAGCAAATGATTGGCTTTTGTTCCCACCTATGCCACAAGTCCTAACTTTCCTTAATCGCTCCCACCCTTTCATTTTTATCTTTAGTTATAAGAATGTGCTTGCAAATTTAAAAAAAAAAAAAGAATAAAATGCAGAGATTATGGATGGTTATCCGATTTACTTTTAGTTTTGCTGAACTGAAAGAATCCTTTGGAGTCGGAAATGAGTGCGGGGTCCATTCGGTTTAAATGGTTGTCATAGAGAGTTTGGCAAAGTACAGGAAATTTTTTTTGGCCAGACTGGTAGTAGAATAAATCGGCGTTGAAACGCGATTTTAAGTACCAGGTGTACCAGTATGAAGTGAGCGTCAAGATACAAATGTATCGATAAGGAACATTTATTGTGAACGGGCCTTCATTTTTTGTGTTTGGTTGCTATGACACCTGTCAAACATATCAAGTCATTGAGCAAAGAACATCATATTTTTTCATCTTGTTAAAAACGTTGAATTTTGTACAAGAAAATGATGACTTGCGGAGAGCATTAATTTGTTTTCATTTGAAGAAAAGTGCTGAAAGGTCTCATCGAATTTTTGTCGAGGCATTTGGTGATCATGCTCTATCAAAAGCAACATGCAAAAAAGAGTTTCAATGGTTCCGAGATAACGATTTTGATGTGAAAAATGAAGAACGTGGGAGACCACCAAAAAAAATTTAAGACGCCGAATTGCAAACAATATTAGATGAAGTAGACACTTTGAGTCAGACAATTTCTGACCGTTTAAAAGCTGTGGGAAAGATTTAAAAGTCTGGAAAATGAGTCCCACATGAATTGAATGAAAGACAGATGGAAAACCAAATAACCACTTGTGAAATTTTGCTTCAAAGACACGATGTTTTCAGAATCCTAAACGGAAAAATCATGGTTTAATCTGGGACAACCGTCAATTTCGACTGCAAAACCAGATCGATTCGGCAAGAAGACAATGCTTTGGTGGGATCAGAAAGGTGTGGTATATCACGAGCTCCTAAATCCTGGTAAAACTGTTAATACAGATCGCTACCGACAACAAATGATCAATTTGAACCTGCACCTGCACTCAAAGCAAAACTTGTTCAGGATACAGCCAAAGCACTTCACTGGGAGCTGCTACCCCACCCGCCGTATTCACCAGACTTGGCTCTTTCGGACTACAATTTGTTTTCATCGATGGGATACGCATTAGCTGAGCAGCACTTCGAATCCTACGAGGAAAATTTTGAGACTTTTTGGTTTGCTCCAAAGGACGATCAATTTTATTGGCGTGGAATCCCTAAATTGCCTGAAAGATGGCAAAAATTTGTAGCTAGGAATGAAAAATACTTTGAATAAAATTTTTTTTACTTTCCCATTAAAAATTTGTGTTTTATTTTTACAAAAAAAACCGTACACATGCTAAATAACCAAAGCAAGTATTGTATACCAAGCTTCTCTTGTTACGAAGAGGATCGCAGCTTTTAATTATACCAAGGTGGTGAAGATGTGGGATACTTTTTGGGTAAGAAAGGTAAAGATTTGGAGTGACATTTTAAAACTTCGGTATAAAAGGATGTGAGAGCATTGTTAACCGTAAGTTTTAGATTATCGTAGAGATTTTTAAAATTTACCATACTGAGAGGGTTGTTCAGTTTGGAATAGTTTGCCCTGTGAAAACTAAAACTTTAAGGAACTCATAGGAAACGGGATTAGGGGAGGGTGGTAGATCGCGCGTCTGCTAGAATCTCCCGGAAATCCGCCTGTCTCTATCCTCGGGGTACCTAGAGTCACCTCTGGAGCGGTAGGCAGAGCGAAGGAACTGAATCCAAAGTAGTTAATGAATCCAGCCTGTGCCATGGCTACCAGAGAGTGATAGGGGAAAAAAACAAGGGACACCACAAGGAAGAGAAGAAGGAAAGAGAAAGCCAACAAATATAAGGTGGATCGGGAGTGGAAGATTTTTGGGGCGTGATTTGCTCGCATCAGGGCTGCTGTAAAAGAACATGTTGGATCGTATCTTGAAAACTACTGACTTGAGATGAAAAGAACGGACTTCTTTTCAATTTGTAAATACCTACTAGGCACATATTTAAAAGTTGTAAAAAGTAGGGGTCAAAATTTTAGGTTTTTTTTTTTTTAAATAACTTTTTGAATCTCTATTATTATTGCGCACATTTTTCCTAACTCGATATGGATTTCCTAATTCCTTTATAACTGTCACTTTATTATGACTAAACAGCTGTTAAAAATATTCATAAGCTCCAAGTACATCATATTCACCTGCAAGCGTTCCAAGTTGCAAGTTAACTGACTTCAATGGGTGAGATTTTTCGACACTTTCGAGTTGGAAACGGCGTTGGCCCTTCTATTTGTATAAGGAATTTTCTTCTTTCGTTTGATACTCCTCTTCCTTCTTCAGTTTTACCATGTAAAAATTGTACGTATGCATGCCTACTTTATTTTTTCCAACACTCATTACGTATGATGGGACTTTTTTGTGGGATGACTGACAGCTTGTCATTGCCTACGCAACTTCCTGATTATGTCGTGATACTTATTGAAAATATTATTTACCTTCGGAGGTTCTTAAATCACGAAGGAGCGTGTCAGTGTCAAGTTCTTGTTGTAGGCCGTAATCAAAGTATATTTTCTGACGTCACTTCTTTGTCATTTGAAACTTATGTTTATGGAAAGTCGCTCAGATTAGCCAGTAGGAAAAAATCTCGCTAAAAAGGACAACACAAATGACATAGAGTGTGAACAGACGAGGCCTTGGTTTACTCTGTACTTCTGGGAATCTATTTTTATGAATCAAACATGAGGACTGGTTTATGACATTATAATGCATATTAATTTGAAGAAGCGCATCCTGCACTAGTCTCCTCCTGCTGAAGTCACATATCGTCTGGATCAATGAAGCCAATGACTGTTAAACGACCTCTGGCCTGATTTTAAAAATAAAGGGCCGGTGATGTCACCAGTGTGAACTCCACACAAATTGAATCTGAACTTGCCTCACACCGAAATAGGCAATTTTACTTGTTCACAAGCCCATTGAGCCAAAAGTAAGTCTCGTCACTAAACACTATTTTCCGATATATAAAAGGTGCGGCAAGATAAGTACCTTATTTCATAATGCAATAAAACAAAAAATTGGAAATATTTATTTTATTAAAAAATTAAACATTTAAAGTTGAGGATTCACTTACTTTAGGTGGCGTTAAGGTCCGGAGTGGCCCTAGGCCTCTCCAGTCAGTTTGATCTTTCGCCAGCTGCCTCCAATTTCGCAAGTTAAGTTGGCTGAGATCCCTTTCCATTTGCGCCACCTGAGTCTCGATCTTTTTCTATTCCGCTGTCCCTCGGGAGCGGATTCGAAGATCCGAAGAAGACATTCTACATGACGCAGCCATCTCAGTTGTTGGACCTTCACTCTTCTAGCTATGTCGATGTCGCTGAACAGTTCTTATAGTTTGCCGTTGTATCTTCTTATGCACTCACCGCATACACAGACAGGACCAAAAATCACCCAAGCGAGGAGCACTATCATCCATTTTTTTGAAAGTCCGTGCCTCTGCGCAATAGAGCAGGACTGGGATTATGAACGTCTTATATAGAGTCGTTTTTGGTGTTCGAGACACAGTTTTACTACTTAATTGCCTCGTTCGCCTAAAAAATTAACGATTGGCTAGGGTTACTCTTCGTTTGATATCAGCGCTGGTGTCGTTGTCTGATATGAGAGGGGAGTCTAGGTAGACAAAATTCTTAACTACCTCAATATTTGCCGAGGGTGACATTCTTTCCGAGCTATCGGTGTTAGGTGTCCATTCTTGTTGACAGTAAATACTTGGTTTTGGCCTCATTGACCGTTAAACCCATTTTCATCACTTAGGTCACAATACTCGCGAAAGCAACTAGCATGAAGCTGTTTTCTTCCGAAACAGCTTTTGAAAAGTTGTGCCTTCTGTATTGGCGCGTGGGTTTTGCACTATTCTTTCAAGAATTATGTTAAGGAAAGCACATGGCAGCGCATTACCTTGTTTAAGTCATTTTTGACATCAAAGGTTTCGATGAGTTCTTTGCCGAATTTGGTGGAACAGCTTGCATTCTTCATTGTCATCCTACACAAGCGGACGAGTCTGGCAGGGATGTCAAAATTAGACATTGCTCCGTATAGCTCGTGTTTATAGATGTTTTCATACGCGGCCTTAAAATCGATGAATAGGAGGGGTGTTTCGATTTGGAGCTCATGGGTTTTTCCAAGATCTGAAATAGTGTGAATATTTGGTCGATACTGAATATTGCTGACCTGAAGTCACACTGTTATGGACCAATAAAGTGGAACTTGTGTGCAATGTTAAGAAACTGGTGCCTCTGTAGTTGCAGCAGCTTAGAATGTATGCTTTCTTGAGAATCTAACAAACATTCATAGGACATACTTTCATTCGTCCATATTTTACAGATGAGTTGGTGTATGGCGTATGCTCCTTACCAAGTCATCGCCTGCCGCTTTGAAGAATTCGGCAGTCAGGTCGTCTACTCCAGCAGCCTTGTTAGATTTAAGCTAAGGTATAGCTATCTTCACTTCATATAGGTCGGGTGTACGGAATTGTTGATCTGCATTGTCAAGATTAAAAGGTTCATTCTACCTGACAGTTTTTGGTATTTGGTTCATCATCGCCGTTATACAGTCTACGGAAATGCTCTTTGCAAATTCTCAGCATCAACTGCAATTCAAGTAAAATCTTCACTTACCTTTTGGTAAAACTTCCGAATCTCAGTCCTGGAATAGCAACTCTCAATTTCCTTGACCGCGCGCTTCTCATGCCCCTTCTTTTTCATCCTGAATAGTCTTCTTTAGAGTGCCGCTCTATATGAATCTTGCTTAGCTGCATGTGCTTGCAGGCACTTGTCAAACCAAGGGTTTCGTTGTGGTGGCTAAGCGAAATGCAAGAGATCAGAGGAGGCATCTCTGATGACTTTTTAGCAATCCTGCCACTGGTTTTCGATTTTTGATGCTGGCCGCAAAGGATCTCTTAATAGATTAAGGGAGACACAATCAAAAAGGATTTGGCGATATCTTGCGATTGTAGCCATCTGACGTCGAAGTTCCTCACAATATTAGTTTGTCCTTGCGATGTTCGGGATATCGACAACCGTACCTTGGCTGCGACAAGGTAATTGTCCGGTAATGTTGACTTTTCGGAACGTTCGTGGGCAATCTAATCGACGGTTGATTGGTTGATCGCGTGCTAGCACCGACAATGTTTCGCCACGCGGCAAATTTGATTAGCCTGAATCCGTTATCTCAGGTGGTGTCGTACAGACTATACCCGCCGACAGTAGGTACTATCAAAGATGCCTTCTCTTCCTACTTTTTCCGAGGACATTCTTAATGTCATAGCTAGTAGGTCTTGCCCAAGAGCTCATAGAAGCCATCTCTGGTGTCGTCGTTTTTCTCCTCTGTGGCGGCGTGCGTGCTAGAAAATGAAGAATCCTTGCCTAAGTCTGCCTCTAACAATGAATCCGCATCCAAGGTGCTGCTTTTGCCGTCAATAACAATCGCCGTAGTAGATGTAGCAGTTTCGTCCTCTTTTTGTCTGGCCCATCCCATCGAATTTCTTGGATGGCAGTAATACCTGCTTTACAGATACAGTACAAGGTTCGGTTGTCCAGTTGTTCAGGTTCGTTTTACGTGTTTCGTTTGTAGAGGTTGTTTACAGTAGGTTGTCTGTATCCGAGGCTTGTTGTTATTTCGTTCGGCGACGGTTCAAACCCCAACCAGGAAAGCCAGTTCCATTATAATACCCCTTGAACGAGAGGTAGGTTACACCGATGTGAGCGCTGATCACGCTCATTGATCCATTAAGGGCCAATTGTCGATATACTGGTTGAATCAAATTGTGCTGTCTTATATGACTCTCTTATATATTATGATGGGTATTTTAGCGAGGTCATAAAGCGTCTGTGGGTGGTTGATTTAGACACGGAATTTCAAATATCCCCACAAAAAGAAGTCACAAGGGATCAAATAGAGTAAATGTTCCTCCTACTCAAAATTACCCATCAGTGAGAATAGGCGCTCGGGAAGAGGTCTCGCAAAACAGCCATCGTTGATCTTGAAGTATGGGCCGTTGTTCCGTCCTTTTGAAACTACATGACCCCTAAGTCCGTTTCATCAAGTCGTTGCAAAACAAAACTACTTGAGCATGTTCACTTAACGGTCTGAATTGACTATGACAGTTTGCTCATTTTCCTCGAAAAACCATGGACCAATAATCCAATACTTTTTTTTTTGCACAGAACCAATTTCCTTGACCCACAAAAGAATTGATTCCCTGTTCGAGTCAGGACCCATTGGTGGAATATTGTAGCAATTTCCAAAGGCGCGCTGGGTTGACCCCACCAAACGGCAGTTGTAAAAATAGACCCCTGGGGAAAATGCACCCTACTCGTTACTCCAAGGCATGATGACGACTGAAACACAAGGCAATACAACTTTAGGATTCCTTCTTAAGCATAGGTGCGTGGCACTCCCATTAGCACTCATTTCAAATAGGGAAGTTATCTTGCCGTAACTTGCATAATGGTCGTCTTGAAGCTGTTCATGAATCCAGTTTGCAAACTTCCGTCTAAAGTTATCACCTCATGGTTTCAGTTCCTGCTCAAGCTAGAATGGACAATTCCGGATTTTTCGACATACTTTCAATCACAGTGGCTACAGTTTCCTCAGTATGCACATCATGTCGGCGCGTTGTTGGCTTTGTGTAATTTTGAAAGTATGTGTTTTAAAATGTATCTACAACATGCCGAATAACGAGATCAGTTGGTCAACTATGAGGACCAGAATGATCACATAATCTTCTTTACGTTTCGCAAATTAAAGACCGTCAAAATGACAGCACCGTTCGAAAGTTATTTCTGCTGAAAGATCTATTAAATAAACACCTTCTAATAACAATTGTTGTTTAGCTTTCTAACACGGGAAGTAGGCGTGAATATTAAAATCTTAGCGCTAGCTCAGCTCTTCATATACAGACGTCAGCTATTAAGATGCCACTCAAGCAATCACAGATAGTAAAATTGGAAATATTGATAGATCAAAAACTTACACTATTTGATAAGACATGCGCCTTTTAGAATTGATATGAGCAAGCAACTAGTTGGCAATATTGTAAAAAACATTATTATTTATAGCTCGGACATAGTTAATTTATTTTTAAGTCTACTTTATGTTCCTACTGAATGGAAAATAATATTCAATTGATTAGGATGTAGCTGCGCTAAGAGATAACATTCAATTAATAAGCGAATCTATTGTAATTAGATGTTTTGGAATACATGACGGAAGCAGTTAGTATGGTAAGGTTAGTTAAAGTAAGATCGGATTACGAACAGGCTTTCTTAAATAGTGGCCGGAAAAATAGTTCAACACGGTTTTTGAGACAATGTAGATAGGAGAGAGAGACTCAAAAGTCGCCAAACGTTATTTCCTATATATTCGAATGAAAAATTTGTAATCACTGTAATCGCTGAGCAGCGACATAAGATTCTAAAACCGGTTATAATTCTAGTACAGTAAAATCTCGATAAATCGTAGTACCAAGGGACCTACAGTCTACAGAATTAGCGAGATTACGAATTATTGAGGGTTAAGAAATTAAAATTCGAATAAACGGGGTTTTAAGGTTTTTTTTATTAAAAATTAATTTTGGTATAAAATATTACAGTTTTTATGTACAAAAAACAAAAAGCAAAAAAAAAAATGGATTTCATATAAAATAAAAAACTTTTATATATGTACAAAATAACATAAAACAAATAAAAAAGAGAAAACTTCATTTGACACAAGTTTACATACATATTTACCAGAATCTCAGGACGAATAAAAATCTGTAATTTTTTTTCTGACAGAGATATTGCTTGCGCTCGTTATCAATTGCGTTGTCCAAGGTGACAATCGCAGAAAAAATATCATTTTTTACATATTTTCTGATCATAAAAGTACGCAAGCTATTTATGCAAGCCTTCGCTTCCTTACATGACACGTCGTATTCTTATGGTAGCTCCAAAATGTCGTCGTCGGTAAGAATTCTTGCAATAGCCACATCGTCATCAAAGTGAACAAAATCATAAAACGTGATTTCTTCGCTTTGTAGCAGGCGATTCCATTCCGAAGAGTCTACAGAAGTCGACATATTTTCATCACCAGCTGATAAATGCAGTCCTTTCTGGATGAAACCAAATGCACGGAAACAATTTTGTATGGTGGATTGGCTTACATTTTGCCACGCTTTGTCAGAATGTTCATAGCTGAGAGTATTGAGATATTGTATTCCCTTCCCCATCTTCAATACAAACTAATAGGAATTGTACCATTTCCTTGCGGTAATGGGTCTTAAAATTTTTGATGATGCCCTGATCAAGCGGCTGAAGTTTAGAGGTAGTGACTAAAAACGGAAGTGTCATTGTGGGCAGTGCAATTATCGACGAATAATATGATTTTACGCTGTTGTCTTTCCACGTGACGATTCTATAATTTCAGCCATTTAATTGTGTTGAAACAAACATTATGTGTTTGAAACATCTAGGCTTCACTGCCTTGCCGATCACCAAAGGTTTTAACTTTTCAGAGCCCTCCATATTTGCGGTCAATACTAGAGTAACTCTTTCTTTACTGTTTTTGCCTTCATGACATTTTTCGTCTTTAAAATGCATTGACCGATCAGGGAGGCACTTAAAAAATAAGCCTGTTTCGTCAGCGTTAAAGATGTTCGAAGGTTCATAATTTTTTATCAGTCCGCTTAACTTTTCTTTCCATTCCAAACAGACAGTGTCGCTAACACTCGCACTTACGCCACAAAGTTTCCGAAAAGCGGTCAGAGCATCCTTCACTTCCTTGGAAATTTTCAATGCCTAATCTTTTCTCTTACCAGGGGACTCAGGGGACTCAGCTGTTTTGTGCCGCTTCATCTACTGTTAGAAGTCATTTCGGTCCTTTTTCTTTTAAATCGACGTCAGTGTAGATGGAAGGATGTTAAAGCGTTTTGCCACATCGGCTTATTACCGCCATCGACAATGGCTTTTAAAACTGTTTTTTTTTTTCGTCAGAAATAGATAAACACATATGGGTTCGTTTTGAACTCATATTCAGACAAAAAACAACGCTGAACTAAAATGAGGGAAAAGAATAACGACGGCAATGCAAACTTAGAACAATATGTAAGTTGTTGGTCGTTACAGAAACAGCTGCCCTATGGTAGTGGCGCCATTTAACACACATCCTAGTGTAAGACAATCCTTCTTGCTTTCGCTTTTTCTTTGTATTCGAACATATGCATGTGTAATAATCCTGAAAGGGAATCGAAGACAGAGAAAAAGATGATTTTTTTACGAATAAACGGGGTTGTCAACAGAAACTTAGAAATTATAAGACGTCTAATGACTTTTCATACGAAAACAAATGCACTGGTTTTTTTTACGATGAACCAGCAGTTTATTTCGAATAAGCGGGGCTTACGATTTAACGGGGTACGAATTATCGAGATTTTACTGTATTTTGGCAAGTTTAAGTACCAGGTAGCATTAGTAAACTAAACTACACCCTGTCTTACTCGAACTGAAACTTTTTAAAATGCTATAATTTTTTTATTTTTTGACAAATTTTGTTGTGCCAAAGCAAAAAATGTTGGAAAATACGCCAATTTTCAAATTGTATTAGTAGTTTTCAATATGTCCACCTTTGGCACGAATAATGGACTTGAGACAGCCGAAAAAAGCATCGCACGCTGCACGCAAATGGCTCTGCGGTATTTTGGCCCATTTTCGGCGAAGTGCTTGTTTGAGGTGGTCCAAACTTTGGTATTTTTTTAGTGCCAACCTTCGCCTTCAAAATACCCCAGAGAGAGAAATCCAACGGATTTGCATCCGGAGAATTTGCAATCCATTGTGTCGAAGAAATGAAGTGTGGAACATTGTTTTTTAACCAATCTTGTTTGACGACTGAAATGATTGTTTGCCCAAGGCTTCAATACTGCCTCTAAGACAGTTTCACAGTAAACGATCGCATTAATTTTGACGCCATGGTCCAAAAATACGAGCAGAGAGCGACCATCGGCGGTTATGGCGGCCCAAACCATCACCATCGGTGCTTCCTGCTTTCTGGTGGCCATCCGAAGGTGTACATTTTCGAAGGACCTCTCTGGCAAGTAAGCTCGGTCATTTTGTTTGTTGACATATTGCTCTATAACAAATAGCGACTCATCAGAGAAAACCTTCGCTCTTTCGACTCTAACTTTTTTCTGCTTGAGCCCAAGCTCATTTTTCAGTATGTGTTGCATCCGTTCCAACGATATGTTGAGTTCACGGGCCATTTTTCTTCCACTTCGACGCGAATTTCGATCAATTCGAGCCTTCACTTTCCAAACCATTTTTGCCAATGTTGCTGTTTTTTTTTATGACGGTAACGAGCTATGTTTCGAGACTCAAATGATTTATTCACGTTGATGTGCTGGAGGGTTCTAACGATAGCTACTTGTGGTTTCCCAGCCAAATATAAAGCAATCAGACTATCACGTTTGAATTAAATCGCGGATAGAAATTTTTCAACATAACTGAGGCGCAAATTGCTTAAAATGCTTGTAAATAATAAAATTATCTGTCATGTGTCAAAATTTGTGCTCACTGTCATGAACGGTTTGGAAATTATAGCAGCCTGAAGTTGGTTGTAGTTCGAGTCAGGCAGGGTGTAGATAGAAAATTTTACAGAGGGCTATCCAAATGCGTATTTTATTGACGCATACACTATAAAGCGAATTATGGACAATTTTGCAAATACCACTTTGTAAGAGCATAAGTGACTATAAGAGCTCTTATTTCGGTGTATGGAGGAACTTTTCCGCGTTTTTACATGAATAGATCAACTGTCGCGAGAACGTTGGCCGCTTGACAGGAGTTCCCTGTTACTTATCTACATGACCCAGCACAATTGTCAAAGTGCCGGGATGACTTTATAGATTTGTATGTAGGTATAGTCGCAAGAGAATTCTTCAAGCATAATAAACAAACTTATGTAGATGGAAAAATTTTGGGATTTTGGCCGTTCTAATCCACTTTTCACTAATAACTCTTATCCGTGCTTCTGTGAAGCAACATTACTGGTCGTGCTGCATTACTAAGAGTCGCTCAAAAATCACAAATACGATAACGTATCGTGAGCGTAGGCCAAGTCAGAAGTTTCACTGAACAAATCACATTGCTGCAGCAAGTCAAAGTGAACACTCTGATAGTGACAGGGAGAAGTTGTAAGAAAAACAGAGATGTCCAGATCAACAAAAAGTTATACGCAATGGATTTGGATCTAGACTCTTCCTTTTCAATTATTAGCACAGAATTTTGGTAACAAAATGGGTCGCCCAGTCTGATGAAAGACCCACAATTACGAGCATATGGCGACTACAAGCTGCGATCCGAGGGGAAATGTATGGTAACTGTCAGCCTAGGTAATGAAGTGAAACAATTGCCAGTGGTAGTACATAAGGCTGGCCTTATGCTTTTCGGACTACCATGATGCGAAGCCTTCGGAATGGAATTCCCAGCAGTAGCTTATTCTCTGCAACAAGTGCCAAAACGTACAGCGGCTGCTTCTGGGATCACTCGAAACAGCATTACAACACATGAGCGCACACTGCAGGGATTAATTACAAAAAATTCTTCACTGTTTGAAAGTTGCAAAAGAGTCTGTTGTAGACCAAACGCCTTGAGTTACAAATTCACAATAATTTTAACCTCACAAAAGTCATTCGATACATTTGACATTTTGTACAGTACGTACCGCAATTATTTACGTGAGTACAGTACTGTGTGTACAGCCACAAATTATATCTTAAAACTTGATTACATCATTTCCTCAGCCGCTATTTTTAAGTTTATACAATGCTTAACCTTATTATTACATTTGGAATTGAACACTCTTTTCCCTAATGCGTTCAGATCTTCTAACTTCTGGTGGAGGTGCTGCCGGAATTGATGCTCTGGATAAATGTTCCGCTTGGATCAACGTTCGTCTAACACTTGCTCCTCGATTTCTTCAACTGCATCGTTGGCCGAAGAGCTCTTAATCTGACCAGAAGATGTAGCTAATTTGTTAGTACATTGATCAAAATTACCTGTAAAAGTGTCTTTTTCGTAACTCGGATCTAACGCTACTGCCGGAGTAAAAGCAGTTTCAGCTGCTAACTGATGATTTACAAAATGCATCTAATTTTGATGTTGTTTTAAATACCCCTCGGTGGTCTGCATTGTTGCCTAAAATGTTTTTGACGATACCTCTAGACGATTTCTTTGAAATGTATTGCCGAGCTTAAACCTCCTGAAAGAGTTGAAATTTGAATGTATGTCTTGGTATGATCCCTGAAACAAAGCATGATAAAATGTTTCTATGTTGACGACCGTGAAGTAACTCAGCTGGAGACTTCGAAAAAAATTGTATTCGGCATCGCTCTATACGTTGATAAAAATAAGTTAACTGCCGAATTCGTTTCTCTCTTCTCGTCCATTGTTTGCTTAAATGATTGTTTGAAAGTTCGAACAAATCTTTCAGCCTGCCCGTTTGAGGCTGGATAAAACGGTGCTATTCTCCAATGATGAATACAATGAAATGTGCAAAGTTCCGCAAACATTTGGGAAGTAAACTGGGTGACGTTGTCCGTAACAATGGCTTTCGGTAGTCTGAAGGGCCTTAATAGTCGATTCCGGAGTCACTGCTGACATAGATATCACGTACGGAAATTTTGAGTACGCGTCCACGCATATGAGTCACATCTTGTTAAAAAATGGTCCGGCGAAAATCCATATGGATCCTTACCCATGCCTCTTCTACCGGAGGCCAATTAATGTATTCCTTCCTAGGATCCAATGATGCCTCCCGACAAACACTGTACCCTGCTGCCATGTTATCGATTTTCTGATCTATACCGGGAAACCACACAGTTGGTATGCTTCATCTTTGAACTCCCCCCGTGAATAAACTTAAGGACTCTTGCCTGCATCACCTCCGGAATAACCACCTGATCATGGCTAGAACTTAAAACAATTACAATATCTTGAACCGTTAGAGCCAACTTACGATCAAAATAAGGCTTCAATGCCACGTCGCTTCCTGGGAGACTGTCAGGCCATCCATCTATTACGTACGCTTAGACCCTCCTTAGCGCATAGTCCTTAGCTGTACACTTGCCGATCACTGAAGCATTTAATCTTGTAGGTATACGCCATAAGAGTAAGCGCCCAATTGCAAAGTCGGCGCATGGTCTTCTCCGGAATCATCTTGGAAGGATTGAATATACTTGTAAGAGGATTGTGGTTTGTCTGCAACTCGAAAACTGGCCCGTACAGGTAGCAATGAAATTTCTTTACGCCATATATGATTGAAAGAGCCTCTTTCTCGATTTGACTGTACAGCCTTTGATGACGATCCAACGTTTTTGATGCGAACGCTATCGGCTTTTCAGAAATAACCGCTCCAATGCCATAGATTGAGGCATCCGTTGCCAGAATTATAGGCAACGTATCCTCGAAGTGAATTAGGCCTACCGCTTTCAGAATACTGCTTTTCAAAACTTCGTACGCAGATTGCTGACTCGCGGACCAAATGAATTTAGTCCCTTTTGCTCGAAGTGCATTTAACAGACTTGCTACCTGTGAAAAATTCTGTATAAATTGGTTATAGTAATTCAATTTACCTACAACTGCCTCTGGTTCCTTAATATTTGTGTAATACTTAATACTGCGAAGAGCAACATCGCATAAAGGACTTTCAGGTTAATATCTTCTAAGACAGATACATATTTACTAGGTGTACCGGTATGAAGTGAGCGGTTTTTTTTTTTGTGAAAATAAAACACTAATTTGTAATGGGAAAGTAAAAAACATTTTATTCAAGGTATTGGCCATTGCTAAAATAAAAAAGGAGAAAACGCTGCAAAAACATGCTGAAAAATTGTGCAGTTTACGGTGAGAATGCTGTGTGCGAACGCCGAACCCAGGAGTCGCATTGGTCGGCCTGTCACTGAAAAATGTCGATGAAATTTTGCAACTGATGGAACAAAACCGGTACGGAAGCTGTCTGGAGATATCGGAGGTACTAAACATCAACCGTATGAAAGTTTGGAATCATCTAAAACGAGCAGGGTACTCAAAGAAGCTCGATGTTTGGGTGCTACATGAATTAACGCAAATAAATTTAATTGACCATCAGTGAAACGCTGCTGAAACGTTACAAAATAGAACCATTTTTGAAGCTACTCACGTTACTTATATCGAAACAAATTTTAAATTATTTTGTTAGCCTTCAGTTTTTAGAATTTAATTTAATATTTAAAATCAGAGTCCAGTTTTAAAAGAAATTCAAATAAGATTCTTTAAACCGTCAATTTCCAGTGTCATCTACATATTTGGTACCATAATGTCGATACTACATAATGCTTCCAAACACATTCTGTGCGTTATCTTTCAGTTTCTTTCAATTCTTGTGCGCGCATTTCAAGTTTTCTGGCATTTGTGTGTTTCGCTCTATTAAAATCCGAATTTAAAATGGACAAACCGTAAGGGTTGATTTATTTTTTCTAAATTAATACCCTGCCTATTATAATAAAGCATTTTATTATAAAAATTGCACGCTTGTTTGGAACAACAATGCTTTAATTATGTAGTGTCAGCTACAAGTGACACTGGGCAGTATTGTAAGGAAACTAGCCGTATTGTGTAACAATTATTTGTATTCAATGTTTACTTCTTGTTCGCGTTTTACAGGTTGACTGTGGAGGGAATTGTAGAATTACTTGAAGCCGGAGAAGACATTAAAGAAAATGTTCTGTACCCTTCGGATGATGGGGAGGTGACTGATGAGTTAGCGGAGATGAATATGTTATGAATATTCTCCATCTTCCTAGTCATATGTTTCACTCCAGAGTAGAGTTGCAAAATGGAAGTTCTGTTTCTGAACAGAATGATGAAGGAGAACAGGAAGAAAATATGATCGTATATGCACCAAAGAAAAGACAAAAGAAGATATAACATTTAAGCAATGGTCAAACAAGAAATCTTTTATTTTCTGTGGTAAAGAAGACTGCAAAGAAGAAATTTTTAAAAACCCTCATGAGGATATGACCGATACGGAATGCTTTGAACTGCTCTAAAGCGACGAATTAGTACAATTTTGCCTATTTGAGCAACCTGTATGCTTTACAAAAAAAAAAAAAAAAAACACTGTACACGTTGCAGTGGAAGAAATTCGAGTGTATATTGCAATATTGCTGCTCACGCGATACTTTTCCTCCAAATATATGAGAATGTTCTGGGAAATATTGGGTATGTAATTTAATTCGTGCGGTTTTTTTTTTTTTCAAAATTTGAACGTTAATTTAAGAAAAACATGTACAACAGAATTATTCAAAGTATTGCCCATCTGAAGCTATGACTTTTTCCCATCATTCCCAAGAATGAATTAAGCCAATTTTTGATATTCTGCTCTGATGTGAACCGTATTTCAGTGAGGGCGTTCTGCATCGACCGGAACAAATGGTAGTCAGAAGGGGCAAGGTCTGGGCTATAAGGCGGATGGGGTAAGACTTCCCATCCACTGTTTTCCAAATAGTTTTTAACCGGATTAGCAACGTGGGGCCGAGCTTTGTCATGATGGAAAATTATTGTCTCGTGTCTGGTCGCATATTCCGGGCGTTTTTGGCTACTGCTCTCTTCAAATGGATTAATTGTATTTGGTAGCATTGTCCATTGATGGCTTCACCCGGTTTTAGCAGCTCATAATACCGCACACCCATCTGATCCCACCAAATACAGAGCATTACCTTCGCGCCATAGATATTCGGCTTTGCCGTTGATTTGGCTGGTTGGCTGGGTTTCACATATGATTTTTTGCGCTTGGGGTTGTCGTAATGAATCCATTTTTCACCTCCAGTAACAATCCGATGCAAAAATGACTTCCTTTTGTGGCGTTCCAGCAGGATTTCGGACATGCAAAACCTTCTTTCGACGTCTCTCGGCTTGAGTTCATGTGGAACCCAATTTCCTTGCTTTTGAATATATCCAGCTGCTTTTGAATGTTTTGAAATGGCTGCTTAAGTGACAACTAAAGATTCTGAGAGCTCTTCTTGTATTTGGCAACAATCTTCATAGAGTAATGCTTCCAGTTCTTCATTTTTAAACTTTATTGGCTGCCCAGGACATTCATCGTCTTCCAAGCCAAAATCACCACTTTTAAATCGTGCAAACCACTTTTGGCACGTTAGCTCAGCTAGCGCATGTTCACCATAAGCTTTCACCAAAATACGATGACTTTCGACAGCAGTTTTCTTCATATTAAAGTAATGAAGAAGAACTCCCTGCAAAACACTTTTCCAAGTACAAAGTTCGACATATTTGAGTGAAAAAAAAAAATTATTGTTGTTTATGCTTCAAATGAATGACATATACTGAAATGACGTACAATGACAGTATCTTTCCGACGCATGTTCCAATGGAATAATAACAATGGAATAATACAAGTTACGCCCTCTCTTAGCAAACCGCACGAAAGCTATAGACCCAATACATGCTAGTTTTGGCATAGAAGAGCATCTTGACAAACGGCATAAAGGCAACGAATCAAAAGGCCGCATCAAATCTACATCTTACAAAAATGTATATACCTCTTAGGTACTTCGAATTTGTTTGCACTATTGGTCCCTTCTCAAAGCATAATTTTTATATTTGTTGCTGTTACATTTGTCATTCTGAACCAGCCCACAGTTTGTTACGTTTGAATCACTATTTAATCATATCGACTCTAGCGACTTCACAGTTATATTGACTTTAATTTACCTAAGCTGAAGTGTGGACCCACACTGATCAAACACATTTTACGCGATGTCTGAAAATAAGTTCTTTTCATCGACGGTATCTTGGAAGACAGCTTGATCTCATGACAAATCTATTTTCTTCTGATGCGATTAATTGCATTGTTTCAACGAGCAATCAGCAATCGAGCATATGAAAAAGTTATCCTGCTGCTGGGTGCCGCGCATACTCCTGACCAAAAATACGAACGCGAGAGCACTTCGAAAGAGCGTTTTGATTGAATTTTCTGATTCGGAATCAGAGAACCAGAGAACAAAATGAGTGCCCGTCAATTAACTGAAGCCGGCACGAGTGCTCCGAAGCGGGTGGCTCGATGGGTCGGAAAGGTTATGGCGTCGGTTTACTGGGATCGTAATGGCATACTCTTAGTGGACTACATCGAAAAAGGAAAAACCATCAACGCGAGTATTGCTGTGCATTATTGGAGCGAATGAAGGCCGAAATCGCTGCACAAAGGCCTCACATGAAGCGAAAAAAAATTTTATTTTTGCAAGGCAATACACCGGCGAACAAGAGCATCGCAACCACGGCTAAAATGACTTACGGCTCCAATTGCTGTCGCATCCACCGTATTTACCCGGTTTGGCTTCCTCGGACTATTATCTCTTCCCAAACCTCAAAAGATGGCTCATCAATAAAAAATTCAGCTCACGCGAGGAAATCATCGACGCTAAAGAGGAGTTTTTTGCAGACCTTCAGGAAAATTACTTTTCGGACGGGATCCAGAAGTTGGAAAATCGCTGGAATAAGTTTATCAAACTAAAAGAGGACTATATTGAATAAAGTAAAAAAACATTTAAAAAAAAAAAAAAATGTATTCCCAAGGTGGTTACTTTTCACCCTATCTAGTAGAATCACTTTGTTTTAATTTCTTCAACCGTGTGAAAAGCTGCTAAATCTTGGGCTCTAATTTTTTTTTTTGCAATTTATTATGGCAAGAAAAATGCGGATAACTACCCTTCTACATTAAAGCTTACCAGTATATCCTTTGACGATACTCTCATAATTGTGCACAAACAGTCGTTTACCAAAAACTCCGAAGACTCCGATTAGAAATATTTCTTCGCCCTGTGTGCAAACATTTCGAGGGTATAATGACCCCTGAACGTGCGCTTATTATAAAAAAAAAACGAGTAGTTGTTGTTGTTGTTGTTGCCCAAACATTATTGATTTTGGTGGATATAACTTCAGAATTGGTGAAAAAGAATTAAAAAGCTTAAGACGAACTCTTTTTTACAGAGCCGAAAAGAAGAATTTTTCAATAATAGGACCTCAGCGAAACTTTTCTACAGTCCAAAGTTTCATTCCAAATATCGAAAAATGACAAACTCTTGTGTTACCTATACATAAACTGGAAAACGTCTCACAAATTTACGCCGGACCTATTTAATAGATAAAAAATCTGTTCGTATGTAATAAAAATGCGCGATTTATCTCGATCTGTGACAATGAACTGAAAGTCAACTCCACTCGCGGTTTTGTCAAGTGTTAGTCTAAGGAATTTTCCGACCCAATTGCTAAGTCCCTTTCACTTCACTAGACTGACATTTTTAACTTTCCAGCGCATTACTATAGCCTGAAGCTGATAATTTCAGAGCCCCTTACAACATCTCGTAAAGAAAGTGATATACCACTTGTTCACCAGTTTTTAACTGGTAACATTAATTCTCCTGCTCTTTTGCAACTCAACTCCTTAAATGCTAACCCTCCAAATATAAAATCAGTTGCTCTCTTTCATATTCTTCCTATGTCCATATTAGCTCTTCCTAGATATATTATTGTATACTCGTATAACATTGCATTCTATTTACTATCCGGTAAAGGCTATTCAAAGTCTGTCCTCGATTCAAAAGTAAATTTTAAAAACATCTTTGCGCAGTAACAACAAAAAGAATTACTAAAATTAATTTTATTGAAGCAGATATTGTCAATTTTCTTGGACCACCTACTGCCAGTTTTCGGTTGGAACCATAATACCAGCAGTGTAAAATTTGTTGTTGTAAAATTTCTATTGTTGGTTATTGAGTCCTATATTCTGACATGCCTCTTTCGAATGCACTTTTACCCCAGCAAAGGATATGGATTTGTTGCAGAAATCGGAACACGTGATAATCTGGCAATGCAACGTCAGGGCTATACGGTGGATGCATCAAAACCTCTTAGCCAAAGTTTTTGCAGAGGCATCAACGGGTATGTATGGTCTGGCGTTGTCTGGAATCTTTCCTGTTGATCAATGCAGGCCTATTATTTTCTATTGCTTGCCTGAACTGCATTAAGGGGTTATACGAAGTTGGTTGCAAGGACGAAAAAAGACGTTTTTTTATGAATTTTTCCTGAAAAGGTATTTTATTTTACAAAAACAAAAAGTATAGGTACACTTAGTGGCGACATATAAATTTATAAGGATTTGTAAAAATATCGATCTCGTTCGCTCCTGCAGATCCTAAAGATCCTCAAAAAAAAAAATGTGTTCGGCTATCTCCGATTCTTTTAATGAATAGATAAAACCAGGTACTGATCGAAAGAACAATCGAAATTTTGATTTTTGACAAATTGGCAACTTAAAAAACAACTCGAGTTTTCGATCAAAATTGCTACGTAAAATTTAAAAAAAAAATAATAAAAATAATTATCCGAAATCTTTTTCGTTCGATGAGGAATATATCTGAGAATGTTGTGTTAAAATTTAAGACTGATCAGTTGAGCCGTTTTCTAGAAATCTTGATCACCGACTTCGAAAACATTGCTTTGAAAAAAAAAAAACGCATTTAAAGTTCCGGAAGAAGTTTACACATAGATAATTTTTTCTTTTTTACTACTTACATAGAGTTATCTATTCCAGGTCCATTAGATGGATCCTCCGTAGCATCAGGAGCTTCTAGTACCTTGAGTTGATATTGGACTATTCATAAGGTCGTTTAATACCTGGGAATACAAAGAAAAAAATGAGCAGCTGCTACTTCGATTACTTTTTTAACAGTCCGAGACATCCAACTGTTTTGTTGTCGATCTCAAGTTCGTTAGCGATGTCTTGACTGATTACATACTGGTTCTGCTCAACTTTTTCCATGATTTTATGGACTTTTCAGTGACATAAACATAGACACTTTGTCATTGCCAATTATGATTTTATACAATATATTATCAGTATCTGTATCAGGCCTAAGACGAGCACTTACAAGGATAGTATGGTGTCATCACCATCTTCACAGTTAGCGTATCCGAATGTTCCGAGTACGTCTCAATCCAGCACACTCAGATACTCACTAATTACGACAACTGTATGCTGGAAAATCACCGACCTTTTTCACACGCCTAGAAGTCTTCGTTTGGCCTTCCGACATCTCATGACTCTCATGACGTCTGTAGTTCTGCTTACATGAGATTAAATGAAAGTCTTTACCAATCGTGAATATAATCTTAATGCTGGGTTGGGGCCTGAGAAAGATTCCTCTGAGGCCTCAGAGTCTGCTCTCCGACTGCGTTTTAAGATGCATTGCAAGAACGAATTAACTTGAAATGGGTAAGATGGTTAAACAGGGATCGCTAGGCTCTCGCTACAGATGTAGGCATATGAATAAATATTTGTTTTACATTATCATGACTTCGTATATCTTCGATCGAAAGACATACGCAAATTTGTGTCCTAATGAGGGGCGAAATCGAACGTTCTCGTCCTCTAAAAGACTAGACAAAAAAGTAGCTGCTAAAAATATTGTGACAATTTTTTTTTTTTTCAAACAGATAAGCCTAGCTATACGCTTTAACTTCTGGCAACGCTTACGAAGTTTTATTGCATTAAAAGACAACATAAAAAAATCAGACATATCCCCATATATCGCAATTAATTATCGATCATTTACGATCTTTAAATCATCGTTAGTTCTACATATCTTGTTTGCATACTTAAATTCATTCTTTGTTTACACAAGTTTCCCACGGATTTGGTGTTGAAGTTAGTCGGGGAAATTAATCGAACCTCTCCGGAAGTTCCAAAATGGCCAGTAAGATTACCGATCGTTTGTACACTCGTAAGAGTATCTGTATCTTAAGCTCTGCTCGGCAAGAGCAGACTTCTATGATTGTTCACTTAACACCTACACGCTCCCAATTCGATCTTCATCTTAAAGTTTGGTTTCCATTGGTGAGACTAGCTTAACACTGAACAATTAGTCAAACCATGCATGCATGCACGATTAGCATTTGTGGTGGGGCTTAAAATACGCCGATGGATCGCAGGTATGGAAATGAAAGAATTTAATGCTTTCCCCATAAATAGCAGTAAAACATCGACAATGCAGTTTTAAATAGAAATAACCTACGTTTACAAATATCCATCTGAAGTGGGAAGGCCAGTTCAAAGTATTCGTACGACTAGTCGTGCACTTAAAAAAATGCACCCGGTTTATATTGGGAATATTTGCCCTTCTAAGTAAAAAGCCTGGCTACGTCAGATGCTGCAAAATGCAACGGTGCACCAGTGTGGGCCTCAGGTAAGGGTAAAGTACCTACATTAACTGATAAATCATTTTCCATAACTTTCTCAGAATTTCTAAAAAAAATCGTTTCAATCGAATTAAGAGGTATGGTACGGTAAAAAAGATGATCATGAATGCAATTGGTATGATATCACTACAATGGGCTAGATCTGACAGATTGATTTCTGGCGAAGTAAAGGTTAAGTACACTTACTTGCAATTTAATTTATTTAAATTAAATTTGCGGTTTTGCGTACAGGTTAAATGATTTTCTATAGAATGATCTATTGAAAAATGCGTCAGGTGATTATCACGTCATGAACAGCTGTAGTGGAGAGTTTTGGAGAAATAATTTTTGGTTCGATATTATCCAAAGCATATGCTTAGCTGAATCTAGGTACTGATGGCTTTTGTTTTAGACACTCCCAACCACTAGGGCCTATGTTTTTTTTAAAGAGCTGTAGAACCTTTTAAACTAAAACTACAGGAAATAGTTAATGCATTACGACTAATGATTCATAAGATTATGCTCAAACGCCCTTTTTTGTCCAAGCGTATCCTGTCGGTCCGAATTCGGGCCGGTCTTTCTCTATAACGCACTAATTTTTGGCTTCAATGACAATGAATAATTTACGGGTTTTCAGCATACACGAAAAACCCTACGTTTTTCCACAAAAAGTAATCGAGTGGCGTGAAATCGCACGATCTTGATGGCAAATTTGTTAGTGTATTTCACAATCTACTGTAAGTTGTCACTGAATCGAATTCAATAAAATTGTGCAACTTTTCACGATCAGTCGAAATTAATCTTTAACTAAATGACTTGGTAAAATACATAATTAGAAAACGGACTAATGCGAAACTGTTTCAATCGACCCGAAAAAAAATACCCCTTCTACTCGTTTATTTATAAATCAGAGATGTGTCTTCATCAGTTATCATATTGTATATGTTACACGATTGCTGACCGACACGATTCAGCTTTGTTTGCTTTTCATTTAATGTGGAATTCAAAGACTGCCTTGTCTGAACTTTCTAGTTAAGAATGGAAAGCATCTACTTACGATGCAATCTTAAGGGGCTACATCATCTAAGCGCTGGTCATCATCATCTAGCCAAATTGTTAAAATTTGATTCAGCGATGTCAAATATCTATAGACGGTTGCTGGAATATCGTCACCAGCTTGTACCAAATTCATCTGAACTATCTACTCCCCTGTCATCACGGAGTATGAAGCAACTCCTTTATTAATCGCATTTGGATGTTCTTTATGCTAAGAGATAGTACTATATGTAGTATAGGCTGGTAAAGGATTACCAGATAGGAACGATAGGAAAAAAATTTAAATAAAACAACAGCGGTGTGATATATAAAATTGATTCTGGCTTTATTTTGAAGCTGCATTCACGCCATTATATGTGGAAAAGCACATAGTTCAAACAGCCGGATCTGTTTCGCTGGCAGTGCTTCAAGCGGTTGGTCGAATATTTTGATGGCTCGGTCCTATATGTACAGTATTATTCTGGCAATATTATGTCGAATGTTGGCCTCGAGTTCATCCAGAGTGGTTGGTATCAAATCGCATGATTGCGGCGTCCAGTTGATGAATATTTGCCGTGAGCTGTCTCAGTCACTCAGTCACTCGCTTGTATGGCATATAGCGCCGTCTTGTTTGAACCACAGCTCGGATATATCGATGTTGTCGAGCTCTGACTATATAAAGACGGTTAACATCGCTCTATACCTGAGAACATTGACGGTAAAAGTGTCTGCTTCCTCATTTCGAAAGAAATAACGTTCAATGATGATGCCATGCCATTAAACGCACTAAATAGTCAATAGCCCAACACATGGGCAAAGGAAAATCACTTACCAATGTTGAAAATGCTAAAATCGACTTACTTAAGGAGCAAGATTTAAACGGACGTGCTATTGCTATAAAGATTAGACGAAGCTTTAATGTGATCTATTCGTACTTGAGCGGCTGATAGAAGAGCAGTATTACGTTGTGCTTCCAGTTCCTGTGAATCAGCTGCGAAAATTAAGCGAATAAACTGCTGTTACTGATAGTATTTCCACAGTTAAAAGAGTGATTAACAGCCCATTATCTAAAACGACTAAAACTTAAAAAAAAAAAAAAAAACCACCACTAAACCATCAGCGGAAGTGTACGCGGTTGTACTTTTTTGAGGCACCTAATGACTTGGAAAGAAAATGGCGTTACGTGGTTTTCTCAGATGAAAAGAAGTTCATATTAATGGACCTGATGGATTTCACTATTATCTTCATGACATGAGGAAAGACGAACGTTTTTTAGCGACTAGCATCATAGTCGAAAAGGTGGTAGCAGTTAGCTACTATGGAACTATTGAGCTTGAGTTTCAAACCAGGGGTGGCCGTGGTGTAGTGGTATATGCATAGACTCCTCAAGTAGAGGGTCGCGGGTTCGAATCGCGTTCCAAGCAATTCTGTGAAAAAGTCTCTTCATAGAATTTGTATGTAGTTATATGAAAATCCCGTCGGCGTCAACTCTGATATGAAGGCATAACACTGATGTTGGAGTGGTTCCTGGCTGGGCTGAATGTAACGAACTAACAACTAGCACGTACTTAAGACCAACTGGTTGAGGAGAATGTACTAGCTCGTCTCGTCCAGTTTGACAACCACCTCTGTGAGAAATATCGAAACCTTATACACCTGAGTTTCAAACTACCACACCACCACCCGCCCGCGCCCTGGAGAAAAATCCAGTAAAAGAGTATTCATATCCCTTTGGTGCGCGCGCGGTATTATAAAAAAAAAAAAAACAGCAAAAATGACTACAATATTTGCGATATTTTCAGGCGCATAAATTTGATTTTCAGCAGGAGAACGCACCCATTCGTACGGCGTGGTTAATTAAAAATTGGGTAAGAAAACAAAATGTGGAATTTCTTTAGTGGCCACCGTACTCACCGGACCTAAACCTTATGGAAAGCGTATGGGGATGGTAAGTCCGAAAGTCCGAAAAGTGTACAAGTCTGGCCATTAATTTGAAGACAGAAAATCTCTTATTAAAGCCATTAAATTAGCCTGGAGAGAAATTTCACTGGATTACTTAAAGGCTCTTTACGATTTCATGACGGACCGAATTTGTGGAGTAAATATGAATAAAGGAGGTAGTACCCACTACTAGAATTAACCAATAAATTATTTTCTTTAAAAAAAACTTATTTTGTTTCATTCCATTAACAGCTCTTTGTAATTTCATTATTTTTACTTATTCAGTTGACACAAAAAAAAAAGGAATTTTCCATATTTTCGCAACATCATAGGCAAACAGTAAGCAGCAAGAAATGATCAATTCACATACAATATTTGGAAATAATGATTCCCATACCCTTGGAAAATGTTTTACCTATTCAGTTGAAGCAAAGTTTGGAGCGCCTAAGCCGTCGAACATATAACAACGATAGGACTTCTCCCTAAGTTGATATGGAAAGATAATTATTGGGAATCCTATAATTGTATGCTTAACAAAGAAATCGGAAAACTGCAAAAGACAAATACTGTACCTAGAATTGAGGAACTGATGGAGTTAATCAAAAAAGCTACTCCACTAAAGCCGCTGAAGAGCCCAATCCATACAATCAGCAAACAGGAGTGGTTCGACATCGAGTGTATGGGGGCTCGACAAATTTCAATCTCGTTTCTTAAATTATTACGGAAGAAAAACTATAACACATTTAAAGTTTTCGGCTTCAAATAAAAAATTCAAACAAATATGCTATTTCGATGAACAAAATATAGCCTTGATAAGTGAATCAAGATCATCTGGAGAATTTTTCAAAGCAGTTAAGCTTGTTTTAATCTGGAAAAACCAACTCAATTTCATTAAGTCTACAAGCGGGGCAGTTAAGAGACCATTTTAAAACTCTACTCAAAGCACCGAAATTATCTCCGTCCTCTGAGATATGATGAAATGATGAATCCCTGGACTCACCATTTTCCATCTCAGAACTATGTAGAAGTTGCAATCGAGAACTCGAAGAAAAATAAACCGCTAGGAATCGTCCGTATTCCGTTTGAATTCTACAAAAATTGCTCTTCGGAATTCTTATTGGCTTTTACACAAGAATTCAGTAGAAGATGGTATTTTCAACTGCTGATGTGCTGATTTTCGTGCGGCTTTTAACTCCATCCCGCTAGAAATGCTTTTCTATAAGCTATATAGGTACGGATTCTCATCACAAGTCATTAATATTTTGAGAGCTATGTACTGCAATAATAAGTCATGTGTCTGGCATGGTGCCCATCTATCGGAGCAATTTAAACTCTCAATGGGTGTCAAACAAGGTTGTGTGCTTAGCACATTGTTGTTTACAGTGTACATAAATGATAAAGGGTGATTCATCGTGAGGTTTAATTTTTAATAGGCTTTTTTTGACAGATCACTCGTGACTCCTATCAAACTGCTTTGTCATTTTTGTTTAGTATCGTTTGGCAAATAATCATAAAAAGACTCACACCAAAACAACGTCTCCAAATTGTTCAGCTGTTTGAACAATTTTTTGATTTTACGAAAATAAGCGTTCTGTGAGAAATGTTTTTCCCGTGATTCAAGGAATTTACGATTCGCATAATTGACCTACTGAAACCGCTATTGCCAATATCATTCGCAAATTTGAGTCCCAATTAACATTAGTGGCTGTTACTTGACCGGTTAGACCACATCCAGCACGTAGTGAAGAGTACGCGCAGACCGTGACGAATAGATTCGTCGTCGTTCTCAGCAGTTTGGCTTGGCGTATTTTACGTTTTGCGTCATATTTTCAGTGAATTATACATAGATAGATAGATTTTTTTTAATTCGTACTCAAATATATTACAGAAATATTGATATTGCACATTTTACAGAGATTTGATGATTTTACATTTTATCTTTCTACTGAAACATTATTTTTAGTTCAAACAAAAATTTGAAGGAAAAACGAAAACAAAACTTTCAATATAAAAAAAAAAAAAAAAAGGATATGCATATGCAGAGATACATATCGGGATAAACTTACGTATTAGTATAGGATTTTCTAATAACGACTTAACAACTTTTTTTTTTTAAATAAAAGGCAAACCATTCGAGATATTTCAAAAACTTTATTATTGGCTTGAAGTACAATTAAAACATTTATGAACGCGACTTCGTTCATATGGCCACCGCGTTCACGTTTGCAGCGGTTGATTCGTTGGACCCAATTTTCAACGACTCGGCCACACATTTCGGCCGAAACGGCCGCTATTTCGCGTTCAAAGTTGACTCTGAGCTCTTCCAACGTCGTCGGCATGTTGGGATAAACCAATGACTTAACGTAGCCCCACAGAAAATAACCAAGCGGCGTTAAATCGCACGAACGAGGCGGCCAATCGACTGGCCCTTGTCTTGAGATAACACGCTCACCGTACTTACTCTTCAATAAATCGATTGTAGCGTGTACTGTGTTTCTTGTGGCACCATTCTATTGAAACCACATGTCGTCCAAGTCCATATCTTCCAATTCGGGCCAAAAATAATCGGTGATCATGGCGCGATAACGCTGACCATTCACAGAAACGTGACGATCGTTGTCGTCGACGAAAAAATATGGCCCAATAACGCCGTCGGCATGCAAACCGCACCAAACAGCTATTTTTTGTGGATGAAGTGGTGATTCATGAAGCACATTGAGTCAAAAATGAGCTTCGTCACTGAAGATGATTTTGCGACTCCGAACATCTATAGAAAATTTTTATATTTTGCAGACGTTGTTCGTTCATCGTTACCACGATGAAAATGTTGAGATTACTCAATAAATTGACAGTGACAGGTTGATGATTAGTGAAAAAGTGCGTTCACAAATTAAATTCAAAGCTGTCAAGTTCGTATTGGAAAACCCTATATGTGGGATTGGGGTCAGACAGACAGACGAATAACATTATGCGCTAACATAATATTATTCAGATAACTTTGACAAACAAGCGACAAAATCATTCGGTACTCAACGAAGAGAACAAATCATGTGACAGAACGAACGGTTTACGATCAGGCGACCAAACAGCTGATAACAGACATGGACGTAGGTCAACGAAGAGGACAGTTACAACGCACAGGCATTCAGAGAACAAAGAATTACATACGCATATACGAACATACAGACAAAGAAGACGAGAGAAACAAACCACTTAGCAGTCATTTTCGCCTTCAAACGTTTCGAGGAATCGGTCGTGTATCTAAGTAGTTGGTATATCCCCTAGCCAAACGATATTAGAAAAATAAAGTATTGTTCATTGAATTTCGGAATTGAAGTTTGTTTTTTATTTGAGCAAAAGTGTCCAGTCATACAATTGGGGGCTCAACCGGGATCCATTAAGATCCTCAAGTGCGGTTTAGTGCGAAAAGATCCGCAAGATTTGGCAATTTTTTTTTTTTTAATAAAAAACAGTTTTTTTTGCAAAATAGTGTTTGGGCACTCGCTGAAAACTAAAGGAACAAAACAAAAAAGAAACGCTATAAATAAGAACGGTAAAATTTCAACAACGGCGACACCAATCCCGTTGGTTGACAAAGTGAGCGTGCGCATAAAATAAAAGACAATAAAACATAAAGGGCATCAGCCGGATAGCGGTCGACACACCGAAAGTGAGTCAAATCCTCGAAGCATCGTGGTCAAGAACGAGTGCAGTGTCGGAGTCCAGAAGAAGAAGAAACTGTTGCTGCAGAAGAGTTGCGGAACGAAAGAAGAAAAAGAAGAAAATCTCCAGAAATTTGGGTTCGCTGTATTTGTAGAGTTGCCGTTGAGCAGCATAGTAGTATTTTTTGTATTTTCAATTTTTTTTTTAAATTACTTATTTTCCTCACATCTATTTACCGCTCCTCTTTTTTTTTTTTTTTTTTTTTTTTTTTGTTATTGATTAATTATATTGTATTGGTGTCCTTGATTTTGATCATCGATTTGTATTTCAATTTATATTTTCTTTTATTCCTGAATTGTTGTATTTAATCATTTCAATTATGGATCTTGAAACGATTTTGGGGATGACTGTTGAGGGTTTGCGCGAACAACTGACACAGGTACAGTTGCCGACTGACGGACGTAAGGCGACGTTGCAAGATAGGATCCTAGCACATTTCGGCTTGACTCGTGGGGAAGAGGGTATTCCGGGTGAAGAGGAAGAAGTCGACGAAATAAGTCTGACATCCGCTGGCGAAATGTTAGAGCGCGGTTTGTCTGATTCACATCCTGTATCGTCATCAAGCGATAGGGGAATGCGTACTTAAGGAAGTACCTGTATGCACTGATGGAGATAGGACAGCCAATTCAGTTGGACGAGGAGAGTCTCGTTGATTATTTCGTGCGCGGATTGCCGCACAGCGCAGAGCATAAAACTGTAGTTTATCAAGCCAGGAACGTGGATGAATCAAAACGGAAGCTGTACGTCTGGGAAAAGATGCGTGGTTCCAATTTTCCGCCGCCAAGCTTGAGAGGGAGCCACAGATATTCGCCACGTAGCCAGCCATCGGTTGACTCAAAGCTAACGGCTAGTCGGAAATGCTGTTTTAAATGCGGAAAGCCTGAGAATCTTTCGCGAGAATGTACGCAGGAGTCATTCAAATGTTTTCGGTGTGGACTACCAGGTTATCGGGCGAGTATGTGTAGAGAAGGACAGACACCGAAACCAAAGATAAAAGCAGAACAAAGAGAACAAAGCTGAATCGTGGCCAGAGGTAGGAGTTAGTCTCGCGATTGAATCAAATCGAGTATTCAAGGATATTAACATGAGTGGAGTCAAGTTATTAGCGTTGTTGGTCACCAGCAGCGACATCTACCTAATCCGACACGACAATTTGTTGTCAATGGACTCCATGACGTTGGATCAGAGTAAAAGAAATTTATTGGGCATCGGGCAAGGACGAGTGACTACGCTGGGAAATTTCTGGGCAAATTTTCTGGTAGACGGCATAAAGTTGAGGCTCAATGTTCTCGTAGTAAAGGAGAGAAATATGCAGTATTCAGCAGTTTTGGGTAACGACATCCTCAACGACGTTGATCTTGTAGTAACCACTGAAGGCGTGGAGTTTAAAAGCAAAGGGAATTCGTCGCATACGGCCACTGAAGTTGAAGAAGTTCCGAGAGTTGCCGGAAGAGTAGTTGATGATGGAAGGAAGGCCACGTATGATATTGAAGTAGCTGGAAGTGTTGTTCATGCTGTTGGAAGACCTGCTGAGATGGTCGAGAAGTTAGATGAACCGGAGGTTAGCACAAGTCACCCAACTAGTGCTGAGGTTGAGATGAAGGACCTGCTGTGTGAGTTCCAAGGTATTTGCTTGTCGGTGGATGAAGATCTGTTGAAGTCGAGCACTTGGATGTTGAAAAGCAGTCAGCAGTAATGGATATGATCAAGAAGTATGTATCGAAGAAGACCAAGGAGGTACCAGTCCAAATGAAACTAATATTGACGGACGAGATCCCAATCTACCAAGGTCCAAGACGATTGTCTTATGCGGATAAAGAAATTGTACGAGAGCAGCTAAGCAAGTGGCTAGCGGAAGGGATTGCGCAACCAAGTACGTCCGAGTACGCGTCGCCAATAGTACTAGTATCCAAGAAAAACGAGACCAAGAGATTGTGCTGCGACTACAGAAAAGTAAACGCGAAGATAATAAGAGACTATTTCCCTACGGTCTTGATGTACGATGTATTGGAACGGTTTCAAGGTTCCAAGGTGTTCACGACGCTAGATTTGGAGAATGGCTTTTTCCATGTTCCTGTGGAAGAGAGTTTAAGAAAGTACAAGTCATTCGTGACGCCAGATTGACAATATAAGCTCCTCTACATTCCATTTGGAATTTCCAACTCGCCTGCAGTGTTCGGAAGGTATGTTTTAGCAGTGTTCCGCTAACTGTTGTAATAGAGTCAGGTATCCTGGTGTTGTAAATGGACGACGTAGTAATACCATCCAGGGACGAAGAGGAAGGGATTGAAAACCTACGAACAGTCTTGAGAGTGGCAGCTGATAATGCGCTAAGGATTAAATTGAATCTTCTTCCTAAAGAAGAAGGTGGATTTTCTTGGGTATCCTCGAAGACGGATGTATTCTTCCTTCGGTAAAGAGCAGTTGATACCTTTTCAGTACCGCGGGATAGGAAAGTGCTTCAACGCTTCCTAGGCCTGACCTCTTACTGCAGGAGATTTATCGAGGGATACGCTCTTCTGGCGCAAGTTCCTGCAACTTAAGACAGCGCTCGTCAAAGCACCTGTTCTTAAGTTATTCAATCCGAAAGCAGTACTATTGCAAAGAGATTGCGAAGATGAACAATTCCACCCGGTGCAGTACATGAGTCGAAAAACATCAACGACAGAGGAAAAATACCACTCGTATGAGTTAGAGGTGTTGGCCATCATAGAAGCGCTCAAAAGGTGGCGAGTGTACGTGTTAGGAGTGAAGTTTAGGATAGTGACCGACTGCAATGCGTTCACTATGACGATGAGTAAGAAGGATTTACCGGTACGAGTAGCGAGATGGGCGCTATTCCTCCAAGATTTCCACTATGAAATCAAACATCGCTCTGGTACCAAGATGAGGCACGTGGATGCTTTAAGTCGGGTGTCTTGCCTCATGCTGGAAGATTCGCTCAGTCACCACTTGAAGGAAGCTCAGCTGAAAGACAATTGGGTTAAGGCAGTGCGAGAGATCCTAGAGACGCGTAAAATTTGATTTCATCAGAAGATTGTGTAAAATGCATCATCATGGAATCGAAGGCTGGAAGGAAGGAAGGTTTGCTGAATTCCATCGACAAAGAGGAAGAACCGTTGAGGACATACCACATTGACCATGTTGAACCGATGGAAGCAACCCAAAAACAATATAATCACCTACTTGTTGTGGTAGATGCGTTCTCCAAATTCATGTGGCTCTACCCAACTAAAAGTACGGGCACAGGAGATGTCATCAACAGATTGAAGAAGCAAGCTGCGACATTCGGTAATCCCAGACGAATTATTACGGACAGAGGGACAGCCTTTACTGCCAACGCATTTAAGGACTATTGGGAGGAAGAAAATATTCGACATTCGATAATAGCAACAGGTGTCCCGCGAGGTAATGGCCAGGTTGAAAGGATGCACAAGATTGCAATACCAATGTTGGCGAAGTTGTGCACGGGAAAACCGAAGAATTGGTACAAGCATGTGTAAGCATTGGTACTTCTTCGACGAGAAGTACGAGATTCAGTCTGTTCAGGATATTAACAGGTGTAGACATGTGGATGCCCGAATACCCGGATAATCGAGAATTCTCTTTACAAAAAAAAAAAAAGCAATAATATTGTACATACATATAGATGTACATATGTATACAAGTATCCAATAAATAAGTAACTATAAATTATTAACATAAATAAACATATACTAATAAATATGTATACCTAACATTTATCAATCATAAGTACATAATTCATTTACATTATCAGCAAAACTACATCTTCTTTATTAAGTTTAAGGATTTTATGAACAATTAATTCAACATTCGCTATTACATGAGTATCACGAGTTGAGTTATGCCAAGGTAAGTCTAGCATCATTTTTAAGAGTTTATTTTGCGAGACTTGCAATTTGTTTATGTGATAAGTTGCAGCGTCGTTGCAACGCCTGGAAGATTACCTTGTGCAATATAGTTTTATTGTCAATGAGATGTAGTGATTTTTTTATTAATAAATGGATACAGCATCTTCATTGCTATTCGTATTTTCTTTATAGTTTTAGTGATATGGTCCTTAAATGTAAGATTGGTATCTAAATAAATACCTTAATGTCTGATAGAGGGTTCCCAATTTATATAGCTTTCATTCAGTTGAAGTTACGAGCTGGGAAGAAAGCAAGACTTTTTTTTTCCGAGTGAAAAAAATAGTCATTAAGTTTGATTTTCCATTTGTGATAATATTTAAATAATCATTCCATTCGATTTTTAAGATTCCTCTCAATTCATGAGATGAAAATATTGCGGTGTCAAATATGGCTGTATCACAGTGTGGTAATTTTGGTATATCATATGTAAAAATATTATAAAGGATTGGGCCAGGAACTGAGCCTTGTGGTACACCCGACTGAAAGTATATTATGTCAGAGATACTACTATTAACATGGACGTAGAAACGACGATTGGACAGGAAACTTTGGGAAAAATTTCATGAACATCTGTGAATTTTAAGATTTTCTCCTTTAGTATATTTTCGTATACCTTACTAAGGTTTCTTAGTAGATTGATAGGTCTATAACTTTCTTAAGGCTTACCAGCTTTTAATATGGGTACCACTTTTGCATGTTTCCATATATCAGGAAAATATTGCATTTTTAGACATGCGTTTAGAATGAATGCTATGTATTTTATACCTGATCTGGGCAATAGCTTTAAATGAATGTTTCTTAACATATCAAGTGTTCCTGTTTTTCTAGGCTGAAGGTAATTCAATATAAATTGTACATCTTCTTCGGTAACAAATATAGTGTAAGAAGGATGATTTAACCTTTCTTTTAAAAAAGCTTGAATGGTGTTGCTTACACGAGTTTTGGGGTGTGCATCACCTAAGTTTTCTGAGAGAATATGATTGTTGGAAAAATTTACTGCAAAATACATTGGCCTTTTCGACATCTGTAAAGTATGTGTTCGAAGCGCTTTTTAGAAAAGGTATTTGTTTTCTTTTGTTTTTTACTAATTTGACGATGTTCCAGAAAGGTTTTCCGTTTTTATCAAGTATATTGAGTTTTTTTGTTTCACTCTAGGTTACGGAGCTCTGAAACTTTTGTGCTTACTTCAGGTATGCCATTTGGTGCCTAAATATATTTGTAGGCGATACCGTTGCCATTTACGTCTATAAATATTCCTTAGTTAAATTAGGTTCAGTATTTGGGAAGGTAACTTTAAGCAGTGGTTCTTTTTGGGAATTTTTGGTATACTTTCACCGACTGAGAACATGTTCTGAAAAGGTTTACAAGACATATTCCACTTTTTTTTCTCCTGACCATAGAAGACGACAGAAAACCGGATTGTCATCCGAACTAAGTTCATTTAAAGACACTGGGTTTGTTATATAGGGTTTTCCAGTAGGGATTTGACAATTTTGAATTTAATTTGTAAGCACACTCTTTCACTAATCATCAAACTGTCACTGTCAACTTATTCAGTAAACTCAACATTTTCATCATGGTAAAGTACACTAACGAGCAACGTCTGCAAATTAAAAAAATTTTCTGCAGATATTTGGAGTCGGTGACTACAACTTTAAGAGCGTTAACTCCAATTTTCGGTCGCAATTCTAGCCCTAATAGATAGGCAATAACAAGTTTAGTGCAAAAATTTGAGTCTACATATTCGTTGTGTGATGTTGCCGTCTCAGTGAGACAACGGGTTGATCGAAGTGTCGAAAATATCGCTGCAGTTCAGACGTTCAGACGTAGATAGCAAACGATCTAAATCGGTCAATTCCACGGCGTTCTCAAGAATTGGGCATCGCTCAGATCATATTATGACGTATTTTGCGTAAGGATCTTGGCTTACACCCATACAAGATCAAGCTGACTCAAGAATTAAAGCCGATGGGCCATTTGAAGCGACGTACGTTCTCCGATTGGGTTCTGGAGAAGATGCGCAAGATGATGAATTTCATCGCAAAACCATCTTCAGTGACGAAGCTCATTTTTGGCTCAATCCACATCCACAAAAAATAACTGTTTGGTGCAGTTTGCATGCCGGCGGCGTTATTGGGCTATATTTTTTCGTCGACGATAACGATCGTCACGTTACTGTGAATGGTCAGCATTATCGCGCCATGATCACCGATTATTTTTGGCCCAAATTGGAAGATATGGAGTTGGACGACATGTGGTTTCAACAATATGGTGCCACAAGCCATACAGCATACGCTACAATCGATTTATTGAAAAAAAAGTATGGTGAGTGTGTTATCTCAAGACATGGGTCAGTCGATTGGCCGCCTCGTTAGTGCGATTTAATGCCGCTTGACTATTTTCTGTGGGGCTATGTTAAGTCATTGGTTTATGCTAACACGCCGAAGACGTTGGAAGAGCTCAGAGCCAACATTGAACGCGAAATAGCGACCGTTTCGGCCGAAATGTGTGGCCGAGTCGTTGAAAATTGGGTCCAATGAATCGACCGCTGCAAACGTGCCCGCTGTGGCCATATAAACGAAGTCGAGTTCCATTCATAAATGTTTTGATTGTACTTCAAGCCAATAATAAAGTTTTTGAAATATCTCAAATGGTTTGCCTTTTATTTAAAAAAAACTTGTCAAGTCGTTATTAGAAAACCCTATATAAGAAGGCACATTTGTAACGAATAAATCAGGGACGGAAGGACTACTACGAGAACTAGCTGGGACATAGGTTGGACAAGGAGGAAACAGAACAGAGATTGGCAACATAATATAACATTCATATTCTTCTTGTGTGGTATGATGCGGTTAAGGTACCATAGGAAATTCGGACATAGAAGCGAAAGAAAAATGTTTCTGTGTGTACGTAGCATTTTTGTGAGCACGGCTTGAGAATTCCGATGTGTTTTTGTAAGGTGCTTTTGGCTTTTGCTTTAAGGTTTTTTCTTTCATATCGAAATACTTTATTCTATTGACACAGATTGGATCCGAGATGTTTAATGAGATCGGAGATGTTTAATGATTTAATTACACTGTGAACATAATCACTAGATTTTTTGAGGAGTTTGATTGGTGGTACATATACTCTTATTTCACTAACCGTAACTATTTCGTCCATATACTCCTTGTTGTCACTATCAGATAGACATTGTAATGGACTCTAGCAGTTAGCACTAGAGTCCCTAGAGTGAAATTTCGTTCAGCGATGATGTCCATTTCTGGCTTAATGGATACGTTAATAAACAAAATTTCCGTATTTGTTCTGATAAGCAACCCGAAGAGTACCAAAATCTACAATTAAATCCATTAAAAACAACGGTATGGTGTGGTTTATGGGCTAGTGAAATCATTGGTCCATGTTTCTTCAAAAATGTGGTAAATCAGAATTTTACCGTCAATGGTAACCGTTATCGCGCCATGTTAACGGACTATGTGCTTCCTGAAATTCAAGCACATAGTCTCGGTGAGCTCTGGTTACAATAAGAGCCATACAGCGAGTAAAACAATGGACTTGTTGAGAAATTATTTTGGTGAGCACTTAATTTCATGTTTTGCTATCGTAAATTGGCTGCCTAGATCGTGCGATATCACACCTTTGGACTATTTTCTCTAAGGATATGTAAAGTCTCAGGTTTCAGGAATAAGCCAGTTACAATTGATGGCTTTGGAAGCCATCATTACTCGTGTTATCCGCGAGATACCAGTCGCTATGCTCGAACGAGTCGCACAAAATTGGACCTTCCGTGGCCAACATTTACATGATGTCATTCTCAAAAAATAAATGCCATGAATTGTTCTTTTAACCAAAAATAAAAATTTTAAATTCACTTTCAAATTTATGTGTTTTATTTTACGTTATAAATCAAACCTCACGATGAATAACCCTTTATAACGGATGAAGTTAGAATGGAATAGATCTCTGTGGAACCAATATTCCGGCGCTGAAGTTTGCAGATAATATCGTTTTTCTCGCCGATACAATAGCATCTATGCAGTTAATGATCAACAGGCTAGATACCTACTGCAAAACGTGGAATTTAGCCGTTAATCTAGATAAATCAAAGATGATGGCCTTTAGAGATGGTGGCTGGTGGTTTCAAGACAACCAGATTGGCATAGTTAAGCAGTATAAGAATCTTGGAGTTTTAATTGCGCTGAACCTAAACATGAAAGAGCGATCTGTGCTGTTTGTGGAAACTGCATCAAGAACATACACATTTCTCATACCTTGAAAGTGAAAATATTCCGCGCAGCAGCCTCTTCCATCCATCTGTATGCAATGCAAGTATGGGGTTACAGCGCTTTCGAAGTCGTGGAAAAGTTTCTCCGCTATTTTCTAAGACGGATTTTTAAACACCCGGGTAGTTCGCCCAATTATACACTGCACTTGGAGACTAGAGTGGCACCTCTGTTCTTGAATACTCTTAAAATGCACTTGGATTATGTTCTTAAAATTAATGCAATGAGCCAGGAAAGAATTCCGAGGTTGGTACTAGAGCAAACGTTAACATATAAGGTGAAATGTGTTCAAGAGTGGTAAATACAAGGAGTGGAAAACACGAAATGGAAATATGTTATTTCAGAAAACTAGTCACAAAATTTACGACACACTTGTAAATAAAGCTCAGTCATTTCAATACAGAGCTTACTACAGCAAGATGAATAATTATCTGCAGGAAAAATAAATACTAAGAGGCGAACTTTTAAATCTTTATTTTATACCACACCGCCCAGAGCTTCAAATTTTATGTGACTTGTGAAATCTCAGGGAACGCGAGGATGTGTTGCACCTCATTGCGAAATGCGAAAGGTTGGGAACTACTTTATAACTTCGCAGTGAACGCATTTTGCAACAGGAGCTGCATAATCGATACTTAACGCTACGGCGGTCATGTTTTCTTCATTTCGCACCAATCTTTGTCTGGTGGGGCGCTTAAGATCCAAAAGAGTGTATTCGTGCTCAAAATTTTTGACGATGCGATCTCACGACAAAATTCACGTTGCGTATTCACAACTGAGCCGAAATTTCGATAATTTTTTTTAATAATTTCCGGAAGTTTGGCAAGTGTTCAGAACCATGCACGATGAAATGTCAAACTTTACTAAATATTTCGACGGATAGACGTCATTGTTAACTTTGACAACTGCTGAAACATAACAATTTGAAAAACTATCATTGCTATCCGGTCACCCATATGCGAATGTGTATACACGCTACAGTAAGTAACATAGTTCTGACTGCAGATTTTCGCCTTAAAGCGAAAAAACGCTGTCACGCTGTCAATGCAAACATCTACTTAACAGGCTCCCGACTTGTAAAGAGTGTCTGTGTGAGAGAGTGAGACAATCCTGTCTTTAATTCTTTGCAACCCCGGGCACGCTGCTTCTAGTTGTCCAGACCAAGCGCTCTAGCTTCCGCAATGGCTTGGTCTTTAAAACGGAGGTTCGGCCTTCTTTGTCATCTCGAACTTGGGGGCTGAGAATCCAGGATCCTCTTAGCTGGAGCACTATTATTCATTCGCTCTATATGGCTGAGCCAATGTAGTGGACGTATTTTAAATTTTTGGACTACATCCACATCTTGATACAGCTCATTCGCCCCCCTCAGTATCAGTTCTCCCTTGCTGCTTATTGTCCAACATTCTGCGGCATACAGCTCGAAGAGCTTGAAGTCAGCCGCCAGCTGCTTGGCCTTCTTGTAAAACCACCGGATTGCACTGAACAATTAATTTATATGACCACGCTAATATGCTTAATATAATGAACTTTGGTTTGACAAAGACTTTTATGTAAGCTTTGCCTCTAGATCCTTCTGAGAGGAACATGCTTTCAGATGGATCTAAAAATGAAAGCTGGTTTGGTGGCGGTGTTTTCTCAGATACGCTAAATGTAAACCTCTCCTTCTGTCTTCCAAATCACTGTAGCATGTTCCAGGCAGGAATTTTAGTGATTAAAGTAGAAAAACGTTATATCTACTGTACTCAGTCTCATTAAATTCTAAGACCACCCTTGAATGCCGATCATCTCTTACGGAGATTGCAGAGTAGTTCACCTTTCACCTTTGTTGGGCCACAGAGACATTCCAGGGAATTGTAGGACCGACAAACTCGCCAAAATTGGAACCACTCTACCTATTCTACCAGAAAAGGGTAGCATAAGTATACCTATCGCTACGTGGAAATTAATATTAAAGCTGGATGCTAATAAAAGAACAGGCCTTAGGTGGAATTTTTGACCAACATGTCTAGAAACCAAACAGATCTGTCCAAAGCTGGATCTAAATCGCTTCATGAGTTTGATCCTTTTAAATAGGAAACAACGCAATCATATGTTTCTTCGCTGGACACTGTCTTATAGGCAAGCATTTTACAAATGATTTTTGTAAAAGCTGCATGGACGAGGAGGAAGAGTAGACAGTCTTCCACTTACTTTGTATATGTCCAGCTGTCTCCCAGAGAAAAAAACTTCACTTAGGAGTTTTCTTTTACAATGACTTAAGCGATTTAAAGAATATAGACGTTAACAGTCCCCCAGAATTCATCATAAGCTCAAATTGATTCCAAGAGTAGGAGGAACACGTGGCATCACAATGGGCCAATAGGCCTAAGTAACTTGGTCTTTCCAACAGCCACTTTTATCTACAGAAATATAATAGTTGCGACGAAAGAGGCAGTTTCAGGAAATCACGGAAATGTCAGCTAGAGTGAAACTTCAAGACATGATAGGTCATTCTGCAAGACGGCTTTTAGAAAGCCAAAGTGAAGGGGAATAAATTTCACTTCCAAAAATTCTTACATTAACAAGTAAGTGGGGTTGTGATGGATCATCTGGATAAGCAAAAAATAAATACACCAGATTGTGAAAAAGATGCAAACATGCTTATGGGCTCAGTGCCACATTGGAGGAACCCTCAACTATCAACAACTCATTTTTTCCTCATAACTCATAAAAAGTACATTTAACGATATCAAAAGTCAAAATGCTAATTTTCACCCAACTGCATTCAAAGTTTATAGTGAAATAGGGCTAGTTGTCAACCGCAAGTTCTTCTTAATTATGATCGGCAGAAAGGTTCTGAATAAAATAAAAGATACAAAGTCAACGCGGTCATAAGAACACAAAAAAACTTCAGCAATCAAGATGAATTAAATAATGACTAACATAACTACGAATATGGAATCTCCACATGGAATTTATTTTGCAACTTGCATTTACACTTCGACCAGAGGGAGAGGATATTGATGAATCTATTGGAATTAATGAGGTAGAAAAACTAAGACAACAAGCAATCCAAAAGCATTTTCGAGATGAGATTAGACTCGATGTTGATAGACCAAAGCAAGGAGTAAGAATTACTAATGTTTGGAAGTACTTCGAGGATTTTTTTTCAAGAATCAAAGGCAACAGCTCGTATAACTGAGATTAACAGAAAGGTGATGACGAGATTTGTCAAGTTTGGAGAGTAAGTCAAGAAAAAAATAGAGTTGAACCGTTGTCACTTAGTGAATTGTCAGAAGAAGTTCATGAATCCAAAAACTGAATGAAGATTTTTCAATATGAGGCTGCAACTCATCGGACCCACTCATTTTTTCGATATAGCACACCAGAGCCGAAAAAGATCTCAAAGCGCAATACTCTCCAGAAATGATAAGTTTATTAGGCATTACCCCTGCTGTCGACGAAAGTTTCCAAGAATTATGATTTTTCTTTTATTTGAATGATTGGTCCGTTTACTGTTTTTCCCACTGTTTGACTTGAAATGAATTATTGAAATGAAATATTTGATTATGTACTCTGATGTGCCATGTTTTGCCCCTATGGTGAGAAAGTTCTATTTCAACAGAGGATTCTGAAACCTTTTTTCCCTGAACCTGAACCGACTGTGTTCGGTGTTCGGCGCAGCTAGGTTGTCATGACAGACCCTCTACCCATCCTTCACAATATAATTCGTTGCGATCAGGACTACGTATAACTTCGCTTGGAATACAGACTCAAGTCTTCTTGACGAGAAGTGAAATATTATATTGTCGTCAATCGTATATCGTCAGTTGTATTTTCATGACAGCTTATTCCATCTGATAACCGATGCATAGGATATAAATGGCCTAACCATAGCACCTTAGATGCTTTCGACGTAACATGTTTTGTCCATAGAAATTTGTTATCCAGGATGACACTTAAATATTAAGCTTTTTTGAATAATTGGATGGTGATGCCTTTAAGCACCAGATGAGTTGCCAAACAGCTTCCTCCTTCTCGTAAGGAGAAAAAACTCAGTTTTGAGAAGATTGATTGAAAGCCCATTACTTGTGCACTAATCGTCGATCACGCCTTTAGAGCGTATGAGTGTTCACCCTCGTTTATCCCCGCCACCATATATTGGCTACAGCCAGCATTCAGCGTTCAGCAATCAACATCCTACCAACCTTTGTTTTTATCCATAAAATTAGTGATTCATCTACGTTGTGCTGTCTGGCCGAGTAACACATGACGTCAAAAGTTGTGTTCGTAAAAACACCCTCAACATCGACAGAAATACCTAAGGTGTATTCCCTTTTGTCGAGGGCCTTTAATTTTGCCTTTCAGATTCTGAAGCGCAAGATCTTCCGCGTTAATCGGCGTGTTACATCGCCGACAAAGGATGCATTCGCAAAGTATTTTTGCGCAAATAGATCTCGACAATTCTCTCGATGCTCTCTAACATGAAGAAAGTCAGACTTATAGCTATAAAGGTTTTGTCGAGTTCTTTCCGATTTTTGGTATAAAGGTATAAATTCACTAGAATTCCGGTATCTATGCCAGTGCTAAGCTTACTGTGAAGATTCTCTTACGAGTTACCAGCAGCTGTACCTTCTTCTAACATAACTGGGTCTATGACATCAGTGCTAGGCGACTTGAAGCGTTTAAATGAAGCAACAGCATGTTTAATGGCCTCATCCGTCACCACAACCTATGAGATATATCAACTATGGCGTGTCGTGTTAATTAGCTCACTAGCAGCTTCGTTAATAGGAGCTGGCTGTAAACTGGTTTCGATTAGGATACCAGGAAAGTGAACCTCAAACATGAGATGGAGATGGACGATCAGCAGGATTGCTTACTAGCTAGAGATGCCTTTTCAAAACATTTGATGAGGATATCGTTTAGGTTCTGAACAGCTTCCTCTAATTTTTGTTTTATCCTGGGCTTAGGAGGAGAAGTGTTGTATTTGTCGAGTTTCTCCTTAAATCGTGTCAGTTGATTTTATGCGGCTTTCTCCTCTTCAACAAGGTTGAAGGTTAAGACCTCGCATCTGATTCTGAATCCGATATACCTATGGTCTGATATGGAGATCTCCGATATTATTTCTCAGCTGGCAATCTCCTTAGTGCAGCTATTGTATAACTTAATTCGATTACTTGCTGTCTTAAATTCGTAACAAAAGTTGACTTAGAGCTAACATTATTGGAAACCAGGTCGCACGATAATATGAAAACTAGGAGATGATTGCCTCTCACGTTGCATTTGGTGCTGCCCTAAAAGTATTCTGTGCATTAGCATCGCAGCATATGATAAGTGGCATCTTCCTGGAATGACAGCATTCAATGAATTCAACTACCGCCATTGGTGGTGGTGGTAATACCTCACAACTTACGATCAGGTTGGCCACAATCCGTTAATTGTGGCAACCACTTTCAAGTGGGGTCTTACACAAATCCAAGTGAAATAGTACTTGGAGATTCCATAATCGAGATAATTGAATCATAGGGAAAATAATCAAACGCAACGACAAATTTGTGCCATTCTCTGTTTGTTTCGAAGCTTATGTCTGCAGTTACTACATCTTGCAATTTAAATGCTGAGAGTGAGTCCGGCACATAAATACAGGTTCTTTGCCTTTCCGATCGCTCGTCATAAAATTGTCTGAAACCTCTTAAACATCAGAAACCACAGATGTGTTGATTCCACACCTATATCTATAGATATTTTCAAAGGTCTTATATTCAACACGTATAGCCTTCTACATAGAGATCTAGTAGCAGATTTGGAATGTTGAAGGTTGATCTGAGTACAAAAAACAGATGAGTACTGGGGTGATCGCCTCTTATCAGCACTCATTTGGAAACAAAGTGGAAATTAACTCTTCGAATGTGCAGATATGTTTATGCTCGCCTAGAGCTAATGGTCTCGATAGAAACTTTGTCCAACCCTTGAATGCAAACATTCTCTGCTTTGTTTTCGTCGTTCGGAGCGTTTTCATTGCCAGTCTTTCCAATTCGAAGCGGCAGAGAGGAGATAGCGGCATCCTTATACGTGCACCGGTCTCGTCCCCTTTGGCGCTTTGGGATTGGTTCGACCTCCAAATTGCTTCCACCAGAACTGCAACTTATGCTGGCTTTAGCAATGATTTGATCCGAATCTTGTATGCTGGGAAAGCCACCACCGGAGTTGTTTCTCAGCGAGGATTTCACCGCATTAGCCGATATCGACCTTTACTGGTTGTAGCATCCGGACATCGTGTGTGTGTGAAACCCCCACTGGTTTTGTTTTCGTCGACGGGTTTTACTGCTTCATGTGATTTCCGTCTGCCTGAACTGCATCCTCTGTCGGTTTCAGCTCCGGTTTTATGCGAGCGTGGTTTGCGGGGAGATCAAATGACAGAGGTAGTGCCGGAAACTTTTTTCCTCTTGGTCGTTTTTCGGACATAAGAAGAGGGCGCAGTTTCTAATCAATTATATCGGTTTCAGTAGGTGTCAATTCCACTGGGGGAGTGAGACGTTTCCTATTCCTACACCTTAGTAGGTAATTCTTCCGAGTGAAAGTCTGCTGGAGCCTGTTCCACTTTTTCCGTTTCCCGAGACAAACCTTCAGAATTAGCACTCTAGCCAACCACTGGTCTATACTGATAAAGTTTAAAAGTAACAGTACGTCTCCAGTACGCTCTCCATCGTTCCAGCTCTTGGTAAATTCGTCGTAGAAACGGGGGTCTTAGAAGTAGAAAAAGAAAATCGAAAGAAATTCGAAAGACTACGGGTAGGTTGTCGCCACTGCGAGTGCCACCTACAGTATAATCTTTTGGGGTCATCTCCATACTTTTAACCGTTTCAACGTTCGTACGTCTTTGGCACTGGGTCCTTTTCAGAACCTTAGGGTCTTTGAATATTAAACCTTCCTGCCACAACAAAGCAGCCAAAGAGAGGAAAGATGGTTATCTTAGAAAAACAGAAATGACTGACATACTAAAACTAAACCAATCTGTCATGATAGAGTCATCCTATCTACAAGTATTCTGGTAAAGAAAAAGTTAACACATTTTCATAAAAAGTTAAAGAGGTCGTCGGCACCCATGACTTTCCCGATATCCTTTATAAATAACATACGTAGGCGATGGAAACGAATTTGGTTTAGGTACTTTTCAAGGTGGTTATTTCTTCCTTTTTTGTCAATACTGAACATACAATTTAAGTAAACTAATTGCTACACTGTAACTGGTAATAAATTAAAAATAAATGCAATGATTTGTTCTTTATATTAATTAGTATCTGTTCTTTGTTTGCAATTTAATTGAAGTGTGCAAGTTTTTTTTTATGCGTTCTATAATTCCTCCGCCTTAAAAACTGAAAAAGTTGGAAGTATTCGTGGGCACATGTGTAGGATGGCCTGCAATGTTAACAAAGAGCGCTAGAGCTCTGCTCGCACTGGATTGTGCTTAGTTTTAGATTTCTTTTGGTTTTGAAACCCACTTAACAATCGATATCATAAAGTTGGAGATACTTTTGTATTGTAAAAAAATACGGACTTCCATTTTCTATTTGTGTTTTTTAATTTCATTGAAAATATGTGGTATGTACAACAATATTGATATCTTTTCCAGTACTTAGATACAATATTATAAAGTAGATAATTCAAAATGTTTAACTTGTGACCTACGATAAACAAATTTACTCTATAAATTAACTTACGAGCTATGTTCAATAAGTAAGGTGACTTTATATTTTTATAAAAAACTGTCTATGTATTCATCAATATAATCCCCATCAGATATAATACACTTGTGCCAACGCTTTTTCCAATCAACGAAGGCCTGCTCATAAGCACATTTTTTTCATAAGTCTCTCAGTTTTGGGAACAATTTTTATTTATTTAATATAAAACTTAAACATCCAACTTAAACTATTTGGGTCTACTTAATTCGTGCGGTTTGCTAAGAGATAGCGTAACTTGTATTATTCCATTGTTATTATTCCATTGGAACATGCGTTGGAAAGCTACTGTCTCTGTTCGTCATTTCAGTATATGTCATTCATTTGAAGCGTAAACAACATTTTTTTTTTTCACTCAAATATGTCGAACTTTGTGCCTGGAAAAGTGTTTTTGCGGGGAGTTCTTCTTCATAAAGAAAACTGCTGCCGAAAGTCATCGTATTTTGGTGGAGGTTTATGGTGAACATGCGCTAGCTGAGCGAACGTGCAAAAAGTGGTTTGCACGATTTAAAAGTGGTGATTTTGGCTTGGAAGACGATGAACGTCCTCTGCAGCCAAAAAAGTTTTAAGATGTAGAACTGGAAGCATTACTCTATGAAAATTGTTGCCAAATACAAGAAGAGCTCGCAGAATCTTTGGTTGTCACTCAAACAGCCATTTTTAAACGTTTAAAAGCAGCTGAATATATTCAAAAGCAAGGAAATTAGGTTCCACATGAACTCAAGCCGAGAGACGTCGAAAGGCGGTTTTGCATGTCCGAAATGCTGCTGGAACGCCACAAAAGGAAGTCATTTTTGCATCGGATTGTTACTGGTGATGAACAACGGATCCATTACAACAACCACAAACGGCAAAGCCGAATATCCATGGCGCGATGGGTGTGCTGTATTATGAGCTGCACACATGGTGAAACTATCAGTAGCCGAAAAAGCGCTCGAAATATGCGACCAGACACGAGGAATGCTTTCCATCATGACAAAGCTCGGCCCCACGTTGCTATTCCGGTTAAGAACTATTTGGAAAACAGTGGATGGGAAGTCTTACCCCACCCGGCTTATAGCCCAGACCTTGCCCCTTCTGACTATCATTTGTTCCGGTCGATGCAGAACGCCCTCACTGAAATACGGTTCACATCAGAGCAGAATATCAAAAATTGGCTTGACTCATTATTGGCTGCCAAGCCGGCGCAGTTCTTTTGAGATAGGATCCACAAATTGCCAGAAAGATGGCAAAAGTCGTAGCTTCAGATGGGCAGTACTTTGAATAATACTATTGTACATGTTTTTCTTAAATAAACGTTCAAACTTTGAAAAAAAAAAAACGCACGAATTAAATTACATACTCAATACTTAAACCAACTAATTATGTTAACTTATACTAAACCCTCAACTAATTAGCCTAACTATACAATCTAACTTAACCTATTGCTAGCAAACCCAAGGTTGCTAACCTATGTAAGTCTGCAGTTTGCTAAACATAGCAAGGAAAATATGGCCCACTTTGTCTTCTGACTAGGCTAACCTGGACTTGAAGGAAATGCTGAAGAAATCGGGTCTTCTTCACTCAACCACCAAATATTTCGGTGCTGCAAAACAACATACTTTTTATCGCTTTTTGAGACCGCCCTACTAAACCTGAAACGTTCAGTGCTGTCGTGTGCGACGTTTTTGTTGTAGTTGAGTCGCCCCTCACTAGCTGCACGAGCTACGTGGAAGATGAGTGGCACCGCAAACCTATCTTGCATCAGCCCTTTCATGTCAAAATAGAGGAACACTTCAGGGGGGACGAAGCCTTTCAAGCGCACATTCTCATGATATAGGGTTTTCCAATAGAGACTTGACAATTTTGAATTTAATTTGTGAACGCACTAACGAGCTACGTTCTCCGATTTTATTCTGGAGAAGATGCGCCAAGATTTTGAATTTCATCGCAAAATCATCTTCAGTGACGAAGAAGCCAGTGACAAAAATGGCGAAATGGGTTCGTCAATAAGCAAAATATGCGTTATTGGTCGGGTGAAAACCCACATGTGCTTCATGAATCACCACTTCATCCACAAAAAATAACTTTTTGGTGCGGTTTGCATGCCGGCGGCGTTATTGGGCCATATTTTTTCGTCGACGATAACGATCGTCACGTTACTGTGAATTTTCAGCACTATCGCGCCATGATCACCGATTATTTTTGGCTCGAATTGGAAGATATGGACTTGGACGACATGTGGTTTCAACAGGATGGTGCCACAAGCCACACAGCACACGATACAATCGATTTATTGAAAAGTAAGTATGGTGAGCGTGTTATCTCAAGACATGGGCCAGTCGATTGGCCGCCTCGTTCGTCCGTTTCGGCCGTAATGTGTGGCCGAGTCGTTGAAAATTGGATCCAACGAATCGACCGCTGCAAACGTGCCCGCGGTGGCCATATGAACGAAGTCGATAATAAAGTTTTTGAAATATCTCAAATGGTTTACCTTTTATTTAAAAAAAAAGTTGTCAAGTCGTTATTAGAAAACCCTATATAAGTAGTTGGGGTAGTAGGCCACAGATATCCTATGCCCCCGAGTCAACTTAACAGCGAAGATGTCCACTCTTATTAGATTCGCCCTGTTGTATAGGACTTCATTGGGTGAGAATTTTATGTACTCCGATTCTGGCACGCCCTCTCAAACACCCGAATCTTTTTTATTAAACTTGCTCTCACGTTGAACCACACGGGACACACATATACCAGCATGGGCCGGATGAGGGCCATGTAGCAAATAATTTTCACCCTCGCATCGAGTTGGTAGCTATGAAACAGTCTCTTTGTAAGGGCAAAAGCACCTTTGGCCCTGGCCAGAGCAGCATCTACATTCTTGTTAAAATATAGATACTGGTCTAGCCAGATCCCAAGGTATCTAACTACATTTTGACAAGCAAGTGGCTGGCCGTGTTGTCCAATGATCGGGAATTTTCGCCAACTCTTTCTGATGTCCCTAGAGGCACCCGACAACGGCGTTCTAAATAAAATGGTTTTAGACTTTTGGAAGTTGATTTTCAACTTTCAGTCATCGCAAAATCGCCTAATTTGCTCGAAGTCACATTGCAAAAGCATGTTAATGACCTCGACTTTTGGAACTGTTCTGTACGCTATCAAGTCATCTGCGTACGCTATGCTATAAGTGAACATATCAAAATCGCTTGTGTAAGTGTTAAATATACTTAGATCGGCGAATTAACCGCACCTTGTTGCAGACCGTTTTTAATGTTAAATATTCCAACAGAAGTCGCATCACCAAATTTCACGATGAACTGTCTGTTGATGAGCATATTATGAAGAATATACAAAAGTGGTTTCCTGGTCAGCTTGTAGAAAAGCCCCTCTAACTATAAGGTGTCAAAGACCTTTTCCAAGTCAATCAGGCAGGCTCCAGTACACTGGTTTTTGCTTTTATTCCATTGGATATCTGACACCAGCCTAGACGCGGCATGATGACATCATGTCCCGCCTTGAAACCGAATTGATTATGCGGCACTATATTTTTGTTCTTAACCCACTTAATCAAGACTCTATTGATCACTCTCTCGAACACCTTACTGATATTCGGAAGGGGACTTATCGACCGGAAGTTTGCCAGATCGGATGTATCTTTACCCCTTTTAGGGATGGGATAAACCACCGCAGTTTTCCAATGCTCTGGATAATGTACATTATTCAATGCATTGTTAAACAGGGTGATGCAACTAAGTATCTACCTCTTCTAGAGGGAGATATCGAAACACAATGTTCGGTATTCCATCGATTTACACTGATTTTTTACTTCTTATTGTGTCGAAGATCTCATGGAGTTCTTCCTTTGAAATGAACGGTGGTAGGTCCCTTTCATTGGCGATGATATTATTTACCATATTCTCGTAACTGAACAGAATGAAACCCGAGCTCTCGAGTCACCAGTTCTGTATGTCATGTCGCAGGTAGAAATTGTACAAAAGGACTCCATTCTCCAGGTTCAGTTTTGGGAACAGGGAACATATATGACCCTTTTGAGCAACTCACGATCATCGTTAACGTCATTCAAGAGCTCTTGAGCGATGCTCATGCGTCGGTTCTTCTGATCAAAATTAACAAAATCCGGAACAAACTTCGCTGACTCATGTCTCGTGTTTGACACGAGCCAACCGATATACCAATATTCTCAGCAACCTCTCTTATGGTAATTCGACGATTTTCGAAAACAATTTTCTTTTGTTGATGTGCTGAGGCGTCCAGAGCGAGGTTTGTGATTGGTATCTTTTCGGCCATCTTAGAGCAGACTCACCGCATACCACTGTCAACATATCAAGTGTTTCAGAGCACTTGATTCCATTTTTTCCATAAAATTTAATGTGAATTCTTCTCTCTATAATAATTGAAAATCGCTGAGAACACCAAAACACGTCTAACCATTCTATCTTCCAAAAACAAACTAAGTACGCTTTATATTTAAAGCTGTGAACATATGTTTGGGACATGTCGATATCGATAATCACCTTACTTTTTGAACACCCCTCTTATATTAATTTGGTAGGTAAATATTTCAGAGAAAGGAGAAGGAATGAGGTCTAAGGATGGGTTGTTGTGGAATAGACGTGGAAGAGGACTGCACTTCTAAGGTTTGCACGGTTAGAGATTAATTTGATTCGCTGTGGGAGTCAGTTCTATAGTCACAGCGTGAATACAAAGTACGCGAGGAATACAAGTATTGGAAACGATGAGGAACGATACTAAGATTTCTTTCGAAACGATTAAAGACGAAATTGTTAACTAAATAGGACGGAGATATATTGTGAATAGTTTTTTTCTTTCATTAAAATGTTGTTGCAGTGTGCAGCAGGGATATGGTTCTTAGACTGTATGGATAGCGGACCGTATCGTTGAACGCTGCATGTTGTTGAGATAGTGAATCAAGAGCACTATATGAGTATACAACCGCAGAATATGTAATGAGATGCACTCTTAGTGTAAGGACCAACTTATGTTTCATTTTCACAGGAGATAAATACCAAGTACTTACTTATGCGTTCGCATGACTATAGTCGGAAAGGTCACGATCAATAATAAAACCAAGCCTTGAGCATTGTTCAACAGCTGTAATTTGTGCCTGTGAAGATATTAAGATCGAAATTTTTCTTAGATATTCGTATTACTTGGGATTTTGTCGAGTTCATTGGTGATCTATTAGCGACAGACCAAGCAGTAATTTGAGTAAGGTCCTTATTAACCAAGAGAGCCAGTACATCAATCTTGTTAAAGGGTTTGCCTGGATGAAGTTGTACGTCAGTGTAGGTACAGACTGATAGGAGATCGTTGATAAATATGCCGAACAATATTGTGGAACTCCTTGAATTAAAGCCTTTAGTAAAAGGAATTTGCCACGAGAAGTGACTCTCTGCAGTCTACTTGATAAATAGCTGACAAGTTTTATAGCCCAATCACTGAGGACAAACAAGTTCTTAATCTTCCACCTGAGAATGTAGGTAAAACGTATTTCATCAAGTAAGTTTATCATAGCCGTAGATTATCTGTAATTTTCTCTATAGCCTGACTGTTTCAGGTTAATCAAGTTATTGATTGCTGCATGGCTTAGTATTTCTTTCTCCAAGACTATTTTGCAAACTTTCGGTAGACAAGTTAGGATGCCAATTGGCCTGAAAAATGTGAAATTGGTGTTTGCGATTTTTCGATTAGAAGGATCCTTGCAATTTTCCAAGACTAAGTAAGACTAAATTGATGTGGTATTACATAAGTTAATAGTGTGAGCTGAAAGGGCTTACAATGTCCTATTAATTAAGTTTTTAAGCTCACAAATTTGATTTATGATCTGTGCATTAGGGAACTTTTTTTACATTTGATCACATTTCTAAAATTGGATACCTGTTTTTTAACTCTACCTATTTTAAAGCTTTCTCACTGTAACCAAATTAGCCATGCTCCATGTGTGTAGAGAGCTGTAATTACAATAAGCAGCGAATGCCTGGGTCAGAAGGACTGAAACTTCCATCTGGTCCATTTTAAAATGTATCTGCGATAGGGATCTTGTGAACGAGTTTAATTAAACTTTGCTATCAAAAATGCTTACTTACTAAGATGGCGCTATAGTTCGAGGTGAACTTGATCCTCAAGAAACAAACCGCTTCTACAAGCCCGATCCTGCCTTCGAACTGCATCCGGTTACGCACTTTAAGTCGTTGCGATCTTCTTTTATTGAGTTGTTCATCTGGATTAGATTTTAAAACCCTGAGGGCCGGATCATTAGTGTCCATTCGCTCTGCATATCCTAGCAATCTCAGGCGACTGAAGCGCAATTTTCTGATTGAATCTCCTCCTTCAAACCGTATATTTTCTTCCACCTTCGATAGAGTCTGTCTTTCGGCATAAGGAAGGATTGGGATGATAAAGACTTTATAGAGACTCGTCTCAGTTTTCCGATATAGATTTTACTATTTAATTACTCTCTTAGCTCGAAGAAAAACTGATTGCCAAGATTAATTCTTCGTTTATGAGGTATTGCTGAAAACAGATCCAAGGTTGAAGAAGTTTTTTACTGACTCGAAGTTACAGTTGACGACTGTGATGTCTCTCGAAATCATCAATGTTCTGTGTTCTTCCTTTTTAATAGCATACACTTGGTTGCCTTCATTCTAATTGCAGTACTAGCAAAGACACCGGTGACAGCCCGCTAAATTTTGCCAATTATGTCAATATCATCATCGTACGCTAGTAGTTGCACAGACTTTTGAAAGATTGTATCTCCCGTGTTCGCTGAGAGTTGCTTAGCTTAAATATTGATATCCGTACTTCATTTTGGCTTGGTCTATTCTGTCTGGATCTGGTGGGGTTACAGATTTCATCGGCGTTATACAGTCTGCAGAAGTATGTTTTCCATATTCTCAGCACCGACTGCGGCTCTAATACAAGATTTATTTTTTCATCTCTACAGGTTTCTGTACGTGTCTTCTTGCCTTGACACGTTATGCCTGGAGTATAAATTCTCAATATCTCGTCGAGCTCCTTGCACCACCTGATATTACGTTGCAATTGCAGTTTTTGTAGTTTATATCATCTCACAAAACTGCGCCTTTGTTTTTACGCTTTTGAAATCTGCTTTCGCACCTTAACTGCAGCAATGTGGTGATCCGAGTCAATGTTGGCTGTCCGGAATGTTTGGAGGTCCATAATACTGGAGGTATGCCTTGCGTTGAACACAAAATGATCAATTGGATTAAGCGTTTTATGATTCGGAGACTGCTATGCCCTCTTGAGATGAAGAAACCGTGTGCTTGCTATAGTTATATTTCTTCCCATCCTTAATTCAATAAGACTATTTCCCTTGCTAGATGTGATGTCGTGTAGGCTGTGCTGTCCTCCGTAGGGGCATGGGAGCATATTAGGCTTATGTTAGCGGCATTGGTCTTGATGAGGATTGTCATAAGATGCTTGATCACGTATCAAAAGCTAAGACTAATTGCCTAGGTCTGGCGCAAATACAAATCCGCATCCTCCTTCTTATAATAATAACGATAGAAGATATTACAGTTTTTCATTCTCCTTATGCAAGGCTCACTCCATCACACTTTCTGAATGGCGGTGATATCTGCCTGGTAGCAGTCTATTAATTTCTCGAGGCAACTGGAACCAGCCACTTTTTTTTTATCTCTTCAGTATTATGATGTTTGTCGAGCGCGCACTTGTCATTTTAGACTGCACGAGTAAGCATTTACTCATCATGATGTTACGGTATTCCAGTACCAAAGAAGGAACTTCTCTCTTGGAGAAGAAATATGCTTAGAGTCTTCTAACAACTACCAATTTTAAACATCAGGCAAAGGATAGGTTAACTAATGGGTTGACGGCATGAAGAAGTCTTACATTAGTCATATTAAGATCAATGTAAATGTTTGTGATTTGTTAGGATTTTGTACCGCCATACCGTGACACGTATGAACAAAAATTAATTTTAATCGATTCCGAGATGTACACGAAAATCTGCAGAACTTTAGCATATGTGTTTGTTTGGCTTGGTCTTGGATGAAAATATTTTACAAAATACTCAATTGTATCTAATCGTTGGGTAGTGGCGCAGAGAGTGTGGACAATCCACATACACATCTTCACTATTGCATCCTTTCCAGAGATCGTATGTGATCTTTTTATTATGTATATTTCAGCACGATATTCCTGGTGATGACACCTCAGGGATGAAAACAAAGATCCTTTATTTATTTGTAAGATTCTCCGGTTTCTTTGTTTGTTGCACAGGGGTAGCATTTTTCTGGTTATGACGAAGAAGCCAGGCGCTCTCAAGATTTTATTTTCAGCGCTCCTACTATTTTACTCTCAGAGTTTGGGACTACGAGACCAGATTTTTAATTAGGTAGTGGCTTAGTATTTCTTAATTTCCCAAAAGAACTCTGTGTCCGGAAATACATCAAAGTCTTATGGTGTCCTGCATAATAATAACCAGTATTTCTATGGAGGAAATGGCTTTTAATAATCGACTTGTGATAGTGCTACCTTTGCAACCTGTTTAGTAGGATCTCGCCCTCAAAAACGTTGCCAAAATAAGCACATCTAATAACGGGTGACCAAATAGCAATAATAGCTTTTCCAACAAGCTGTCAAAATATTCAGTAAGGTTTGCCATTTCATCATTCAACGTTTTACGCTTGCCGAATGTGCGGAAATTATTGTATTAAAAAATATTATCGACATTCCAGCTCAGTTTCAAATACGCAACGTGAATTTCGTCGTGAGGTCGGTCATCATCATAGCTTCAGTGTGCAGTCAATTCGTCGCACCGTGTTTAAAAGTTTAAGCCCGAATACACTCTTTTGGATCTTAAACCGCTAACCAGAGGAATCAGTGCGAAATAAAGAAAACATAGCCACCGTAGCGTCCAGTATCGAAGAATACCTAGAAATGTCGATTCGACGTCAATCAGCTGAATTGAGAATTGCCAGAGAGTCAACCTGGCTTATATAAAGGTTGTATTTGGGCCTATAAATATATAAGATTGTGCTGACGCAAGAATTGAAGCCCAATGACCATAGACAATGCCGTCTGTTCGCTAATTGAGCGCTAGAAATGAAGGCCGAAGATCATGGTCGCAAAAAATACTAACACGATGTTTTGAAAACTAGGCGTCGGATTGTCACCAATTTTTGACAGGCCGGCTAAAAGAGGTTATACTAAATGATAGTATACTATCAGAAGGGCCACCTATCTTTTAATCCGGGTACTTATCTAACAGTCCTGTTCTTTGTCTACCAAAAACAATCCAAATAAGCAAGATTTGAGCACTCCAAGGCTTTGCTCTCCTATCAAGCTCATGTGGAATGGAAAAAACAATGTTGGTGCTTGCACTACGAGGACGGTCCCAGAAGTACCCGGCGTGACCAAGACATGGCGGTAGTTGTTTGAAAATATCAAAGTACGCAGTCTATAAAATATATGTTTCAAGTTTGAAAGCGCCACGTTGTTTAGTATTTATTTGGCAGCCATCAGTAGTGAACGTTGTCAGTGAATTTGTGAAAATGGAGAAAGTTGGTCATTGTTATGTGATACAATACTTTTATTTAAAAGGCCTCAGCCCAACCAATATAAAAGCTGAACTGGATTCTACTCTGGGTGAGTCTGCTCCTTCGTTTACAACAGTAAAATTTTGGGTTGCTGAGTTTAAACGAGGCCGTACGAGCTGCCAAGACGAGCAATTGAGCATGAAAATACACAAAGCGACTGAAAGTGCGCGAGCTAGCAGACATTGTAGACAGTGTCGTGAAGATGTTTCAATTGAGTGTTTAGCGAAGTTTCACAGCAACAAAGCAGAATTTTTGCGCCGTTTCCTAACAATGGATGAAACATTGGTCCATCGCTTTACACCCTAGACAAAGAAATAATCAAAACAATGGATTCACAAGGGAGAACCGGCTCCAAAGAAGGCGAAGATGGCATCGATTTTTTGGGATGCGCTTTTGATAATTTTCATTAATTATCTTGAAAAAGGAAAAACTATCAACGGCCAGTATTTTGCGAACTTATTGCAACGTTTGACCGAAGAAATCAAGCAAAACCGACCGCATTTGATCGGTCGGAAAAAAGTGTTGTTTCATCAATACAATGCACCAGCTCACAAATCCGCTATTGCAATGGCCAAAATTAATGATTTAAAGTTTGAATTGCCCCCTCGGATTATTTTTTGTTCCCAAACTTGGAAAAATGACTCAGTGGTCAAAGATTTTCCAACGACGAAGAAGTGATGTCGGCAGTTAATTACTATTTTGAGGAGCAAGACATTCCTTATTATAAAAAGGGTATCGAACTTTTTGAACATCGCTGGGAAAAGTGTATAGAGCTGAAAGGTGATTATGTTGAAGATTAAATAAATTTTTTTTCAAAATTTTTGTGTTTTCTTTCTTGGGTCGGGTATTTCTGGGACCGCCATCGTAGGCATAATAACTTAGACATATTTGTACCTAAAGACAAACCTGCAACTGGTGATCTTCTAGCAAGGCCCAACCGCAATGTCAAAGGTATTTGACAGAGCTTAGCATCAGGCTCTTTGGTCAAAAATCGTCGTTTTGGATCTATTAATCTTTTCTTCAATGGTTTAGAAAGTACGTTTAAGAATATTCAAATGAAGTTGTCTTGGACAGTTTCAAGTCTGATAGCCACAAAATAAATGCTGGTGCGCCCCAAGGTTCCATTCTGTTTCCGACTCTGTTTTTAATGTTCATAATTTAAAATTTAACCTCTTGTTTGCTTCTTTTAATCCAATATATTCCTTTGCTGATGACAGTATTCGCGGCTTTTTACATTTGTTCCCGGATACATGTCCGTGCTCTTCGACTGTAGAACGGAAACGGCAGTGCATATCGACCTCATTAAATTCTGATATCTGTAGCATAATAGGGTGGAACTTCTTCAATAAAAGTCGAGCCTCCAATGAGGGCTTGTCTACCTTATAATTGTTATATCAGATTGTTATTTTCTAATTAACTTCTATTGCCATTTCTAAAGACAAAGGATTTTTAATTTGGTTTCCTAGATATGAAGAAGTAGTAGTAAAAGAAGGAGACATGCCCACGGAGTATAAATTTCTTTTCCCACGCCTTTCGTCAAACTAGGGGAACGAAATTCAAAAAGCCAGGTATTCCATAAACCACCCTAAGATTTTTGCACTCGTAAATAATGGAAGTAACAGTTCTTGGATTGAAAACCCTTATAAAGACGAGCGAAGCATTAAAGGGTTCTTCTTCTTAAAAAATAATATTTAAGGGGACAGAACGAAAGCGCATAGCATAAATTTCTATTGGAAGATGGATGGATTGCATGTTTATAGTAATTTGGGTTATTTACGTTTCTGAATAGAAAAATCATCCTTATCGCGGTCAAGTGTTAGGAGGGTTTGGCTGTGATTTACACGCGATAGGTAATTTTCAGGTAGCAGTTGTTGTACTTTGTACGGCATTTCACCAAAATCCGTTTGTTGATGTCGTACCTCGACCGTTGTTCTGCGACTAGTCTAAAATTGTTCCATGCTGACCCAGTCTCCACTAAGCGAGTGGTTTAACCTAGTGCAATACTTTGAGCCAGATATCAAAGACCAAGTAAAGTGCTCTAGAGTGTCTAGGTATCTGAGATGGTTTCCACTGTTTCTCCTCAAGCGGTTGCTTTTAGTACACTGGTATGAGAGTAAGGGCTGTAGACTGTCTGCGTAACTATTGTATACATATGTGGAAAGATAATAGACTCAAATGACACTCTCTGTGAAAAACGCGAGTTATTCTGTCATTGCATCAAATGCCGTTTATACGACCTATCTTCGATAAAACAAACTCTCTTATATCAGCGATCAACAACTGTTTTCGTTGTTAGTCAGTAAGCGGTTAACCACGTGTGTCGTGTAAAAAATAAAGTCAGACCCTTCCAACACATAAATGTCCACATAGTAAAGTAAATTTTTCGGGATGTCTTGCGTTGACTTGCTTGTTGGCAAAGTTTCAAGATTTATTTTAGTTTCATTAATATTTGCTTCTCCTATAATTGTACAAATTTAAACCTTATAATTCTACGTCCCTTTAATTTTTAGTCAGTAGCAAGATACAATTGTATCATATCTCTGTAAATTATGCGATTAATTCAAAGTGTATGTTGTCTTTCCAACTATTTCAGCCATCACTTGCAACACCAAAAAGCTGTTAAAGATATATGTTGCCATAGCTTATTTAAAAATAATGAATCCCATTTACGAGTACGTCACATCTTTCCCTTCCAATTGAATTCAAAGATATATAGAAGAATTCTCTCATTAGATTGGCTAATAAGAAGATTCTGAGAAATCATTTTCAACAATTAGGGGCATGCTAATGATGACGCTGCGATTTCCTTTAGTCAAATTTGGTTATGAATGGCGCCACCAATTTTGATCAATGAATCATTCGCTGGATGATTTTCTTTTGTTTTTGAGTGTACGATGTGTACGAGTACATGATCCATTATGCATGACCTTTATGGATAGAACTCTTTGCAAGTACGGATAAACAGCCTTGACTCGGTGAACAATCAAGTTGATAATAATTATGGCGAAGCAATTGAAATTGTAGACTTTTCAATGATGACACATAGGATACGAAATTAGATTGTCTTCATGATCCTGTAATAGAATCTGGCGCCAAGACCAACATTCAAACACATCACATTCGTTATTCGGAATTTAATTCAATACGAAGAGGCTCGGGGCAGTCACCATGATTGGTTCTATGTGAGTGTTACAATCAATAAATTAATTTTTTTTTCTTTCTATGTATGAGTTTGTAGAGCCAACCATATAGAGTGTCTTCCGGATATCTTGACATAATTTGAGAAAAAAATCGCATTTGCGGGAAGACTGGGGTGTTTGGAAATGCATACCCTCGGAGATACAGGGATTTTAAGCAAAGCCTTACGCTGCCCTTTTTGAACTCTTTCAAATGCGTATATGGTAACAAGCCGCATATCGTTGAACTAGTGATTATATAATTATAAAATTTTTTCAAATGTTCAAATGTTGCCCTAAAATCTATTGAAAAGTTGAAGTTGAAGATCAAAAGTGTTTTCTTTTCTGAGCGGAATTGCTGATCAGCCAGACCATGCGTCATCGAACGCAACAAGTAATAATCGGACGGCGCAATATCAGGGAATATGGCGGGTGGGGTTGAACTTCCCATTTGAGCATTTCCAGGTAAGTTCTAACGGCTTTGGCAATGTGAGGCTGAGCGTTGCCATGCTGTAGAATCACTTTTTCGTGCCCCTGCTCGTATTGTGGTCGTTCAGTTTTATCAATTGAAGTCGCTACCGTTCAACAGTTCATAATAAATAACACCGATCTGGTCCAACTAATACACAGCCTAACCTTCGCAGTGTGAATATTCGGCGGAGCCGACGACGTATAACCATGGGCAGTGTCCATGACTTTTTTATCTTTGAGTTTTTATAATGAATCCATTTTTCATCGCCCATCACGATGCGATTAAGAAAACCCTTCCTTGTTTGCCGCTGGAACAATTATTTACAGCAGAAAAAACGACGCTCAACGTCTCTTGGCTTCAAATCATAAGGAATCCAAGTTACTTATTTTTGAGTCATTTCCAGCGTGTTTAATTGCTTGGAAATGACTTGACCAAATCAGCGTCTTCGATGGATTTTGGCCTTGCATCACGCGGACGGTCGTCAACATCGAAATTACCGTCTTTAAATCGACGCAACCAATCACAGCTTGTTGTTCCACTTAGAGCAGCATTTCCGCAATCTTTTTGGAACTCTCGATGGCTTCAGCCGCTGTTTTCTTCAAATGAAAGAAAAGAAACTCAACACTTCACACAAATAACAATTATTTGGCACAAAATCAGAAATTTTCACACAACCAAAAGTATATGACGCCAAAATAAAATCACAAATGTGGCAAAACGGTTTGTTAACCATATGTCTAAGCTTGTTTCATGACTGCTTCATGTCACTTCCCGAGTCATTTTTTAACAAAGAACTTATTTACGCAACTAGTATTATTTCATAAACCATCCAAATACCAGTATTAGGCACCTTAGCAGACATTTTAATATAAGTACGGCTTACATTTGGAGAATATTACATTCAGGAGGCATACACGTATCCTATCATATACCAGCACATGAGCTACTACCGGGGGTCTCAGAGAAGCATTTGGAATTCTAAAATTACATTCTGGAAAGGCACTTTGAGGAAGACAAATTTATTGGGCAGATTCTATGGAGTTATGAGTCCCAATTCATCACGTACGGAATAGATAATTTGGACAGCTTACATACATCTGCATAAAGCAACACTTTCAATATCAATGTGTAGGCAGTCATAATTAGTAGCAAGCTGATCGGATGCTACCGACTGGAACAAACAGCGGTCATTGTGTTAAAAAATAGCTATAAAAACATCAGACTCTAGAAGATATACATGGGGCACGTTTCCATACGCTCAAGACGTCATACTACAAAATAGAAAGACCGAATATTCGGTGGACCCAGTTCCACACGTTTTCTCTGCTGTACAGTAAGTAAAATTATTTTTGGAAGATTAGTTAGGATCGAAAATAATTGCGTATTAAGTCGAGAACATGAATATGGAAGTAATGATCAAAATATGATATTAACATTGAGTGCTAACGGACTTATACAAAAACTTGACAAGTTAGAAATACCATACCACCTTGACAAAAAGTTCCCGAAATCTATTTAGCAAATTAAAAATACAAGTTTATACATCTAAATCTATATTGCCCCCTTTAAAGTAATCCCCTTCGACTGCAACACACTTATGCTAGCGCTTGATCCAGTCTTTGAAACATTTTGTATATTCGGCTTTCGGTATTTCCATCAGTGCTTCCTGCGATTTTTTCATTACTTCCTCTCGGCTGCCGCAACGCGTTCCGCGTAGTGGTTTTTTAACATGATTGAACAGAGAGAATTCACAGGGAGACAAATTAGGTGAAATCGGTGGCTGTTGCATTTTTCGTCAAAAAATTACAAATAATGATGGCACTGTGCGACGATGCGTTATCATGGTGCAAAATCCAGGAGTTTTCAGCCCACAATTCTGGTCTCTCATAACGCCCAAATAATACTCTTTGTTTACTGTCTGACCTTCTGGCAAAAATTCATGATGCACTACACCGTTGTAATCCATGAAAACCATGAGCATTGCCTTCTTTTTTGACTCAAAACGATGTGGTTTTTTTAGTCTCGGCTCATTTGGTGAATGCCATTCACTTGCCTGATGCCTGGATTGCGTGTCGAACTCATAAAGTTACGTCTCGTCTACAGTAATGATCCTTTTGATGAATGTGGGATCGGATTTAGCCTCTCAAATCATCTCCTTTGCGACGTCAACACGGTCCCTTTTTTGAATGAAATTGAGGACTTTTGGGACCAACTTTGCTGCTACACGACGGAAACCCAAATCATTAACCAAAATGTCTTGGATGCATCCATTGGCAATGTTCAAGTCCTCCGCTATCTCTCTGATGGTTGATTTGCGGTTATTGACCAACATTTCCTTTACGTCATCAATGTTTTCGTCGGTTTTCGATGTCGATGGTCTGCCACTGTTCATCATCTTCGATTGACTCACGACAACTTTTGAACTGCTCGTGCCACTGGTAAGCGACCGTTGTTTTTAGAGAATCGTTGCCAAAACACTTTTCCAACATTTCGAACGCTTGCGCACCATTAAATCCGTTTTTTACGCAAAATTTAATACAAGTTCGTTGTTGGAAATTTAAATCCATTTCTAAAATTGTATAAAATTGCCAACACACAGCGAGATGGCATTGAGATGGATGTACTCTTGGCTACGTAACTTTTGTAAATGTCAAGCCATGATGCTAAGATATAGACGGAATGTCAATAATAACTTTATAAAAACAATAGAACTCAAACCCGAGCAATTGGGGCCACACGGTTTCTTCCGTTCTCGTTCCTAAAAAAGGCGAATCTTCTTCTCTCTCCTCCTACAGACCAATTCCTTTTACGCCTTTTGCTTTTCAAATTCGTTTCCTGACTCATGTCATTGCTTTTCAGCTGTAGAAGGGAACATGAGCGTACGTTAAGCTCATTAAATTCCGATTAACAGCATAATAACCAAATAACAGCATAACTATCAACAGAGTGGAATATTATGCTCCCAAAACACAATACTGTTTGCTGTCGTTAAAGTGAAATTTAAACACCCAGCCATTGTCCATGAATGTCACTTGCATCGTCGAAACCGAAAAACTTTCCATTCTCAGTATGTGTGTCAATACCACTTACCCCTTCTGATCGGGCCTCAATATAGAAGGCATTTATTCGCCCGAAATTAGAGTAAAATACCCACATCTGGTCGGGTGCTCCCAAAACAGTGCGATAAAACTCACAGGTGATTATAATAACATCCAGACAATGGACAACCTTGAACACCGACTAAATGTCTCCAGTCTCACTTTGTTCTATCGATATTTTCACCACCAGTGCTCCATAAAAATGGCCAGTAGCATTCCGCGCGTCCAAACTTTTAGCCGTAACACCGGTCTCGCTATGAGTGTTCATCAGTATACTCTCAAGCCCACTTCCGGACGTACCCTAAAATATCGCAATTCGATCCAAAGTCGCATAACTCGTTTATGGAATGCTCTGATTAGATCTTTATTTCCTTGTCGTTATAACCTTCAAATATTTAAAACCAATGTTCATCGGCACCTCTCTTTTCATCCGCTCTGGTTTTCCTTCATTTGCGTTGTGTACAAGCATTTTAAGGGTACTCAAACCCCTTGAGCGCAAAAAAATGCAAATATGCACAACCCTCTACTGGGTCTAAATAACTTAATTATCGCGGGTTAAAAGAGACTTCAATGCTTTTTCTTTTATTATATTATTGGGTCTATAACTCATCTATAAATTCATTTACATTAAGTCTAGGCGGTCTGTATATAGCAAACATTGTAGCTTCAATCTGTCTTCTTTAAATGGTTATTGTAACACATTCATAGTACACATAATTCATATTTATTTTTGTGTATTCTATATTATCTTTTATGAAAATCATTAAGCTGCCACCTTCTTTATCAGTTCAATTATAGGCTAATAGTTCATGAAATCCAGTAATATATTAATTCGTGCGGTTTGCTAAGAGATGGCGTAACTTGTATTATTTCATTGGAATATGCGTTGGAAAGCTACTGTCATTGTACGTCATTCATTTGAAGCGTAAACACCAATAATTTTTTTTCACTCAAATATGTCGAACTTTGTGCCTGAAAAAGTGTTTTTGCGGGGAGTTCTTCTTCATGAAGAAAACTGCTGCCGAAAGTCATCGTATTTTGATGGAAGTTTATGGTTAACATGCTCTAGCTGAACGAACGTGCCAAAAGTGGTTTGCACAATTTAAAAGTATTGATTTTGGCTTGGAAGACTATGAACGTCCTGGGCAGCCAAAAAAGTTTGAAGATGAAGAACTGGAAGCATTACTCTATGAAGATTGTTGCCAAACACAAGAAGAGCTCGCAGAAACTTTGGATGTCACTCAAGCAGCCATTTTAAGACGTTTAAAAGCAGCTGAATATATTCAAAAGCAAGGAAATTGGGTTCCACATGAACTCAAGCCGAAAGACGTCCGAAATGCTGCTGGAACGCCACAAAAGGAAGTCATTTTTGCATCGGAATTGTTATTGGTGTTGAAAAATGGATCCATTACGACAACCCCGAGCGCAAAAAATCATATGTGAAACCCGGCCAACCAGCCAAATCAACGGCAAAGCCGAATATCCATGGCGCGAAGGTAATGCTCTGTATTTGGTGGGATCAGATGGGTGTGCTGTATTATGTGCTGCTAAGACCAGGTGAAACCATCAGTGGACAACGCTACCGAACACAACTAATCCGTTTGAAAAGAGCAGTATCCAAAAAACGCCCGAAATATGCGACCAGACACGAGGCAATAATTTTCCATCATGACAACGCTCGGCCCCACGTTGCTATTCCGGTTAAGAACTATTTGGAAAACAGTAGATATAGCCCAGACCTTGCCCCTTCTGACTATCATTTGTTCCGGTCGATGCAGAACGCATTCACTGAAATACAGTTCACATCAGAGCAGAATATCAAAAATTGGCTTGATTCATTCTTGGCTACCAAGCCGGCGCAGTTCTTTTGAGATGGGATCCACAAATTGCCAGAAAGATAGAAAAAAGTCATAGCTTCAGATGGACAATACTTTGAATAATACTTTTGTACATGTTTTTCTTAAATAAACGTTCAAATTTTGAAAAAAAAAAATTTTTATTTTTTATTTTTTATTTTTTTTTTTAAATTAACAGTAAAAATACAAATGCAGCTCTCTCTTCACTTCTGAACAGCCCTTAAACGGTAGTTTAATTAATGTTCATATTGAATCGAAAATTCTCATTTTTTAGTACAATATTTCACTGAATTTTACAGACTGTTAGCAGCAACGTTTATCTGTCCCTTTTCTATAGAAAAAAAAAAAGATTATTACATTATTTCCACCTATCCTGATACCAAAATATCTGTTGAATAAAAATAAATAAATAAATAATAATATATTTTCAAAAATAAAGCAAAATGTGATTCATCTCACCTGAAAAGGTTTAAATGAATAGTAAAACCTACATATAGTTCGGATGAGAGGCCAATAATAATTCATTGTGCATTCTTCAGCGATGATCTGAGAAATTCCCAAATCCCGAACGAAGACGGAAACGCATTTTATTGCACTGATTCAGTCATGATTAACCAATGTCAACGTAAGGTATATACACATATACACAATTTAGTAATTTTGCGGTTAACTCTTATTTGACCAAGGAAAAGTTTTCCTCCAAAGTAAAACCAAAAATGGCTTAAATTGCAGACCAAGACATTACTAAAATAATTCGCATACTCTTAACCGAAGCAAGTGCACGAAAAATTTCAACTACATGGTGATCGGTCTTCGGTGGTTTTCCCAATATCAACGTCAGCAATTGAATCATCAATCATCTCAGCAATTAGCTCATCAGATGCGGATAATTGCATAAATTCCTTTCGATTCATCGATATGTATCTATCTACAATATTTATGTTATTTATCTAAGGGTATTCACATTACCCTAACACGAAAGTACGCAATTGTCGGAGGTCAGTAGAATTAAAAATTCCCCATAGTAAACATTCATCTACGTACACCTCTACTAGCATTTCACTCAATTCGCTTACTTAAACAAATACACTCGCATGGAAGAGTCATCGTATCTACCATGTCCATAGATAATGTTTTATCATAATTGCAGGTTGTACAATAAAAACAACTCAAACTCAGCTGTCTGGCAATTTGAGGCCATTTAGCACTGAAAGATGCGCAAAAGGAATGCATGCAAATCACCTCGAAGTGGACCACGATCCTATTGGACCTAGTCATCAGGTGAATACAAATTTCGGCATTTCCGGATTGAATTACAAAAATTTTAACTCACATCTGAGTACGTGTGGCCAAACAATATAAATCCGGTAAATACGAATAAATGCTAAAAAAATCTGTAGATACACGTATACTTGTATCTACAATATAATGTCACGGTTTAACGCGCGACTGGCGTCCGACATTGCATAATATCGGCCCGTTGGGCGGCTATAACTTAGTAATCACACAACTCAGGTGAGTTTCACGATAGGCGCTTGCTCTGGCTCTGGTGCAAAGTCGCATCGTTGTCAAATTGCAGTTAGTCATCGTGTGAAGAATGTATGAGAGTGTGAGTAGCTAGACGTGATAAACGCAAACTGAGGACCGGGGTCTGAGGACTGACGACTGGTTGAAGCCAATGAAAAACTGGGCTATTGATGCAATGACCTAGTGATGAAAACTTCTCAGTGGATTTCGGAAATTCCAAACAGTGAATGGGGAGTTGATTTCCATGTGAAAATGGAAAAACTTTTCGAGACTTCGCAAAAACTGATCATGATTGGAGGCTGGAAAGTCTTGGTGAGTTGTGCGCACAGTTTATGTTGGATTATCCAAGGTGCAATGAATTCAGATTCCATAGAAAGCATGTATGACACGTGCTCAGGTTGGCGCTTGGTAAAATTGTTTTTGTTTTTGTTTTTTGTTTTTTTTTTTTTTTAACGAATATGTCGGTGGATTTGTTGTATATAATGAGGTAACCGAGATTGATTAGGTGGAAAATGTTTATCATAGGTTTATCGGGAAACGGTCTTGGTTTCTACGCATTGCTATGGAGTTTTGGATGTTTGATTCCAAGAGAAAATCTGTCATATTACCACAGTGATTAATTGGAAACATGGACAACATACACTTAAAAAATAGATGGAAATGCCAGCACAAATCTAAAGGAACTTTAAACAATAGAAAATCCCAAACAGAAATGTTGATACAAAAAATCTATATATTGTTCGGACAGAATTATTTTATAAGGCATGACAATCACAATACAATGGTTGTTTGATAAGCTATGTAAATGAGTTGAATCTAGAGACACTTTGGTGTTTAATCAATTACACTTACCTTCCCTCCACTTTTAAGACATCAGGATCGATCCTGGTTATCCTACAGACGACACACCCTACAAAAATTCACAGATTGATAAGAAAATAGAACTCTACCAACATTACTAAATTGAAGAACTCACGATTATGCAGGATAAAATGTCCGGTCGCACTGAAAGTCAGTGTATATGAAATCTTTTCGGCCGATTAGATGTGAATGGAAAGTCATGGAATGTTGGAAACTTAGATTGAAACACTTTAATTGCCTAGTTCATGATCGGTTGCTTACCTTATTTTCTAATGATGGTCTCCAGTTCAGGAGCACGTAATTATTAACTGCGGAGGAAGAGCTAAATACCGAGGGCATTGCGATGACCACTATAATTTACATTGAAGGTGCCTTCGATAAGATACGCTTTGAAAGTCTGAAACAAGCTTAGGAAAAACGTCGGGTTAACCCACTGGTGGTAAGATGGGTGGACAATATGTTAAATACAAGGGCGACAAATATTCAGACGGGAACCTCAAAACTTTGAGGAATGGACATCAAAGGTTTCCCACAAGGGGGTGCACTGTGGAATATCACTGTGGACTCTCTTCTCGACAGACTTGAGGCAACGGGCATTCACACAGTGGAATATGCCGATGACATAGCAATAATGGCAAGAAGCAAATTCATAGACGTCACGGCGGATATCATGAGAAATGCACTCAAAGTGGTGAGCGGTGGTGTCTGAAACAAGGGCTCTTCATTAAGGCGGAAAATCTGGTATTTCAGCCCTTAAAACTTTTCGGATCGGAACTAACAACGACCAAGAAGGTTAAGTATCTGGGAGTATACCTAGATACCGGACTTACTTGGAACAACCACGTTGAGGAGAAGGTCTATACTGGATGTATACGATGATTACTAGACTCATTATCAACTACGCTTCCCAGAAGACTGCTAAGAAGCACCTGGATAGGGTCCAACGTTTAGCATTCTTAGGAATTACAGGTGCAATACGCGCAACATCAACATGCGCATTTGAAGTGATCTTAGGGATTTCACCGCTAATCTTATTTATTTAGAAGATAGCGTCCCTAAAAGCACGTCGTCTTCATCGAGATTCGAAATGGCACAATAGGGGTACCATCTATGGACACAGGAGGGTCCTGAAACTTGTCAAAAACGAGATTAAGGAACTGAACATGCCTAAAGATGGTATAACAAAGGTGCATATTATGGAAAGGAATCACAAAACTCGTATTGAAAATGGATCAATTCCAGAAAAGAGGAATGGTGAAATCGTGAGTTTCACAGATCATGGATTTCATGGATCTAAAACTAGCCCTTCACATTAGCCTCGAGAAGCACACCTCGGTAAACCAGGCTGAGATGATTGCTTTGCTGCATGCTTTAAATTATCTGCTTGAGAGTCAGGTGGAAGGAAGAAATATCCTAATAGCACTGGGCAATCAGTACAACATCATTGGTACTGGAATGTGTATTCAAGCTCAATAAGTTTTCATCTAAATATCAGGTAACATTTGATACGAGGACACATAGGGATCGAGGGTAACGAAAAGGCGGACTCCATTGCAAAACAGGGGTCAACTGAAAAGTTGCTTGGACCAGAACCATTCCCTTTAATTGGTAGAGGAATGGTAGAACAGCTGATTCACAAATCGATCACGGCAGAACACCTGAGAAGGTGGTCAACCGTGGAACAATGTAGACAAGCTAAAATGGCAATACAATGGCCGACCTGCTCCACTCAAAGAAGGGTTCTAGGCATGAGTCGAGGAACATTGAAATGGGTGGTGGAGTTAACTACAGGTCATGGTCATTTCGGGTATCATTTAAGGAAAATGGACCTTAGAGAAGATGACACTTGTAAGCTTTGCCTGGAGGAATCTGAGACAGAGCCACATATATATTATTGTGTCATTGTCCAGCTTTGGCTGGCAGAAGAATGGGGATCTTGGTAAAACATTGGGTCGAGATCCATTGGATAAAACAGATCTCACATAAACAGATGCTAGCGTTAACACTAGGAATCGAACCCAGGGAAGGACTCTGAAGAAGTCCAGAGAGTTTCTCTGGATAAGGCTTATAGTGGTAGACGAAATGAGACCCGACAATGATGGTCTGATTCGAGTATTTCTCAATAATTATTAACTTAAATTAAATGTTGCTAAAAGCAATGCGCGTAAATATCCTATCATTATGATAGGAAAAAGCGATGGCCATTTCCCATTTACCAAATCTCTACTTTGCAACATTAATATCCGTTGCAAATGGATTTTTAGTTCATTTTCGATAGAGTCGTCAAGAGCTACATATGTCTAGCCTCGCGATTCCGTCAACAGCCGCAAAATTGAATATATAATAACAGAAAATACCAGCTCTCGCATTAAAATCGGCTGAGACCTTCTTGATATCGAATAAGGTAAGGCGGAATGACTTATTGACGCATATAACCAGCCGGTTGCGTATGCTGATGATATTGACATAAAAGGTAAAACAGCTATTAGTGGAGCAGTTTTTTTTTGTAATGAATGCTAGTAACAAGGTAAAACATACAATAGTACAACACCGAACATCTTAAATAATATATAAATCAACCCGATCGATTTTATTTTAAACTTGTAAAAGAGTTCATGAACCTTTGTTTCGCTATTAACTTTAATATCAGTTTGGAAGTTCAATGAAGTACTTTTCTCGAATTTGGCTCGAATTTGGCGGGAATAGGGCCGAAAATCCTAATCATAGCACTTCTGCGTCGTGGTGGAGAACCAAAAACTTACGACTATATCCTATAGATGAAAATCTACTGCGTTGGTGGTAGACAAGTTCTGACCGGAATCCAATAAATTTAATTTTGAACGCTTGGATTTCCACATCAGATTATTTCTGGTTAACGTTAGGGGACTAAGAGTTTCTAACGAGTATGTAGAGTCAGCTAACCCAACCTCTTATTGGGAAATCAGTATATCTGTCCTAACTATCGCAAAGAACGATAACAAAATGAAAAATTCTATCACGTATTTTCATTCACAGTATAGATGCTGTGGTATACAGACGTTTCTATGAAAAACCGAGTGCTCTGAACCGTTTCCAAAAATATAACTAAGCAGTCATCATGGTATTAGACATCTACGCTTTCAACATAGAAAAAGGTAGGTTAGGTTAGGTTAGAATGGTGGTTGAAAAACCAAGCCACTTAGGCCTATTGGCCCATTGTGCTGCCACGTGGATCTACGATCCCCTCACTCATGGAACCAATTAGAGCTTACGATGAATCGCGGGAGACTGTTAACGTCTGTATTTTTTAGATCGTTTAAGTCATTGTAGAAGAAGACTCATAGGTGGAGTTTTCTTCTTTGGGAGAGAGCTGGACATGTACAGAGAAGGTAGAGAATTGTCTCCTTTTCCTCCTCGTCCATGCAGCTTCTACGGAAATCGTTTGTAAAAGCGACAAGCCTTCTTGTATGCTTGCCTATAAGGCAGTGTGCAGTGACGACACCTAAAATGGCGCTGAGATGTTTCCTATTGAAAAGCATCAGACTCCTAGAGCGAATTAGATCCAGATTTGGCCAGATCTGTTTAGTCGCCAGAAATGTTGGCCCACTGGTCCATCTAAGGTATGTTCTTTTATTAGAATCCAGCTTAAATAATAACTTGCACGTAGCGATTGGTATACCTATGGTGCCCTTTTTCGGTAGAAAATGAAGAGTGGTTCCAGTTTTGGCGAGTTCGTCAGCCCTACTGGAATATCTCTGTGGCCCGGCACCCAACAAAGGTGAAGGTTGAAATGCTCTGCCATCTCAATAAGAGATGATTGGCATTCAAGGGCGTTTTTAGAATTTAGCGAGACCGAGTCCAGGGACTTGATAGCGGGCCGACTATCCGAAAAGATGCGAATTTCCTTTGGAGATATCACGTTTTTCTTCAGCCAAGATAGAGCTTCTTTAATCGCCAAAATTTCCGCCTGGAACACGCTTCAGTGATTTGGAAGACGGAAGGAGAGGCTTAAATTTAGCTTATCCGAGAAAATACATCCACCAACCCCGCTATCGGTTTTAGATCCATCTGTATAGAAATGGATAGACTTGTTCTCCATGAAAGCAACTTCTTCCCAGAAGGATCTAGAGGGAAAACTCGCATAAAGGACTTTGTCAAGCCGAAGTTTCGGTATCGTCTAATCGATGTTCTCTAAGTGGATTCCTAATACATTCAGAATATTAGCGTGGCCAAATAAATTATTTGTCCACTGTGTAGTCGCTTTAAGGCGAATAGCTGCATTCGCAGCTACTTGCCTGCCGAAGATGTCGGTGGATGTCAAGTGAAACAGAATGTGTAGCACTGCGGAGGGAGTGGAGCGTAAAGCTCCGCTTATGCATAAACATGCTGTTCTTTGGATTCGACTTAGTTTTTTGAATTTGACTGTAATGTCTAAGACGACTACACCGTAAGTGAGTATTGGTCTTATGACCGAGATGTGTAGATTATTCGAGGTTGGAGGCCCATTTGTTTCCGATGGCTTTCTTGGAAGAGAATAAAGCTACTGTATTTTTTTTTAACTCTTTTCTGAAGGTTAGGTTTCCAGTTTAGTTTCCTGTCAAAAATGCAACCCAGGTATTTTTCTGTATCGGAAAACACTAAACTGGTACCGTTTATTGAAGGAAGGTCTATAGTTAGAATTTTATATTTCCTGAAAAAGAGCACAAGATCAGTTTTATGGGGGTTAGCTCCAAATCCACAGCGATCCGCCCAACGGATTAATCTGTTAAGATTTAGCTGAAGGAGTTCTTTGATGGTATTGAGACGCTTCCCTGAAACGGCTATAGCAACGTCGTCCGCATAGGCAATCACTATGCTCCCTCCCGCTTCCAAGTATATCAGCAGTTCATTAACAACTAAGTTCCAAAGAAGGGGAGAAAGGACACCGACTTGCGGCGTACCTCTACCAACACATCTTTTAGAAGGAGTCCCAACTAGTTTGGAGTTGATTATCCTGCTATTTAGCATAAGACTGATCAACTCCCCAATTGAGTCGTCTACCTGCAGTTTTGATAGCGCAGTCGTGATTGCGGATATGTCGACGTTTATTAAAGTCGCCCTCAATGTCTAGGAAAGCAGCCATTGTGTACTCATTGTATTGTAGGGATCGTTCGATGTGGCTAGTCAGTGAATGCAGAGCCGTTTCCATCGATTTTCCTTTAGATAGGCATGTTGGCAGTAGGCATGTTGGGCCGTTGACAAAAGTCTTGGATCAATTTTAGCTCGAATATGGATATCAATCAGTCGTTCTAGAAAGAAAGATGGTAGACTTATTCATTCATTCGGGACATCATGAGAGCATTTTTCGACCTTGGGAATGAAAACCACATTGACTGGAATGTGGATCAGCTCTACACAGCTTTTCATGATATTCGCTAGCGTAGGCAAGATAATATCTGATGGATTTTGTAGTTCGGCCGATATTATAGCGTCCGAACCCGCAGACTTGTATGCTTTGAGGCTATGTAGCGTCCAAAGCAGTTTGTCTTTTGTAATTAGACCTTAAATTTCGTTCACGGTTCCAGTAATCCTGTTTTGGTTACTGTTTGCAGCGAATGAAGAACTACCTGGAAAGGGGGTATCCAGTAGCAAGTTGAGTGATCCATCACTTAAGGTTATCCAGGAGCCATCGGTTTTTTCAAACAACTAGGCATCACAGGGTTTGTAGAGAGGATGAAATGATGATACATGGACCTCTGTCTGATGCTGAAATTCTGTCCGATTTGATTGACGACAAGGATTTAAACGATGAAGAATAATCCGCCCCGTTCGTCTCACTAAATGAGACAAGATCTTCACTGAATACTTTATGTTCATATGCACTTAGAACGGAGATGGGTAATGAATTGTTTTTAGCCCTCGGAACGAAAGAAAACTCGTTTGACCAACGACGCTGCACCTGTTTGTATTGCTTACGTTAATTTGAAATGTTTCTTTTTTCCTCTTGATAACTAAAACCCAATAATTTAATTTTTTTATCGAGAATCGACTGTATAGGGTTTTCTAGTAACGACTTGACAACTTTTTTTTTAAATAAAAGGCAAACCATTTGAGATATTTCAAAAACTTTATTATTGGCTTGAAGTACAATCAAAACATTTATGAATGGAACTCTACTTCGTTTACATGGCCACCGCGGGCACGTTTGCAGCGGTCGATTCCTTGGACCCAATTTTTAACGACTTAGCCACACATTTCGGCCGAAACGGCCGCTATTTCACGTTCAATGTTGGCTCAGAGCTCTTCCAACGTCGTCGGCGTGTTGGCATAAACCAATGACAGAAAATAGTCAAGCGGTGTTGAATCGCACGAACGAGGCGGCCAATCGACTGGCCCATGTCTTGAGATAGCACGCTCGCCATACTTACTCTTCAATAAATCGATTGTAGCGTGTGATGTGTGGCTTGTGGCACCATCATGTTGAAACCACATGTCGTTCAAGTCCATATCTTCCAATTCGAGCCAAAAATATTCGGTGATCATGGCGCGATAACGCTGACTATTCACAGTAACGTGACGATCGTTATCGTCGACGAAAAAATACGGCCCAATAACGCCGTCGGCATGCAAACCGCACCAAACAGTTATTTTTTGTGGATGAAGTGGTGATTCATGAAGCACATGTGGGTTTTCACCCGGACAATAATGCATATTTTGCTTATTGACGAACCCATTGAACCAAAAATGAGCTTCGTCACTGATGATGATTTTGCGACTCGAATAGGAGTAGAAAATTTTTATAATTTGTAGATGTTGCTCGTTAGTGTACTTTACCATGATGAAAATGACAGTTTGATGGTTAGTGAAAGAGTGCGTTCACAAATTAAATTAAAACTTGTCAAGTCCCTATTGGGAAACACTATACAATGTATGTTCAAAAAGTAAGGTGAATTCGAAAATTTCGCGGACAACGCACATTCGATTATCAATTTTTTTGCTGTATTGGTTTTTATGTCCGGAACATACTAGGTGGGGTGAAAAGTAACCTAATTGGGATTGAAAAAAATAGTTTTTTAAATGTTTTTTTTTTATTTTATTCAATATAGTCTTCTTTTAGTTTGATACACTTATTCCAACGATTTTCCAACTTCTTGACCCCACCCGAAAAGTAATTTTCCGGAAGGTCTGCAAAATACTCCTCCGTGGCGTCGATTATTTCCTCGCGTGAGCTGAATTTTTTATTTATGAGCCATTTTGTGAGGTTTGAGAAGAGATAATATTCCGAAGGAGCCTGATCGGGTGAATACGGTGGATGCGACAGCAATTGGAGCTGTAAGTGATTGATTTTAGCCATGGTTGCGATACTCTTGTCCGCCGGTGCATTGTCTTGTTCATTTGAGCGCGTTTTGCAGCGATTTCGGCCTTCAATTGCTCCAAAAATACTCGCTGTGGATGGTTTTTCCTTTTTCGAGGTAGTCCACGAAGAATATGCCATGACAATCCCAGAAAACCGACGCCATAAATTTTCCGACCCATCGAGCCTCCCTGGCCGCTTCGGAACACTTATGCTGTCTTCAGTCCATTGCCGGGCACTCATTTTGTTCTCTGGTGTTCAACAGTTACCAATCGACGCCAAAAGTCCGCCCGATTCCGCATCAGCAAGTCCAAACCCTCGTTCGAAGTGCTCTCGCGTTCGAGTTTTATATGCAGATTATTGCCCAAAATATGGCGTGTGCGCTCAGTACTAATCTTATTGGTATCTGCTAACTTGCGCCCCTTCACTTTCCGGTCAGCCAACACCATTTCATGTATTTTTTTGACATTGTCATCTGTAACCGCATCGGAGGGCTTGCAGCTGCAAACTTAATCGGTAGTGGAGTTGCGGCCACCACGAAACTCTCGAAACCGATATTTGATTTAAACTTTTCTTTTGTTTCCTTCTCCGTTTTGCCTCTCAAAAAATAATGTTTTATGAGAGAACGAAAATCGTTTTTGTCCATACTCAACATGATGCCAAACACGTCAACAACAATCAGCTGTCAAAACAAAACTAAAGACAGTTTCGCACTGAAATTTGGAATATGTGCCTAGATGTGAACGGTCTTCAAGGCACCATAACCTTTTTTGCAGTAGCATTCTGGCGGTCAAGGAGGTTACTTTTCACTCCACCTAGTATACATATTTATGGTTTCTAGTGTATAGCATACTATTACTAGTACTTAGTTAGTGCGTGCTCGGCGATTCTCAATTTTTATAAAAATATGTAGCTAAGAATTTGCATCAAATTTTGTGTAAGAAATGGAATCAAGTGCTCCAGAACACTTGAAATGTTGACAGTGACATACGGTGACTCCGCTCTGAATGAAAAAAATGTTTACAAGTGGTACAAACTCTTTCACGATGGCCGGGAAAATGCCAATGACGAACCTCGCTGTGGATGCCCTAGCACATCAACAAAAGGTGATAACGTCGAAGCTGTGAGAAATTTTTTTTGGAAAATCATTGAATTACCATAAGAGGAGTTGCTTAGGATGTTGGTATATCGGTCGGCTCGTATTATGCATTTTTTTTTTTTTTTTTTTTTTTTTTTTTTTTTTTTGATGTTTTGGGAATGAGACGTTTGCCAGCGAAGTTTGTTCCGAAACTTCTTAATTCTGATCAGAAGATCATCGTTACTTGTGAAAGATTTTTTGGCAAAACCAATACGAAAATCATGCCTCAGGCACAATATTCACCGGATTTGGCCCCATGCGAATTTTTCCTGCTCCCAAAACTGAAAAGACCTATAAAAGGACGGTGATTTGCAACGATTGAGGAAATAGAAACGGCATCACTAAAAGAGCTCAGTAGTTTATCAAAAAGTGCTTATGAGACGTGATTCGAGGATTAGAAAAATCGTTGACTCAAGTATATTATATCTGATGGGGATTACTTTGAATATTAATGTTGATGAATAAACAAACATTTTTTAAAAAAAATATATATATTTATAGTCACCTTACTTTTTGAACACACTTCGTATGTAGCTGACATTATTTTCATTCAACGGCTGATGGTCAGGTTCTATCGTCTCCTGCAACACCAACCCACGTTATTTGCGTGGTCCTCTTGTCTTCTACATAATAATCCATATAATGGTTCCAACGAATCAATCTTCCGTCAATGCAAACATCTGCATTTTTGATTTTGACTGTAGCACATTCCGCCATAATCTCGATCTCATTCACCATTTCCCAAAGACTTCAATCTTGTTCTGTTTAATCTTAGTGTACGCTTATTTCCAGTCGAATAAATGGTAGCTTCTAACCTCACTAAAACTAAATTGGATTGTGACTCAGGTTAATTCCATTCCAAATAAATGATATTTTGGAATCCAACCGTTTTACGAGTATCATGTGGAATTGATTCCTTTAAATATAACAAAGAACAAGCATTTAACTGTGACTGTACGCTTTAATCAACTTTGACAGTTGGAAGTTTTGTTTACATTGAAAGGAACCACAATATCAACTTACTGCACTTTTCTTTATAAACAAACACTAACATTTGTCTCTTTGTTGTTGTTTCAGATCTCAATTCTTTTGGAGAACTTCATCACAGGTTATCCATAAAAAGGTAAGCTTCTGCTAATTACTTTAACAACAAATACTTTACCTTGATATAAGTTTGTACAAATACACAAGTTATCTCGGCTGGGTCTATTTACATAAATACACCTGGGGGGGGAGGGGGGCTTGTGATGTATGGTATGTCATCAGGTTCGATTTTGATCGAACTGTCATTAGTTGCAGAACTGGCTCTATGCCGCAAAGATCGCAAAACATAACTGACAATGAAATTTATTTCAACTAACTGATTTACTTTTTAAATATTTTCTTTATTTTTTTCTTCGATTTTCGGTTCAAGTTTTGTATTGGTTTCATATTTTGTAGTGTAAAGTACGTGTAGCATCTCTGATTGATAGCCTTGAAAGCGAAACTCCATAAAGCAAGCATTTATAGAGATCTTAGCTTTGAAAAAAATTCGCCGTAAAACTAGAATACTAAAACTAGATAACGTTAGCTAAGGGTTAGTTGTCAATATTTAAACAAAATAAGAAAATTAATTAATTGTTTGATTTATTTTGGATCTATTTTTCTGTGAATTATTTAAAATTCCAAACGGGCACTTTTGGGAAAATCTTGAAGACAAGGTTTAATTAAGATACATAATTAAGCCGCATTCAGATAATAAAGACGAAGCAGAAACATAAAGAAAAATGGGAATATATACAGAAGGGCATATTGAAAGGAAAAGACTTCAAAATGCATTTAAGTAAGTTTTTGAATTTAAGTTATTGCATTAAGGTTATCTGTTGGACTAAACCTTTATTTGAAAAGTCTATTGGGAATAATGTGAGGTCAAAGTATGAGTATGTTGTCCAAGAAGAGCCTACTACTCCTAGTTCCAATATCTCATAGACCTTCTAATTAATTTTGTCCTTTCGAATGTTGCTGATAGGGTGGCAAATATGTTATAGAGACAACATTTTATTCTAATATGTACATTTTCAAGAGTCGCTCCATAATATATTTAGTATTTGAGGATGGTTTTCTTGGATGCAGCACATCGCTTGCTTGTTTTAGACACGTAATTTCACATTCATGTTCGTGGTAATTCCCACCGGTAATGCTACAGAAATCTAAATGTGATTGCTTTGTGATAGTACGGTGCGAGCTGCACCTAAATCAACAAGCCTTCCGAAATAAGTTGGTAGAGCTAGTTGTCATAACTTCTTCTCCAAAGCCCGCCAAAACAGATTAGAAAGGTCTTACGTTAAAAAATACCAAGCGCAGCCTCTTTCACATTCGCTAACGTCTATGCTTCTTCATCATTAAAGTCTTTATAAAACTTAATGACTCATTTGGTTTTTAAGACCAAATAAAGAGCATCAGGAAAGTGCAAACCTTCATTTCTAATAAGGTTTCATTATCAGAGCTACATCAAAGTCCAAATACTCCATTGTGTCATTGTATCCGGTATAAACTCATTTTTATTGCTTCTATTTCACCCACCAGTGATAGCTCGCTGCGTTCTACCAATAATTTCAATATATTTAGAGAATGCAATGATAAATGGAAAGATCTACTACGAATGTTGGCTTGCAAATTTTGCACGGTTTTTTATTTAGTTCAAGAAAAAACATGGCTGCAACCTCGACGAGATTTTTGTCGACCTTTTCCAGACAGCAAGCGTTTTCTACCATCATTATAGCAATGCCAACGCCAGACATGTCTCTGTATAGCGCTTTTCTATCGATGACATGTTATGCGGCTTTCGAATCTCTAAAAAATTTGTGGGCATGGCTCTAGTAGTTTCTCTAGGATCTGTTGTCGAGTAGAGTTTGTCAATTGTAGATAAATAAGGTCTGGTACTGTAAGAGACCGGTAAGACAAATGGTTTCAGTAAGTCACACAAAACTGCACATCAAATTTTGAACGTGATAGTGCGAGTATAAACTTCTATGCCTCTAGAGGATTTCCTTTCTTATGGATCGGGTAAACTATCCTAAGGCATCCGAGAAAATCTTAAAATTAAGTTGATGCGTGCTCTTTAAAAAAAACTATACCTGCCCGTAGCAGGTGATCTATCAACCTCAAGAACAATTTTTTTTTTTTATATCGATGTCCTTTTTCATTTTTCTCAGATAGACGGGAAACTCAATATTAGTCGCCCAAGTTGAATCGTCTATTCTGTCTGACAACAGAATTTGGATCGTTCCCACTACATATCCTTAACAATGATTATGGCTCAACTGTAGGGTGATCCATCGTGACGATTGATTTATAATGTAAAATAAAGCACATAAATTTGAAAGCGAACTTAAAATTTTTATTATTGGTTAAAAGAACAATTTATGGCATTTACTTTTTGAAAATAATATCATGTAAATGTTGGCCCTGACTACGTCTGAGGTGGTCCATTTTTAAGGTCTAATTTTGAGCGACTAGTTCGAGCATAGCAACTGGTATCTCGCGAAACTGGTTATTGCATCAATTGTAGCTGAATTATTTCTGAAGACCTTAGACTTCACATATCCCTAGAGAAAAAAGTCCAAAGGTGTGATATCGCACGATTTAGGCGGCCAATTTACCGTAGTAAAACGTGAAATTAAATGCTCACCAAAATGATTTCTCAACAAATTTATTGTTTAAAGCGGTGTATGGCTCATAGCGCCGTCTTCTTGAGACCAGAGCTCACTGAGACCATGTGCTTTAATTTCAGGAAGCACATAGTCCGTTATCGCACATAGGCGCGATAACGGTTACCATTGACGGTAATATTCTGATTTGCCTCATTTTAGAAGAAATATGGACCAATGATTCCACCAGCCCAAAAACCAGACCATCGCGTTATTTTTTAATGGATGTAGTGGTAGCTCTTGGTACTCTTCGGGTTGCGCATTAGGCCAAATAGGGAAATTTCGTTTATTAACGTATCCATTGAGTTTTTCCAGAGCCCATTCACAAAAAATATGATGCAAATTCAAGTCGCCTGGCTTCAATTCTTGCACAAAGTGAATTTTGTACGCCTTTAGGCCGAGATCCTCACGTAAAATACGCCAAGTTTTTGAATACGTCAAGCCAACCTGCTGAGAACGACGACCAATCGATTTGTCACGGTCTTCGCATACACTCTCAGCTACAGCTAATATACGTTCTGTATGAGGTCTAACCGGTCGCGTATCATCCACTAATGTAAACTGGGACTCAAATTTGCGAATGGTATTGGCAATAGTGGTTTCAGTAGGTCGATTATGCGCACCGTAAATTCCTCGAATCGCACGAAAAACATTTCTCACAGAGCGCTGATTTTCGTAATACAGCTGAACAATTTGGAGACGCTGTTGTTATGTGAGTCCTTTCGAGATGACTTGCCAATCGATACTGAACAAAAATGATGAAGCAGTTTGATAGGAGTCACGCGTGATCTGCCAAAAAAAGCCTATTGAAAATCAAACCTCACGATGAATCATCCTATACTTTATTACCCACCTCTCCATGTTTTTGTTCGGGAATTGAATCTTTGACATGTCTTTTTTGTCATTGTGTCAACAGTTGCATCTCTTAAGACGGTAGAATTCCATCACAATGGATACGTTTTGGTATTCTCTTGGCATCAGTGCCACTAATCGCCAACACTCGATGCAGGTTACAGAAGGTTTTTCAAGAAGCTTAGGCATGCGCAATCGACCAAGGTTGTTCTATTGCTTTGTTGAGATTGTCACAATCCAACTTTGAATCTCCTTACAGTATTTCTACGTTATAGTGCCATCTAAAATATCCGTAGGCATACCTTGATTGCAAAGAGGTATTTCAATAGATCATATTCTTGCCGCTCGGAAAGTCAGTATAACAACAGAAGAAATAGCTTTCGGCAATCGGTTTTATGATCACGTGATTGCCATATTCATTTGAAAATATTTAGGTGAGGAAACCACTTTACCAGCTTTAGTATTCTTCCTTCCAAAAGCAAAGTCAATAAGTCAAATATTCTGGCCTTCAAATCACATAAAAAACTTAGAACATAGATGGTCAGGGACCTTGAAGAAACTATTTTTTAACAGTTTTAGTGCAATATGTACTCATATTGGCCTGATTTTGACTAATTTAGTCTCGATTCGCATTTTTACAAGGTCTTCTTTCACTAGCAGAAAACTCCGAAGACGGCTTCACTTAGCTTGCAGGTTAACCAAAATTTCCAGCTAACTAAATGCTGTTACTCTTTTTTATAGTTTAATAGCGGATACCGTAGTGCATATTTACTCGTATATGTCACTGCATTTAATTCTCCTGTACACCCACCACAGTTTGTTCGCATATATTGTGGTCTGTCATATTCTCTTCGGCAGGATGTGCCATATTGCTATTGGAAAATAGTTGCTTTTGTAATGGCCTAGTGTCCTTCAGTTGAATTCCTCTTGTTCTACGGGTCAATTCGAGGGTCATGTACTCTTACTAATTTTCAACATGGAATCTGGGAAAGAGAAAAGGGTTTACGGTTCGTTTATCCTTAATGGATACTTGACACTTGTACAGATATTGCATAATTCAAAGGTGCAAAGATCTTGGGAAAAGTTTCAGAGTATAATTACTTAGGCGGCGCTATAGTTCGGGGTGAACCTTGGCCTCAACTTACAAACCTTTCCAGTTAGCCCGATCTTTAGCTGACTGCCTTCAGTTGTGCACTCCGAATCATTGAAATTCCTTCCACTCGGGCGCGCAACTTGAGGTGAGGTCTCCCTCTATTGCGTTGTCCTTCCGGATTAGATTCAAAGACTCTGCGTACCAGTGCATTGGCGTACATTCACTCTACATGTGCTAGCCATCTCAGGTGACTGATGCGCTTTTTTCTGACAAGGTCGCTTTTGATGTAAAGCTCGTATAGTTCGGGGTTGAATTTTCTCCTCTAAAGCCCGTCAACGCAAGGTACCAAATATTTTTCGAAGAATTTTTTTATGCAGCACCCTCAAATCGTGTTAGCGTATCCTCATACAATTTCAATAGAGTCCACTCCAGCTCCAAAAATCAAGACTGTTGCGACCAATGTATCATATAGAGTTCCCCGAGTTTTTCGGGATAGGACTTTACAAGTTGAGCAAAAGTAGACAAATTTCCTTTTTTTTTTTTTGAAAATATAGCTGTTGAATCTGACGTTATGTCCAGTTATCCGATAATGTGTGTCCCTTCTTGTTAAATAAAATTTGCAATTTTGATGGAACACTGGTCAATTTTGAAAATATCGATATAACAAGGTAAAACAGGAGACATTACTTGGGTTCTTAAGGGTGTTATTTGATTCCGTGATAGTGGTATCACCTATAAGTTTTAACGCACGATTCTGAATCCCATCTAGCAGATGTAACGTGGTTTTAGGATCACCAGACCAGATGTGGGCATTGTGCTCCTATTTTAGGTGTATGAATGCCTTGATTTCCGTAGAGGCATGGGCATATATAATCCTTATGTTAGTGAGCCTTGATGTGCATCGTCATAAGACACGCGCTCAAGTGTCAGAAGGTCAAGACTCTTTGCATAAGTCTGCTGCATCCGAGTAAACGATGTTTCTATTCTCTATAGTAATCACCATAATAGATATCACAGTTTTTCATCATTTGTATGCTCGGTGAATCCCATCGCACTTCCTGGATGGCGATGATATGTGTTTGGTAGCAGGGCCTCTACTAATTGCTCTGCTGTACGTGGCCTGTTAAGGGTCTGAAGATTTCACGTTCAGATCTGAAAGTCGTTGTCTTTTAAACGTTTGCCAGCGTCGTTTTTATGTTATTTATCACGGGGTGTTAGAATTATTTTATAATCTATTACTGAACGAGTAAAATTACCTAAAATATGAGTTTGTACTTATTTAGGTGGGATCATTCTTCGGAAAAGTCACACACCAATATGTCACACCTTTTCCCATCGTGGTTATACGAGGTATGTTCAGAAAGTAATGGGAATTTTTAAATTTCGCGGGATTGGAGAGTCCATTTTATTATGTTGGTATACATGCTCCTGAAGTGTGCTATATTCATTGTTTACTTTGTTTGTGGTAGCCTTTAAGGTTAGGCGTGTTTTTATTAGCTGGGCGATTTTTATTAACAGAAATGGAACAAAGAACTTGTATCAAATTTTGCGCAAAAATTGAAATAAAGTGTTACAAAGGCCTATGTTGAGTCTGCTTTGAGTAAAACAAGTGTTTACGAGTGGTATAAGCGTTTCCAAGATGGCCGTGATGCCCGGATGCCCCAGCACATCAACAACCGATGAAAACGCTTAAAGAAGGAAAGAAGTGGTTATGAACGATCGCCGATTCACAATAAGAGAAGGCGATGATGATCTTGGCATATCAATTGGCTCATTCCATGAAATTTTTTTCCATTATTTTGCGTATGAAACGCGTGGCAGCAAAAATTTATTCCTAAATTCCTGCTCACACTTGTTCATGAATTTTGTGCCAAAAACAATATTGAAACTTGCCCCACCCTTCATATTCATCAGACATGGCTCTGTATGACTTCTTCCTATTTTCAAAAATAAAGTAAACCATTAGGGCTGTCGTTTTACAAGCATAAATGACATTAAAAGCGCATCGCTGAAAGAGCTAAAGGTTCGAGTTTGAAAAGATTGGAAAAAGCGTAGGCACAAGTGCATAATATCTATTGTAATTGAAGGCGACAACATTAATAAAGATGAATAAATAAAAATTTTTTTTTTTCGAAAACCTAAAATACCCTCTATTTTCTGAACACACCTCGTATACGCATGTTGAATTTATTGCACAGTTGCTCTGGGTTAGATTCAATCAGCTAGAACGGGCGATATTTTACGAGGTTACGACAACATTTTGAATTAATTTTTTTTAACCTGGCGGTATGAGCACACATATATTTGTGTAGGCAGTCCATATAAAAGTAAAAAAAAAAAATACCCTGAGTTCGATGACGTTCTATTTGAAAATATTTACTTAGTCACCTTTAGAATAATCTTCAATATCGAGGAAACAGTAGATCGCCAACTAACCAGACTTTGATCACGTAGTCCTAGATACTCTTAAGTGACTAAGAGGAAATAAAATAAACAATTCTACAAACACAAAAATCTCAATTTAATATTTTCTATCTTCACAAGCATCAATATGTGCAATATATTGCCTTCAAGTTCATTGCACTCATATCTTACGACCCAATCACTGACCTACAGATTTGTTTCAATAGAAAGTGCATTTTTGCTATATTTTTTCACTTTCAGTTTCACTTTCCCAGCCATAAAAATACTTTATCAATGTTCAAGATGCATCCATGTAACGAAGTAATGCAAATTCTGTTAGGTAATTAAAAAGTGCTGAATAAGTTAGAAAATATCTCAGCAGTGACTTTCAATTTAGAATTTAAATAAATTAATCACAGGCAATTTGTGATGAATTTGTTTATAATAATCGAACAAATTTATCCGTAAATAAACAAAGTGCGATTGCCTTTACACAAATGATGACAGACGCTTTGAAGGGATGTATGTGACACTTGTACAAGTGGTGTATAATAGTTTCTTGTTAATTAATTGATTGCCAATGAGCTGCATAAATATTTGTATTTGTATCTATTGGGATGTTCAATAAATTTTGCGGTTTTTTCAGGGTTAAAGCTAAACACACAGCTTATATTTAATCCATCAGATATTGTCCATAATGGTCTATAGTATGACTTTCTTCCAACGTTCTAGAAGAGACATAATGGCTCTTTTGTAAAGGTCAGCAGACTTACGGGGAAAAAAGGTTTGCAGAATTGAATTGTTTTTCGTCCTAATTTTTTTGAAAAAAACAAAAAAAAAAAATGATGGTTAGATGGTGTAAGGTCTGAAGAGTACGGTGGGTGCTGCATAACTTCCCAGCTAAATGAATTAAGCTTTTGTTTTGTCACTAAATCATTGTGTGGTCTGGCGTTGTCATGATGAAAAAATAACGCCCTTCCAGTTCACAAACTCTGTCCGTTTTTCTTTCACTACCCGCTTTAAAGTATCGAGCTGAGAACAAGTAAAAGACACTTGCCAGTACCACCAAATATTCAATATGACCTTTTTGGGATGCAAATCTTGTTTACTAACTGATTGCGGTGTTTAGGCCGAATGTTGTTGTAAACTACCCATTTTTCGTCTCCGGTAACCACACTTTTTAGGAAACCCTCAAGTGAGTTCCATCTCAACAAAGACTAACAGACCATTATGCGATCCATAATGTTTTTTTCACTGAGTTCGTGAAGTATCCAAACATTCATCTTTTTCAACATTCCAAGGCTTTGCAGTGTCTGCAAAACTGTTGTATGGTAGATATTAAACCACTGAGCAATCTACCGTGTCGTCAACGCTAATTGCAGTCAAGATTTGGTTGTAGTTTGTGGTGGATGGACGTCCAAAGTGAATAACATCAGCAAGGTCTGAACAAAAGCGTGTAAACCAACGCTGACGAGTGTCAGCGCTTATAGCCAAGTTTTCGTGTACGCTGCAAATCTCCAGTTGCGCCTCTGTCCCTTTGACGCCATTTTTAAAAGAATAAAAGCAGTTTCAGATTTTCTGAAATGATAAAAACTACTTCCAAGAAAAAACCGCAGAACTTATTGAACAACCCAATAAATTACATAAGACACCATCTTGGCACTATTAAGCTTTCTTATATGGACGATCTGCAAGCAGAGTAATGTCTTTACAACACATCAGATCTTCCATGCCTTTTAACATACCAAAATTAAGCTGATTGTGGCAAACTTGCTCGTTATTAAAATTTGAATAGAAGATCACCACTAATTCTGATATCAATGAAGCTGCAATTGAATTGCGTAACAGGGCCCGCTTTAGCTAGTATCAATCATCAGATGTGGTGACGGACGAGGCTATAAAGTACGCTGTTGCTTCCTTTGACGAGAATCGTACCGCACTCTAGATGAACTGTAAGAGTGACATATTGAAAATCGGAAGACATGACTTCACGCTTATCAAAGAGCATAGAGACAACGGTCGAGCTCCATGTGTGCAAATCCTCTTTGCAGATTTAAATTTGCATCATGTTGTAGAGTGCTATTTGTGTAAAAATGCTTTGCGAATGGATCCTCTGTTCAAGATGCAACAAGCGGAATGTCTTGCCTTCTAAACGAAGTATTTTTTTCAGCCAGGCAGCCAGTGTTGCCTTCGAAATAGACAAAAGTAGATATGACCCTTATTTCGGATACTCAATGTGGCCAATATGTGATTGATATTTAAATAGGCGTCCGCGTTCCAACACAGGGTTCACCTCTGTTATGGTGCATGTTGATCGACTTACTAATTCACGGTCACAATGCTCTTAACTGTGGTGATGCTGCTGTAAGATAATGCCTAACCACCATCTGCTCTAAAGCCGAAGCAGCTCTATATGTGATCGACGATTGGTCCACTAGAAATCGCCTTTAAGTCAATTCTTGCTAAATAGACGTTGCTCTGGTACACCGTACCGTACCAGGTATCACCGTACATTTTTCTAACGAAGCTTAGTATTTGGGTGCTATTCAGAGTTAATTTATTTGGGTTTAACATTTCACATTCATATATGGTAATAGCACTAGAACCCCTATTGATGTGAAAACAGTGTGCTCAGAAATAGTTTCGACGAGAATCTGAATTAGAAAAGAAATGATTTCGCAGATGGCTGGCTAGCCGAACTAGGATACGAAGTAGATGTATTTTTAGAGAACGACAATGTTTAATTTCACTCGCCAAAAAAATTTAAGTCTATCTGCTTTGCAGAACACTATCATTCATTTTAAGCTAGTTACGGAATGTAAGCTTTTTTTGATAGCAGTTAGAAGACTAATTTTACAGAGTTGCTAGGTCCCAAGTTACCATAATGCGGGAAGTGGTAGGCAAGACTCAAGACTGTTTGTGTTTTACATTACGGCTTCCATTGACAGTTCTGTGTACATAGCTATATATTAAATGACTTTCCAGGATGACGCCAGACAAAATGACTGTTTCCTGACGTCCTTTAGAGGTCAGCGCCTTTCCAGCTGCCTTTTAGTTGGAAAGACTGATAGATGTTTAGATTTTTAGATTAAGTTTGACTTTTATTCAATAAAAATATATTCATTACACAAATGCATAGCTCTAAAGTCTTTTTTGGTTTTTTCATTTTGGCTGTCTACCAGGTTGATATTTATAGAGTTTAAACTTACTTACCATATTATGGTGGCGCTACAGTTCGGGGATGGACCTGGGCCTCAACCAACAAGCGTCTCCAGCCAGCACGATCTTTGGCCAGCTCTGGTTAAGGTCCCCTTCCACTTGCGTGCGCCACCTGAGTCGCGGTCTTCCTCTACTGCACCGTCCCTCGGGAGTGGATTCGAAGATCTTTCGAACCGGAGCATTAGCTTCCATTTGCTGTACATGACCCAGTCATCTTAATCATTGGACCTTCACTCTTCTGGCTAGATCGATGCCGCTGTACAACTCGTATAGTTCGGCGTTGTGTCTCCTCCTCCATTCACCGTCTATGCACCGACGGCACCGAAAATTACTCGAAGATATTTCGTTTCAAAACAACCAAGAGTAACCTCATCCGCTTTTGATAGAGTCCATGCCTCTGCACCATGGGATAGGACTGGGATTATAAGGGTCTTATAAAGGGTCACTTTAGTTGTTCGAGAGAGAGCTTTGCTACTCAACTGCTTTCTAAGCCAGAGCTATTCTTGGTTAATTCGCAGCGCTGGTGTCATTGCCTGAGTTCATAGCGGAGCCTAGGTAGACAAAGTCCTTAACCACCTCAAAGATATATCTCTCTATAGTGGCATTCTGTCCAAGACGTCGGTGTTGGGTGTCCTTCCTTTATGACAGCATAAATTTTGTCTTGTCCTCATTACACGAAAAACCCATCTTCATCGCCTCCGTCTCAATACTCACGACATCCCGCTGTGTTCTGCCCATTATGTTGATGTCGTCGGCATAGGCGAGTATATGGATGGACTTTTGAAAGACAGTGCCTTTGGTGTTGGCGTTTGAGTTTTGCACTACTCTTTCAAGAACGAAGAAGTCATATGACTGCACATCGCTTTGTCTAAATTTTTTTTTGACATCGAAGGTCTCGGTGAGTTCTTTACTGACCTTGATGGAGCAATGTGCATTCCCCATTATCAGTCTGCACAAGCGAACAAGTTTGGCAGGGATGCCAAAACTAGATATTGCCCTGTGTAGCTCGTCTCTAAAAATGTTGTCATGGGCGGCCTTAAAATCGCTGAAAAGGTGGTGACTATCGATTTTGACTTCCTGGGTTTTCTTCAAGATTTGCCGCAGTGTGAATATGTGATCGATGTTGGACTTTTCTGGGTTGAAGCCACACTGATAGAGACCAATCAGGTTGTTGACGAAAGGCTTCAGGCATTCACATAACATGGCAGAAAAGACCTTGTAAACGATGTTAAGAAGACTAATACCTCTGAAGTTGGCGCAGCTCAGAGGGTCTCTTTTCTTGAGGATCGGGCAAATAATGCTGAGGTTCCATTCATCGGGCATACTTTCTTTCGACCATATTTTACATTTGAGTTGGTGCATGTCATCGCTTGCCACTTTAAGTAGCTCGGCAGTTATTCTATCTGCTCCAACGGCTTTGTTGGACTTAAGCTTAGATATGGCTATCTTCACTTTGTCCAGGTCGGGTACACGGAATTGTTGGTCTACACCGTCCAGGTCGAATGGTTCATTCTGCCTGATAGCGGAATTTAATTCGTCATCGCCGTTAAACAGTCTGCAGAAGAAGTTCTTCCATATCCTCAACATCGACTGCGATTCTACTATGATGTTGCTTGTTTGTCCTTGCAGGCTTTGGTTTTGGGCTCTGTAGCCCTGGCAGGTTCTTTTTACCTTTTGATAAAAAAGAGCACCTCTTCTTTTATGCGCGTAGAGCTCATGAGCAGCTCAGGTCCTCCTTTGCAGCGCCGCTTTGTATGCCTCTTGTTTGCACTCGTCGTCGAACCAGGGGTGGTTGATTGAAACCAAGCACCTAGCAGGTGGCGCCTCTGATGGTATTTTGGTAGTGCTGCCACTACCAACATTGTGGCCAACATTTACACGATATCATTTTCAAAAAGCAAATGCCATGAATTGTTCTTTTAATTTATAATATTAATAATTTATATTGGTATTTGGTATTTTATTATACAATCAAGAAATAACATATATAACTCAAAAAATGTTTTCAATTAAATAAAACGAATATATTATGATACAGATATATATGGTGCATATATACAAAACAATAAAAAGGAACAAATAGTCCCAAAATCGCTGTAAGTAGAAAATAAATTTGTATTTACTGAGACGTATTTTTGAAAACAAAACGTTTGTACTTACAATAATTTCAATATTTACATTCCCTCTAACTGATTGGCTCTCAGTAATACCAACTTCTCAAAATTTCCATCTGCAAGTACTCCGCGGCGAGGAAGATTTATCAACCCAGCAAATGAAAATAAGCGCTCCACAGCTGCGGATGAAGGTAGAGGAATGTTGTATCTTAAAAAGGTTGATTTTGCAGTTAGGTATCTATTTAGCATTTCCATCGACGTAGATGGATTTGCCAGATAGATAAACTATTCGTTCTATGCTGTGCTGTCCATTGTAGAGTTAGCAGATGTTAAATTTGAAGGCGTTTGTTCTTCTAAAAATGTAAACATCACTCCTATACAAACATATTTCTAAAATTTTGTTTCAACAGAAACAAATAAGTTGTTACATAGCTTCCTTACCGTTCACAAAAAAAAAGAAATATGAAACATCCGGAAATTCATTTTGCAAGTCACTTTGATTTAAGTTGTTTTCAGTTTCGTATTGAAACTGAATCGCTTTTCTTGCAATCGCACTTATTTCCGGAATTTTTTCATCATTAAAACGTGGGTTAAGTGCAGATACCCATTTTAATTTTAATGCTGATTAAAGGACCGAGGCAACAATGGCATCATGGGCTTCCCTCGTTAAGTTGACATAAGGCTGAAACAGGTTTTTTTCCAACTCAAAGACAACTCCAAAGTCGAAAGTTTTCACTGAGTTATGTAGAAGAATTTTTCGAAATTTCGATCTAATTATTGCCAACCCATATACCATGCCATTTAAGTGCTGCAAAAAGTCAATGGCCTCTGCAATTGGGGATAGGAGCTGAATATAATCTTCCAAGTACTCGATGTCTACATCGAATAACTTAGGTACCTCTAATTTTTTACAAAGCTCGCCGAGCTTACTTTTTTGTTTTATAATATCCTTAATAGAGTCGAACAAGGAGTTCCACCGAGTAATGACTGGAAACTTGAGCTGTGCTCCCAAAACAGATATAATCTGTTCTGATATCTTTGGTCTATTAACTTTGTTCCAAGGATTAGAGCATTTTTGCATTACCTTTTAGAATAAAGAAATATAAATAATTTGTAAGTATGTATTTTAGATTCAAAGCTTACGGATGGACTTAAGTGTAAGTCGTTTAAGTTGCGTTTTATAAAAATTAAAGAATTTTCTTTCAAAATTCGATTGAAATCGATTGATGCAATAAGATGAATTATGGGTAGCGCATCTTATATACTTTGGCAAAACATTTTCAAATGATTCATTTTGGAATTGTACTGATCCCAGCTCTTCTTCATCTGATCTGTCTGGTATTGCTATTGCTTTCGAGTCCAAACTCTTTAAAAGTTTTCACAAAACTCGCACCATTGTCAGTAACTGTTGCGACTATGTTTTCACAATTTAGGCCAAACTCTGCATGAATTTCCTGAATCGTGTCATTTATTTTGTCATATGTATGTGATCCATAAAAGCGTTTGCAAGAAAATGTCACGGATTTTCGTTGAAAATTATCATCCAACCAGTGACATGTATAACCGAAGAAACTGCTGTGCTTTGTGGACCACACATCGGCCTCTTTGTAAAAATTCTTGTTTTTCGCAATAATACCTCTAATTTTGTTTTTCATGGCGACATTAACGGTGTCTATAATCTTTAAAGGTCATAGTTGGCCTGCTTATGATATTTAAGTTCTTGTATGAGATCCCTGAATGATCTTTCTTTAACAATTCTAATAGGGAGTATATTGCTTGCCAGAAATTTTACAACAAGAACATTAAATTGGTCCTGCACAGTGTCTTTATTATTGTACGCGTTAGACTTTGCGATTTTGTACTCTTCAAATAAATCGGCATGTTTGATGCGTAGATGTCCAATAAAGTTGTTACCTGCTTGCAGGTACAGCATTCAACTAATATTCCATTCCTGTTTTTTTGAAATTCCGTTTCTTCAAGCTTAATAGAATAAGGATTTTTTAATGGCTATAGCAGAATAATTAGGAACGTGTTGTTACCTATGTTATTACAAATTCAGCAAAATCGTCTGCATCATTTTGCAATAAACCATTGATAAGATGTTGCTTTTAACAGTTGCTCTTCGATTATTTTAACCAACCACTAAGCCACATAACACAAAAAATAATTTATAAGAACTGACCTGCTTAATAATTTTAAAAAAAATAAATTTGTTGTTAGATGTTGAATAACTTTCCAATGATGAAGTCGATGAGGATATGATTGTTGGTAAAGATGGGAAACTCGAATCTTCATTGCGATTGTCTGTAGGCAAAACACGTTTTTACCTTTTATTTTGTCTTTCATCATCGCCAATGTGTTGAAATCGTCGCTTCCTTGATTCAATCGAATAAGTCGGATCACTTTCATAATCAGCCTTAAGATTATAACTTAATAATGTATATATATATGTATTTAATCATTTCATCATACACTACACAATAATAATTGATACACCCCATTTTTCTACTAAAATACGTTTAAGCAAATCAGAAACCAAACCAGTTCGTCCGACGATGCTAAACTTATTACAGATAAAATATGTTCAAATACTGATTGTCTTACAAATACTGTACATTTATTACCAATTGATAAGCCACGCTGAGTTGACCAACTTTTTTGGCCCTTTACTTCACGTTAAGAGACTTTACTTCTCAACTCAATGCAAATAAATGCTAATGAATGTAAGATAAAGAATGAATTCATAAATGAATGGTAAAAAAAAAAGAATGCAATCTTTCGATGCTAAATGAATTTTGATTGCATTCTTTTTTTTTGAAGTCTTAAATGAAGTCAATGATTGCAATCATAAAATTGCTTTCATTGAATGCTTTTCAAAGAGTGCAATCCTGAATGATTGCATTCTTTTACAACTCTAGTAATTATAATACTTCTCATCCTCGTTTTCCAATCAAAATGTTCAAAGCCTGTTCTAACTCCAGCATATATGAGCATATACGAGCATAACACATGGGCTGAAAACTCAGTGCCGTTTTATAGTGAAACACAAAATTCAACTTTATTTATCAATATAGTTGCCTTCGAGGGCAATACACTGATTGAAACGATTTTTCTCTTTCGATACCAGTTTTGTAGTACGATTTCGGCTTAGCCTCAAAATAGGCCTCTGTTTCGGCGATTACTTCTTCATCGGTCTTAAATCTCTTTCCGGCGAGCATTCTTTTGAGGTCTGCGAACAGGAAATAGTCGCTAAAGGCCAAATCTGGAGAATACAGTGGGTGGGGAAGCAATTCGAAGCCGAATTCATTCAATTCTGCCATCGTTTTCATCGACTTGTGACACGGTGCATTGTCTTGATGAAACAGCACTTTCTTTTTCTTCAAATGCGGCCGTTTTTCTGCGATTTCGTCCTACAAACGCTCCAACAACGCTCCAACTGCCTCTTTTGGAGATAGTCGATGAAAATTATTCCATGTGTACCCCAAAATACAGATGCCATAACCTTGCCAGCCGACTGTTGAGTTTTTGTTCGTTTTGGACGAGGTTCGTCGCCTGCTCGCCACTCAGCTGACTGCCGACTTGACTCTGGTGTGAAGTGATGGAGCCATTGTCACACACCGACGCAAAAATTCGGCTTTATTGCTCTTGAACAGCTGTAAACACTCCTCTGAATCAGCAACACGTTGTTGTTTTTGGTCGACTATGAGCAAACGCGGCACCCATTTTGAACAGAGCATGTACAAATATTCGTGAATGATATATCCAACACGTTCTTTTGATATCTTCAGAGCCTCAGCTATCTCGATCAACTTCACTTTACGGTCATACGTAATCATTTTGTGGACTTTTTTGATGTTTTCATCTGACGTCCACTGTGTGCATCATCTTCGGTGCTTGTATGACCACTTTTAAATTTTTCAATCCTCTTGCGAATGGTTCGTTCAGCTGGTGCAGAGTCCGGATAACACTTATCAAGCCATTTCTTTGCATCGGCTGCATTTTTTCTCATCAAAAAGCAATGATAAATCAACACACGAAATTGCTTTGAATCCATTTTTTTCACAATAACAAAAATTGCTTCACTCACAACGCTACATCTCGAGAACTAATCGTCCGACAGCTGTCAAATTCATACACGTATCTTTTGAAGGTTGGTACGGATTTAATTCATGTGGTGCCCTCTTTTAGAAACGGCACGGACCCATGTGTTATATATGCTCTGGCATGCGGTAAGTAGTATAATTTTAATAACTCTCTTCTCACTTTAAAAATTGTACGAATTATTTTCCTTTTGTGAAAGTTTAGGAAGCAAGACTTTTCTTGTAAATTATACCTCCTCAAATTACGGTAGTAGTTCTATGCTGCGACTGCTGAGCTTCAGATGAACTATTGCCATAAAAGTGATGTTCCATATTTTCTAGAAAAATGTTGAATTTACTTCCAAGAGATGATTGACTTTCATCAGTTTCTATTAATAGGCTGACGCCACATTCTGACCCTAGTTCTTCCCACTTTTGGATTAGTTGCCTTCCTTGCCTTCCTTTCGTCATTAAAATGTGACGAAGAACTAATCTGGGCAATCTTTCTTCTCGTATCGCTATAACTTTATACTGCTATATACAATAGTAATAGTTCAGATGTAACATGTACTTCGATGTGCTAATCGCAGCCGAAAGTTCAATTTGAGGAAGTAACAGAGGAATTTGTCATCACATTGAGAAAACATAAGAAATTGCACGCTTAGCTTCTGAGAACTAATTTTTGATGGGTTTATTCATACTCAATTATCCTGAGATCCATATTACTAGATATTTATAATCACGTACAATTTCAATGCAATTTCCATGATAGTACCACTTTTCGCATCAGGAAAAAATCAAAAACTTACATTACACATCGAACCATGACGTGAGCGTATTAAAGCCCGGAAATTTCTATTCGGCCTGTATACTGCTAGCATATTTTATGTATACGACTATATACCGTCTCTCATAGGATCTATGATATCATAAATAAATAGGATGAACAACAGCAGTTCACTTAAGATACAGATACAGATAAAATAATAATTAACAAAGAGAACCCTATACAAAAGCAGGGAACCTTTTCGTTCTTGCAGCTTAAAACTATCAAAGATTTCTGCAACAACTCCTGTTGTCTGTATTATTAAACAAAGAAAAACGAAGGAGGAAAGTTATTCTATTTGTAAAATTGTTCAAACAAGCAGTCATCCTCGGATCGTCATCAAGTTTTTTAATACATTGAGGAAACTTAGAAAGAACAAACAGCAAGTACTTCGCGGGGTATGAAGAGTAATTTAGCAGTGCAAAAACAGAAATTGCACGACTGGATTATTGTTGGCCTTACCTCAGGTTGCCTTTATTGTTTCCAACATAACTTTCATGTTAATTCAAACATAGTATGGGCTACGATTTCAATCTCCTTTTCATTTGAAAATTCAGAAAGCAAAAAAGGGTACTTCGAGTGGAATTTTGGGGGAACCTAAGAGCCGTCTGGATAGAGATACTTTACTGTAGGCACTACAGTGTGGAATGAATTTTGGCCTCATCAAATGAGCCTCTCCAGTCAGCCCAGCCTTTAGCTAACTGCCTCCAGTTAGGCACCATAAGTCAGTTGAAGTCCCCTTCCACTCGTGCGCGGAATCTATGGTGAGCTGTTCCACTACTGCATTGTTCCTCCGGATTTAATTCGAAGATTCTGCGGGTCGGAACATTGGTGTCTATTTGCTCTTAATATCCCAACCATTTCAGGAGGCTGATTCTCAGTTTTCTGACTAGATTGATGTCGCTGGACAACTCGTACAAATAATATTTATATATTCATACGCTTTTGATAGAGACCATGCTTCAGCGCCATACAGTAGGACTGGAATTATCAAGGTCTTACATGGAGCTTCCTTAGCTATCCGTAATAGGGATTTAATTTTTAATAAAAAAAAGTGATTCTTCATTTTATTTTAACTAATGTGTTGCTAGCAGATCTAATATCAATCTTATTGACAGCATATACTTGGTTTTACCCCTATTCAATGCTAAGACATTTTGGCAGTTTTCTGTTTCAATACTAGCGAATGCACCGGTAACCACCCACTGAGTTCTGCCAATTATGTCAATATCATCGGTGTACGTTAGTAATTACACAAAATTTTGAGAGATTGTACCTCACTTCGCTTGTGAGTTCCGCACAATTCCTTCAAGTTTTATGTTAAATAAGTCATATGACAGCGCGTCACCTTGTTCGAAACCTTTTTTGACGTCAAAGATCTAGGGAGCAGCGAGCAAAATGATGAGTTTGGCAGAGAAACGAAAACAAGACATGGCTCCATATAGTTCATCTCTATAATTACCCTCGTATGTAGCCTTAAAACTAATGAAACGATGATATCGATTTGAGCTTCTGTATTTTTTTCAGGATCTGCCGGGATGTGAAGATTTGGTAGATTGTGGACATTTCTGGGTCTGAAATCACACTTTAAGGGCCTAATACGGTTGTTGTAAAAGAGGTTTATATCTATATCCTCTTCGGACCAGATCTGAGAAAAGAGTTGGCGTATGCTCTCTACAAAGTCTTTTCCAGCAGATTTGAATACCTCACCCGGTAAGCCGTCAAGTTCGGATGGTTTGTTGAACTTCAGCTTAGATCTGGCTATCCTTACTTCATTTTGGTCCCAACTAACAGCGGGATGTTGGGCTTCTTCGCCGTTATACAATCTACAGAAAAAATTTTTTCGTATTCTCAGCACCGACATTTTCATCTCATCAGTAACCTCCATAGTTTTGCTTTGACTGTTGGTGAAGCTATCGTGCGTTATTCCTGGAGTACAATCTCTCACTATTTTCGGTCATGCGCTTCTCGTTCTCCTTTTTCTTCTTCTGGAGAAGCCGATGTTCTTACTATCCCTTCTGCTCATAGAGCTTACGAGAGGGGTTAACAATTCGTTACAGCGTCGCTTTGTAGGCTTCTTGTTTAGGTGCATGTACTTTACTGGCATTCTACATGAGAGATCTTTCTTGCTGGTGATCAGGTGAAAGCTAGCACGTCAGTTAAAGCATCTTTAATGGGCAACGTTGGCAAAGTTGCCACTGGTCTTCGGTACTTGATGCGGGTGGCAAATGAGCTATTGAAATATTTCGGGATACACTTCCGATTGCAGCTTTTTTACGTTATATCTTTAGTTCTCCTTTGTTGTAGCGTTTGAAAAATCCGCATTTACAACTTTGCTGCAACCAGATGGTGGTTCAGGTTAATGTTGGCTGCCCGGAAGGTTCGGACGTCCAGAATTCTTGTGTCAAGCCTTACGTCTTACGCAATCTGATCAATTTGGCTTATCTTTTCATGATCAGGAGACTGAAAATTTCCTTTTGTATATTGAGATGACACTTGCTAATGACACTTCGTCCTATCGCAAACTTCATATATCTTAATCCGTTGCCAGACGTGATGTCGTGTAGGCTATGCTTACCAGTTTTCCTACCAAAGATATCCTCCTTTCATATCCCAGCGTTAAATTCAATTTTAACGTCATACTTCGGACATTGCTCATATTTCTTGTCGAGAAGCTTGTAGAGGCTTTCATTGGTGGAGCCGTTCTTGTCTATCGTAGGGCAATTGGTGCACATTAGGCTTATATTAGCCAATTTAGCCTTGACCTGGATTGTTATAAGACGTTTACTCACGTGGCGGAAGCTCAAGACTTCAAACCTTATTCTGCCGCATATGACAAATCAGCATTCGAATAAGCGCTATTTCTTTTTTCTGCAACAATCACCATAGTATACGAGTATATCGCAGTTTTTCAACCTTCTCATGAGCGGGGCATCCAATATCTACATGATAGTGGTCGTTGGCACGTGGTCCAAACATTTCACGTACAGATCCGAAGGTCGTTGTCCTTTAATAGTGAATCTGTTTGTATCCGAAGGCATTGTTTGGTTCGTCATATCTTTTTAATCAACTTTGAATAGGATTGTGAGCCCTATAACTCTACAGACAAGTATTGTGCTACTGGCCGAATGTACCAATGTAATTTTAGCCGGGGACCATCACTGGGAGGTAGTGTTTACGCTACGAACTTGATTGATTCTCAATTGCTTGCTAGTGACTGGCATTTTTTGTCTTTTTTAAAGGGTAACATGGTCGCCAACCCTGAGTCCTTTTGACACTTTTGTCGACATAGGTCGTAGATACCTGCAACCCATACAGACAACACTGCGTATGTGAACTACTTAGAGTACGAACTTACTCTAGATTTACTGACAATACTTTGGTACAAAACCAGCTTTGGTTTTGGTACAAGACATGAAGCTGGACACTAAAATTTATTGACTAGGATAAAATTCGTTCTAAATGCTCACTAAACTTGTCTCAATTGCAACAAAAGGTCTTACAGATGTATAACAGTCAGGAAAAGCCACTTGAACTATTGCTTCGAAAAGATTCAGTCTCTTCGGATTGGACAGATCTTAACATATTTTAAATTCCAAAAAGTGAGGTCATCTATTTGTGTTTTTTTTTTTTTTTTTTGTGCACATAAATGTCTCTTAAAGTTACTTCCGTCACGTTGCATTACTTAGTGCTCCACGATAAAACTCTAAGCGGCAGCATGACGAGAGTATTGATTTGAGTTTCAAAACCCTTCACCATCTCTTCAATATATCGTTTTCTAGCTCACTGATCTATAGCCTCCAAATTTAAGCATTTCTATTTTTTTGTTCCTTCACCACCATGATTTACCTTCTCTGCTGGGGAAGCCAATATTTTACTTATGTTCTGCATCTTATGGACAGGATGTTGAAGCCGATTTTCAAAAATAAAGTAACCATTTTCCAGCGCTACGCCTCACCAAACTATGTAGATTTGGATGAAATAAACGGTATATGGAATGCATCTATCAACATAAAAAATTTAACGGCACAAGAAATACATAGAAACGGCGGAAGGTTTGTTGAGTTTTGCAATTGTTTGATATTTGGACGCAAACTATTAGATCACAAGCAGTTCATCAAGATCAGATTGGTTTCAATTGATTAAAAACAACCAGATCGACCACTTTATTATTAGCCGACGATTTGAGCCCCACACAGGAGCAGCTAGCTTGAGAATGCAAGAGATTACTGTACGCAGTCGGAAGTCGGGTTCTAGGTCACAATGGGATCACGCGAAATGAACTAGCCGACGAACTTGTCAGACACGGCTTAGAGAAATGTTTTTCAAGACCCGAACCTACGTTGGGTCTGCCTGCGTCCTCTGTTAAGGCTTCCATTGACAGTTGGGTCTCATACGAGTACAACTGCAAATGGCACAGCTCCGCGTGATGTAGGCAGACCAAACGAATACTTCCCGACGTCTTCGGTATCTAAGAAGTCAGCGGCCTTTCTGCTGTCTCTCAGCAGGAAAGACTGCAGGTTGATACTGGCATCGTGACGGGACATTACACTTTTGCAAACCGCTTAAATGCGCTGGGTACTAATAATGCAACATCCTGCGATGCTATCTCTAGGAATGTCCGGCTTACGCATCGCATCAGGCTGCAGATATTTGGCTCTGACGTGCTGGATGCTGGTACTGTAAGCACCTTGTCACTGAAGAGCTTACTCATCTTTCTTTGTAAGACTGAAAGATTTCAATAAAAAGGAACTTTACAAGGAGTACGATAGACTTGTTCTTTGCCTAAGTGCTCTGTTCCGATTTAGCTCCACGATTTAGAAGTTTCTTGAAGGATTTCCTTAACAAAATTGGAGCTGTCTTCGGAATAGAGAGGGACCATGATTATATGGTAGCTACTATACGCTATCGTTCTGCATATGTTAACAGCAATAGTTTTAACTTGTTAACGATACCCAAGTATAATACCGACATGCTCCAGGATTAAGTGCTTACAGATAGAGAAGCAGCACCAACGACGACTGGAATGTTGTGAACAATTTTCTTACGCCCAGAGTCGTTAGGAGGCGAAAAATTCAAAGCATATGGCGGAAAGCAGACACTAAAAGATGGATCGTTGAATGTATTGAATTAGAAGTCAAGCAGTGCACAAATAATAAGCAGAAAATAGATGTAACATCGCCGTGGTCAGCAATTCGCCAGTACTCAAAATTTCAAAATATAGGCTTCTCTAATAACGACTAGACAACTTTTTTTTTAAATAAAAGGCAAACCATTTGAGATATTTCAAAAACTTTATTATTGGTTTGAAGTACAATCAAAACATTTATAAATGGAACTCGACTTCGTTCATATGGCCACCGCGGGCACGTTTGCAGCGGTCGATTCGTTGGACCCACTTTTCAACGACTCGACCAAACATTTCGGCCGAAACGGCCGCTATTTCGCGTTCAATGTTGGGTCTGAGCTCTTCCAACGTCGTCGGCGTTTTGGCATAAGCCAATTACTTAAAGTATCCCCACAAAAAAAAGTCAAGCGGCGTTAAATCGCACGATCGAGGCGGCCAATCGACTGGCCCATGTCTTGAGATAACACGCTCACCATACTTACTCTTCAATAAATCGATTGTAGCGTGTGCTGTGTGGATTATGGCACCATCCTGTTGAAACCACATGCCGTCCAAGTCTATATCTTCCAATTCGGGCCACAAATAATCGGTGATCATGGCGCGATAACGCTGACCATTCACAGTAACGTGATCGTCGATGAAAAAATATGACCCAATAACACCGCCGACATGCAAACCGCACCAAACAGTTAATTTTTGTGGATGATGTGGATGATTCATGAAGCACATGTGGGTTTTCACCCGACCAATAACGCATTAAGCCAAAAATGAGTTTCGTCACTGAAGATGATTTTGCATTGAAATTCATTATCTTGGGACATCTTCTCCAGAACCCAATTGGAGAACATAGTTCGTTAGTGTACTTTACCATGATAAAAATGTTGAGTTTAGTGAATAAATTGACAGTGACAGTTTGATGATTAGTGAAAGAGTGCGTTCACAAATTAAATTCAAAGTTGTCAAGTCCCTATTGGAAAAGAATGAGACGAAAATCAGCTGTCTTCGATTTGGGCTCAATCTATGATATAACTCCTGCCGCCTTGTAATAATGCTGGAATAACCTCATAAGGGTCCTGAAATAATAGAAAGCCCATTAGGATAGACGGCATTCCGAAAGAACTACTCCAAGCTGCATACAACACTTTGGCAGAATAATAAGGAAATCATGGGAAACCAAAGTGTTTTCAGAAGATATGGCAAGGGGAATGATTGTTAAGCTACTTAAGGAGTAAAACCTGACAGAATCTGGTAACTGGAGAGGTATATGCCTTCTTTTAGATGAGACTAAACTAATAGTTAGAGTATATCTGAATCAAGAAAAAGGACAACTTAATTTATCGCTCAATAAGAGTTAGGCTTTCGAGCTGAATTTTCCTGCATCGAGACCATCAATATCTTGTGGATCATCATTGAACAATGCATCGGATAGAGATCTCCCCTCGTTCAATAATTTCAAGAAGGCATTCTACAGCTCAAGATGCTACATGGTGACCCCGGAACAAAAATGGGTTTACTAGAAAAAGTACTCGCTTTTATAAAAGTTGTTAGGACGGCGGTAAATGTCGTATCTTCCACAATGGTAAGATATCGTACTAATTTATTGATCGCATCGGAGTACGATACATTCTTTCTCTTGCCATTACGCCGCTATTATTTTCGTATCGTAGTAATCAATGATGTGATCCTTGGAGCTCTGTGTGTTGTAAACAATATGGCTTACTACTCTTAGTCCCGAGTAGGCTCATTGTGATACCGCTGGATTTTGATCCATTTCTGCAGAAACCTAAAAACTGGGGAAGAAATTTTTATTAATTTTTTTTTTTTTTTTTTAAACCTGTTTGAGCTTCTAATGAAGCGAAGAAGATCGGCAACGTTGATTTCTGCGTTATCGCCGAAGTTGTCGAGAAAGTGCAAGATAGAACTGGGCAAGTGCATAGGAGATGAAGAGTCGTCTTTTACTTTTCTTTTTTTATCACCATAACTTCTACAGAAATAATTTAAGCGTGCATTCAAGGGGTTACAATTCCTTTAAAATGTTTGCACACAGTGTGGCGCGAGAAAATTAGAGAGGCAAGAAAAATAGGTACCGAAGTACGTTGGTTTTAAATATGTGAATGTTCTAATGACTATTGACTAGCAAAAAGAGAGCTCGGCATCTTACAAGCGAGTTTTTCGGTTTAGGAACGAATCACAATATTTCAGAGTACGTCCGAAAGTGGGCTTGAGGGTAAACTGATGAGCATTCATAGCGAGACGAGGGTTACTATTAAGGTTTGACGGGGTAGAATGCTACTGGCAATTTCCATGGGGCATGGGTGGTGGAAGTAGTGATATAATAAAGTGAGAGTGTCAATTGACTGACTGATATAAGTATCACCTATAAGTTTTATCGCACGGCTTAGAGATGTTTTACTCCAGTTTTGGGTGGATAAGTCCCATAAATATTGAAATCAGAAGGAGGGAAGCATTTCTTACATCACTTGAGGAAATCTAGACAGCTGGAGCTTTTTTGGCGACATCGAATGTGTGGTCATTCCAACGTAAGTTGTCGCTGACACACATACCGATGATGGAAAGCTTTTCGGTTTCGACGATGGAAGCATTTAATTTCACCCTGTTGATAGTTCCCCAAATGGTTATACTGTTCATAACGGAATTTAATGAGCTTAACACACGCTGCCGTTCCCATTCTACGGCCGAAAAGCAGGGACGTTAATGAATATAAAAATCAGAGAGTACTGTCTTTAGCAAAGGAATATATTGGACTAGAAGTATTGTAACAGACAAGAGATTATTGATTAAGATTAAAAAGAGTGTGGGGGACAGAACAGAGCCCTGGGATACACCTGTATTTATCGAAAACAAGTTGAAATGAATGTAACAAAAGGTGGTTTCTAATCCATTAAAGAAGAGAGTCGTCGACTTCAAATGCACGCATTTTCGATAAAAGACTCTAATGTCAAACTCTGTCACATGCCTTAGAAATATGATGATCTCGCTTTTGCCAGATCAATGTATGCTTTGGTTCCATTTTTCTGTGAGACATGCCTTCAAATCATCACCAGTGGACATGTTGCTACGGAAACCGAATTGCCGGTCATTGAGAAGTTTTCGTGTTTCGAGATATTTCATCAGCTTCTCTAAGACCCTGGAAAGAAGGGACATAAGTGCAATGGGTTTATAGGACGGACAGGACAAATGCGGTTTCCCATCTGCCCGGAAAGAGTCCTAAAGGGTACGATTGATGAAAAGGCTTACGCAGTGGTTTTGCTAGCGAGGAAGATCGCCTCTCCAAAACAAGAGGAGATATTTCATCTGGACCAGCGGATTTGTGAATGCTAAGATCTCTAACACCTCTAGCTTCTAGTGGATTCGTCTCATGGAAGATTCAACACACTTAAGCTTAGGCAGAGACAAAGCACAATCTGGAATGTTGATTTGCCGGCAAAACGTGCAACAAGCAGATTGGCCTTGTTTAAACAGCTGACAGCTGGAATGTCATCGTAAATGAGCGTTGGGATGGAGGATGAGACAAATTTTCTGATGACAAACGAGCAAAAGCTTTTACTACTTTTGGGACATTGTGGATTTTGGTCGTATTGAAACTTCACACTCTTAAGAAGGACGTTGTAGTCATTTCTGGCTCGATTATTTATTTATATATTTATTTTTGTTGGGTTTCCTCTGCCAGGTTGGTCTCGAAGGACCGAAAAAGCATTTTTCTAACCCCGACAGCCTCTTTTCAGTTCGAGTCGTACCACGCTTTTTGTTTTGGTTTGATAATCTTCATCCCTTGTGGGATAAAGCATCTCATTTCAAAGAGGATAATATCTGTGATCATATCAGCAGTGACATCCACGTCGTGATCAAGGAAACATAACGACCAGTTAAAATTACTAAAGAAACTGTTGATTCCGCTCCAATTGACTTTTTCTTATTGCCATACGGTTCTTTTAGGAATCTTTTCTGTAACTCTGTGTTGGGCGTGCGAAAATCAGATCTGTCTGATGGCATAACATGCTGCATCGTTTACCCACCTGCGCTTCGCCTTATCTATAGTATTCTGTTGAGCTATGGTATCACACCTTAAATATAAACTCTGACGACATTTGCTAGCTATCACTCATGATACCAGGCCTGCATCATATGGTGCACAACTTGTTATTCAGTTTTTCAGTATACATAATGCGCTGTTATACAAAATTATTTTCAAATTTGAAATGATGTGATACTGCTCCATTGCTTTACACCATTATTTTGAAAGCTGTATGGTCGACAACACTCTCATCTAATCTACATAGATCCAGGCATCGAATGATATGTCAAGCATCCACAGTCTTAAAAAATTAGCAGTTAAGATTAGTTTTTGATATGTATCCGAGTAGCTCGTATTCTCAGAAAAAAGCTATCACAAATCCATTTGATCACAGAAATGGGTTGGTTCCATTAGTTCTGGTATTTATAAGATGAAAACACCTCAAACAGGCATTACGTTCTGTTGTGTCATAACTGAAAACTATCTAAAACGAATTTCATTTCATATTTATTTACAGAATCATAAGGGCCATTACGATTGATTGCTATTTTCATATTTGATGAAATTGACCATGTCGCAAATATTTGGTCTTCCCCAATTAACAAGCAGACATTAATTGATCTGATGATGTTCAGCGTTCATATCTTTATCACCATTTATCCAGAATTAACATACTCTTATTTCGCTGGATAATATTCGTTCATTTCTGAATCATGCTGATTAAAGTATCTACGTCACTGGCACCATGCAATAATTCCGCTGAATTTAGCTTTGTAAGCATAGTTTTCGGAAGCGCGTTCAATTTAATGAGATTCATCATTGCCGGTCGGTACTTTCGGAATAAATCGCGTGGTTTGTAAAGAACTAAGTGCGGTTAAACTATGTCGGGTACAGTAATTTGTTTACATTAATTTGTCTGATAATTTTTCTCTTTTGAAAAATAAAAAAATGGTGTATAGTACCTGTATGTTTTTTTTGTGGCTTTTTATTAGAATAGGTTCACGAATGGTGTTTAAGAATTCCAAAATTTTTACTTGTTTCAATAGGGACTTGACAACTTTGAATTTAATTTGTGCACGCACTCTTTCACTGTCAATTTATTCAGTAAGCTCAACATTTTCATCGTGGTAAAGTACACTAACGAGCAACGTCTGCAAATTATATAAATTTCCTACAGATATTCGGAGTCGGTGACTTCAACTTTAAGAGCGTTAACTCCAATTTTCGATCGTAATTCCTGCCCTAGTAGACAGGCAATAACAAATTTACTGCAAAAATTTGAGTCTACATATTCGTTGTGTGATGTTGCCGTGTCAGTGAGACAACGGGTTTGTCGAAGTGTAGAAAATATCGCTGCCGTTCAGACGTCCGTAGCAAACGATTCAAATCAGTCAATTCCACGGCGTTCTCAAGAATTGGGCATCGCTTAGTTCACATTATGGCGCATTTTGCGTAAGGATATTGGCTTACATCCATACAAGATCAAACTAACTCAAGAATTGAACCCGATGGACAATTTGAAGCGACGTACGTTCTCCGATTGGGTTCTGGAGAAGATGCGCCAAGATGATGAGTTTCATCGCAAAATCATCCTCAGTGACGAAGCTCATTTTTGGCTCAATGGGTTCGTCAATAAGCAAAATATGCGTTATTGGTCGGGTAAAAACCCACATGTGCTTCATGAATCACCACATCATCCACAAAAAATAACTGTTTGGTGAAGTTTGCATGCCGGCGGTGTTAGTTGGCCATATTTTTTCGTCGATGATAACGATCGTCACGTTACTGTGAATGGTCAGCGTTATCTCGCCATGATCACCGATTATTTTTGGCCCGAATTGGAAGACATGGACTTGGACAACATGTGGTTTCAACAGGATGGTGGCACAAGCCACACAGCACACACTACAATCGATTTATTGAAGAGCAAGTATAGTGAGAGCAAGTATTGTGAGATTTAACGCCGCTTGACTATTTTCTGTGGGGCTTCGTTAAGTCATTGGTTTGTGCCAACACGCCGACGACGTTTGAAAACCTCAGAGCCAACATTGAATGCGAAATAGCGACCGTTTCGGCCGAAATGTGTGGCCGAGTCGTTGAAAATTGGGTCCAACGAATCGATCGCTGCAAACGTGCCCGCGGTGGCCATATGAATGAGGTCGAGTTCCATTCATAAATGTTTTGATTGTACTTCAAGCCAGTAATAAAGTTTTTGAAATATCTCAAATGGTTAGCCTTTTATTTAAAAAAATTAGTTAAGTCGTTATTAGAAAACCCTATAGTTACAAATTTATATATATTTTTTTGATCTTATTTGAGTAGTGATTAAGATAAAAATGTTATGTTTCTAGATCTACAAATTTTAGTATAGCTTCAGAGATTTTTAATCTAAACATTTGAGAAATCTTATGCATTTGCATTTTGAAAAAAAGAAGAGGGTGTTGATGAGACTCCGGAATGTAACATGGCCTATTCATTTCATTTCATTTCGTTTACTGATCCTAACATTTAATGCACAGACATTAGGGATCTCCCAACAGCTAGATTTTACTATGGGCAGACATTTTGACTTCTAGAAGTTTGCAATAACTTATCAAAAGGGGGGTTTCGTCGAATTTAATAAAAACTAACTTTAAGAAATTGTTGGTCATAATCCCTAAATGCAATCCTAATATCAGAAATACTTCTTTATTATGTGAATCCATTAGGTTGGGAATGCTTAAATTCGTCCTCCAGTTCATCTTTAACATCTCGGATTTCTGCTTAATTGTTCTGTGATTAAGTAAGTTCGTTCCACTGCGTCGAGTATATCGCTGTGTAGCAAATTTCACGTCGTAGTACAAGTATGTGGGTTAAAAGGATAGGTTGTTGGATGCTCTAAGAACAGAGCGACACTGGGTGACATTATCAGGCAATGCGCAGAATAATAACCAGACTATGCATCAATTGTTCTTATTTTTTCTCCAGGTGTTAGATACTGAATACTAATTGCTTTAATTTAAGTTAATAGTCATACTTAAACTTTAAAAACAAATTGAAGGCCTTTTCTGCGCTACCCGCACATATTTGAAGCTAAAGCTGAAACGGACCTCCAAGACTAAAGCACAAATATCTGGATGTTGCGAAAACAATATGCAGATTATGCCATGATCATATTTTGTAACAATAAACTCTAAAAAAAACCAAAGTCATGCAAATCAAATCAACCAACAGCTACCATAAATATTTACTACAAAAACAAAGATGCTCCAACTACGAGAATGCTCTCAAAAGCATCAAGTATCAAGGAATCGTGATAGATGATCACTTTATTTGCCGTGGGCATATACATCATTTCTGGATCCAATTAAAGAATACAGTGTTTGCTATAGTATCCCTTACAGGATATATGGTATGTTACATACTTGTACTACCATTGCTGTTCAAAAACAGATTCGACTCTTCGCAAACAAAATACCAGAAGATGAGTCCAAGGACTTTTAAGAATTCCCTAAATCTAGAACAACTACATATTGTACAAGACAGCTAAGCTATATCCTAATAACAATAATAAGTTCACTGCCAAACAACCTAAAAATTATTTTGAACTTTAATCCATTTTCGGTGGGGCTGCCAAGATTATTGAATCCGTTACCAACAAATAACTATAAATGTTCGATTACTCGAACATTGACGCTTATCCCATACCATAAATCGCCTTACATATACGAAATTTTAAATAACAGTGTCTTTCACTTGTTTTTAACAGAAGTGGACTTGCTTTTTACTTGTTAATCATAATTTAACGAGTATATTTTGGCCTTTTTTTTTCGTTTTCTTCGCAATATATGTGGGTAGATGAAGTAAAGGGTGAAGAATTAATAGACGAGACTTTCATTGCAATGAATTTGGATTTAAATGCTTTGATTGAGGTTGCCGGCTATGTGGAAATTAAGACTAAGCGAAACATTTGTTACAAAAAGAGTGTTGATACTTAACTGTAGGGAGGACTGTCAATTTTCAAATCCGCTGCTAGATAGCCTTCTCCAACTTAACAAAAATCGAGGGACAGCTTCAAATTATCAACGAAAGAAGCAGTTACATTACAAATATATCTCGTAATGTAACTCCGTTGGCCGATATACAAAAAAAAAAAAAAAAAAAAAACTATGTGAGCAACTGAAGGATCTTGCTTGCCTATTCAATTATCCTTAAAATTTTATGATGAGAAAGTGTTGGATCAAATCATAACTGAGATCAACCCATTTAAAGCCCAGAAAAATATCGATTTTCATTTGAACGTGATTTTATTGAAGAGATTCTTGGGGATTTTACTGCAATCGGGCTACCATACTTTGCCTTCTGTTGAAGATTATTGGTCTTCGAAGCCGTCGATGGGAATCATAATGACAATAGCAGTCAATGTCGAGATTTAAGTTCACGCACATCAATAGATATATCCTTTTTGCAAATAATGATAAACTAGATCGTAGCGATAAGATGGCCAGGGTACCTTAATTTTCATTACATTTTGATGATGCAAGTTTTCTAGCTTGTATTTTATTGATTCCAGCTTCGTCTATTAATCGACATTATAAACCGAAAGTTTATTTGATTTGGCATTGGGGCAGAGTTCTTGTCCAAAGACGAGCCGATGGTGCCCTATTTCGGTTGCCACAGTTGCAAAATGTTTATTCAGGGAAAGCCGATTCGCTTTAAATATAAACTTTGGTGCCTCTGTTCGTCTATTTATTCTTTTACTGCAGACAATCCGATTAATACGGAACAGAGGTTGGTCTCGGAGCTGACGTCGTTCTCCGTTTACTCACTAATGTGGTGGAATGTCAGTGGAACTGTTTGCTGTAATCGTGTCGCTGGTGGTGCTACTAATATAAAGACCGAAAAAGATTTGCCTCGTAGCGCACATGATTTACGACACTAAGAAGGTCACTATTCCAACAAATTATAATTATATTCTGCCACTCCATTCTGTAAGAAAAAAGCGACTAAAGTTTATAAGAAAGGACCAAGAGAAGATGGGAAATTCGTCAACGTCGATCAGCCTGCTGTGTTTCTAAGCTATAACAATGGGATATACGGCGTTGATTGATCTCCACGAGAAAGCCATTCAAAATTATCAAGTGAAGATCCGTCGAAAAAAATAGTAATGGCCTTTTTGGATAAACACCCTGAATTTGAATTATTCTGTTGTGAATGCTTGGAAATTGCATTGTTTGGTCGCAAAATACAAAAACGAGAAACCAATCAGCCAGAAAAAATTCAAGCTGTCCGTCATTGCGTTTCTCTCTTAACCGATAAAGAAGGAATAGAAATGAATAATGACCTGGAGTTCCAGAGACCGCGCAGCTTACCAAACGTGGTTGTTAAATACCTCATCGCCGTCAGACGGAAGGAAAATATCGTCGATGCCAGTGCGAAAAATGTGCGAGAAATATGATAAGCATATACATTCGCATTGTTTCAAAATTTTCCAAGAAAAATATTTCTTTTTTTACTACCTTCATCAATTACTAAATGTTATTCTTTAAATCTAAATTACAAATGCCAAATTATCATTAGACAAATGCAAGACTCCACATATCTGCCGCAAGACTTCATGTAGTGGTCTTACATTAAATATTATTAACTTATATATAGAAACCGTAACAATAAGTATAATTGGAAAGATCACTGAATACTAGGTGGGGTGAAAAGTAACCTCCTTGACCGCCAGATTGCGCTGCTACTGCAAAAAAGGTTATGGTGTCTTGAAGTCGGTTCATATTTAGTGCGATACTGTCTTAAGTTTGATTTTGACAGCTGATTGTTGTTGACGTCTTTGGCATCATGTTGAGTATGGACAAAAACGATTTTCGTTCTCTCATAAAACATTATTTTTTGAGAGGCAAAACGGCGAAGGAATCAAAAGAAAAGTTGGATAAATAGTATGGGTCTAATGCTCCGTCAGATTACACCGTCAAATATTGGTTTTGAGAGTTTCGTGGTGGCCGCAACTCTACTAATGATCAAATCCGCAGCGGCAGGCCCTCCGATTCAGTTACAGAGGACAATGTCAAAAAATACCTGAAATGGTGTTGGCTGACCGGAAATTGATGGTGCTCGAGCTAGCAGATACCACAAAGATTAGTACTGAGCGCACACGCCATATTTTGGGCAATATTCTGCATATGAAAAAGTTATGCCACTGGATACCGCTGGATGCCACTGGATGCCGCTGGATGCCACGCATACTCACTCCTGACAAAAAACACGAACGCGAGAACACTTTGAAAGAGTGTTTGAACTTGCTAATGCGGAATCGGGCGGACTTTTGGCGTCAATTGGTAACTGCTGAACACCAGAGAACAGAATGAGTGCCCGACAATGGACTGAAGCCGGCACGAGTGCTCCGAAGCGGCCGAGGGAGGCTCGATGGGTCGGAAAGTTTATGGCGTCGGTTTTCTGGGATTGTCACGACATACTCTTCGTGGACTACCTCGAAAAAGGAAAAACCATATTCAGCGAGTATTACTGTGCATTATTGGAGTGATTGAAGGCCGAAATCGCTGTTTTTGCAATACAATGCACCGACGCACAAGACCATCGCAACCACGGCTAAAATCAATGACTTACGGCTCCAATTGCTGTCGCAACCACTGTATTCGCCCGATTTGGCTTCCTCGGACTATTATCTCTTCCCAAACCTCATAAGATGGCTCATCAATAAAAAATTCAGCCCACCCGAGGAAATCATCAACGCCACGGAGGAGTATTTTGCAGACCTTCCCAAAAATTACTTTTCGAACGGGATCAAGAAGATAGAAAATCGCTGAAATAAGTGTATCGAACTAAAAGGGGACTATATTGAATAAAAAATAAAAAAACATTAAAAAAAATTTTTTTCATTCCCAAGGAGGTTACTTTTCACCCCACCTAGTAAAATTAAGAAAAAGTCTAGCTGCGAGAGCCAATATAATTAGTTATCTAGCCAGTAAGAAATGTAATTCACATATCAACACTATCTGTTCAATTGTTAAATCTACAGTTCTAAGCAAGATTGACTACGATCTACTCATCTACGGAAAGTGTCCTAAATCTACAATAAATATCATCAAAGCGCCGTACCATCAAGCCGCACGTAGAATGATTAATGCTTTTCCAATAAGTACTGTGAAGAACGTATTAGTAGAAGCTGGTCTCCCTACAATAAAACAACGAAAGTAACGAAAGCTGAGGTATATTTAAAGCTTATGTATTCTAGGGTTCAATCATTGACAAAGACATCATTTCCGCTATGAAAATGAAAACTTCAAAACGCCTTCTGTCCGCTTCATCTCTCGCATTAGTATTCGCTAAAGAAATTGAATTGCCGATAAAGAGGATTGGTGAACATAGACTTGGTATATCCACCGTGGTCTAGAAAACACACATCCTTTGTCATGGACCTGGCAAAATATAATAAAACAAATACCAACAAAGACATATTTCACGCACTATTTTTCAGCATCACCTCGCAACTCAAATCAAACAGTTGGAATTTATTATTTACAGATGGCTCCAAAACCAACGAAAGCACATCTTTCGCCGCTATGTACGAAGACGGATCTCTGTTAAATACAGGGCTATTAATTGCAAACCTATCTATTTTTACCGCTTAAGCCTTAGCTATTCAAAAAACTACAGCAATAGCCTCAAATATACCTGGTAAACATGTAATATGCTCAGACAGTTTATCAGTACTGGAATCTATAAAAAATCTAAATCACAATACGTTGATTGTAAACAAAATCAGAGACTGTCTTATAAAAACACACAATAAGCTGAAAATAATGCCAGTCACATGAGGATCAAAGGAAACGAACATGCCGACGCCGGCACTAGATAGACATGAAACGAAACATTAACCACAAGATTAAGTCCAGACTACTTTACTCATTAACATAGACAGATCCCAACCGATTTACCCCACTAAAGTCTCAAAACAAAAGATCACAACGTTTGTAAGGCTGCGTTTAGGCCACACAGCTTCGACCCACCAACATCTCCTCAAAAGGCAGCCACCACCGTTGTGCCAAGTTTGTAGCTCCAAATTCGACATAAAACATATCTTAGGAATAGGAAATTGTCAGTTCTGCGTACCAACAAACCACTTACTCAACCTGAAATCAACAACCTACGAGTTTTTAAGAAACACTAATCAAGTAAATATCCCTAAAATGCACAACTTCATTAGCAGTAGATCTAATTTGCAAATGTAATCAAATATCATACGAATCTAAAACCCTAAAACGTTGATTATGAGATATTTATATATCTAACACATGGGCTGAAAAGTCAGTGCCGTTTTATAGTAAAACACAAAATTTTTGCAAAATTCAACTTTATTTATCAATATACTTGCCTTCGAGGGCGATACACTTATTGAAACAATTTTCCAATCTTTCGATACCAGTTTTGTAGTACGATTTCGGTTTAGCTTCAAAATAGGCCTCTGTTTCGGCGATTACTTCTTCAACGCTCTTAAATCTCTTTCCGGCGAGCATTCTTTTGAGGTCTGCGAACAGGAAATAGTCGCTGGGGGCCAAATCTGGAGAATACGTTTACATCGACTTGTGACACGGTGCATTGTCTTGATGAAATAGCATTTTTTTTTTCTTCAAATGCGGCCGTTTTTCTGCGATTTCGTCCTTTAAACGCTCCAACAACGCAATGTAATAGTCGCTGTTGATAGTCTGCCCCTTTTGGAGATAGTCGATGAAAATTATTCCATGTGTATCCCAAAATACGGATGCCATAACCTTGCCAGCCGACTGCTGAGTTTTTGGTCGTTTTGGACGAGGTTCGTCGCCTGCTCACCACTCAGCTGACTGCCGACTTGACTCAGGTGTGGAGTGATGGAGCCAAGTTTCATCCATTGTCACATACCGATGCAAAAATTAGACTTTTTTCGATGATGTAAAGATCTTAGTTCTTGCAAATACTCAAGTATTTAAAAATAACCTCAAGGCCTTCATCCTGGAGTTCCATTTCATCCGAAGCTCGTTTCCAATCTTAGATTCACTAAGTTGAATCACGTCAGGAGATGCAACCATACCAGTTAAGAAGTGCGATGGAGTAAAAGGGTTAAGGTCGTTAGGGTCATCCGATATGTACGTTAACGCTCTGGTATTGATAACGTTTTCGGCTTCGACAAGAAATGTTCGTAGTTCCTTAATATTTAGTTTAGATCGTACCCAAAATCCCCCCCCCACCAAGCGGCTCAATCAACGATAAACTTCAATCGTGTACCTTCATTATTTCCAAATTCTCTTATACGTTCATCACAAATGGTTTCGTTGAAGATAGTTAATTCCTTAGAAGCACTTTTAAATGTTTTGGCGTTGTCAGAATATATTATACGAGGTCTTCCCCTTCTAGCAAAAAACTTTCTTAGAGCAAGTAAGCAGCATTCGGTTGTTAGATTTGTTACGAGCTCTAAATGAACTGCCCGTATAGATCCACAAGCGCAAATCCGCTATCTTCATTTGTTTTAATATATAAAGGGCCGGCAAAATCGATTCCCGTCATCTCAAAAGGCTTGGACATCAACATTCTATCGCGGGGTAAGGGGGCAAATGGTTGCGATCCGGGAACGGCTAACAAACATTTGCAGACATAACATCCGTAAATAACAAATTTCACCAACTGATGACCTCCAATAATCCAGAATTTATTTCTCAACTGAGCGAGCGTACCATTCGTACCACTGTGTAGCATTTTATGATGATTATGTAAAACAATAAGCTTACTGATGAGACATTTTTTATACAAAATAATTGGAAAAGCTTCAATAGTTTGGTTCTCAGAATCGCGAAGTCGACTATTGACTCGCAATACGAATATAAATTTGAAGACTTACTAACCGCATCACCTCTTTGAATTGCCTGAATTTCAATCGGAAAAGCTAACTGTTGAACTTTATTTAACCAGTACTGCTCCGCTAAGTGTAGCTCTTCAGCTGTTATGACATCTCGTTGACCTCTAGTGTACCTCTTTTGTAGTAGTTTTACAAAACGCATCACATAAGCTGATACATGTAGCAGTCTTTTCCAGCAACTAAAGTCTTCAGGTTGTAATAGAAGATCTTCGATAGAGGCATGATCTGTCTCATCAACAGCAACCTGCAAAGAGATAAATGGATATATTAAATCTACCTTATTTCCACAGTTTGTCCAATGTTCGGCTATTTCTAAGCGAACTAGGACCAGATTTCCAACTTTCCGATAAAACCAAAACTTTAAAAGGAACGCCCCTGGTCAGTAAGTCTGCAGGGTTTTGTTTTCCTGGACAATGATTCCACTGAAATCCGTGGGACAACTTTTGAATTTCATGAACCCTGTTTGCGACGTACGGCCTCCATTTCTTTTCGTTTCGTTCTTTATCCAACATAATGAAATTTGAGAGTCTGTCCACATATACACGCGGTCAAAAGAAGTTCTTAAATGTGCCACCAAATATGAGCATACTCGTGTTGCGATCAGAGCTGCTGTAAGCTCGAGTCTAGGAAGAGTAAGATCGTTTGCTACATCAACCATCTATTTTTCGCACAAAGAAAGTACACCGTAACTTCACCGTTACTATATGTGGATCTTACATATGCTACTTTACCATAACCACTTTGGCTAGCGTCCGAAAATACATGAAGCTCCTTTGACTTCACGTCACTACTATTAAACACACATCTTGGCATGGACATCTGCTTAAAATCGTCAATGCCGTTGTAGGAGGTTGTCCAAAACTTCGCCAAGTCGTCCGGTAACTCCTCATCCCACCCCAGCTTCCTTTTCCAAATCGTTTGAAATAATATTTTTAAATTAATGAGATAGGGCCAAAAAAAAATGTATGTCTTTGATCAAAATTGGTTCTAAATCAACAATAATCTCATCGGTCTGAACGTGCTTGACCGGTCTTGATACCCAAGACCTTTTGGTTATTTGGAGGAATCTCCGAAAACAAGTTTCTCATGAAATGGTGATTAGTGTTCCATTTCCGTAAGTTCATGGCAGCACTATTTAGGATTTGAACTGAATTTTTATGAAATTGTACTGCTGATTCCTCAGTATCTACACTGCATATAACATCATCAACATAAAAACTGTCACTTTTCGGAACGCAAATGGTGTTTTAATGTTGCGGCCCAAAAGTAACGCGTGTCATCCTGTAGAGCTGGATATCTGGAAGCGAATGACTGGAATTGATTCCTGTTGAAAACCAAAAAAAAAAAATCGACGGACGTCGCGATCGTCTTCATTTAAAACAATTTGCAGAAAGGCCTTTTCGATGTCTGCAACTAAACCGATTAAGCCCAATCGAAAATTCAACAAAATCTTAAACACATCGGGCAATAAATTGGAACCAGAAAGCAGGTGGTCGTTTAAGGATAAACAAAATTCTCTATGTGCGGACGCATTGAATACAAAACTAAGTTTGGATGTCGACTTATCATCCCGATAAACACTTTGATGCGGCATATAATACTTCCGAAAGCTATCTGTTTTTTCCACCGCCTTTTCAGCTACACCATTGTTAATAAGCTCACACATTGCCTTGTCGTACCTTAGTAGATAGATGTACAGGTGACCTAGAAGGTTTGCGTACAAGTGTATGAAATCGTGACAGGGCCCCTACCTTGTTGTCGTCTAGGATATTAATTTCATCTTTCCATCATCTTTCGGTGGCCACCAACCGTTCATTCATCCACTTTGTGTTTCCTGTGATGGCTCGCCAATAATTATCAGCTCCGATCAACACAGATATGCCTTCTTCTGGCTGATAATTAAAGGGACGTGCGTCGTCTAAGGCGAGTCTGTAATTCTTTGTACAGCGTTCTGTCGGAACTGTCAACACGTCAGCACAAATCGTTGGTAGCTCTACGGCGTCTAATTCAATAATATTATTTTCGTATTGACTTTGTAGCCCTAAACGAACTATTTTATAAATTCTATCTGGATGTTCTTTTTCTTCGCTTCCAAGCGGAATAACACTTATATTTCGTGAGCCGACAACACGTAACGATAACTTTTCTGCTATGGATTCGTTTACAAAAGACATTTGGCTGCCACCGTCTAAAATTACTCGAATGTACACGCTAATTTGTTTTTCCGTATTAAATGTGAAAACTGAAGCTGTTTGCAACAAAACAGATTCAGAGTTTGTTTTCATATTCGCCGTGTACAAACTGAGAGACTGTGTATTCTCTCGCACTGATGGATTTAATTGCCACCGCAGATATTTGAGTGCGCATTTTTTCTAAGAGTGATCGCGAGAAGAACATCGAAAACACCTTCCATCTTCTTTTAGCAAGTTCTTTCTCTGTGCTAACGTTAACGGGCCATCACAATCTCTGGTAAGATGCGACGATGTTTTGCAAAAGAAACATGACATTGGTGTACGTATCATTGATAAGAATCCTGCCGCCGTCGATAATGATTTAGGTTGTCGTCTGCTATCCGTTTCTTCTATCGTATTTTCAAGTGCGATGATTTCTCCTTTAATAAACTTGAGAAGATGCTTGATATGTTTGTCACCTTCTAGGATGAACGAACATTCGCTCTCAGAAGGTGATGTCGTACCGGCAGTAGCACCGGGTGAACTTTCTACTGAAAGTTCATTGTTTCGAAAATAATTTGCTCGAAGTTCATTTGGCAAGCAGCGAAGAACTTTCGATTTAAGCATTATTGAATAAGTGGTTAAAGATATTGCTAAAGCTTTAAGTGATCTCATAGAAGATGTTATAGTGTTGTAGATATGGCGCAGACTTCGTATATCCGTTTTAGAACTTAGGAGTGGAATGGACATCATTGCGTTCATATTTTTGTCAATGAGTTTGTCGTTGCTACCGAATTCCTCCTGTAGCAAAGCTAAAGCTCCGTCATAACAACTCCCACTCGGAGTGAACCCGGCGATGACATCAGCCGCTGAACCCTTTAAAGTTGACTGCAGATAATTAAATTTATCTGTGCCTGATAAACTATTGTTTTCGTGGACAGCGCTTTTAAATTGTTCCCAATATGGAAGCCACTCCCGAAAGTCGTCGGAAAAGGTTTTAAATTGTAGTGTGGGCAGCCTCACACTATTGTAATTTTCGCGCGATGGCGTTGGGACAGGCATTGAACTATCTTGCCGTTTCATACGGTTCAATCGTTCGAGGCGCTGATTTAACCGTGCGATAACCTAAACTGCTTTGTCCTCGTATTCAACTGATGTTTCACAGTCTTTCAACGGATCTTCCGCTACCCCACTTCGCAGAAATTCACTTTTAGCTTTTAACAAGCCATCATGAGCGCATTTTAACCGAGAAAGGTACACTGACAACTCCTCTTCCATATTTTCCCAGTTGCCTTTATTTTCTAATGTAATTTGCGATTCTGGCGAAATCAAAAATTCAGTTGCACATGACCGGTTTGAATTTTCCATTATAAAATTAAAATTTTCGATAATACCGTTTTGTTAGTCCCGGTTTTCGGCACCATGAAGAAAAGCGATAAATACGCCCTGACTGACTCGAACTGCAACCAATTTCAGACTGCTATAATTTCCAAACCGTTCATTACTGTGAGCTCAAATTTTGACACATGACAGATAATTTTATTGTTTACAAGCCTTTAAAACGATTTGCGTCTCAGTTCAATCCGCAATGGAATTCAAACGTGATAGTGTGATTGCTTTATATTTGACTGGAAAACCACAAGTAGCTATCGTTAGAGCCCTCCAGGACCTCAACGTGAATAAATCATTTGTGTCTCAAACCATAGCTCGTTACCGTAATACCGGCAGTGTTGCAAAACGCCATGGAGGTGGTCATAAAACACCAGCAACATCGGCAGAAATGGTTCGGAAATAAAGGCTCGAATTGAGCGAAATCCGCGTCGAAGTGGAAGAAAAATGGCTCGTGAGCTCAACATATCATTGGAACGGATGCAACACATCTTGAAAAATGATCCTGGGCTCAAGCCATTGAAGTTCCATAAAGCACACGATCTTACACCGCAACAGAAAAGAGTTAGAGTCGAAAGAGCGAAGAAGTTGCTACGCTTGCACGAAAGTGGTCAGTTGCCGAAATTGGTTTTTTCCGATAAGTCGCTATTTGTTATAGAGCAATATGTCAACAAACAAAATGACAGAGTTCACTTGCCAGAGAGGTCCTTCGAAAATTTACACCTTCGGACGGCCACCAGAAAGCAGGCAGTACCGATGCTGATGGTTTGAACCACCATAACCTCCGATGGTCGCTCTTCGCTCGTATTTTTGGACAGTGGCGTCAAAATTAATGCGATCGTATACCGCGAAATTGTCTTAGGGACAGTATTGAAGTCTTGGGCAAATAATCATTTCGGTCGGTGACCGTGGACATTTCAACAAGACTCGGCACCGTGTCAAAATGCGCGCGTCAACCGGTTAAAAAACAATGTTCCACACTTGCAAATTCTCCGGATGCAAATCCGTTGGATTTCTCTGTCTAGGATATTTTGAAGTTTGGACCACCTCAAACAAGCACTTCACCGGGAATGGGCCAAAATACCGCAGAGCCATTTGCATGCAGTGTGCGATGCTTTCTTCGGCCGTCTCAAGGCTATTATTCGCGCCAAAGGTGGACATATTGAAAACTACTTATACAATTTGAAAATTGATGTATTTTCCAACATTTTTTGCTTTGGTACAATAAAATTTATCAAAAAATAAAGAAATTATAGCATTTTAAAAAGTTGCAGTTCGAGTCAGTCACCCCGTAAAAAAAAACCCGATTCAAAAAACTAACAAAACTTTATTTCTCGCAGGAAGGCAACACAAAATTGACTTCTTATAATTGAAAATGGACTCTTCTTTTATAGACACATTTTAGAAGAGTACAGCTATATAATAGCAGAGAACAATATTGGATAAACATTTGCCTTAAACCCAACTTCAGAACATGTTTTCGTCACCTCATATAAAAGTTTTTTCGTAAAAACTATTAAACCAGATGATCCTTCAAATATGTCAAAATATACGTTTTTTTAAGAAAAAGCTTAAAATTGCGTAAAACATCACATTTTCAACCACAAAAAACAGACAAACCTGCACCCATCTTTTTTTTTTTCAACTACAGCTTTGTGATTCACTTTATCATTCTACAGAAACAACTCAACGGAATTGGGCGGAAAACAACAAGAAAATGATTAAGAAAGGAAGAACAAGAACCAAATATATGCATTTTTTTAATTAAATCACAAAAAATATTTAACACAAGTATTTAACATAAAATTTTATGAACATATGAGGACACACCTGCATCTGAATTATACATATTAAAAACACAATTAAAAGTTGCGAAATCTTATATAGGGTTTTCCAATAGGGACTTGATAACTTTGAATTTAATTTGTGAACGCACTCTTTCATTAATCATCAAACTGTCATTGTCAATTTATTCAGTAAACTCAACACTTTCATTAGGGTAAAGTACACTAACGAGCAGCGTCTTCAAATTATAAAAATTTTCTGCAGATATTCGGAGTCGCAAAATCATCTTCAGTGACGAAGCTCATTTTTGGCTCAATAGGTTCGTCAATAAGCAAAATATGCGTTATTGGTCGGGTGAAAACCCACAATTGCTTCATGAATCACCACTTCATCCACAAAAAATAACTGTTTGGTGCGGTTTGCATGTCGGCGGTGTTATTGGGTCATATTTTTTCATCGACGATCACGATCGTCACGTTACTGTGAATGGTCAGTGTTATCGCGCCATGATCACCGATTATTCGTGGCCCGAATTGGAAGATATGGACTTGGACGGCATGTGGTTTCAACAGGATGGTGCCATAATCCACACAGCACAAGCTAAAATCGATTTATTAAAGAGTAAGTATGGTGAGCGTGTTATCTCAAGACATGGGCCAGTCGATTGGCCGCCTCGATCGTGCGATTTAACGCCGCTTGACTTTTTTTTGTGGGGATACTTTAAGTAATTGGCTTATGCCAAAACGCCGACGACGTTGGAAGAGCTCAGACCCAACATTGAACGCGAAATAGCGGCCGTTTCGGCCGAAATGTGTGGCCAAGTCGTTGAAAATTGGGGCCTACGAATCGACCGCTGCAAACTTTTTTTTCTTCGATGTGGCCAAATAAGTTGAAGTAAAAAAAAAAAAACAGTCCTAATCTGTAGGAATTTGTCTACCGTTTGGTGATGGCTTTACTTCATAACGTTGCAATTTTACAATAAAAATCGACTTTTGTCTCGTTTTCAAGAAGTGACAATAAATTGTGAAGATCTAAACTTAAGAGTGGTATAAGACTTTCAGAGTCAAAAAGAAAATCAATCTGCATGTGGATAATACCACAGAAAAGATGTTGTCATTTTCGAGCTGAAGCAGTTCCATTGATCAAAGGTCTATCGGAAACAAGATTTCATTAACCCGTTTCGATAGAAAACAATTGATTTTTACTTCAGTCCAAAAAAAAAAAAAATTTTTTTAAAGGTGTAAACCTCCATGAAGGTGACAAAAGTCTTTCCCATCGGTTATGTAAGGCAACTCATATTTCGTCGTTTTAAAGGCCAGTGCTTATAAGTTCAGTATGTCTAAAACAATTATCATACAAAAGAAGTGAAACATTGCTTTTAAATTTAGTACTGTAAAACCAATAAGTCGATTGAGAAGATAGTCTCTCCATTTTAAGAAACCACATTTTAATTATTACGTTATCAGTCAAAGTAAACTTAAAATTGAAAACCTCTTTACACATCCGTTCTTTTGTCAGTAGATATCTTGCCATAATACCACAAAGTCTCACCCGAAGTTCACAATTACGAATTCACATTCGCTATCAATTATTAATGCGGTAATTCAGATCATGTTAAATGAGTCCTAACATGCTAATTGAATACCAAATTGGGGATCTTCTCTTACTGGATGACATAATTTACTAACCTTCCAAAATAACCATGATTACATCCTACCACTCCCACCGCTACTACTGTATTCCCAAATTATACGTTCACTACACTTGACTTATAATATTTATCAGCCACATTTATCCAGCCCAACATTGCACACCACAAACGACAACGATAACAACAACAATAAAAATCTAACCTAACAATCTATCTAATTTGAGAATTTAAAAACAAATCATGATTGACACGATCAGTTGTCGACGATGTCTTCTTCCTCGACGACTATGTCTGCGCTCGTGCTTAATCATCGAGGCGGAAAATCCCAAAAAAATTTCCCCAAACATCCAAAAATAAGCCAGAAACCTGTTTGTGACGTGATGGTCTACCACGTCAACAATCCGAGAGCAAGCATATCTAACCCGAGGGGCTTCATACCGTCGCCAACATTTGCAGAAAAATCATATGTTCCATCCAACTTGGGAATCCAAATTGTGAGCCTTGCCATGCCAAAATACTCAAATCAAAAAAATTTTATCATCTCCTTTCAACACCTAAGAACGAAAACACAAACGTGCTCATTACATACCATACAACATTCATAGATCGCTTCAGTAGGTCGGTCGTATGATGTCACTTGACATGGAGAAACCAATCTTCGAAATCTATGCATAGTCCCGTAGATTACTGACTGAGAGCATTTCATCGGAAACATCATGATTAACATACTTACCTACATGTCGTCACGGAATCTTTTTTTTTTTTTGTTGTTTTACATACGAACACGAATATCAGCTGTGTGCGTTTCGCCGGTACTACTATATAGTATACTATTCTCTCGTCGTATACAATCAATCCTACGCTAGCTCCAACTCGGATTGATTCATTCATAAAATTGAGGTTTTCCAGCGCTGAGTAATATGCCAGTTCGGCGTGTATCCGTCGTGGATGCGGGTAGATAAGTTCAAACGAATATACCTACGTCACAATTTAAGAGCGAAATCGGAAGGCCTGGCTATGAGGGTGTATTATGTATTTGTTTTGGTAGTGAAGGTTTTATTGGCGTAACCTTAAGCTAAGCCGTGAGGTTGGCTTTACGTTTTGACTTGATAATTAACTGTGTGTGCGGTTTGGTTTCACTCGAGATTAGTGAGAATTTTGAGTTTTCTCTTTGTCCAGACGGACTAAGAGAAAACTCCATGTAACAGGTGCAGTGATCATTTTGATCGTAAAAGCCTCTAACTTGTGACCTGAAGCCGTTTTTTTTTTTTGAAATATGAAGTTGAAGGAAATATTTATGTAGGTAAATGGAAAAAGAATGAATTTGACATTGGTTGGGGATTAATGTCGACGTTAGGAAAAGACTCCGTAGGGAGTCTCTACTTCTGAGCGACCGCCTAATTAAATATTCTTTATCAGATCAGTACAATTCATTTTCATCTGATTTAATTTAAGAAACATCTAAAGTTGTTCAGGATAACATTAGGTTTAGTCCTACTGATAACTACCCAAGGCAGGAGAATCACTGATTTTTAAAAGTAATCGATCTTCAGTGTCGCGATCAACGATCCATTTCCCAATCAAGTAAAAGGAAAGAAAATATTCAATAAAATGATTATAAAGCCATGATCACCAAATCTTGTAGCTAAATTGATCAAATTTGATCCTGGGTTTTAAAATATGCGGGCCAGTTTAGATCTGGTATTTTGTTGGAGACAGCTACAGTCCGCATTGAACGAGCAACTTAGTTGATTAAAGTCTCCTTTCACTTCCGTGCGCATTGCGATCGTCTTCTACTGCGCCGTCCCTAGACTTTAGAACTAAAGACTCCTTGGGTCGAAACAAGCAAAACCGGGGCTATAAGAGTCTTGTAAAAGGCCATTTTGGTCTAACGAGAGGAGGCACTGCAACAATTCAATTGCTTCTGAACCCAAGGAAATAGCGATTGGCAAGACTAATTTCTGCATATATCTGTCTTCTGCGCTAACGACGTTGCTGCTGGAAGCTGTAGATGAAGTCTTTAATTATTTATCTCGAAGTTACAATATAATTGTCAAATGACGCTCTGCCAAGCCGTCGCGTCGTGGGTATCTTTTTCTAATCAGAGGGTGTGTTATATTTTGTATTGCCTTCGTTGACAGACCTATTTTTCTTCTCCATCAATACTCACGAAAGCTTCATCGACAGTGACAATCACATTAATGTCATCCACGTACGCGAGTTTTTACGCGGATTCAAAAATATCGTGCCCCTTTTGTTGGCCAGTGAGTTTTGCCCGATTCTTTTTAGGAGAATGATGAAAATTCACATGACAAAAACTCACCTTTCTTGACATTGAATGTCCAAGCAGCGACGATTTACCACAGTCATCTTGGACAACTTGACTGGATTGACAAAAATGTTGGATAAGATAAATTTTCTTCATGGCTTGTCAAAGCGAGCTGGATATATTAAACAAAACCATACATGACATTGTATGATATAACCCACTCCTAAGCACTCTGCCATATGCGGTTTTGAAGTCGACAAATAGCTGTTTTAAATAGCTCAGAGACTGTCCGTCCCCGCCAGCAACTTAGACTTTAGCTTCATCTAAGTCAGTGGGACGTAATTCCGTATCAGCTTCGTCCACGGTAAATGCTCAATGATCGGAGATTAACTAGACCATAGATTAAGATGATCATATTTTTCACTTTGATAACGCTTACATTTTTTCGTTGTAAAGTTATCGGTTGCTTTACAGTTATAAAATATATTTATTATAGAAAATCATGAACTCAGGCTTAAGCTACGTATATTCAGTCAAGAGAGTTCTCCAAGAGGTTTGGAATTAGTATAATTTTCGACAGTGTATTGGTTGGAAAAAAAGTTAAGATCACTAGTCCTCACTTTTGTCTACAATTCCACATTCGAAATTCAACTTGGATCAGCCAGATTACGAAAAAAACTCTTTTTGAAATGTAATTTATGTGAAGAGCTCTAGCCAGGAAAAGAACGCAATAAATTTAGTAACCAATCTAAGATAGCGATAATAGGTTTTTCAATTGTTACGTTTCAACAGCTGTCAAAGTTTTCAATGACATCCAGCTATCAAAACATCCAGTAAGGTTTGCCCTTTCACCATGCATTGTTTTACGCTTGCCGAACGTGAATTTTGTCGTAAGGTCGGTCGTCATCATGGTTTCAATGTGTAAGCGTGAAAACACTCTCGTAAATCATAAGCCACGAACCAGAGAGAGATTGATGCAGAATGAAGAAAACATCGAAGAAGACCCAGAAATATCGATTCGGCGCCGATCAGCTGAATTGGGCATCGCCAGGCAGTCAGCCCAGCTTATTTTGCGGTAAGATTTGGGCCTATATTCGTATAATATTATGCGGATGCAAGAATTGAAATCGAACGACCAAAGACAACGCCGTGAGTTCAGCTATGGCATGCAGTTTATGGCAATTCGGAAATATTGGACCTCATTTCTTTCGAAATGAAAAAGAAGATACCTTTACCGTCAATGGTCTTAGGTATAGAGCAATGTTAACAGACTCTCTGTGTTCAGAGCTCTACAACATCGATATATCCGAGCTGTGGTTCCAACAAGATGCCACTTCATGCCATACAAACGATGAAACGCTCGAAGTTCTGAAGGAGCATCTGAGTCAACTCACAGCGGACATTCATCAACTTTGCGACGCGATCATTGATTGTTTTCTCTGGGAAAACGTCAAGTCCTTAGTCTACGCTAACAAGTAAACTGCTTTGGACTAGCCCGGGGCAAACATTCGAGCTTTTGCCGAAATAAGCTCGCACATATTAGACCGAGTCATCAAAATCAAAGTGAATCGCAAATGCATTAACCACTACAAAGATGTTAAACAAACAGAGATTGAGATAGTATAACAGATCCGATCTACAATAAAGTAATTCCTTCCCTAGTTACGATGAGGTAATACCAGAAGTCAAGAATTGAAAAAAGGCTTATAAGCAACTCATGGCTGGAGCTCACAGTGACAGCATGTAATTGTCAATACAACATGAGAGGATGATGGGTATATCAGGTCTATATACCCCTATGCCCTATGCCTACGACCTATGCCAGTTTAAGTCCTGCTACGCCAACTACATTATCATAATTTGCATTCGACTTGCCTCCGTGGAAATCATGAGGTCTACTGAAGTAGTTTTTTTTTTTGGATGAAATTGAATTTACCAACTTCGAAGTAAATGTTAACTACACAAGATTTACTCTGGCAGTGTGTCCATAATTTTCTGATCCTTTTAATTGTACTCTAGATTGTCTGACGAGCGTTGGGTTCTTTGGAAAGAAAATAGTTTGTTGTATGTCAAGTTCCATCTGTAAGAAGGTCAAACACTTGAAGGCAATGCTTCATGTAAAAGGTTTCCAATCTTTATCTGCATATATTTATCTCATTCAATGCTATGTTTATGATATTATGAAAGGCACACAAAATATTTAAAAAGATGGGTGTTTCAAATAAATTGTAAAGTAGTCCCCGACATATCCTGCCAAATTATGAATAAAAAACGATGAAATCTAAAATGACGAGTGACAAAGTCAGAGTCAATTAGAATATGGATTTGTCTCTCGGAAAAACCAGAATAGTCAGTCATATAGGGACGATGGACGACCTCACAAGTGATTGCTTTCTTAAAGTTAAACATAAAATTTACCAGCAACATTTTAACCATTACACGACATTAAAACCATTTTTCGTGAGTTTATTTAGTCCCTGAAACACAAAATGCTCAATCGGATTAATCATACTGATGAATGCAATTCATACCTACAGTATTCTGTTTGTTTGAATATTCCGAAGACCTCACATTGGCTCAAACCTCTATCTTGTTTTAAGGGAAGCTGCGGATGTGAATTTTTGGCAAAAATTTGCAGTCGAACGGATTTTTAGCCATCAAAGCTTTAGAAGTGAATTAAAATTTTCTAATATCGTAAATACGATCTCACTTAATCTGACTTAGTCACTTCATATTATACTCAACCCTCTTCCATCTATTGCAAGATTTTGATGTTACTCTTGAGTGGCATTAAACTTTTTCGCAAAATTGAGTATATTTCGATATAAATACACACCCATACATCGAACTAGTAAAACAATAAAAACTCCCTCAAGTTCAAAGTCGACTAATGCATGGGAAAAAATCGTCCTAAAGAGAAACAGATCTTCATCGCCACTGTTGCCAATAAACACACATATTCATCGACTCCATTGTATCTATGTAGAAAAAGGTGTCTACGGATAACTTGAGGTCGAAAAAGAAATTCTCTTTTTTTTCACCAAATCGAAGGGGCCATTCTCTCTTCAAAGGTGTCGAGTGGATATTTCATTCATAATTTGCGATTAAGACAAATATCCATTCGTTGTACACCCTCTTGACCGCTCTATTCGTTCAACCCACAAATTCATCCGTTACCACCACCAAACCATACTGTCGTACAGGTGAGAATGGTTTCTTTTTGTTTCTTTAATTTTTTGCGCTTATGTTGGTGTTAAATGGGCTGTCAAATGTATTTGATTGCGAATCGTTCGTCCGGTGCGCGTGGTACTACTGCGCTCGATCAGTTGTTCCAATCAAACGTTTCCTCTTAAATTCGCGAGCAACCGAAAGTTTTTTTTTTTTTTTTTTTTTTTTTTTTTTTTTTTTTTTTTTTTTCGTTTGTATATCCGAAAAGAAGACGTGAAGAAAAATAAAAAATGAAAATTAATTCAAAATCAGAGTTACAATTTGATTTAAATAAAAGGAAAACCTTCTGAGTGATCACTAAGTCATTTGCTGCCGCCTTAAACTGAGCGTAATTCTAGAGAGTGTGCGTATGGTTTACCATTTATGTTTTGGGTTGACGATCGTTTGACTTCCGTTTTGCTGGTGCGAAAGAACAGTGTGTGCGCGCTGTCGATTTCCGTTAATAAACTACAAAAAACTAATAACTGACAGCGAAAAAAGAAAAAAATGTTATTCAAAGAAGTGCAATAAATAATGAAATACGAGAACATCCATAATCTTAAAATAAAATAAGAAGGTTAAGGGTAAAAAATTATTATACCGATCTCACCCATAACCGGAGGAGAACAAGAGAAATACGTTACTTTCCAAGGAATCTATGCCACAAACATCATATAGATAGAGTATCTCTATCAATATGTATATAATTAATTACTAATTAGCGTTACACTTCTTACGGTGTGTGCTTATAGTTAAGCTCAAATTATATACTCGTATCCATAGCCCTATGCGGGGCGCATGCAAGCAATTTATTGACCATCTCTCGTATTTACCAGTACACAGATACATCAAGTCTGTGCACAATTGTGATACACAAAAAATTATACGAGAGTACAACTGTCGTACGAATTTATAGAGTACCCAGTACATGTACTCTCTTTTGTATGTAATATAAAAATATATAAAAACGAACAAAAAAAAAAAAAAAAAAACTTCCCACTATCACACATTTGTGTTATGCCCATTAGTACGTATTATCGGCTTCTGACTTATAACAATCTTGCATCATGATCCGCCGAGTTGAAGTGCAGAACAGTTCAGATGCTGCGACTCCTATAAAAGCTATTGGCTGTCACAAATTGAAATTATATTAACACTCGAGACTTCAACGCGTTAACACATTCAGACTTGTGCTGGTGTCTCTTTCTACTTTTTTTTTTTTTTTGTGTTCATAAAATAATATTAACTCTTCCTAAAAGGATCAATGCTACAACATAACTCCTTCAATTGGTTATAGAAATAAAAGATTCAAACATTTTTTTGAGTTCGGTTATAACTAATTTCGAGACTTTTTTTCATACTTATTTTGCAAGTGCGGTTGCAATTTTTTTTTTTCCAGATTTTATTTTATTTCCAAGTTCTGTGAATTGAATTGTGATTTTTTTTTTTAAAGAAAAAAAAAAACAAATGAAATAACCAAAACAAAAGTAAACAGATACATTTGACTGTGTTACGGTTTTCCGTTGTAATTTTTTAAATTGTGTTTTGTTTTCTCCTTAATCTGTGATACGATTAGGACAAATCGAATTTAGTTGAACATTCATTTTTGAAATCTTCCTGTGACGGTTTTAATAAAACAAACAAAAAAAAATAAAAAAATACTAGTGACAATGTGTCCCTCACGCTTGCCAAATGATGTTACCTCATACCGTCCAATCGGTATGCTAGATCGTGATCAAAGAACAGCTTATACAATCCGAAGGATACGACATAGTGATCCTTTAGCCATTTCTAAATCTACGATTACCAATACAATTTCCGCGAGTGAAAACAGTAGGCTAAATAATACCCATCAATGTAGTGGATGTGAACAGTTGACAACAGTACAAGAGGCCAGGATGAATCTTTTCGGCAGCTTAAGCTATAGGTGTTTATGTGATTATGGTAACAGCCGAATAGTATCTGGCATAAGGTTGAGAAGAAAATACACGGCTTCCAATCGTTGTTATCGATCACAAGGAAGTGAGTAAATTTTTATTTCTTTTTTTTTTTTTTTTAAATTTAAAAAAGAATGTTAATTCGATTTATTGGGGATATAATTTATTTTTCTTCTTCATTACATAGTATGTTGCTTTCAATTTGTTTATCTGTTAATTTTTATTTTAAGCGAATAGGGTTTGCAACCACCATAGATATGTAGCGCTTTTGTTTTTTTTAAGTCAATTTTAACTTGGTGTAGGTCAGTGATTTTTGAAGTATTCCCTGCGATTCTTAATTAAAAAAAAATTAAAAAATTTAATTGTAAAATTATACTGTTTTCTATTTACTTTTTTTATTTTTAAAGTAATAATCATCATACGCTCATTAGATTTTAGATGCTTCCAAAGCATATACAAATAACTTTGTTCTCGTAAGATTCACGCTTCTGTTCGACTTAGTAATATAATTATAAGAATTCACTAGAAAAAAAGTAGAAATAATTTCATACTTTAAAGAATATCTTTCCTTAAGTTAAATTTTAATTCAAGGAATAACCTGGACTTAAAAGAACGAGCAAATACTGTAAGCTGAAATTATTCCCCTTTGAAAATACTTAAATAATTTGTAAGCCTCACATCAATTTTTATCAAAACATAGAGTATTCGAACTCTTACATCAGTAACTTCTTTCTTTCATTCAGGAAGGCGTTTTGTGATATTTTTCTTTAAAAATAAATTGATTATACAGGCTGGTTTTTGATAATCATTTTAAATCAGTTCGTTCTTAGTTGAGTTTATTTTTTTTATTTTTTCTTCATGTGGCTTTGTTTAATCAATGACGTGGTGAGAGATACAACTCATAAATTGGCACGATCTGGAAGGCAAGTTTTTTAGTTAATTTCATGAAATAATGGTTTGCTTCCACGAATTCTCATCCTTTTCCCTTCATCTTAAAAGCAAGTAATCAAGATGAGGCAAATTCGTGACATCAGATAGGTTTGGCAAATTTTTGAAGAAGTTAGAGAATGAGGACTTCTAGATATGGCAAGCCTTGAACAAATTATATGTCTTGAGTGTTCTTATCCAACATTTCTTTTTTTTTTTTTTCTCAACTTTATTAAGTGGTTAAATTTGGTATTTGAATTTACGGATCAATCTTAAATCTTTCCACAAAATACTCTGTTACTATCGCTACATAGGTTTATGTTATAAAATCGAATTTACTGCAAAGTGAACTTAGATCTTGTGTTAATCTTACAGCAATATCTTGCCCCTGTAATCCCTATTTTTATAATTAAGTAGCAATCCTTTTCGAAAACATTGGCAGTTCTAAAATATATAAATCCTATAGGCTAAACTTTTTATAAGATTTGAAGGGCACACCTAGTGTCAAAGGCCGTCAAAGAAAAGTTGATTTTTAAGATTTTTTTTTTTTTTAAAGAAAAGTGCTGCATCAAATATTTAAAAATTTGGAGGATTTATATATAAAAAGTGAATATAGACTGAAGTTTTCACAGGAAAATATTAAATTTTCAGTGAGTTATTCGCTATTTCCCAAGTCACAAAATCAGGTCAATCACTGTAGCTTAAATAAAAAAAAAAAACAAAAAATATTACAAAAAAATTGAAATTTAACGGCAGAGTTTTGGAAAAAAATGTCGAATTTTGTCCGATTTTTAATCCTCCAAAATTACATTTTTCATACAATCGAAAAATTGGAAGGTCATTGTATAGAGAAATATATTTTAAATAAGCAAAAAAAAATTAAAGCGATCGGATGACTTGTTTTTGAGTTACAACTGCAGCAAATTTGAAAAATTCAATTTCGAGAAGAATTCGTTTTTAGATAAAATGATTGATATCAATGTTATAAGTAGATAAAAATCATACTTAAAGCTAATCTGCTATACCAGGCCCATATAATTCACCTTCTTCATCTTCAAAAATCACCTGCTGGGCTGTTGAAGCTCTTCTTTGGCCGTTAATATTTTTCTATTAATTAATAATATTGCGATACCCAAAAGACGCATCACAGCGACTTAACGTCTATTTACTTTAAGTGCATTTACATCTGACAGTACTTTTGAATCCTATGCCTCGCGGACTTGCTTGATTAAAGTCAATTTTTTTTTTACAAGTTTTACACATTACTAAATTGCTAATTGCATAAAAAACCGAAATAAACTGAATAATACAATTTCCATGAGTTGGATCAATCACAATATTATTATCATAATTTTGTGATAGTTTTCCAGCTGACGTACTGGTACGTACGATCAGTTTTCTTGAATGAATGTTTTGAGTTGATCACTCATTTTTACTAAAATAAATTACGAAGTGCTCAGTATAACGGTCACAGTAAAACTGAATGTGTCTGGCTCCAAAACCATGTGACGTAGTTATAAATGAAAAATCCCTAAAGAGGAAGGTCAAGAATAGAAACCGGAATCGTATTATATTGGTGTACGACGACGACAGAGCCCGAACAATATCTCTGGTAGACCTTGTAGCAAACGTAACTTTTTGACTGCGCTGAGTAACTACTCTTTAGAAGGTTGTAATTCAAAAACTATTTGAAATGTTCATTTGAAAATTTAGCATAGACTATCGAATTTTTCAAAATTTTACACTAGGTGTGCCCCTTAAATTCTGTATCTGATTTCGGTATTGTTTACAATGCCAACCCCACGAGTCTCTCACATGGTGTTTGCAGTATCTGTCAGTATGGCGATTCATCTTTGAATTTTTGCACTATAAATTTCTCATTTTTCATTCTCTTCATCTAACCCAAATACACGTTACATATGTGGGACATCTCATAACCTATGAGACAGTCACAATACGATTTGTGACAGTTTTGGTGACAGAGTGAAGCATTGCAAACCATTTTAGAACTCTAATAGACAGCCATCATGTGTCATGTGATACCTTAACTGATCATATTCCTAATTAGTTTAAGAATTATAGAGATAAAACATCTTTCGATAAAAAAGAGATTAAGCCGCTCGGCTAGGGATGAGGAACTGATCCATTGAAACATTTCTTCTTCAAGAAGCCAGCCTGCAAATATTAAATGAGTTTACAGTATGCAAAACGCATACTTCTTAGAATAGTTGATAATCATTCGTTCCTTGCACTTATCACTAAGTATCCATTGATTCATGGGATCTTTTTTATTAAATTTACATGTATATAGTGCCTTTTTAATATATGTTATCATGTGTCTATGCTTATACATTGATGTATAACACAATGGGTTTAGATATATTGGAAAAGTTTGGTTGCACTGATATTGGAAAATATATGAGCTCAATGACGGATTCGGTCTAATGACTATTTATTCGAATAAAACTTTTATTCATATAACACAATTTGTTGAATATTTAAGAAAAAAAACTTCCTCTTACTGAGGATATTTTGTGAAAAATTTAATAATATTCTTTATACTTTAATTATTCCCCTTGAAAGCGAATTTTAAAAGTCCTGAAATAAACAAATAAAATTTGGCACTACATATGAAGAGAAATACTCTCAAAATTGTGAATCCCCTCTATTATATGTTTGATTAGCATTAATCAGGTTAATCCGGTGACCGTCTTCAATAAAGTAGTGAAAGTTTCATTTAAATCGGTTGAGCAGATTTTGCACAAATCCGAAACAAACAAACAGAGAGACAGACACAAAAACATTAGTTAAAAGAAACCGGTCGTGGTGTTACCTATTCGTTAGCTGATGGTTCGCATATTGAAAAACGTTTTTTAATCAAGTTCAAAAAATTTATATAGATAATAATCGATTTGCATAACAGTGGGAAATAAGTCAAACTTTTTTAGCGATTTGATTTACAAGTACACTATCTTAATAAGAAAATGTTTACAATTCGTATTTTGAGGTTAAGAATTCATTAAAATGAGGTTTTTACAATAACGTATTTAAAAGATATGAATTGAAATGAAACGGTCAAAGATTTGGCGCCATAACGAAACAAAATTAAACCAATCGCGTGTTATCAATTAGGTTCAATACTTCAAATGAACCATCCAAGAAATAAAATTTTCCAAAGACCCTTATTGAGTATCTAAAATATGCTGTAGCTTTCTGTAGTGATTTATTTTGAAGCCATTTTTTGAGTTGCTATATAGATCAAATTTTTTGCCACTAAGATCTATTTCAAACCCCTCTCACAAAAAATTGTTGCCCTAAGTCCATCGAATGTTACTAAAACACCCCAAAACATTTTTTTCTTACGAACAAATTTAGCAGGTATATAGTTGTCTCATTTCCAATGCCAGATTATTATTATATTTCATCACATGGTATAGGAGTATATAAATAGATTGCGCGTGCCACAATAGTTTTGTTGGGGGAATTAAAAAAAAAAACAGCAAAAGTCAATGAACACAAACACAAAACAGAACTTGTTTTTTTAGTTAAACATTTTTAGTTAACCAAAAATAGAGATTAACGTTTGAGATGGGTAGACATTTTAAGACCGGGTTCTTTTTTCCCTGAGTAAAATGGTATCAATCTTCTATCAATTATGTGCGGTTTTATAGTCTTTCTTATTTTTATTTTTAATTTTTTTGGGGTCTCAAATGCAGGCAGTTATAATGCTATCGGGATTGAAAGTAACTGCTGTGTTCATTGAATTTTTAGCTAGTGGTGCGGTTTGAATTAAATAAGACTTCATCATAAATTTGGCTTGAAGTGCTTCATATACAATAGATAGGTCAAAAATTGCTAGTACCACTCCTTTAAATTTAGATAATCGATCTTCACATTACGTTCCTCGTATCTTGCCTTCAAGATCTTTCAAAACTTGTCAGACATAAGTTTGAAAAAAAGAAGCAAACCTTGCACAGACATTTGATACACTTTCCCACCCATCCGACTGGCAAAAGTCTAATTGTCCTGTCTATAGTCAGATGTATAGCGAACTACTATGTAAAATAAGGATTTGACGGAACCCTAAGAGTGCTGTCAAAAAAAAGAATCCATCGCCTCTAAATAATGTCTTCTTTGTCTGTTTTTTATCAAACTGTGTAAACACATTTAATATGACAAAATTTTACACTTTAGCTAAATTCAATCAGAGTTATCAGTAGCATTCGTTCACACTTCTATATTACTCAAAATTCGAGTAAAACAATGCAGTTCTCAGAAACTATCGATTTTTTACCGCATAACCAATAGGGTTTTCCAATAGGGACTTGACAACTTTGAATTTAATTTGTGAACGCACTCTTTCACTTATCATCAAACTGTGACTTTCAATTTATTCAGTAAATTCAACATTTTCATCATGGTAAAGTATACTAACGGCCAACGTCTGCAAATTAAAAAAAATTTTTACAGATATTCGGAGTCGGTGACAGCAACTTTAAGAGCTTTAACTCCAATTTTCGTTCGTAATTCTCGGCCTAGTAGACAGGCAACAACAACTTTAACGCAAAAATTTGAGTGTACATATTCGTTGTGTGATGTTGCTGTGTCAGTGAGACAACGGGTTGGTCGAAGTGTCGAAAATATCGCTGCCGTTCAGACGTCTGTAGCAAACGATCCAAATCAGTCAATTCCACGGCGTTCTCAAGAATTGGGCATCGCTTAGACCACATTATGGCGTATTTTGCATAAGGATCTTCGTTTACACCCATACAAGACCAAGCTGACTCAAGAATTGAAGCCGATTGACCATTTGAAGCGACGTACGTTCTCCGATTGGGTTCTGGAGAAGATGCGCCAAGATGATGAATTTCATCGCAAAATCATCTTCAGTGACGAAGCTCATTTTTGGCTCAATGGGTTCGTCAAAAAGCAAAATATGCGTTATTGGTCGGGTGAAAACACACATGTACTTCATGAATCACCACTTCACCAACAAAAAATAATTGTTTGCTGCGGTTTGCATGCCGACGGCGTTATTGGGCCATTCACGTTACTGTGAATGGTCAGCGTTATCGCACCATGATCACCGATTGTTTTTGGCCCGAATTGGAAGATATGGACTTGGACGACTTGTGGTTTAACAGGATGGTGCCACAAGCCACACAGCATACGTTACAATCGATTTATTGAAGAGTAAGTATGGTGAGCGCGTTATCTCAAGACATGGGCCAGTCGATTGGCCACCTCGTACGTGAGATTTGTGGGGCCGAGTCGTTGAAAATTGGGTCCAACGAATCGACCGCTGCAAACGTGCCCGCGGTGGCCATATGAACAAAGTCGAGTTCCATTCATAAATGTTTTGTTTGTACTTCAAGCCAATAATAAAATTTTTGAAATATCTCAAATGGTTTGCATTTTATATAAAAAAATAAGTTGTCAAGTCGTTATTAGAAAACCCTATACTTCCTGAAGGATGATAGATACTTTCATCTTTTTAAATGATCAAAATACTCAACTTCCAAATACCTACATTTCTATACGACTACGTCAAACTCAATATAACGAGTACAAGGTGCGTTCAAAAAGAAAAGTGACTTTATATTTTTTATAAAAAAATATTTATTTGTTTATCAATATTAAAGTAATCCCCTTTAGATATAATACACTTGTAACAACGCACTTCTCATAACACTTTTTGGTATAGCCTTGACCTCTTCCAGCGATGCCGTCTTTAGTTTTGGGAACAGAAAAAAGTCACATGGAGCCAAATCCGGTGAATATGGTGGCTGAGGTATGATTGTCGTTTTTTTTTTTTTTTTGACCGGCAAATCTCTCACAAGCGGCGATGAATGAGCAGGTGCATTGTTTTTTCACAATTCCGGATCTCTTTTTCGTATTGCTTCTCGTAATACTGACTGATTGACCGTATGACCTTGAGGTAAAGACTCCGAATACACTACGTCACAGTACTCGAAAAAACAGTGATCGAAACTTTGACATTTGATCGAACTTTTCGTGGTTTTCTCGGTCTTTGCTCTCCTGGGTTCTTCCATTGGGAAGATTGGGCTTTGGGTTCGATGTCATAACCATATTCTCATGATTTGTCACCAGTTATGACCCTTTTGAGCAAGACAAAATCATCATTGATGTCATTTAAGAGCTCTTGAGCGGTGCTAATGGAAGGATCTGATTAAAATTAAGAAGTTTTTAAACAAACTTCGCTGACACACGTTTCATGCCAAAATTATCCGAAAAAATTACATGAAACGAACCGACCAATATGCCAACATCCTTAGCAACTTCTCTTATGGTAATTTGACGATTTTCCAAGCAAATTTTCTTCACAGCTTCGAAGTTATCATCTTTTGTAGATGAACTTGTGCGTCCAGAGCGAGGTTTGTCAGTGGCATTTCCTCGGCCGTCTGGGAAGAGCTTGTACTACATTGCTTGTAATAATTTTTTTTTTTTTATTTAGAGCAGATTCATCATATGCCACTGTAAACATTTCAAATGTTTTAGAGCATTTGATTCTATTTTTTACACAACATTTGATGCAAATTCTTTGCCACATTTTTTATATTGTAATAAGTGAAAATCGCCGAGCACACCTATCTTTCAAAAATCACCTAAATATGCTATATACTTGAAACTATAAGCTTATGTGCGGGACATGTGTAATCGATAATCGAATGTACGTTGCCCGCGAAATTTCAAAAGTCACCTTACTTTTTGGACACAACTTGTACACAAGGAAAATATCTCCAGTTTATAACACATATTTTACTTTCGTTCCTTCCGCATAGATTTTAAAAATTCAAGACTTTTTATAGGAAATCAACGACATAAGGGTTTTAATCGAGTCGTTGAATATTTGTCTGTTTGCTGAAGGCATTTATCCAACTAGTTTTGCTGACCACCAACTTAAAACAATCTCTACCAACTTAATGAATGTGAAGGTAATTAAAAGTTGTTAACTACTTGTAGTGTTTAATTTCCAAACGCCACACAAGCTGAATTCCATCCTTTGGATACGAGTAGATCATCCATCTATACCATCAGTTAACTGCTCGCCACATACCCCTTTATTTACTCGTTTACTAAGCCTGACCACCAACTTGGCCGACTCAAACTTAATTACATAAGTACGCGTCGCACTTTAAATTGGCGCACTTGAAAGGTTCTGTGTCCAGCTGATATGCGGCACTGGTACGGAAATCTATATCTCTATATCGGTCTTCTGTTTTGTTTTGTTTTGTTTTTGTTTTGTTCCACCTCCCCCCATTACATAGCTGTGTCTGAGCAATTCTTGTATCTTGTATCTTTTGAAATACTTGACGAAATTGCTGCGCGCGGATCTCTTGTCGTATCCGTTGTACAAGTTTGTGTATTGGTGAAAAACATTATTTTCCATTCATGAACTACAACTATGTTACTTAGTTCAGATATGTTTGGAATTTTTTTTATAAGGAAAAAAAAAAAATAGACCTCCATGATATCACAACGAGATAGATATAAAATTAAAAAAAAAAAAATAAATAAATAAATACAAAATCAAGTTCAAGGCGCAGGCACAGATACGAGTAGACATACTGTATCTTCCTACACTTAACAGGGTACGACTTAAATAATTGTACTCGTATTTGTACAGTCCAATGATACAAGCGGGACTTTGTAGTCTACATACTTGGCATAATTTAAAACAAATATCTGTAAGATGTTAATCCCTTATTGTAGATCGTGATGATATCCTGGTTTAGAGTATTTTTATACTGTGTGTGGCGAAATATTCGCAATTGATATCATTATCCCGCACATGATGTTGATGATGATGATGATGAGAATGAGATTCAAAGCATCTCTGGGTTACATTGTGCGATGATGAAAAAAGTTTCTCCCTTCTGAGATGGTTGCCTAGATACTTGGTTCGAATTCAGTTTGCTCGCACTCATAAGTAGGTAGATACTTCCAACTTGTTATAATGACTGCCTTGGTCTTGTTTCTTTATTTTTATTTTATTTTCATTTATTTATTTATTTATTTATTTTTTTTTTTTCACCTCGATTACTTTTCCGGACAGTTTCTTTCTTAATTGGGTTCAAATCGAAATAAACCAATACCAATGGGAGAGCTACTTATAGCAAACCTTTGGGAGTGTTTACAGGTGCAATTAAGAATAAATGCCAATTAGACACTGATTAGCAGATGGATATCTTTTGGTTCAATGAATTGCGTGTATTTAACATACGAGTACACTCAGTAATAAACAACCCATCTCATAGATTTGTTCGTACTCTGAATTAGGGTTAAATTTAAAATCTTTGTTATATGGAAGTACGGAAGTATATACTACGACAAGGAGAACATGATAAGTGATTTTCTGCTATGTAAGCACGAACTTTGCACAATTTCTAGATCTTTTCATTGTTGGGTTTGAAAGAAGAGATTGAACCAAGCTTAGACATATGGTAAACAAATCGTTCTGACACATTAGTGATTTAGTTTTGGTTGTGTGAAAATATCTGATTTTCTGCCAAATAATCGTCGTTTGCAGATAGTGTTGATTTTCTTTAAAGAGGTTGATTTCGATGTTGACGACCTACCGCGTGAAGGAAGGCCAAAATCCTTCGAAGGTGCTAAATTAGAGACATTGCTCGACAAGGATCCGTTCCAAATGCAAGAAGAGCTTGCTTCAGCATTAGGAGTTACCCGTCAAGCCATTTTCAAGCAATTTCATGTGTTGGGAATGATTCAAAAAGAAGGAACTTGAGTTCCTTATGATATGAAGCCCAGCCATTTGAAGCCATTGAGCGTCGTTTTTTCGCCTGTGAACAACTGCTTCAACACCAAAAAGGAAGGGTTTTATTCATCGCATCGTGACGGGTGTTGAAAAATGAATACATTACATCAACTCAAAGTAAAGAAAGTCATGGTGACCCTAGGTTATTCTGTATATTGGGTAGCACTATGTCGGTGTTTTTTTTATTATGAACTGATGAAATTTAACGAAACTATCACTGGCGAACGATATCGACTTCAGTTGATGCGATTGAGTCGAGCACTACGCGAATAACGGCCACAAAAGTAGCACGAAAAAGTGATCTACAGCATGACAACGCTCGACCTCATGTTGCCAAACCCGTTAAAATTAAAACCTACCTGGAAACGCTCAGATGGGAAGTCTTACCCTACCTGCCATATTCCCTAGATTTTGCGTCGTCCGATTATTACTTGTTTCGTTCGATGGCATATGGTCTGGCTAATCAGCAATTTCGCTCATATGAAGGCATCAAAAAATGGATTGATTTGTGGATAACCTCAAAATAAAAACACTCTTACCGTAACAGTAGCGATGGGCAATACTTTGAATGATTCATTTTGAAGGATTTAAAAAAAAAAAAAAAACAGCAATAAACTAGTTGCGCACCTAATATACATAACCATGGGCTGAAAACACAAAATTTTTGCAAAATTCAACTTTATTTATCAATATAGTTGCCTTCGAGGGCCATACACTGATTGAAACGATTTTTCAATCTTTCGATACCAGTTTTGTAGTACGATTTCTGTTTCGGCGATTACTTCTTCATCGGTCTTAAATCTCTTTCCGGCGAGCATTCTTTTGAGGTCTGCGAACAGGAAATAGTCGCTGGGAGCCAAATCTGGAGAATACGGTGAGTGGAGAAGCAATTTGTAGCCCAATTTATTCAATTTTGCCATCGTTTTCATCGACTTGTGACACGGTGCATTGTCTTGATGAAACAGCACTTTTGTTTTCTTCAAATGCGGCCGTTTTTCTGCGATTACGTCCTTCAAACGCAATGTAATAGTCGCTGTTGATAGTAGATAGTTCATCCATTTTCACATATCGACGCAAATATTCGGCTTTATTGCGGTCCTCTGAATCCACTGAATAATCAACACGTTGTTGTTTTTGGTCGACTATGAGCAAACGCGGCACCCACTTTCAACAGAGCTTTCACATGTCCAAATATTCGTGTATGATATATCCAACATGCTCTTTTGATATCTACAGAGCCTCAGCTATCTCGATCAACTTCATTTTATGGTAATTCGTAATCATTCTGTGGACTTTTTTGATGTTTTCATCTGAAACAGCCTCTTTTGGACGTCCACTGCGTGCATCACCTTCGATGCTTTTATGACCACTTTTAAATATTCAATCCACTTGCGAATGGTTCGTTCGGCTGGTACAGAGTCCGGGTAACACTTATCAAGCCATTTCTTTGCATCGGCTGCATTTCAAATTTTTTCCCATCAAAAAGTAATGATAAATCAACACACGAAATTGCTTTGAATCCATTTTTTTCACAATAACAAAAGTTGCTTCACCGACAACGCTATATCTCGAGAACTAATCGTCCGACAGTTGTCAAGTTTATACACGTATCTTTTGAAGGTTGGTACTAACTCTCTTAGAAACGGACTTTTCAGCCCATGTATTAGTATATGTAGAATCTTTCTCCACATCTTCGCTTTTGAATTTCATTTATGTTATTGGCATCGAGTTTCACTTTAAAATCTCTACTCGTCAAAGTAGTCGTCGTAATCCGAATCAATGAAGGCGTCTCGAAATGTTGGATCATTGAATCATTGTTATTGTGATAAATCTGGCTATCGGATATTTTAACCAGTTTTGCTTCGCTATTTCAGCTGCTCATCTACATTTGTACGAACAATAACTACACTGCAAAATGGCAGGTGCTGTAAGATTTCATGGCTCTATTCTTCTTATCAACCAGGAACAGCTATAGCAGTGTTCGCAATTACACCGATTATGGTTCCAATCTTGAGAATCACAAAAAGAGAATCGCTTTTTTGAATGGCAATTGGAATGTATTCATCGATGTGCATAGAATTCTTCAAAAACGATTAATTCACGATTAATTAAATACACATAAAACCGCTCAGTAAATATTCAACATACGAAGATTCATGAACTCTTTTCAATTATAGAGTAATTTTCTTAAGAACTGGATGCCTGTTAAAAAACTTCCTGGAAGAAACCTCATTCAATCAAATCAAAATGTTTCTTCTTTGTGATTCTCACAATTTCAATTGATCACATTAGGTGCTAAATTGGTTGAATTTCTCTGCAAATTAAATTTTAAAGAGGTCGACTTGCATGAAACCAAAATAATGTGATGTACTAGATTCTTCACAAAGGATTTAGTATATGTAAAAGGTAACCAAACACCATGCACATCAAAAGAAAATATGTTATACTCTTATATCTTAGCAATTTTTTTTTAAGAATTCGTAGCAATTTTTCTCATCTAACTTGGTCGATGATTATTTTTAATTAAACTCTATCAAATTATGTTTTTATAAATAAAAATTAACCAGGATTTGTTATGGCCATCCAAAATGGCTTCTGCATTCTAAGATCAATTCAATGGCGTTCAGACGTTATTTCTACACCGTTCAAACAACTTTTCAACTCAAGTGCTTATTTTTGGTTTAGCTCTATACAACATTTCTGCACATCGTAAGAAGCAATGCTCTCTAATTTTTCTTATTATAATACTCGAAATTTTTTCTAAAAAAAAAAAAAAAAAAAAAACAAATCTCAAATTTAAATGAAATGTATTGTACTTACGTCATATCCCCTCAATATACAAGCACACATATGTATTGCGTGCCTAAACATTCGAAGCGAAAGGAAAAAAAAAAAGATATACCATAAGTACTCAATTTGATGTTTAACTTAGATCATGTACAAGCACTTCAAAAGTCATTATTCTTCTATCAGAGTGGGGATGTACTGGATCGAACTTAAGATTTACCTCCAAAAAATTTCGTACAGATAAAGGTACACGTTTTAACTGGCTAAAGGCAAAATGAAGTTTGTTTTTCAGAACTGGGTTAACAAGTATCACAAGTCGATTCCCACACACAATTTACTACACAACAAGAATATATTGTACTTTGAATCTTTTCAAAATAGAGAAGATATTTTTGGTATTTAGATTCAAAAAAACCTCCGGCCTGGAGCTTACCATGAACTTGTATTTTACTTTAAATTCATCCGATCAAACTTTTTCTTATGAGAAAGTGCAGAAGTAATTGACCAATGTTTGTTGTGGTTGATGCCCGGACGATGTCTTAATTTTGAATTTTTTATTTTTTTTTTTTTATTTTTTTTCTATTATGTATATTTTACTAAATGGGCTTACTAATTCTTTGTACTATTATTTCTACAGAGTTTGTCAACTGCCTATTAGTTTTCACCTGCATTTGGCTAGCAGCTATTCGGTGTACTTACGCCTATCCAGCGATGTTAAACGACAATGACCAGGATCCAGACGCGCAAAGATGTAAAGCAATTAGAAATGCACTCAATAAACCTATGGAACAAACAAATACAGCTTTGCACTATATTCGCGCTTTGCTTGATAACTATGTAAGTATTTAACAAAAAAAAAATTTTTTTATTATAATATTTATGGTATATACACCCTGACGGACTCGAACTGCAACCAATTTCAGACTGCTATAATTTCCAACAGTTCATTACTGTGAGCTCAAATTTTGACACATGACAGATAATTTTATTATTTACAAGCCTTTTAAACGATTTGCGTCTCAGTTGTGTTGAAAAATTTTTATCCGCAATGGAATTCAAACGTGATAGTGTGATTGCTTTATATTTGTCTGGGAAACCACAAGTAGCTATCGTTAGAGCCCTCCAGCAACGTGAATAAATCATTTGTATCTCGAATTATAGCTCGTTATCGTGATACTGGCAGCGTTGCAAAACGCCATGGAGGTGGTCATAAATAAAACAGCAGAAACGGAAGAAATGGTTCGGAAATGAAGGCTCGAACTGAGCGAAATCCGCGTCGAAGTGGAAGAAAAGTGGCTCGTGAGTTCAACATGTCGTTGGAACGTATGCAACACATACTGAAAAATGAGCTTGGGCTCAAGCCATTGAAGTTCCAAATAAAACACACGATCTTACACATCAACACAAAAAAGTTAGAGTCGAATGAGCGAAGAAGTTGCTACACTTGCACGAAAGTGATGAGTTGCCGAATTTGGTTTTTTCCGATGAGTCGCTATTTGTTATAGAGCAATATGTCAACAAACAAAATGATCGAGTTTACTTGCTAGAGAGGTCCTTCGAAAATTTACACCTTTGGACAGAAAGCAGACAGCACCGGCGGTGATGGTTTGCGCCGCCATAACCCCCGATGGTCGCACTCCTCTCGTATTTTTGGACAGTGGCGTCAAAATAAATGCGACCGTATACCGCGAAACTGTCTTAGAGACAGTATTGAAGCCTTGGGCAAACAATCATTTCGGTCGGAAACCGTGGACATTTCAACAAGACTCGGCACCGTCTCACAAAGCGCGCGTCAACCAAGATTGGTTAAAAAACAATATTCCACACTTCATTTCTTCGACACAATGGATTGCAAATTCTCCGGATGCAAATCCGTTGGATTTTTCTGTCTGGGGTATTTTAAAGGCGAAGGTTGGCACTAAAAAATACTAAAGTTTGGACCACCTCAAACAAGCACTTCGCCGGGAATGGGCCAAAATACCGCAGAGCCACTTGCGTGCATCGTGCATCAAAAAATAAAAAAATTATGGCATTTTAAAAAGTTGCAGTTCGAGTCAGTCACCCTGTATAATAAAGGGTGAGCCTAGTGTGGACATTTTAAACACAATTTTATTATAAAATCAATGTAGAATTTTATTGATGAAAAAAGTTCGGTCTATGGCTATTATGAATGGAATACAAAGGCTTCTGTTGCAAGCGACCATCCGAAGCTCGAAATTATCGATGACTTTTTGAAGAATAAGCGGGTCGTCAATGACCGCAATTTTAGGTTGGATGTTATGTTTAAGATCCTGAACTGCCACTGGGTTATTAGCATAGACCTTACTCTTCAAATAACCACACAGGAAGAAGTCTAAAAGTGTCAAATCACATGGCCTTGGAGGCAAATTAACTTCTCCTTTAACCATTTTTGGAAAAAAAGCGGGTCAACATGTTGGGGTAACGTTCTCAATTCACTGTAGCTTTTCAGCCTCACCTTCGAAAAAGAAAGGGCCAATGATGGCGCCAACCCATAATTTCCATCATACAGTGACATTTTTGGGATGCATTGGTATTTCGTGAATCTCTTATGGGTTTTCCGAACCTAGAAATGGCAATTTTGTTTGTTTACGTTTCATCGGAAAAGATCAAATTCAATGACATTACGTCCCGGCGATCAAACATCTAGTTACCAAATCGACGACATCGTAGATGGTCCAAAGTCATCAATTGTTTAAAATGTTTAAAATCCGCCATAAAGTACCATAAGTGAGGACAAATGGTTGATCTCGGCGGCGAATTGAGTTGTGGTGATGTGTTAGCGTGTACGAGAACTGTTTGGTGAATACCCGGATTAGAAATGACAACGCAACTTTTTTAAGTTTTGACATTTTATTTTTCAATATAATCCCCTTCCAATTCGATACACTTTTTCCGGCGGTGTTACAACGCCATATAGTACGACACGACTTTTGTTGGCCTGCAAAATACTCATCTGAGGCGGCGATAACTTCCTCGTTCGACCCGTACTTCTTTCCACCGAGCAATCTTTTAAGGTTTAGGAACAAAAATAAGTCACAGGGAGTTAAATCCGGAGAATATGGAGAATGAAGGAGCAATTCGTAGTGCAATTCGACTAATTTGACTGTGGCGACTGCAGAGGTGTGAGCCAGTGCTTTATCGTAATGGAAGATTTCTTCGCCAAATGTAGTCGTGTTTGCGTTAAATTTTCCCAATAAATTCACGTAGTATGCTCTTGTAATTCCTTTTCCCTTCTCCATATAGTCAAAGTGGATTACACATCGCGCGCTCCAAAAAACGGTTGCCATCACCTTTCCGACCGGAGGCATGGTCTTCGCCTTCTTTGGAGCACGTTCACCGATTGTTCTTTGGTCTCTGGTGTGTACCAATGAATCCATGTCTCATCGACGGTCATGAAACGACACTGAAACTCTTCCGGCCAAGCACGTCTTTGAATTGGTCTCACGAATACGCGTGTTTTCCGGTGTGAGCAAAAGCGGCACCTATCGCGCGAACAGCTTTCTCATGCTCAAAATCTAGTGCAGGATATGACTTATTGGCTCAGCTGAGATTCCTGCTATCTCAACCAATATGAGATCATGGTTTTTTTCCAAGGTTTCCTCGGTGGTAACCGTTTTTAGGCCACCTGGGTGCGGTTCATCAAAAACCAAGGTACGGCCACGGTGAAACTCTGCGAGCCAATAGTAAACGGTTGTACGGGAAGGTGAATAGGTCCCATACACATTATCGAGAATGGGCTTAATTTTTTTTTTTGCAGGTTTTGCCACTCAAAAACAAGAATCAGATTACGGAGTGATACTTTTTTTTTTATAATTCCGCGCACGCACCAAGGGGATATGAATACCCTTTTACTGGTTTTTCACCAGGGCGCGGGCCGGTATTGTTAGATGTTAGGTTTCGATATTTTTTCCAGAGGAGGTTGTCAAACTGGAGCTAGTGCATCCTCAACCAGTGGGTCTTAGTACATGCTAAGTACGTGTTAGTTTGTTACATTTCGCCCAGCCAGCAACCACTCCAACATCAGTGTTATGTTGAGAATTACCTCGCACGGAATCCGAACCCGCGACTCACGACCCACGACCACCCCGTGGTGGGTGCTATTTTTTCATGGTCGCATAAAACACTAACACGATGTTTAGAAATGGGTGTCAAAACAAAACTAAGCGCCTGTCAATTGACAGGCTGGTACATTCATTTCGGCTTAGTAGCGCCACCTATCTGGCTGAGCATGCTAATATGGAGTTTGACCCGTTACTGAACTGGTTTCTCTAAAACCTTTCACCATTGTACGAATTCCGGATTCACTAGGGCGATTATGTTGCCCAAAAAATTTACAAATTTTACGAAATGTTACTTTTACAGATCCACCCATTTCGTAATAAGATTGAACAACAAAAAAAAAAAAAAAAAAAAAAATCGTTGTTGCGTATTAAACGACTCTATGACTAAAATTCCCAAAGATTGTATGACATCTGTCAAAAAGATCAACCAAATTGAGTTCAGTAAATGACAGTAATTAATAGCCAACATCCACACCATCTTTTGGCTCATCATTTAGAAGTATCTGTGACAGGATTTCCTCTACATAATTAATATGTACCTACTACTACCTAAGCTGAATCGAATCCTTCGTATTAATGAGACTTAATTGATCAACTATATTAATTTCTTTTGTCATCTTTTCCTGATCTTGAATTTACTCAAATGTCAAAGCCATTTAATATTCGTATCAAATGTCAAGTGAGTAAATTTTGTTCGAAAGCTAGATGTTTCCAAGTATCATAGCAAACCAAATCTCTATCAGCGCGTTAACATTTAATACGCATCTTATTCTGAGTAGTATTTGAGTGACGTCAAAAAGTGACGTAGAGTAAATTTAACAATTTAAGTGATATCTCAGATTCTCAATCTATTTGAGAGATATCGGAAAAGAAAAAAAAAAAACCATGTCTACCTAGATATGGTGAGAAGCTTTGCGTGAGACTGGGGAGCGCGCGCCAAATTCATTAACTATGTATCATTCATTCATTCATTCATTATTTTATTGGTGGCGGCAGATACGGAGACTTTGTTGCTGTTTTGTGTATTTTGTTGTTGTTCTTGTTGATATTTCCCGGTATTATCAGAATTAAGCGGCAGACAGTGAAGCGTCAGTGAAATTGCGCGTCTGCGACGACAAGAGCAACGGCAACAGCAACAGCAACAGCAACGACGATGACGATGACAATGACGACTCTCGCATTGTGGTCTTTGATTAGCGACACTTTAGCCTGCTGCCTGTTGTCCATTATCTGTATACAGTGTTGTTGTTTTTGTATTTTTATAGTAGATTTATTTATTATTATTATTTTTTTTTTTTTTTCTTAGTGAGTGAGGTTGGATGTTCTTGTTTTGCATTTACAATGATTAGCTTAGGTAGTGAATTTAATCAATGTGCATAATATTACGTTTGCCTGCAGTTGTCAGTAAGAAATGAAAAAATTAAAAAAAAAAAAAAAAAATGTCTATAGGTATGCAAGTAAGTTGACAATAACTATCAGTATGCGATTGTCTGCGATTTTGTCTGTAGATACATAGACAACGATGATATCTTTTCTATGAGGGAGGTTGGTTAGCCATACGTCTGTAGGGAAGAATCAGGTTTGAGTCACGCGTTTTATTTGAATTGTTTGAAATTCGTGCGCGCCGTTTAAGTGGGGATTGAAGTAATAAAAATTTTTTTTTTTTTTTTGTGTCTCCATTCAGTGTATCTTTTCGAGTTTTTCCACTTTTAATATGATGAAATTCATCCTTTTCATATTGCAGATACTAAGTAATCTATTATATAGTTTGAAGATGTTTAAAAGAAATATAACTTGATAGGGCTGCAGAAGTCAGAGTGGGGAGCTTGTTACTAATTAAATCGAAGGGGATTTTTTTTAGTATACTGCGAGACCGAATGGTATTAATTTAATTTCTTACGTGTAGGTAGGTACTGTAATATTGATAATATTTGATATATCCCATAGGGAAAACCACAGACGTGTTTTTAGCTATTGTATTTGGTTTGTGGGTGTGTTCACCTGTAACGAGTTCGAGTGAGTGGATTTTATTTCATCATTTGGCGAATTTCTGAATTCTTTTTTGGGTAATTTCATGAGAGTCAAGTAAAGTGTTACGTGGAGTTATTAAGCATGAATTTCTTAAAGAAATAAAATTCACATCCGCCTAGACTTTGAAATGCGTATCCATAAATCAAAATAAAGTATAATTTAAAGTCATATTTCCAACTTATTTTAATAACTTACATACGATCAAAATGTTCCCGGTGGCGTGACCGTGTGGCGCTTCCATTGTTCCTTAAATTTTAGCGTCATAGCTTGACATTTGCAAAAGTTACGTAGCCAGGAGTACTTCTAACTCTGTGTATATTGGCGATTTTTTACAATATTAGTGTCACGAGCGGTTCAAAAGTGGTAGGGAGTCAATCGAAGATGATGAACGAAAACCGACAAAAACATTGATGAAGTAAAAGAAATGTTGATCAATAACAGAAAATTAACCATCAGAGAGATAGCGGAAGACTCAAACATTGCCTATGGATCCGTCCAAAATATTTTGGTTATTGATTTGGATTTCCGTCAGTCCAATGATCAAAAGGATCATTACTGGAGACGAAACGTGGGTTTATGAGTACGACACGCAATCCAGACAACAGGCAAGTAAATGGCGTGCACCAAATGAGCCGAGACCAAAAAACCACGTCATTTTCAGTCAAAAAAGAAGGCAATGCTCACATTTTTCATGGATTATAACGGTGTAGTGCCTCATGAATTTTTACCAGAAGGCCAGTATTTGTTTTCGTGAAGCAATTCGATGAAAGAGACCAGAATTGTGGACAGAAAACAGGCACAGCACAGTGCAATCATTGTTTCGTAATTTTTTGACGAAAAATGCAACAAATACCATCCAAGAGCCACCGAATTAATCTGATTTGGCTCCCTTTAACTTCTTTCTGTTCAATGGAGTTAAAAAACCATTACGGGGAACGCGTTTTAGCAGCCGAGTGGAATTAATGGAAAAAACGCAGGAAGGACGGATGAATATACCGAAAACCGAATATAAAAAATGTTTTGAGGATTGCATCAAGCGCTGTGTTGCAGTCGATGGGGACTACTTTAAAGGGGACAATACAGATTTAGATAAAAAAAACTTGTATTTTTAATTTTCTGAATAATTTCTGGGAAGATTGGTTTTGATCAATGTGGTACATACAAAATTTATCATACATTTCACACAAAATAATATTGGGTATGTTATTTAATTCGTGCGGTTTTTTTTTTCAAAATTTAAACGTTTATTTCAGAAAAACATGTACAATAGTATTACTCAAAGTAGTGTCCATCTGAAGCTATGACTTTTTCCCATCTTTCTGGCAATTTGTGCATCCCATCCCGAAAGAACTGCGCCGGCTTGGCAGCCAAGAATGAATCAAGCCAATTTTTTATATTCTGCTCTGGTGTGAACCGTATTTTAGTGAGGGCGTTGTGTATCAACCGGGACAAAGGGTAGTCAGAAGGGGCAAGGTCTGGGCTATAAGGCGGGTGGGTTAACACTTCCATCCACTGTTTTCCAAATAGTTCTTAACCGGAATAGCAACGTGGGGCCGAGCGTTGTCATGATAGAAAATTATTGCCTCGTGTCTGGTCGCATATACCGGGCGTTTTTCGGCCACTGCTCTCTTCAAACGATTTAATTGTGTTCGGTAGCGCTGTCCGTTGATGATTTCACCCGGTTTTAGCAACTCATAATACAGCACACCAATCTGATCCCACCAAATACATAGCATTAGTTTCACACCATGGATATTCGGCTTTGCCGTTAATTTGGCTGGTTGGCCGGGTTTCACATATGATTTTTTGCGCTTGGGGTTGTCGTAATGGATCCATTTTTCATCACCAGTAACAATCCGATGCAAAAATGACTTTCTTTTGTGGCGTTCCAGCAGCATTTCAGACATGCAAAACCGCCTTTCGACGTCTCTCGGTTTGAATTCATGTGGAACCCAATATCCTTGCTTTTGAATATAACCAGCTGCTTTTAAACGTTTTGAAATGGTTGCTTGAGTAACACCCAAAGATTCTGGGAGCTCTTTCTGTGTTTGGCAACAATCTTCATAGAGTATTGCTTCCAGTTCTTCATCTTCAAACTTTTTTGGCTGCCAAGGACGTTCATCGTCTTCCAAGCCAAAATCACCACTTTTAAATCGAGCAAACAACTTTTGGCACGTTCGCTTATCTAGCGCATGTTCACTATAAACTTCCACCAAAATACGATGACTTTCGGCAGCAGTTTTCTTCATATTAAAGTAATGAAGAAGAAAGTTCACAAAGTTCAGGCACAAAGTTCAACATATTTGAGTGAAAAAAAAGATTGTTGCTTACTCTTCAAATGAATGACATATACTGAAATGACGTACAATGACAGTAGCTTTCCAACGCATGTTCCAATGGAATAATAACAATGGAATAATACAAGTTACGCTATCTCTTAGCAAAGATGATAATAACGAAGTTATAGACCCAATACTAACTGTTTTTTTCTTTTATAATATATGCTTTTTTACTATTTTCTACATTATTTCGAACCATTATCATCAGAATCCAAGAAATTCAGCTCTATGCATACGTACCTACTCAAACTCATGAGAATCACAAAGAAGGAACATTTAACATCAAACTAAGGGTAAACTTGTGAAATGAATTTAATTTTTGTTTTTTGTAATTTCTGTTGAGTGATTCATGTGTTTCTTGGACATTGAATTTCTTAGGAAAAAATATGTGAAACTTGATAGATTGGGTGGAACATTGTATACTTTTGGAATCAAAATGACAACACTTGTATCAGAATCTTGTTTATGATAAACAAAATGATGTAATATCTTCATATCTGGTTCAATTAACTCACTACCATTGAAAAGTTAATTCACAAAAAATTGCAACACTGTTCTATATCCTTTTTTAGTTCCGAAAATAATCCATCGAACCACTTCTGACCCCAGTCAATTCACCCACCTACCTAATAAACTTCGCACTTAGCATAATTACTTGAAATTATCACTTTCTCCTTTAAAAGCGACGAAAACAAAACAAAGATTTAAAAAGGAACAAAAGAAAAAAAAAAAGAAATACAATTTCCAACGTAAGTTCTACATATAAGCTGAAATCGGAAGGAAGTAAATACATCCACATGGCCACACACCTCTCTATAGTGATAATTTGTTTTCGAATACATATCTACGACACATTATACATATTGCCCACCTACAATTGAAGTGTCACCGTAGTAATTAAAATTTATACTCTCTTTGGTATTTATGTACGTACTCGTACCTACGTTCCATCAAGTCGACGTCAAAGGAGTTGAATTACTGATTCACCTAACCATTAAGTCAGTACTTTTCAAATCGCTAAGACAAATGAGTAAATGGTAATTACAAGGCCTTCTCATTGAAAGGGCTATCAATGATTAATTGAAATTATTAACGTTTTTGGCTTTGGTGCTTGTTACTTTATCAATCAATTAATCGTTTCTAGCCATGATCAAACAGGTGTAGTGTGAGTAACATATCTACTCGTATGATTGTTCTAAGCCGAATGAAAGGATTTTTTTTTCTACCTTATTGAAAAAGAAGAAAAAAATTACAACAAAAGAAGGACGCGGCAGACAGACAGCAAGACAGTTAAATTATGCAAAATAAACAACAACAAAAAACAGCAGTAGCAGTAACTATAGACAAACAGCAATGAGTAAAAAAATAAATAAAAATAAAAGAAAAGAAAGAGAATTCGCTTGATCAAATCCGGCGTCTGGGTGATTTCCGAAAGGAAGTTGATCGGAATAACCGCACGATCGTTGCACACCAGAGTTTTTAAAATCCCAATGATAGTGGTAATGTGTCTAGCAAAAATGAAAAAAAAGAAACAAATTCTCTAAGGAGGTATTGTGTCCGACAAGTAAATTCTTGCGTGTGCCGCAACATTACATACATATGTTAGGTAGGCATTAGTGCAGATACACTACACAAATAAAACAAAAGACGTGGAATTATGTCAAACAGTTGGTATTTTGAGTTTTAATATTGATACTAATCAGTGAAATACATTTCAATTTTTGTCAACCAATCGTATGATATAATTTCCTCTTGCTCAATCCAGGTTGTTGGTTTTTATCTTAACCAGCATAAAAAAGTCTAATATTCATATTTAAAATTGATTCAAAACAAGGAGTGTACGTATCTTTATCTTTTAATTTTAGTGTAGCCAACATCGACAGATATGGATACTAACCAGTTGGCTATATTTTTATCGCTCATTTATTTTTATCAACATAAAATGTATTGAAATCAAAATCGATCTTGATATCGACCAGTGAAACTCATTTCAATTTTGTCAACATTGAGTAGGTATAGTCTAAGTCGTTATAAATATGTTGAATCTTCAAATTAATCCTATCTAAGACAGTTCAAACATCAGCTGAATTATCATTATTTTAAGTTTGATTCTATTTGACACCTCTTTTCGGCTATCCATCTCCATAGATAAAACATTTGCGCAGTATCTGGAAAATCCATCAACCAAGCCACTTAAAAATTCCTCACACTGTATGTCGAATTCATGTCATCATACCCCAAAGGAAGTTGATTATATTATCTAGAACACGAGAACTATCCTCTCGTAATTGCACAAAATGTCATTGTTCTCATCGCAAACTCAACATCAACTTCTACAAGAGTACTTAAATATATATAGAATTTTTTGGGGAATAAATTTACATGACAATATCAGTGATCTGTCAGCACCTGTCTCAACCATCGATACTCGTGTAAACTACAAAATTTTGCGACTCAGTGCGATATTTTGGGTAAAAAAGAAAAAAAAACAGTAATCAATTACACGTATCTTTCAATATAAACCGACAAAATCGGCACTTTTAAAAACAAACGCCTGTCATCGAAAATAATCATAAAAAAAAAAATAAACAAATAATAATAACCAAACAAAAGCAATCGAAAAGATCGTTGATCGTTCACATTAGTCGGCTACTATCAAACGGTTACGGTTGTTTTAATTTGCATTTTAATACCCATTGACGAATTATAATCAATCCGTGCAGCAGCAGTAGCAGCAAGCACTGACAATACCTACATGACATCCATACAGACAAATATGTTTTGTCCGGGGCTGGTGATGTTAAAAAAAGAAAATAAATAAAAATTGAAGGTGGTGTAGGATTTCGAATCATGATTCATGCTTAGGTTTGAGCTATGATGTTAAGATTCATGTCTTGGGTTGTTTTCATATAACACCAATAGATGGCATACATTTTTTTGTCTTCTTTTTGTTTCTTTACAAAATCCATGGCACGATTATAGTCACAAATGTAGATAGATTACGTGAAGTAGTATAAACCATGCGGATATCCATTGTTTGCATTGGTAATAAAGATTAACGTCACTCATTTAAACTTAAGCTTTATAGTCGCATGTTTACCTGACAAGAATTTGAACTTTAATCAGCTTACTCATTGGGCGAACGTTTAATGTCACAAATATTTCATATTGACTCACATTATTTGAACAGCGTTAATAAGTAGTATGTTTTTGTTTTTTTTTTTTTTTTTGTGAAATTATTTTCAGACTCAAGCACAATTCAAAAAACAACCACTAGAAGTCCATCAAGAGTGGAAAATTCATCCGGCGCATTTTCACTATGGGACAGATATTAAACAATTCCTTCCGGAGGATTTTGATGGTGAAATTCCAATGTCACATTATGAACATTTACTGATAGATGGAATACCATCTGAAAATGAGGTAACAACACTTCGGTTCATTTATAGAATTAATTTATAATATTATTTGTATTCTTTTCTTTTTTAGTTATCAATTGAATTCCAAAGGATCTATATATGTATACAGACTCTGAAAAAAGTTTTTGATCACATTCTTGACGATCGCAAGAACAATGCATCCCAAATTATGCATCATCTTAATAACGATCGTGAAACGCATGAAGCTATAGGCCAATTGTTTAAGGAAGTATCTCGTTACATTAATCTTGATATCGCAGAAACCGAAATCGCAATGCGTACATTACAAATACCCTATCCCGATGTTGGTGAAGTTATAATTGAAAAAAAGGATCGTATCATCAGTGAATGGCTAGCAACTAGAGAATATCTGAAAGTTCTAAAATATATGCAGAAAGATTTTGAAGTTCTGTTTCAGCGTTGTTCGTAAGATTTAGCCCATACTTCAAAATTTCCCTGCATCTAAGTATATCAAAGTCCACTGGACTTTATAAAAATTGTATTATTTTTCAACAAAAAAAAAAAAAAAAAAAAGAAAAAGAAAAGAAAGGTATCTATATGAGTATACAGATGTTAACTAAAATAGGTATAAATGTTCCTTTGTCGATTTTATTTGCACAAAAAAAAAACAAAACAAAACAGAAAAATTTGAGCAATTATGTTTAAAACAAAATATATATATACAAATAAAAAAACAATTAATAAAAATTAAAAAAAAAACTCTTAGAGAAAGAATAGTTGTACGTTAACGTAATTTAATTTATTTTAATTTTTTCTTTTGTTCAATTTTATTTATATTTAAGATGTAAAGTTAACTCCTTTTTCTGTAAGGCAACTCTTTTTTATTTATATATATTTTTTTAGATCTAACAAATCAAAAGCTCTAAGCTTAATTTATTATCTTTGTGCCAAAGTATCTTAAACTTAATTTAAATTCATCACATTCGACATCTACAATACATAAAAAATCATTAATTTATTATTTTAATATTAAATTTTAAAGATTAATATTAAATGTTTTTTTTTTGTTTAAATTTAACTTAATTTAATTTAGACATTAATGTATTTATTTTTATTTATATCAGTAATTTTATATATGATGGAATATTTATTTAAGACAACCTACATGATGACCAGTAGTACTAAAACAAAAAAATACAAAATTAATTCATTTAATTCGTAAGGCTTAAAAAGCAAAATTTATACGTAAAATATTTATTCAGTGTAAAAAAAAAAAAAAGAAATTTTAAAGAAAATTAAAAAAAAAAAAAAAAAACGTTTAAGATAAGTTCTGATTGCCGTATAATTTATGAAATGTTAAACACAATATGTAATTTAACACGTATTCGCTTCGAATCTAATTAAAGAAGAAAAAATCTAATCTTAGATACAACTTTCGATTTTGTATGGCCGTTTAATAGGTTGAATTGTTGTTTTGCGTTGGGTTTTTTTGTTTTGTTTTTTTTTTTTTTTTTGTTGTCATTAGTAATTAGGTGGATGGGGGGTTGCTTTGTACGGTCGAACGTGAGTAGCATTTCTCATTCATTCACTTGAGCTGATGAAATTGTTTTTATTAATTTTTTTCCTCTTTTTTCGTTTGCAAATACATAAGTAAATCGAATGGAATTTAACGGATACTTGAGATGACAGTCATCGTTTTGAGTGTTTTTTTTTTTTTTTTTTTTTTGATATTTGAATAGCTGTTGAGAGTAATAAAATTGCTGTTAAACACAGTAGGGTGTGGAGTTCGAAAGACTTATTACTTTGCTTAATGCCTTGTAACATGTGTGGGCATTTAGCTAATTCTTGAGTTATATCCGTAAGAGATGACACAGATTACCGGTATATGATTTTTTTTTTTTTTTTTTTTTGTTTTAGACGGTTAGAAGTTTAGCCATCATTTATACATTTACGATACATTTGTGAATTTTTTTACGGAGATTTGTGTAGATTTTGTTTTGTCTGTCTAGATGCAATGTATTATCTAGGCGAAACGTTTTTCTTGATAACCTTCCAAAGAGAGCTTAATGGCTCAGGTGTTCAATTAGATTCCACTCAAAAAGATTTAAAGCTGAGACATAAAAGACTACAGTTAAATCTTCGCATGGCATATAGAGTGCACACAATTGTATCATCTCAAAAATAAATATTATCTTGGATGCTGTTCTATGTGACCTTTATCTAAGATTTACCATTTAACAGTAACAAGGTGTCTCTGTGAACCAAAATAGAGTAGTCTTTTCTCAGACTTGTTCTTTATAAATTTCAATTTAATTCAATTGTCAGATTCCATAGAAAATTTCACAGATTAATCCCTTATTGATATCAATAAATATTTTAAGAGCGTGATGTTGTATTTTTATGCCATCTACATATGTACTAAGTTCTTATAATAATTCAAAAGTAGATGTTAGCCTGAGGGATTTTAATCTGATGAATATGGTATAAGAGTCGATTCCGATTTTTTGAGGATTTTTTTAACTCAAGTCTAACGTGTAATATGAATTTTGTAGAATTACAATACAATACAATACAATACCTACACGAACAGACCTTTGTGTCTGATAGACACATTGCTAAAAATATTGAATTAAATACAAATGATACACTCAGTCTTTTATTTTTAAGAGAAGTTTTTTTTTTTTTTTTTTTTGTTAAGTGAAATATAGCTTTTGCATTTAGAAAAAGTAGTGCTCCAGAAGTGAGATTTTTCCTTTCGGTAATTTGAGCACTTGACAAATTTGTTTCTGTGCTCTTGAAATTGCAGAAGAATATACATAGTATCTTTTTTTTTCATCTTGCTGAATGAAGGCTCTTTCTAAGATGGATTTGGTTGCGGTATAGAATGAGACATCGCCCTCTCTGCAAACCAATACGATATCTTCGTTCAATCTGTGGCTTTATGTGGCTTCGGCGACACTCAAAAGAAGCAATCGTCTTCGTTAGTCGTATTTTTCATTCCACTTATAGTACAAGTTTGTCAAAATAATATATAGTATGCAGCGAGAGAACTAACATCGAACAAATTTGCAAAAAATGTAAAATATATACGCGTGCACCAATTGAAAAAGAGAATTTATTCCTTTTGCTATAGTTCAATATTATTGCAAGCTTTTTGAAACGGGCTATGTTGTTCTCTGGCCTATTTCGATTCGTAGATAGAACTAAAACGCATTTATTCTTTTCTTGTACATAAGAAACAAGACTAGCTTTTTTAGTAAGTAAATCTAAACATCGATGAATTTTCTTCTTTGTTTCGGTGTGACATATTGCGCAATCGTTTCAAGATTTTAAAGCAGGTTTCGAATCAATCGATAGAGGTTCATTTTTTTACAAACTGTCGCTGATTGGAATGTTAACAAAGATGCTTAATATACTTAAACATCTGTACGAAATGGCAAAGTATGTTTGACCACAACAATGGAAGCAAGGCTGTGTTGTAAGTACACTTTTTTTCATTCTGTTTATTGATGACATGAACGAAGAACTATGTAATGGAATCTCGTGGGCTGAAAGGAGGATTAGGGTACTCACGTATGCGGATGACATAGTTCTGTTATCGGACTCACCGCAAGGATTAAGCCGAATTATTTCTGATTTCGATGACTATTGTTCGAAGTGGAACCTTACTTTGAACCTGGGAAAGTCTAAGATTATGGTATTCAGAATAGCTGGTGGATGTTACGCCAGAAACGAAAGATAAAAATTTGCTTGTGAAAATATTCAAATTGTAAAAGAGTATCTCGGAATAAAAATTTCCTTAAACGAGGAGTTATTTTACCAGCAAACTCCAATCAGCAAGAACCGCATTTAATTTCATGGGCTGAAAAGTCTGTGTTTCATGTGAGAGGGCACCACATGAATTCAATTCACACTATTTTTATTTAGTACCAATCTTCAAAAGATACGTGTATAAACTTGACAGCTGTCGGACGATTAGTTCTCGAGATACAGCGTTGTGAGTTAAGCAACTTTTGTATTGTGAAAAAAAATGCCAAGTCGGCAGTCAGCTGAGTGGCGAGCAGGCGACGAACCTCGTCCAAAACGACCAAAAACTCAACAGTCGGCTGGCAAGGTTATGGCATCTGTATTTTGTGATACACATGGAATAATTTTCATCGACTATCTCCAAAAAGGGCAGACTATCAACAGCGACTATTACATTGCGTTGTTGAAGCGTTTGAAGGACGAAATAGCAGAAAAACGGCTGCATTTGAAGAAAAAGAAAGTGCTATTTCATCAAGACAATGCTCCGTGTCACAAGTCCATAAAAACGATGGCAAAATTGAATGAATTCAGCTACGAATTGCTTCCCCACCCACCGTATTCTCCAGATTTGGTCCCCAGCGATTATTTTTTGTTCGCACACCTCAAAATAATGCTCGCCGGAAAGAGATTTAAGACCGATGAAGAAGTAATCGCTGAAATAGAGGCCTATTTTGAGGCTAAATCGGAATCGTACTACAAAACTGGTATCAAAAGATTGAAAAATCGTTTCAATCAGTGTATCGCCCTCGAAGGCAACTATATTGATAAATAAAGTTGAATTTTGCAAAAATTTTGTGATTTACTATAAAACGGCACTGGGTTTTCAGCCCATGTGTTACAAGGTATAAACAGTTTGAGGAAATTTCTAAAACAATTATGTTTTACGCAGCGCGAGTTTGGGGTTATGAATAGTATGAAAACGTTGAAAAATTACTTAGATTTTTCCTAGGGAGATTGTTAAAGTTACCGTCTAACTCTCCAAACTTTATGCTTTTACTCGAAACTGGAATGTCACCATTATTTATTGCAACTTTAAAACTTCACTTTGATTACGTTATTGGTGCAATGTCTTACCCAGCGAACCGTTTGCTAAAGCTTCTCGTAACGCATGTTATCTTTTCAAATTTTATGTTTTACAAAAAGTGACATCTATTGGCAAGGAGATACAACCTGCAACTTAATATTTTGCTGGATAATGTGCACACTGAATGAAAAGAGGGAAAAACAAGCTCAGTCATTTGTTTGTAGATGGTATTATTGCGCTCTTAACTACGATTTGAGAGAATTTAATTATATTGGGTCTATAACTTCGTGCGGTTTGCTAAGAGATGGCGTAACTTGTATTATTCCATTGTTATTATTCCATTGGAACATGCGTTGGAAAGCTACTGTCATTGTAGGCCATTTCAGTATATGTCATTCATTTGAAGCGTAAACAGCAATAATTTTTGGAAGAACTGGAAGAATTACTCTATGAAGATTGTTGCCAAACACAAGAAGAGCTCGCAGAATCTTTGGGTGTCACTCAAGCAGCCATTTCAAAACGTTTAAAAGCTGCTGGATATATTCAAAAGCAAGGAAATTGGGTTCCACATGAACTCAAGCCGAGAGACGTCGAAAGGCGGTTTTGCATGTCCGAAACGCTGCTGGAACGCCACAAAGGGAGTCATTTTTGCATCGGATTGTTACTGGTGATGAAAAATTATTCGATTTCTACAACACCAAGCGCAAAAAATCATATGTGAAACCCGGCCAACCAGTCAAATCAACGGCTAAGCCGAATATCCATGGCGCGAAGGTAATGCTCTGTATTTCGTGAGATCAGATGGGTGTGCTGTATTATCAGCTGCTAAAAGCGGTTGAAACCATCAATGGACAACGCTACCGAACACAATTAATCCGTTTGCGAAAAACGCCCGGAATATGCGACCAGACACGATAATAATTTTCCATCATGACAACGCTCGGCCCCACGTTGCTATTCCGGTTAAGAAATATTTGGAAAACAGTGGATGGGAAGTTTTGCCCCACCCGCCTTATAGCCCAGACCTTGCCCCTTCTGACTTCCATTTGTTCCGGTCGGTGCAGAACGCCCTCACTGAAATACGGTTCACATCAGAGCAGAATATCAAAAATTGGCTTTATTCATTCTTGGCTGCCAAGGCGGCGCAGTTCTTTTGGGATGGGATCCACAAATTGCTAGAAAGATGGGAAAAAGTCATAGCTTCAGATGGGCAATACTTTGAATAATACTATTGTACATGTTTTTCTTAAAAAAAACGTTCAAATTTTGAAGAAAAAAAAACAGCACGAATTAAATTACATACCCAATAGTACATCCGAAATATCAACGATTTTTAAAGTCAGAGGGGAGGTGATCTTCTCTTATATTGCACTTTGTGTAAGTTTGGAGCTCGGGAAGATGTTTTTCATTTTATAGCAATATGCTCTGTCCTTAGAGAGATAAGAAGAATCTTTTTTTTTACTGCTCAGAGCTAACACTGCAAAGATTTAAAAATATACTGAACAGAAGCGTACTTGTAGGATGGAAACCTCTCATCGCATTTTACAGAGGAACTGCCCGCTACAGAGCCATGTTCATATCTAAAGATTCTTAGCTTTGTTTTAATTTTATTAAAAAATATAACCCAATCCATGCATGAAAATGTAAATATTTCTTTTGAAAAATGCCTTAAAGATTTATAAAAGATAAATAAAAAATAAAAAAATAAAAGTCGTCCACTGGCTCATTAACTTGTAGTCCTGATGTGTAACATGACACTTTATGTGCTCCAACAGGGCTAAAAGGAAAAGGAGTATTAGAGCAACTCACTTTATACATTGAAATGTACAAGCACATCATGATTTGTTTGTTTCCGTTCTTGTGATCCAACCATATTTTCGTCAAACGAGTCCTCTTCCATATTATCAGTAATGTTCGCGATTTGTTCATCTTCGGTTTCTCTTGCAAGGGAAGCATTATCCAATTCAGAATTAGATTCGGAGCCAAAATCACCAACATTACCATCATCGGATAAATTAGCTAAAATACCCTCTAAGTCTCTTTCAGATAATCCTCTAATAATAAGGCATCTATGCATCCAATGCTGTGCAACCTTATATATTACCTATCAAGTTTGTTTGACTACTGCGCAATATAAAATCTTTGAAACCTCTAACTACCGGTTAGAAACTAAAATTACTCAAAACGAAAACTTTCTAAAAATAATAATATTCTGTTATATCGTGCTTTAGTTGAATTTATTCACTGAGAATATGATAAGGAACAGTGTAGAATTGATCAATGCAGTTTTCACTTCCAAAGCCGGAAATTACTCTCATAATGTCCCAAAGGACCTCAGACCTCTAAGTCTATCAACTTTCCTTCTGAAAACTCTAGAACGACTGATTGCTATTCATATACGATCTAAAATTGATCCACGAATTTTGTCAACGGCTCAACATACCTACTGTAAAAGAAAGTCGGTGGAAGTGTCTCTGTTTTCACTGACTAGTTACATCGAAGAATCCCTACACAAAGTAAAGAGTACACAATGGTCATTTTCCTGGACATAGAGCCTCTCTCAACTTTGTCAACTCTGAAGGTAGATGACTCAGTCGGGGAGTTGAGCAGTCTTACGATAAATAGCAGGATAATCGACTCAAAACTGAATGGAGCTTCTGCTAAAAGATGTGTCAGCAGAAGTACGCTGCAAGGCGGTATCCTTTCTTCCCTTCTTTGGAATTTGACTTAGTGGTTAATGGACAGATTAACTCATTAGGTTGATTAGGAGTAAGCCTCCTTTTCCTCTATTCCAAGAAATATAAAATTCTAATCAGAGACCCTCCTTACATAAACGGTACCAGTTTAATATTTTCCGGTACAGTGGGTCTTATTTTTGATAGAAACCTGATCTGGAAACATAATATAATTTTCAAGAAAGTGTAAAGAAAGCTTTAGTAGCTTTATTCTCTTGTAAAAAGCCATTGAGAACAAATGGGACCTTCGACCTCATATAACCCACTGGCTGTACATCTTAGTCATAAGACCGATATTCATCTACGTTGCGACAAAGCAACCAACTGCAGCAAACTAAACAGAGTCCAAAGAATAGCGTATCTATTCATTAAATGCGATAGCAGCTATTTGCTTTTAAGCAACTACACAGTGGACAAATAATTTATTTGGCGACACTTGTATTCTTAATAAATAAGGAATTCTCCCAGAGAACATCGATTATACTATACCCGAACATTGGTTTGACAAAGACTTTCACGTAAGCTTCCCCTCTAGATCCTTCTGGGAGGAAGATGCTTTCGCGGATGGCAAGTCAATCCACTTCTACACAAATGTATTTAAGACAGATAACGGAGTTGGTGGCGGTATTTTCTCAGACAAGCTTAATTTAAGCCACTGTATCGTTTTCTATGCAGAAATTTTGGCCTTTGGGCAATGAAGAAGCTCAGTACTGACTGAAGAAAAACGTAATATCCAAATCTTTTTGGATAGTCCGGCTTCTATCCAGTTTTTGGCTTCAGTCTCACTAAGTTCTAGAACCGCCCTTGATTGCCGATCATCTCTTAGAAAGATGGCAGAGCAGTTCAACCTTCACCTATGCTGAGTGCCGGGTAACATAGAAACTCCAGGGAATTTTAAGGCCGACGAATTTACTAAAATTACAATATAACCACCCTACCAATTCTATCGGAACAATGCAAATTAATATTAAAGCTAGATACTAACGAAAGCACAAACCTTAGGTGGACGGTTGAATCAACATTTCTAACAACCAAACAGATTTAGCCAAAGCTGGATCTAAGAATTTGATCCATATAAATAGGATACATTTCAGCGCCATCATAGGTGTCGTCACTGGAGACTGCATTATAGCTAAGCATGCAAGAAGGCTTGGTATCTTTAGAAATGATTTCTGCAGAAGCTACATGGACGAGACAATCCTCCACCTGCTTTGTACATAACCAGCTCTCTATTAAAGAAGAAAACTTCAATTTGAAACTTTCTTCTACAATGACATAAGCGATCTACATAATATAGACGTTAACATTCTCCTACTCTTCATTATACGCCCAAATTGGTTCCAAAAGTGGGAAGATCGCAAATCCACATGCCATCACAATAAGCTAATATGCCTAAGTGGGTTGATCTTCCCAACAGCCAATTTTACCTAACCTTACTTAATGTGCCTAATGGACACTGCTGCCAGTTTACGTCACAAAAATTTGTTTATACTTTTTTTTATATCTCTTGTTACTATAAAAACAATCATTATAGGACCAAAAAAGTAGTCACAAATCGGCAAATCTAAATGTTATCTCATTTTTGAAATATCAAAAAGAAAAACAAAAGCAGTATGCAGAACCTTTTTGTTCCGCAATATTTCGTCGTAGGTGCTGGACATGTTTTTTTTTTTTTTTGTCAGAATTTATTTTGTTTTGATTATGTTGATGACATTGATGATGTATGGTACATATGTGGAAAATTCTTTACAATAGCTCGCTTTAAAATATTTAACTTCCGCTAAGCCTTACAACTGGATAAATATAAAATGATTCCTACCACCAGCTCGATTTGTTTTTTGACCAGAAAGCTCGAGCTCATCTCATTGGTCAGACTAAATGTAAACAATGTAAACATTGTTAGCGTACAGTGGATCTCGTTTAACATGAATATTTCTTACATTCTCCCGCAAAATCCATGATCGCTTTGTATGTAGATCAGAATAGAGCTGATATTCCGGACCTTCAGCAAATTATGTGCACGAAAACTCGACTAATAATTTGATATATGCTTACTTACTTACTTTCTTAAGGTGGCGCTACAGTCCGGGGTGGACCTGGTCATCAACCAACACGAGTCTCCAGCCAGATCGATCTTTGGCTTGCTGCCTCCAGTTTCGCACGCTAAGTTGACTGAGTTCCCCTACACCACTTCCTCTAGTGTGCTGTCCCTTGGCGACGGATTCGAAGATATTCGGTGTCCATTCGCTCTACATGACCCAGCCACCTCAGTCGTTGAGCCCTTAGTCTTATGCCTAAGTCGATGTCGCTGTACAACCGATACAGTTTGTCGTTGTATCGCCTCCTCCGTTCATCGTCTATGTAAACTGGACCGAATCCATTTTTGATAAAGTCCATGTATCTGCATCAAAGAGTCTTATATCAGCGATTGGCAAGAATTATATTTCGTTTTATCTGAGCGCACTGCTCACAACAACACTGCTTGCATTGATAGCGGAGCCTAGGTAGACAGATCTTTAACTACCTCAAAGTTATATCTGTGAAGGGTGACATTCTGCCCAAAAAGTCGGTGTTGGAGGTCCTTCTTGTTGACAGAATATACTTGGTTTTGACCTCATTGACCGTTAAAGCCAGCTTTGCCGCTTCCGCTTCAATATTGGCAAAAGCGCCATTGACGTTACCCAGCTTCCTTCCGGTTATCTCAATATCATCGCCGTATGCGAGTAATTGGACAAACTTTTATAAGATTTTGCATCTTGTGTTGGAGCGTTTGTTTTACACTATTCTTCTGAGAATCATGTTAAAGTAAAAAATCGTCATCTCTTAATCCTCTTATGGCATCAAAGGTCTCGGCGAGTTCTTTACCTAGATGGTGCAGCGCCATGTTTGGCAGGGCTGCCAAAACTAGATATTGCTCTGTATAGCTTGTTTCTATAGATATTGTCATACGGGCGATGAATAGGTGGTATGTATCGATTTGGAGCCTATGGTTTTTTTTCCAAGATCTGCCACAATGTGAATATTTAGTCGATGGTGGACTTTTCCTGACCTAAGGCCACATTGTTATGGACAAATCTAGTTATTGACGAACAACTTCAGGAATTGGCACAATACGGCAGATAGGATAATATAGGCGATGTTAAGAAGACACCTTTCCTGAGCATCGGACAAACAGTGTTGAGGTTTCATTAATCGGGTACTCTTTCCTTGGACCATATTTTACAGATGAGTTGATTTATGCTTCATACCATGTCATCCCTGCCGCTTCTAAGAGCTTGGCAGTTTGTTGAACTTAAGCTTAAATATGGCTATTTTATCTTCATCTCGGTCGTGTGGAAGGAATTGTTGGTCTTCATAATTCAGGTTTCGTCTCTCTTTCCAGATCAACAGCATCGACTACAACTCTAATACTTGTTCACTTATTCATCTCTACAGGCTTCGGTTCGGTGTTTATGTCCGTGACATGTTTTGTATACCTTTTGGTAAAACTTCGGCTCTTCTCATGCTCCTACTTTTTCCTCCTGAGACGCAGATGTTCATTTCTTCCCTTCTGCTCCTAGAGCTCGTGAGCAGCTCTAGTCCTCTTGCTTAGCTGCATGTGCTTGCCGGTATTCGTAGTCAAATCAGGGTTTCCGTTGTGGTGGCAGAGTAAAATCTAGCATATCAGAGGTGGCATCTCTGACGGCTTTTTGGAAATGTTTTCACTGGCTTTCGAAACTAGATGCTGGGGAAGAATTAAGCGATTTCTTGCATTTATAACCGTCCGACGTCGAACTTATTCACAGTATTAGCTTGTATTTGCTACGTTTGGGATATCCGCAACCAGATATTATAACAAAGAAATGGTCAGAGTCAAGGTTGACCTCTCGGAACTTTCGGACATCTGTAATACTCGATACGTTGATCGCAATGTGGTCAATCTGGTTAACGGTTGATTGATCAAGAATTCTACTCCTATTTATATCAAGATGCGGCAACAACGTGATGGATACGATCAGAAGTGGTGTCGTGTAGGCTGTGTTTCCGACACTACTACCAAAGATGTCGTCTCTTCCTATCTTTGCATTCAGTAGACATGTGTAAGAACACCTCTTCAGAAGAAGGAAAAGGCCTTTTAAATTATTGAGCTGGCCGTAAAGTGTACTGGAAGCAACAGCTGACAACTGGGGCCTATAAAACAATCCGACAAGTCGACAATTGTAAGTTCACTTGTCGAATTATACTTGTCCGGCAAGTACGAATTAATTCTAATTCGTGTGTGTTTTTTTTTTCCAAAATTTGAACGTTTATTTAAGAAAAACATGTACAATAGTATTATTCAAAGTATTGCCCATCTGAAGCTATAACTTTTTCCAAATTTTTCTGGCAATTTGTGGATCCCATCCCAAAAGAACTGCGCCGGCTTGGCAGCCAAGAATGAATCAAGCCAATTTTTGATATTCTGCTCTGATGTGAACCGTATTTCAGTGAGGGCGTTCTGCATCGACCGGAACAAATGGTAGTCAGAAGGGGCAAAGTCTGGGTTATAAGGCGGGTGGGGTAAGACTTTCCATCCACTGTTTTCCAAATAGTTCTTAACCGGAATAGCAACGTGGGCCGAGCGTTGTCATGATGGAAAATTATTGCTTCGTGTCTGGTCGCATATTCCGGGCGCTTTTTCGGCTACTGCTCTCTTCAAACGGATTAATTGTGTTCGGTAGCGTTGTCCATTGATGGTTTCACCCGGTTTTAGCAGCTGATAATACAGCACACCCATCTGATCCCACCAAATACAGAGCATTACCTTCGCGCCATGGATATTCGGCTTTGCCGTTGATTTGGCTGGTTGGACGGGTTTCACATATGATTTTTTGCACTGGTTTTCATCACCAGTAACAATCCGATGCAAAAATGACTTCCTTTTGTGGCGTTCCAGCAGCATTTCGGACATGTAAAACCGTCTTTCGACGTCTCTCGGCTTGAGTTCGTGGAACCCAATTTCCTTGATTTTGAATATACCCAGCTGCTTTTAAACGTTTTGAAATGGCTGCTTGAGTGACCCCCAAAGATTCTGTGAGCTCTTCTTGTGTTTGGCAACAATCTTCATAGAGTAATGCTTCCAGTTCTTCATTTTTAAACTTTTTTGGCGGGCCAGAACGTTCATCGTCTTCCAAGCCAAAATCACCATTTTTAAATTATGCAAACCACTTTTGGCACGTACGCTCAGCTAGCGCACGTTCACCATAAACTTCCACCAAAATACGATGACTTTCGGCAGCAGTTTTCTTCATCAAGAAGAACTCCCCGCAAAAATTTCAAGCGCAAAGTTCGACATATTTGAATGAAAAGAAAGTTATTGTTGTTTACGCTTCAAATGAATGCTATATACTGAAATGACGTACAATGACAGTAGCTTTCGAACGCATGTTCCAATGGAATAATAACAATGGAATAATACAAGTTACTCCATCTCTTAGAAAACCGCAGTATATTATAGAACCAATTTAACACAACGCTAACCGTTACTCTTGTCCGAAAAAATAGTTTCCCTTGATTTGTCCACATTGTTCGACAATGCCGCAGAAAAACAACTGCAATTCTAACAAAAATAAGAAAAAATTAAAAGTATCCTTTTTGATGCGTTTAGTAATGTTCTGATAAAAGAAACAAAATGTAAAAAAAATGGAAGGAGATCTATAACTTGGAAAAAAGCCTGAAAATTGATCCCCAAAATAAGAATTGGGGTTACTATATATGGGACGCATCTTGAGAAAATTCTATGAAGCGCGCTACTGTAAGTACTTACTAAATTAATTAGAAAAAACCTATTTATAGCAATTTCAAAGTAAAACGTTAAATACAAAAAACCAATTCTAGGCAAGAGTTGATATCGTTGGGTGACAGTCCGAGTCAGTTATTGGACTTGGCGTTTCACTTGGCGTTTCGTGTGACGTTTCACTTGGCGTTTCACAGTCTTTCACTTACGGTTTGTATAAATATATTATTGAAAAATATGTAGATCACATTATTTATTTTATGGTTATCGCACCGGGAAAGATTACCCAATGTCACACAGAATTTAAATATGTTGGGAGCATATACTGGATTGACACGAAGGTGATTTAAGCAGGGAAATTTTTCCTTTTTGTATTTCAAATGCACATTCTACAAAACGTCGGAGAGTTTGTAAGCCCAGCTGTATCGAAGAAGTAATATTTCATCAGAGCTTGTCATAGCTGGGGGCATAAGCCATATTTTCAACGATTATGTACTATCTCCAAGAATAACAGCGTTTTCAGAAGTCCGCTATCCTGTTTCCGTCTTGTGATGTAAAGTGCTGATACGTAACTCCCTCGAATCATGTACACTACTTGGCCAATTTGCATTTATGTAGCAAAACTGTAAGTCAGGCCCACAAACTGCCACATAATTCATTGAATACTGACTATGCCGATCAACAAAAGCTGCTTCATTAATAGAACTGGCATCAATATTCATTAGTATGCCATTAACTGTACCACAAACTTCGGGCATCCTATCTTTTTGGAAAAAATTTCTGTATATTATTTTTTATTTTTTTAGATTTAGATTTTATTCATTCAGTGAGATAAAACAATTCATTATCCATAAAATACTTAAAATTTACAGGAAAGATTAAAAAAAAAAATTTATTCAAATATAGGACTAAGATACAAAAACAAGTTGATTAACATCTGTAAATATAAAGTAAATTATAAGTGTTTTTCATCAGAGAATGAATAAATAGATACATTCCTTAGTTAGTGAAAACTAGTGTCGAATGTATCGAGTTAAGTGCCAATTGATATGTTTCAAGGTAACATTGTGGTGAGGTGAATTGAACTTTCAATTAAAAAAGTGAAGAAAGATTTTTTATCTCATTAAAGTCATAGTTAAACAACCATTTTTTGACTTTTTTGCAAAACGAAAATATATTCAGTGAACGCCTTAATTCATTGGGTAATTTATTGAAGATACGAGGTGCCACAAAAGAATTATAACTTAAGAAGAGCTGAGTATTGTGCGGGGAGGGGATGGATGCAAGATTACTAGCAGTGCTACGAAGACCGTATGTCGCTTCTTGAAAAAAAAGTTTTTAAAACTTTGTAGTAGTATAGATGTTTAAGAGGCAGAATAAATGAGCTGAAGAAAATTGGGAAACTATGCTCTCGGCGCCTTTTTTTCCAGATAATTCTAAGCAAATAATTTTTTTCTACCATCAAAGATTGTATTTTGTTTTTGTATGTGCTGCCCCAACAAGTCAAACCATACTGTAGTTTAGAATGGACCAGGCCAGACCGAGTGGTATAATATTTTAGTTGTTTTTAGCAAGTACTTTCTTAAGGAAGTGGTATGAGCGCTCTAGTTCAACTTGCTATCAATTTCAATCCCCAGATACTTAAAGACCTGTACATTGCCAATAACAAAACAATTCATAGGGCATACATTAGTAGTATCAAAAGGAGTAAAAGAATTAGATTCACAGCAAGTGTCAGAACTTATCAAAAAGTGGCAACAGTGTGAACTATGGAAAGTGAAATCAGGCAATTGTAAATTACGGGCATACATATCGAAGAGCATGATTTTTGTTTTATCGCTGATAACTAACTTGTGCAAACAGAACCAGTGCTTCAGTACTTCTAAGTCATGGTTGATATCCGCCGCCAGATCCAAGAGAGAGTTGCTAAAACATGAACAGGGAATATCATCTGCAAAGCTGATAAGTTTGCTTTTCATTTTTAGAGTAAAAATTGAATTCATAAAGACTAGGAAAAATATGGGTAACAGTACGAAGCGCTGAGGGTCACCAATTTTGATATCACAGTACTCCTTTTAGTGAGATAAGATTTAAACCATTTAAGTATAAAACCTCTGATCAACAGTATCAAAAGCTTTAGTAATATCAATAAAAAGGTTAGCAGTTAGCTTCTTGTTGTTGATGCTGTCATGTATCATGCTACAATACCTAGGGAGAGCATCCTCAGTAGATCTACCAGCTTTGAAGGCGTACTGACTCTGACTAAAAAAAGAGGTAGTTTTAGTTTTTCGGAAAATTTTGAGAATACTGGAAGAACAGAGATTTGTCTAAAATTATTTAGTATCTTATTGTCACCTTTTTTGAAAACTGGTATTACTTCAGCAATTTTTAACATATCAGGAAATTTTCCACAAAAGATACTTATATTAAAGATAGCGATAACATTTATAAAAGTATTCGAAAAAGAATTGTGGCTAAACGACTTTGAGTTATTTAACGACACAATAGTCTTATACACCTCAAATGAAGACATTGACTCTGGCCAACAGACTTGGTTGTTAAATTCAATTTCATTTAAGGCTTGAGTAACCTATGCAGCGACACACTGTCATTTAGCTAATCCCGTGCAAATCACCTTTAATATGGCATTGTGAACCAGAACCGAACCAATGTAGAACATTCAAAAGTTTTTGGTAAACGGTCAAAGAAGAACATTTATTTGTAGTTTACTGGTTAGTTTTTTTAACAAGAAAGTGTGCAGTTGATTTTGATAAGCGAAATTCTCCAATTTCTGATCACTGACATCAAAATTGATTCTCGATTTTAAAACTTTTAAACTATAATGAGTTCACTTTTATTACTATTATCGTCACTATCAAAATCAAAATAAAAAAAACTACATTTTGAAATAAAGATTATTTATTTCAATTGATTGCGTGAAAAGAACACTCGCCAGGTTTCTAAAACATTCAAATTACCTGTCCTCAATAAACCACAGCTCTACAAGTGTTTCGGGACACTGCTGTCTTGGGATTTATGGAACACAGGTAAATTTCCGCTCACATCTCTCACATCACTCTAAACTAAAGCTAGCTGACTACGAACTGACTACTGACTCGTCATTTATGTGCGAAGTCATGTAGCTTACAAAACCCCACCACAATGTGATCCGTGTTCCAATCCGGAAATTCAACTTCACGTGGCTAAAATTACATTTCCGTAAGCAAATTATCCACTACTGCTTTATTTACAGAAGCCCCAAACTGAACAGCAATTCGACCTTTAACGAGTTTGATACGCTGCCTATCTCCACGGCAAGAATTGTACCCTTGTATCCTCATATTGGAATCGTTATTATGGGCAATTTCAATATACACAAACTCAACATTCTGGACAGTCAATAACCGAAGGAAAGTGTGTTGAGATCTTCGCTGCGGAAAACAACTTGGCCCATCATCAGACGTTCATAGTCTTGATGCTATTTTTAACTTCTCACTCTGATAAGTACACCGTTGATAAGCTCTCCCTTCTAGGCTTGTGGGACCATTGTGTCTTATCAACTTATTTCTTATACATCAACCACAGAGTTAGAGAAAAGATTCCTAAACCTATGGCAATATGAGAAAGCAAACTAGAGCGGACTTAACAATTTCTTTAGGAATTTTAACTCTGATAAACCAACTGCTCATAAAATATCTTGAAACACGAAAACTTCTTAATGACCGGAAGTATAGTTTTCATAGCAATAGGTCCGCTGGTGCTTTAATGGCATGTCTTTCCGAAAAGTGAAACCAAAGCGTACATCAATCTGGCGAAAGCAACAAAGTTGCACTTGATATTTCTAAAGCATTTGACAGAGCTTGGCATGAGGCCATTTTGTCGAAAATGCGTGTTTTTAGAATCGATAAGGCTCTTCTTCAATGGATTAGAAATTACCTTTCGGAACGTTTCATTTAAGTTATTTTGGATGATATTTTGATATTCACAAAATAAATGCTGGAGTGCCCCAGGGCTGTGTTCTGTCTCCGACACTCTTTTTAATTTCCATCAATGATCTCTTGTCTGCTACTTCTAATCCAATATATTTCTTTGCTGACAACAGTACTCTCTGCTTTTCATATTCGTTCCTTAGCTCACGTCGCTGCTCTTTGGCTGTAGAACGGCAATGGCAGCGTATGTATAAGCTCATTAAATTGTGATAATAACAGCATAACTAATTGGGGAACTACTAACATAGTTGAATTTAATGCTTCCAAAACACAATGCTGTCTGCTGTTGTTAAAGCGGAATTTAAAGACCCAGCCATTTTCCACGAATGGCACTTGATATCGTCGAAACTGAAGAACTTTCCATTCTCCGAATGTGTGTCAATAAAAACTTACGCTGGAACAGGCACCTACCCGGTGTCGCCAAAAATGGTGCAAAATGTATAGGTTTGCTCAAGCAATGTAAGAAATATATTTCATCCGCCCAGAATTGGAGCGCAATGCCCATATCTGATCTGGTGCTTCTAAAATAACTGAAATGAAAAAGAAATTTATAGGTGATACTTATATCTTATGTCTACTGTGTAACTTTCTTTTGTCACTATTTTCACCACCATTCCGCTCCTTCAAACCTTCAACCACAACACCCATCTCACTATAAATGATCATCATTATACAATGAAGCCCCACTTTCGGACGTACTCTAAAATATCATGGTTGGTTTCTAAGCCGTACAATTCGCTAATGGAATGTCCTGCCGAGTTCTCTAATTGCTATATATATATTTTTTTATAATTCCGCGGGCAGCATGGGGATATAAATACCCTTTTACTGGCTTTTCACCAGGGCGCGGTAGTGTAGTAGTTTTGAAACTCAGATGTTAGGTTTAGATATTTTTTCCAGAGGTGGTTGTCAAACTGGAGCCAGTGCATCCTCAACCAGCTGGTCTTAGTACGTGTAGTTGTTAGTTCGTTACATTTAGCCCAGCCAGCAACCACTCCAACATCAGTGTTATGCCTTCATGTCAGAGTTGACGCCGATGGGATTTACATATATCTACTAACAAATTCCATGAAAAGACTTTTTTAGATAACTGCCTCGCACGGGATTCGAAACCGAGACCCTCTGCTTGAGGAGTCTATGCATATACCACTACACCACGGCCACCTCTTTCCTATTTCCCTTCGATCGCGTTGTGTACAAACATTTAAAGGGTACTCATATTCCTTGAGCGCCCGCTAATTATAAAAAAAAGCTTAAGAAAACCGTTATAGTCATTCCTGGGTCGTTTTTTCGGTTTTCCTCTGTCGGGTTAGTCTTCTAGGACCGAAAAACCGTTTCTCTAACTCTGACAACGTGTTTACAGCTCGAGTCGTACAACGGTTTTCACTCCAAAGGCAATATAGTAGTGTCTGTGATCATATCAGCAAAGGAATCCACGTCGTTATCTAGGAAATATAACGACAACCAACTGTGTTGAAAATAAATCGAGCTTGAGAGCCCAATGTGATAGTTAGTTTGATGTATTGTACATCCTGACTGACGTGAACTGCAACCAACTTCAGACTGCTATAATTTTCAAACCGTTCATGGCAGTGAGCTTAAATTTTGACACATGACATATAATTTTATTATTTACAAGCCTTTTAAATGATTTGCGTCTCAGATGTGTTAAAAATTTTTATCCGCAACGGAATTCAAACATGATAGTGTGATTGCTTTTTATTTGACTGGATAACCACAAGTAGCTATCGTTAGAGCCCTCCAGCATCTCAACGTGAATAAATCATTTGTGTCTCGAACCATAGCTCGTAACCCTGATACCGGCAGCGTTAGAGAACGCTATGGAGGTGGTCATAAAACACCAGCAACATCGGCAGATATGGTTCGGAAATAAAGGCTCGAATTGAGCGAAATCGGCGTCGAAGTGGAAGAAAAATGGCTCGTGAGCTCAACATATCGTTGGAACGGATGCAACACATACTGAAAAATGATCCAGGGCTCAAGCCATTGAAGTTCCATAAAGCACACGATCTTACACCGCAACAGAAAAGAGTTAGAGTCGAAAGAGCGAAGGAGTTGCTACACTCATATTTTTGGACCGTGGCGTCAAAATTAATGCGATCGTATACCGTGAAACTGTCTTAGAGGCAGTATTGAAGCCTTGGGCAAGCAATCATTTTGGTCGAAAACCGTGAACATTTAAACAAGACTCGGCATCGTCTCACAAAGCGCGCGACAACCAAGATTGGTTAAAAAACAATGTTCCACAGTTCATTTCTTCGACACAATGGATTGCAAATTCTCCGTATGCAAATCCGTTGGATTTCTCTGTCTGGGGACAGTGGCTCCGCAGAGCCACCACTTGCATGTAGCGTGCGATGCTAACACGGTAGAACTGAGCACCATTTATTTAACATCATTCTGGCCTTCTTTCTGACTTGCAACATATTATTTACAGGAAGAAGCATATTCTATTTTGTTGAAATGACATGTTAAGGTAAGGCTTAACAGAGACTGTCCACAGTACGACATGTTATATCCATTGTTATGGTGTTTGCTTAGGGACTGCTTACAGATAATTTTTATTATCCGCGCTCTAGCTTTTGCGGATGATGTTATCTGGCTGCCTGTTTGGTCTGAATTTTCATCACTCTGGAATAAGAAGCTCGCTAGATGCCTGTTCGTGCTTTTGACTGCACTTCAAGCGGCCTGGTCATATTCTCACTTTAAACTGACGAACTACTCATAGCTACGATAGAGATTGTGTCGGATTGAAAACTTCCAAAACGCTTTCGGGCTTTCTTTCTTTCTTTCCTCCTTCGTATTTATTTCATGAGCTACGCATCATCTGGGTAAGACAAATTAAATGTAGTACCAGTCAGGTCGAACTTTTGACTACAAAGCCGAAAAAATACCCGATAAGATTATGAATGTACCCTACACAGGGCCGAATTCACATAAAGCTCTATGTACCTTATAGCTACTCCCAAAATAGTGTGCAAAAACTTAAGATCTCCCGAATCTAATCAGAGAACTTCAATCATTTAATTAAGTCTTGGTGCCAGGTTACATTTATCTGGAAAATTGGAACTCTATGAATTTGTTCGAATTTGTTGCGGCCAAATACCTTGAAGATTTTTAACAGCTTTCGGTGTTCCCTATTTGTTGTAGTTCTCGACAGAGAAGAATAGCATGTACAACATATCTAATAGCACGACAAGCGAAGAATGACACGGCAAAGTATCATCTCTGCTACTGTCATTCTCCTTCTGGCATGAGGTGGCCAGGAACTTTTACCACTGGAGCTCCTTCTGTTTGTACGTAGAGCAATCAGTTAAGAAAGTGGTCTGGCAGTAGAATGGGAAAATAATAAATAGAAAATACAAATGCACCCTTAAACCATTTTTATGATCTGTCAATGTCAAAACGTCAGTCAAGGTTTACATTTTTATCATGGTGAAGTTCACGAACAAGCAACGTTTGGAAATTATTAAAAACTTTAAGAGCGCGTACCTCATTTTTCGGTCGTAATAATCGTCACACCACACCGAATGTGCGTGCTATAGTGGATAATTTCGAGTCAATATATTCACTACTGAATACTCCCGTGCCTGTGAGTAAACACACCGGTTGTCTCAGTTCAAAATGAGCCAGTCAGTCATTTCCACGATGTTCACACGAATTGGGATGGGCATAAAGGTACACTCGTACATGATCAAATTCAAAACTCAAGAACTGAAGCCCCTTGACCATTTGAAGTGCCGAAACTTCTCCGATTGGTTTCTGCAAACGTTTTTTATGTTAAGTGTCGAGTGTCATACCAAGATATTTGGCCTCGTTCGCGAAAGGAATTTGTACTGCATTAATAAACACAGGTAGATTGTCAGTTTTCTTGAGATTGAAGTTCACATGGACAGACTTGTTTTTATTTAGCGTGGTTCGTCAAGCCTTTGTTCAACTGTTAATCTGTGTAAGGGCGCGATGTAACTTAGCAGTTGCTTCTTCGACGGTTTTAGCTGTTGCCAAAATGGCAGTGTCATCAGCAAATGTGGCTGGCACAGTAACTTCCATTTGCGGTATGTCGCTGGTAAAAAGCAAATATAGCAAAGGACCAAGTACAGTTCCTTGCGGCACCCACGCCTTTATTGTCTTAAAATTGGAATATTCGTTTCCGTCTCTGATACGGAAGACACAATTGCTCGGGTAGGATTTGTGGAAGTTTATATTTTAGGCCCTCGTGACATACCTTATCAAAATCTTGCGAAACGTCAAGGTAAGTGCTTGAACAAACTAGCTTAAACTCGATTATTCGTTCAATTACATCGGTTATTCGATGGACTTGGTCAACAGTAGAGTGTTGGCTTCTAAAGCCAAACTGATGATCGGGCAAGAGGCAATTTGTGTCAATTAAGTACGGTTCGCTCGAAGACCTTCGATATAATCGGGAGGAGCGATATTAGTCTGTACGACTTGACTTCAGTCGGCGGCTTACCGGGTACATGCTCTAGGCTTATGGTGGCATTTATAAGATAGAGCAGCTTTAGCAAAACTTTTTTCGGTAGCGCTTTAAGTATCTCTTCCGTAATTAAGTTATATCCGGGGGGTTTTATTGTGCTTGGGCGTGTCTGCAACTTGTCTAAGTTTCCTAAGTGTAGCCTTATCTATTGGAAGGTTCGCCGCTACGTCTAACGTATTGACATTCTCTGGAAGCACTTCCCCGTCGAATGGTTTGAACGTTTCTGAAAGATGGTCGGCGAAAACGTTAGTTTTGTCTTTATCTGGCGCCACGTGTATTTGGGGCTTTCGAAGACTTTTAACTGCTCTCCATATAGTGTAATAGGTATTTTTTGTCACTGTGAGGCTTTCTAGGTAGTTATTAATACCTTGGTTATTGAAGTCCTTTTAACCCAGTATTTTCGACAAGCTCTATTCGGAAATCTTCCCAGTCAGTTTTTTTGTTGGGTGGTCATTGTTTCTTAACGAAGAATTCACACAACGAAAGGATAATTGAAGAAAGATCGGAGGAGAGATCTAAGCTTTCTTCAACTTTGACGTAACTAGCGTTTACTCCTTTTCCGATAAAGAAGTCCATTAGATCAGGTATTTTGGCGACATCCGAGTGCCAGTACGTCGGTCTGTCAGTTGAGTAAAATTACCAACCACATATCACATATCAGCCAGCCCTGTAGAAAGTTTTGCCTTTTTATCAGATACATCTTCAGCCCCAAAAGGTGTATTTCGCATTAAGGTCACCACCAATAATAAAGATTGGTCCTAGAGAGTTAATCTTTTAGTGTCATGCGTGATTTTGTCGCCAGGTGAGTTTCAGAAATTAAAAAAAATATATCAACTGCTTTTTCATGAATAAAAATATTTAGTTCATCAAGCATTTTCTGTAGGCCGTTGGCAGTCCACGTAAGAAGCTTCTTTGTCATGATTAGTTACACAGATCTGCTTCGACGTTGAGAAACCGTTCGACTTTTATCTTATTTTTTGGGTCAGTTCTCCTAGTCTCTCGAGGATTACTGAGAAAACTTTGAAGCAGGATCAGGTGATTCACAATTGGTCGTATTTGTACGCGCCGCTATTTGCGTGTAAGTTTTTCCACTTTTCACTTACACGTTTGAAAAAATCCTCAATTTCATCGAAAAATCATCTACAGCGATAAAGCTCATTTCTTGACAGCAGCAAACGCACACCATTGGATCCTTAAAAGTGACAGTGTGGAGGTGTGATTGGACCTTATTTTTTCGTCCGTGAAAATGATCGCCAATAAAGTTCGCTATCGTACCATGTTGGAAGACTATTTTTTGCCAGAATCGAATGGACTTGACATCCGTGATATGTTCGCATCGCATGTTCGAATAGCCACCTCGTTCATGCGATTTAACACATCGTTGACTTATGCCAATAAAGCCAACAATTTTAGATGAGTTTAGGAATAATATCGAACGCAAAGGTGCCGACGTTCCGTAAGAATGATGGAAAATTGGCTCAAAAAATCAATCGCTGCATACGTAGTTATATGAACAAGATTGAATTTCAAACAAATTTACAATGGGGGCTCTACCTGGAACAAATTTCCTTGCGCTATCTCAATTATTGTGTATTTTACTTGAATACAAATTTGTTATGTCCTTATTCAAAAGTCCGATATAATAGGTAAATTATCCAAGCCGCAAAATAGCTATTTATTTTTAGATATTCCAACAATCGATTTTCATACCTATACAAGTATCACACTACCGGATAGCACTGCTGGTCTATCTCTCAGTTAGTTCTTAAACCCTTCACTTATCTCGTTTGGCTTAGACATTTATCTGCGTGCTTAATGTTCACACTTAGCTATTTGCATTTATATTGTGTAATAAAAATTAAACACAGTTATTATTATGAGCAAGTCAACAGACTATTAAACGTGTTTCACATAAACTGCCATAATAACTTACGCGAAAAGTCGATGAACTGGGAAATAATGAAGACTGCAATAAAACTTAATAAGCCAAAAGGAAATAAAACCAACAAAAAAAAAAAAAAAAAAAAAAAATTAAATACAAAATTACAACAACAACAAAAAAGAGAGCAAAACAAACAATAAGAAACCAACAAAAGCATAACCAACTCTCAAAGTGGAGACTCAATTTTTTGTCAACTCTTTAGCCAAGTAGAATGGATGAGCTAACCTGACGCAATAATGAGACGTAAGAAGCTTAAAACGCGAATCACCTCAAATACGCAAATACTACATGCGAAGCTCCTAGTCTTTTATGACTTGCCGCGCACCACCCAGACGGTTTAGGCTCAGATTTTTGGTTTCATTGAATCCATTTGATGGATAGATATGTAGATGCGATCTGATTTAACGTTGATTTATAGCATACGTGAACATCTGTTGAGAGTTTTTCGAGTTGGCTGATAAACTGATTTAATGGATTTTGGGTGATGCATCAACTGATTCGACTGGCTGTCCTACCTTATTTAAGATGTATCTTAGGTTACTTGGCTGGTGTCATCTTATATGATAATTTGGCAAATTGATGAGTCAATCTGGTTTCGCCCGTCTACAAAGTTAGCTTTCAATTTTGTTTGCTAGCTATTTAACATCTTTGTGAAATTATATGACTGCACGAAGATGCAGATTTTCGTAGCAACCTTGATTCCATAGGAGTGTTTGATATCTTCTCTATAAAAGGATGCTCAAATCGGCATTAGACCGTAGGTACAATAACCAAAAGGGGTTTCTGACATAAAGCCACAAGTGAGTAAATTGTTTGAAAGACCATTAGACTTGGATACTTAGATTAAAGCTCACCTATGGTGCTTGTAATTATAAAAAATTCGGCTATGCCCTTGAGTGAGCTGGCAGTGATATTTTCTTGCTCAAGGTGTGACTTACTTAGAAGTTGTAGACGTGTTATGCTTAGGCGATTACAGTCGAAAAGACAATGCTCTGCTGTTCTTCGTCCTCGTTGAATATGCGACAGTTGCTTACTTGTGATATTTTGATAGTAATAAGATGTTTTTTCGAATCTGTAGTGACCCGTTTTGAATCCGGTTACTTCGTGTGTCTGACCTCTAGGGGTTGGTAAAAAGTTGTTGGCTTGTCAGTTACCACCATTTTCTGTCCACTAATGGAGTGTTTTTGCTTTTAGTCTTTTATTTTTATACCTAGCTTTTTATGGAGCTAATTGATAACCCGCGAAGTAGTCGTGGCAACATAAATGTTGGAGCTGAAGCTTTTCTAGTTAATTTAATTGCTCTTTCATTTCCATCCCAACCGCTGTGACCTGACACCAAGATTAAATGGACTCTTTTGGCGTATAGTCCCAGACAATTTTTGAGGCTGATAGAAGGTAAGACCGCTTTGCTGTCAGAGAGAATATAAGTGTTTTTGTTGTTTCAGTTCACCGTAATGCAAAGCTCTAATGCGTGTATCTCAGCTTGAATTACAGTAATGCTACTGCCCACACTTGCGTACAGTGAGGTATTGGTAATTCCTATATATGTATACATATACCTGCTCCAACACCAACTAGTGTGTGCCACACTAGTGAATCTCTTTCGAACAAGGGCTTATTCTGTTCCCAGTTCTGTTGATCAGGAAACGAAGTTATGGTTGAAGTTCACATCTTTTGAGTTCCAATCACAGCTATTTTGGAATTATTCTCATCCACTAAGATAGAGATATAAGCGTTTGCCAAAGCTTCTTTCTGTATGTGGAGATAAAGAGGTATGAGGTTCACTAATACTGCGGTGACAAAGCTTTGAAGTTTGTTTTGTCCAGCATGTGTACTCGTAGACTTCTCTTTTATCAAAGTGATCTTACCAAGTAGACTTTTTCTGAGTATTCCATGTGAGTTTTCTACCCAGGGTAATGCCCAGGAACTTCACTTCACTTGAAATTGAATTTCTTCTCTTGGTGAAAGCTGAACTATAGTGCTCTTTTGGCGTTGACGTTTCTGCAAACTTTCTTCCACTAGTCAGCAATAAACAAGAGACAGTTTCTTAAAATTTTCCTCTGATAAGGATCGCAATGTCATCAAGGTGTATTCTTGGACATTAAAACCATCGTTGTTGAGTATATTAAGCAGTTCGTTTACTACGAAGGTTCATAGCAGGGCGAGAGAGAACGCTACTCTGTGGCAACCTTGTCACTACCTAACATTTTTTATTAGTTGGTCTAGTAACTGATAATTTTAACTTTGCAGTTATTTCTTTCCAGCTTTTTATTATAACCCCAGGCATAACTGGTTCTGAATATGGTATGGTATGTTTATGAGAAGTGCGTTTGCTAGTGTAAAACCTTTTTGGACAAGTGCTGCAAAGACTTCATCTTCACCATGGGCTTTAAATGGGTCAAATGAATTGATGGTCTATTTGATTTTGCACCCATGAAATGTTTGACCCTTTTATAGTCCTCTTTGGATGGTCTATTGATTTTCTCTCGAGAGAATTATTGGAAGCAATGGATGTGGTGATGGAGTTTCAGAAATAGGTTTCGGCTTAGAGCTGTAGCATCTGTAGATCGCCTTCCACATACATATGTAGATGCCATTCGGGGTGCTGTTTGGGTAGAATTCTGTGGATACGCTTGCTGCATCTAATGTCAGAGAGATTTTGGCAGAAATTTTTCCATGATTCTCTTTTACTTACTTATTAACTTAAGAACTTACTATAGTCCGGTGTGGATCTGGGCCTCAATTATCAACTCTCCAGCTACCTAGGCTAAGTTGAGGTTCCCTTCCACTTGTTTGCGCAACCTGAGTCGCTGTTTTCCTCTGCTACGCTGACCTTGGGAGCGGATTCGAAGACTTTTTGTTCATCCGCTCTATAAGGCCCAGCCAAGTCAGTCGTTGAGACTTATCTCTTCTGGATAAGTCGATGTAGCCATACAGCCCGTACAGATCGTCGTTGATCTCCTCCTCCAGTCCACAATATAAACAGAAGCCAGGAGCACCCTCATCCATTTTTGATAAAGTCCATACCTCTGCACCAAGCATCGGTTCCCACTAGATTACCGAAATCAAGCCGCGTTGGGCGCATACGTACCCAGCTGGAGGACCGCATGGCACTTCGGTGCCAATCTTACTTGCTGGAATGGATCAGTTTCGTGTCCGAAAAGCGTGTTGCGCAATATACGCGAGTAAAAATTTTCATTCGCATACAATTCGCAACGTCTTTAACATATAAAAAAACAAAGAGGGTCACTGTTATTGTTCGAGAGAGGGCTTTGTTAGTCAATTGCCTTTTTATCCCAAAAAAAAAAAAAAAATTGAGATTTTCTTCGTTTGATTTCAGCTCTAGTGTACTATAGTTGTCTGAATTGATAGTGGAGCTTAGGTATATTGTACAAAGTCCTTAAATACTCAAAGTTATATATATTATAAGGGTGACGTTCTGTCTGATACATAATGTAGAGTAAGAGTTTTAACTAGTAGCGAAACCTCAGAGCCTAGACACGCAATTTCGATGACCTCTTCTAAGGGAGGTACTTCTTTTCATCAGAGGGAAATGAAATTCATACGATGACTGACAAAGATAAATCAGTCTCGGAAAGAGAAACTCAGCAAAAGAATATGAATTTAACTCATGCAAATCACACGGTCTAACTATACTGAATATGCTATTTACTAAGCTAGATTTGCACTTCTTAACGTACCTCGGCGGTGTACACCAAACCCACCGAAATTAGTCCCCACTTTTAGTTAGAATTAATTAAAAAATTAAAAATATATATGTATATGAAATCGTTGCGATTATGTAAATCTTTTCAATACATTTGACACACACATCCCGGTTGTGTTTGTCCTTGCAAGCATTTTTTGCACATATGCAGCAAACTAACTCTGTTTTGTTCTCTTTGGTTTTTGCTTTCTCAATTAAACAAATAGCACATCTCGGCCGCTCGACAGGTGGGTTGGAATCTTGGCTTTCGATGTAAGTCATAATCAAAGTGGATGCGCAAGATAGCATTGATTGAAGCGAAAGTGGACAAGTGGCTCGAGGTGTTCTAGATCTGCTGAACATGTACTCTTTGGTCAATTCGATACCTAGATCATGAAGAAATTTCTTACCGCTTTCTTTGCCTCTGGGAATCTGATATCCTAGATCGGTCTGCGTATAAACGATATAGGCACTCAATGCTTTTAGTTTTGTTGTAGTATTGTATGATTTATGGCATCTTCTTCGGCTCATGTCCAACATCAGAAGTATTAAGCATTGTGCTTTGTATTACGTTTATTTTTCTTTCTGACCCACGAAATGACGAAAATTTTTGACCCAATTCGGATAAGGGAAAAAAGTTGTCCATATTGATGTTGTAACCTTTCAACCCGTCAACTGAACCTAAGACCACGCATTCACCTTGATTGACGAATCGCCAGGATTAAAACATTTAAAATATTATCCGAAACAGAGAGCAAGGAAAACGGAGTAAACCCAACCACCTTCCAAAAGCTTTTTGCCATCACGAAGTAGACGAAGAGTTCCTGTAAAATATTCTGCTATACCGTCTATGTGAACTTCCACCCGCACACCAATTTCAAAATTGGTTTGAGTTCCATCTTCTGTCCGAAATAGCCAAATTACTATATATGGCCCACTTGGATGACTGCACCAGTGACAGTAAATGCAAAAATTCTAATGCAACAAAACTAGAAATCGGATTTGGAATGAAATGAAACGCTTTCAGCTAAATTGAGAAGTCAATGGAACAAAATTAAGGACAATCTTGTGACTCTGGAGTACATTAAGATCCCTAGATGGATGAAAGTAAGGAAAAAATAACATCAGAAGCAGCATATGCTGCAGTAGTATACTAAAGAGTTGATCAAGGAAATGGATCTTACACCATAACGTTGTTTTCAAATTAGAGCTTTATAGAGCATATATACTATCAAAATGTTTTTTGGCTATTTGGCTCTCAAGTAAATGAAGCAGTCGCCTGGAGTGCTCTACAATCGTTCTTGCCTAGATCCAAAAATATCCATCGACCTGGAAGCGATTTGTCGCGAGTAGAGCGTCGGAAATACAGGAAGTAACTAAACAAACTTCATAGGGGCACATCATTTCATTCGATAACCCTGCCTCTAGAGGCTGTTTACCAGAACAAATGAAATATGTAGATCTGCAATTTCTTATCGCTGGTGGGGGGAAATGGCAACTCTAAATTTCTGTAGGTGATGAACAAATCATTTGTGTGTGTCATTCGAAACAATTGTTTATTCGTAAAGGTGTGAGAATTACAATTTGCATGTGGCATTTCCAAATGTGTGTTCCACAAGTGCCTTATTTACATTTTTTAAGGCAAAACTAAATTATTTCAACACTTGACAAACACTTATTTCGATACTTATGTATTTTTTCTTTAACATTTTAACTTTATACTCAGTAGTACCTAGACAAAAATTTCTTTTACAAATTCATTAAACTTTTTCATAAAACCATCTTCACTGATGTGAGGGAATATCACCCCTTGCCACTAACACCCGCAAAAATAATCACAGTTTCATAGCGATCTCGCAAAAAATCCCCGAAAAACAACTTACGTCCCTTAGAGTTTTTGTTATTAAAAAATCTGTTGAAGCAATCAGCACAGAATACAAAAGCATAAATCAACTCAGAGACGGCATCATACTATTATTGGGAAACGACCAATGACTACCAAACAGATGCTTTGGAATCAATATCCTCGATAACCTCTATCCAGTAACAGTGAAACTGCAAGAATGACTCAAAAGCTCCAAGGGTAAAGTCTATGCCTTATCAATGTAAACTACACAGAAATAGTCTCAGAAATTAAATCGCAGGTCATAACAGAAGTATGAAACGAGAAGGAAAAGATTACGCAACTGGATTAATGCTGTTCACTTTTGACCAATACCAGACACCCGACACACTCGAAATAGGCTGGTACAAAACCAAAGTCAAAGAATATGTCCCTAATCCAATGAGGTGCCGCAACTGTCAGCTGCTCGGACACATAACAAAAAAGATGCGGAACCACTCCAACATGCGAGAAATGCAACTTGCCACCACATTCGTCAGCCCCCTGCTAACGAATGATGTGCGCCAATTGCCTTTCGCCCCACTTTTCCTCAGACAAAACGTGCCCCAAATTCACCCAAATGAAGGAAATACTCCCGATACAAACTAAAAGCAAGTGTGAAATGGCCGATGCCAAGCGAGGTCATAGAAAAAAGAATCCCATATCCCTTAACCCTTCAACACCATTATGCTCCAGCGTAGTAAACCGACAAAACAATCCGACTGCACTTTCAGCACCCATCACGTCAAATAAAGCAAAAACCACGGAAAACGATACATCAAATCAAACAAAAAATAGCAAAGAACCCCAACCATCAGCACAAACAGCAGCTGTCATTTTTCCTAATACGAACCATTTACCCAATCAAACCCAAAACAACTCAATAACCTTACATACAGTATCAACTTTCCACTCAATACACACACAGACCCTCTAAGTAACACACACGACCGTCCCTACAATAAACAAACAAGTCTCTCACTCACATTCACCAGGAATCTATCACAATTACTTATCACACCACGGGTGGCCGTGGTGTAGTGGTATATGCATACACTCTTTAAGCAGAGGGTCGCGGGTTCGAATCCCGTGCGAGGCAATTCTCTGAAAAAGTCTTTTCATAGAAATTGTATGTAGTTATATGAAAATCCCGTCGGCGTCAACTCTGACATGAAGGCATAACACTGATGTTGGAGTGGTTGCTAGCTGGGCTAAATATAACAAATTAACAACTAGCCTAGGTTGAGGATGCACTGGCTCCAGTTTGACAACCACCTCTGGAAAAATTTTAAAACCTAACACCTGAGTTTCAAAACTACTACACCACCTGCCCGCACCCTAGTGAAAAGCTAGTTAAAAGGTATTCATATCCCCTTGGTGATAAAAAAAACAACAACAACAAGAGTTCGCAAGCTACCAACTCATCAAGAAGCTAATAAAAATAATCAACTGGAGAATACCACGGCAAACATCACTCGACATTCGGTGAAAAGCAACAAACACTATACAGGAAATGAATATGGCGAACAATAAATATAACAACAAAGATCGCGCTTTCACTGCTCAGAGGATAAACAACCCGAATTGTTCCGGCACTGATCGGTTAAGTCGATCTGTAAACAACATAAATCTATCTACTCTCAATCACTCACAAAGTAACCGTTAAGAATCGTACAGTGGAACATCAAAGGTTACAAAAACAACTATAATGAGTTACAACTCTCTCCGAAAATAATTGCACTCCAGGAAACTCACCTCAACTCAACAATATCAATTTCCACTCCAGTCAACTACAAAATGTACTATCAAAACACCCTGCAAAATGCAAACCTTAAAAATGTCTTTGATCTTCCACATCAATCATTCGCGACTTCAACAGCTGGTAACGAATGTGGATCTCACTCAGTAATAACAGTCGTGGTAACGCTATCGCAAAGTTTATATACTAGTCAAACTCAATGATGGCTCCCCCACACACTTTATCGCTCACAACACATTCACAAACGTCGATCTCTCCTTCTGTTCGTCGAATATAGCTACGGTGTCGAAATGGGAAATTTCAGATGACCTCTCCGGAATTGATCACTTCTCTATCATCATCTCCATGTTTGCCACTCTATCACCTAACACTAACCGTAAGCCCAAATTCAAAACCGACAACGCCGATTGGGACCTCTACCAAAAGTCAGCAGAAAAATCTAACCTGTAACGCGCTCACAGCAACACCATTCTTAAAGAAGCTGCCAATATACCCGGAATTATACCATACTTCAAAGCGCCAACACATCTGTTCCCCAAACACAACATCATACAGGTAAGTCGAGTGTTCCCTGGTGGAACAACGATCTACAAATACTTAAAAAAGATAAGGATCGACTGTGGACAGATGCCCTTTTTAAAAGAAAAGTCAAATAATCCAAAAAGGAATCTCTAGAGAAATTCACGGCCGAAATAAAATCAACTACTCCCACAACAAAAATATGGGCAAACATCAGAAGGTTGTGTGGCCTTAAGATACAACACAGCATACACGCCATCAACCCCGAAAACCCATCAAATATAAGTCTCACCGAACCAAAACAAATAGCCCTTAAGTTTACCAAACAATGGTCCAATCATTCACACGACGCAAACTTCCCACCTAGACTTTGTAGAGGTGTCTACAAATACCTGCATCTCGTAGAGCCGCATAGTGTTACGAATCGCTGATTTAGCGGAATTAAATTTATAGAGCTCACAAATAAATGTTTTTGTTTAGGTTTTTTGTTTTTTTTTTTTTTTTTTTTTTTTAATTTGGTACATCTAAAAGTTTCAAGAGTTCATGTTCCATGACACATTTCTTTCTTCTCGGAAAGCATCTTAGACTTGCTAAGAACGGATCTGAGATTATAAGCAATCGATTTAAGAGGTCAGTATTTGTACCCACACGTGATATTTTTGTTGTAAACAGTTCCCTAAACCTTCTATTTTCCCTGTTTCTTGCCCCTTGCACTTCTTCTAAAAGTTGTCCGATTGGAAGTATACAAGTAGAAATTATCTGTTTTCCATGAAGCAAGACCAAATGCACACTTATAGTACTGGCATAAAATACCGGGCATAGTATTTAAGATATAGTTCCCTTGTTTCCTTTGAATAATTCTCAAAAGCATCTGCATCTATTGGGAACCCAGACCCAAGAGCTTCTAAGATGATATGAAAATTTTTGATTTATCTAAACCTAAAATTTGGGCAGTCTTTTTCTCATCTCTTAAAAATTTTCTAGCCGTGTTTCCGTCATTACATAGTATTGCCAGACTGTTGAGTTGGCATATCTACCAATAACCCTGTTTCCCTTCTAAATTTTCCTTGGATTTTCTTTACAGCCTTGGTCTCTTACCTGCCACACCTTGACATCTAATCTATAGGCTATGTGAAGGATGCATTCCATAAATCGTATCCAAGGGTGAATGGGGCTTAATCCAAAGGACATTGCTTATTGTTCATTGTTTATTTCGGAGGGTTTGGCACCGTTGATGAAGATGTTGTACTAGGAGGTGGAGTGAAAAGTAACCTCTTTGATCGTCAGAATGCGCTGCTACTGCAAAAAGGGCTATGGTGCCTTGAAGTCCGTTCTTATTTAGGCAGAGATGCCTAGTTTTGTTTTGACAGCTGATTGTTTTTGACGTGTTTGGCATCATGTTGACTATGGACAAAAACGTTTTTTTCCTCTCTCATAAAACATTATTTTTTGAGAGGCAAAACGGCGAAGGAAACAAAAGAAAAGTTGGATAAATATTATGGGGCTCCGTCAAGTTAAAACGTGAAATATTGGTTTCGAGAGTTTCGTGGTGGTCGCAACTCCACTACCGATCAAGTCCGCAGCGGCAGGCCATCCGATGCGGTTACAGAGGATAATGTCAAAAAAATACATGAAATGGTGTTGGCTGACCGGAAATTGAAGGTGCGCGAGCTAGCAGATACCACAAAGATTAGTACTGAGCGCACACCCCATATTTTGGGGAATATTCTGCATATGAAAAAGTTATCCTGCCGCTGGGTGCCGCGCTGCTGATGCAGAATCGGGCGGACTTTTGGCATCGATTGGTAACTGTTGAACACCAGAGAACAGAATGAGTGCCCGTCAATGGACTGAAGGCAGCACGAGCGCTCCGAAGAGGCCGAGGGAGGTTCGATGAGTCGGAAAGGTTATGGCGTCGGTTTTCTGGGATTGTAATGGCATACTCTTCGTGGACTAAATCGAAAAAGGGAAAAACCATCAACAACGAGCATTACTGTGCATTATTGGAGCGATTGAAGGCCGACAAATGCAGCAAAAAAAATTTGTTTTTGCAAGACAATGCACCGACGTATAAGAGCATCGCAACCATGGCTAAAATCAATGACTTACGACTCCAATTGCTATCGCATCCACCCTATTCGCCTAATTTGGCTCCCTCGGACTATTATCTCTTCCCAAACCTAAAAGGATGGCTCATCAATAAAAAATTCAGCTCACGCGAGGAAATCATCAACGCCACGGAGGAGTATTTTGCAGACCTTCCGGAAAATCGCTAGAATAAGTGTATCAAACTAAAAGGGGACTATATTGAATAAAATAAAAAAAACATTTAAAAAAAATTTTCTTTCATTTCCAAGATGGTTACTTTTTACTTTTTAAAGCAGAACAAATTTGTAAGTCAATCATAGTTAACAAAACTACCGGTTTAATTATGATATGCAATCTGTCAATGTTAAATTCTATAGGAAGTAGGGTTTTAATTTGATCTTGAATTGATTCTACATCTGACTTGATCAGTTCTGTGGTTTCCTTAGCAAAATTTAATTTTATTGGTCGAAAATATCGGGTTGATGATGGGGTAGGGTTTTGCCAAAGTACTTGCTTAATTTTATCATTAAAGAAATGCATATGGGAACCATTGAGATACAAAAAAGATTTTCATCCGAATTATCACCAGCAGAAAATTTTTGTTTGTATGATTTCTGTTGAGCACCATCACAGCCCCATTTTATTACCAAATAAAGTTCTTTTAAGTCAGCAACGGAACTTAAAACGTCTTTTTGAGCTAAACATAAACGCTCAACGCTGTAATTTACTAAACTTTGCAATCCACATTCTGCAGAAGTTTCGCTCACATTTTTATCATTTGGATAGCATTTCGTCTTAGCTTCTTTAATTTTGTAGTATAAAGGGTAATAAATTGGGAACTTTGTTGCTAATTTTTGGGCGTAGTATTTCGTACTGTTGAGTTGAAAGCTGTATGTCCGTGATTGATTGATTGATGCTAGTGCATCATCTGCAGTTATTGGTAAAAATCCAGGAGCAGGTGTTTTTAGCGTTTTCCTTACAATAGAACCTTAATAACAAAATATAACCTACAAACATATTAAAAATAATAAAAACAAAACAATCAATCATCGGTTCGGAGTACTTTCAGATAATTTTTTCACTGCAATAGCAGTATTTCTTTTTCCGTCTTGTCTAAGACTCTTTTCATGAGCCATTGCAATCAGCAATTCAGCGCTAAAAAAATCTAAAATGGTTCTAACTGTTCTCTTCTTGCTTTTCTCACAGCATTCATTAAAGCTTCTTCTCGGTCTTCCTACTCTAGATGAAGAAGATATTTCATCTAATATATTTTATGGTAATGTTAGATTTTCATTTAGCCACAGAGAATTTGAATTTTTGAAACCACTTTTGGCCCATCCCTCGTCAAATCTTGAACATACAGTTTTTAATGTCAAATTGATTGACTTTGTTGCAGCCTCAGAAAATAGTATATGGCTAAGTATCTAAGCGCTTAATTTTGACTTTAGAAATCCAAACATCAAAAATTAGCTTTTCGTTGTTTCGATGGTCATCCTAAAAAAATGAAAAATTTAGTATGAGTGTCGCGCTTGTGTCGCAAGAAGTTGAAACAGATTTTTTTTTAGAACAAATACGGTATCCAGCTTAAACAACACTGAACACCAATACTTTTCGTCTTATGAATACAAAAAACACATATTTTATCTTTAAATTTTACTTTCATTTAGCCCTTATATTAAACAAAATCTCTAATTATTTAAGTAAAACTTACTTTTATATCAACTGACTGTTTACTTATTGAGAAAAACAAAAAAAGAGCTATAAAATGTACGCGAACCAATTAAAAACGATATAAATACTTGCTCTTCAAATTGACCTTTTTATTAAAAAAATTAAACACAATTTAAAGTTTGAGATGATTTTTTTTTTCAGTTGCACTAAGCTACAAAAAAAAAAAAAAAAAAAAAAAAAAAATGCACAGTCATTACGTAGGTGGTTTACTCTCTGAGTAAAACCATTTTTTGTTTAATTTGTGCATGTCATTTTCAAGCTAAATCAGCGATTCTTCACACTGTGAGCCGCCGCAAACAAGCTTTACAGTTGGAAAAAGAAATAAACTATTTCGAACTCACATCAGTCCTAGACAGTCTTCATGGAAAAAACCCGGCAAATGATAAAATATCATATCCCCTAATCAAAAATCTACCGCTTTTCTGCAAACTTCGACAAACAACAACATATTTAAACATCATATCCCACAATCATATAAAGTTAGCATAGTTACCCCAATTCTCAAACCTGCTTCGGATAAAACACACATTTCATCATATAGACCGATATCACTCAATCCATGCTGTTTCAAAGTGCTTGACAAAATCACTTTCAACAGGCTCTGGTCTTCTAACTTCTAACCAGTCATCAATTCGACTTCAAAAAAGGTAAACCAGTAACAGATATCTTTTTATATATACGATTGGATCATCTGATCACCAATTCCCTATCGAAGAAAGCACACACATCAATAATTTCTCTCGATTTCGCGAAAGCATTCGACAAAGTAGGTGCTCACATAATAATAGACCAGCTAAAAAAGTGGAAAGTAGGACCTAATATAATAAATTATATCCACCGTTTTATGACAAACAGGCAGATAAGAACGCAAATTGGGAACTACACTGTCAATCCACTGTCAATACAATTCCTCTCTATCTCATAGCATACCACAAACTAACCAAAATATTTACAATGTACAAGGAAGTCGAATTCTGTGCATACGTCGACGACTTTCACATAATTAGGAAGCTGAACAAGAACAACAACGGCAATATCGAACTTAGCCCCCTCTTCAACAAAATTACAAACTGGTATCAGTACTCAAGAGCAAAATTCTCAGTCCAGAAATAAAAGCATTTACACATCTGTCGAAAAATAAGATGTACATGCAAAATGCTCCTTGCCAACTAACCCATTCCAAGAGTGCATTCTCTGAAAATGTTAGGAATCCACTTCAACAGCAAGTACATATGGAACACTCATATCGAATAACTCCTTCCCCCGCTGGTTACACGGCTAAATATTATCAACTGCATTTCCAGTACCAAATTTAAGAGCTACCCATTATCAAAAATATTGGTAACAAAGGCAATTTTAATGAACAAAATAGTATTGGGACTATTCCTCTATGGGCAAGCTCCTAAGTTACAATTAAATAAAACTAAAACTATTTATAATTCTGCAATAAGAACAGCTTTGCCTACATATCGCACGGTCAACATCGACAATCTACTTCTCGAGTCGAATATGCCTGCAATATAAATTTTAAGAGACATCTATACCAGAAAACTATTCAAGAAAACTCCTATGAACTATTAATAGGACCATAGCAATAGAATCAATAGCCAATCTAGTTTCCCCTTCCTAAAAACTCACCATGGACATTTAACACAAAACTAATAGACATCAACCGAGGTATTTCGGGCCAAATTTATTGAAATAAGAGACAAACTCAAGGACCACACATTTATCTGCACAGACGGGTCAAAAACAAACAATATTTCATAAAGTCACATCACTGAACGACATAATCCACCATGCTATTCTTCCCATATACACTTCGTTTTTTTCTGCGGAAATAATTGCAATATATTGTATAAGGTTTTCTAATAACGACTTGACAAGTTTTTTTTTTTTAACTAAAAGGCAAACCATTTGAGATATTACAAAAACTTTATTATTGGCTTGAAGTACAATCAAAACATTTATGAATGGAAATCGACTTCGTTCATATGGCCACCGCGGGCACGTTTGCAGCGATCGATTCATTGGACCCAATTTTCAACGACTCAGCCACACATTTCGGCCGAACCGGCCGCTATTTCGCGTTCAATGTTGGCACTGAGCTCTTCCAACGTCGTCGGCATGTTGGCTTGAGCCAATGACTTAACGTAGCCCCACAGAAAATAGTCAAGCGGCGTTAAATCGCACGAACGAGGTGGCCAATCGACTGGCCCATGTCTTGAGATAACGCACTGAATATACTTACTCTTCAATAAATCGATTGTAGCGTGTGCTGTGTGGCCTGTAGCACCATTCTGTTGAAACCACATGTCGTCCAAGTCCATATCTTCCAATAACGCTGACCATTCACAGTAACGTGACGATCGTTATCGTCGACGAAAAAATATGGCCCAATAACGCCGCCGGCATGCAAACCGCACCAAACAGTTATGTTTTCTGGATGAAGTGGTGATTCATGAAGCACATGTGGGTTTTCACCCGACCAATAACGAATATTTTGCTTATTGACCCACTGAGCCAAAAATGAGCTTCGTCTCTGAAGATGATTTTGCGATGAAATTCATCATCTTGACGCATCTTCTATAGAACCCAATCGGACAACGTACGTCGCTTTAAATGGTCCATCGGCTTCAATTCTTGAGTCCTTACGCAAAATACGCCATAATGTGGTCTGAGCGATGCCCAATTCTTGAGAACGCCGTGGAATTGACTGATTTGGATCGTTTGCTACGGACGTCTGAACGGCAGCGATATTTTCGACACTTCGACCAACCAGTTGTCTCACTGACACGGCAACATCACACAACGAATATGTAGACTCAAATTTTTGCAGTAAATTTGTTATTGCCTGTCTACTAGGGCAGGAATTACGATCGAAAATTGGAGTTAACGCTCTTAAAGTTGAAGTCACCGACTCCGAATATCTGTAGGAAATTTATATAATTTGCAGACGTTACACGTTACTGTAAATTGTAAATTGTAGAAAATTGACAGTGACAGTTTGATGATTAGTGAAATAGTGCGTTCAGAAATTAAATTCAAAGTTGTCGAGTCCCTATTGGAAAACCCTGTATATAGCTGCAATTCACATCTGCACGCGATCTGCATTGATTCTTTATCTTCTATAGAAGCCATAAAAAACACTAACAACGGCGATGATTATCCAAGTCTTATACAAAATATTATCTCCGATAATCACCCAAATACTAGGTGGAGTGAAAAGTAACCTTTGACCGCCAGAATGCGCTGCTACTGCCTTGAAGTCCGTTAATATTTAGGCAGACATGCCAAATTTCAGTGCGATACTGTCTCCAGTTTTGTTTTGACAGCTGATTGTTGTTGACGTGTTTGGCATTATGTTGATTATGGACAAAAACGATTTTCGTTCTTTCATAAAACATTATTTTTGCCTCTCAAACGGCAAAGAAAACAAAAGAAAAGTTGGATAAATATTATTTGGCTAATGCTCCGACAGATTACACCGTCAAATATGGTGTTGGCTGACCGGAAATTGAAGGTGCGCAAGCCACCATACACCACAAAGATTAGTATTGAGCGCACACGGCATATTTTAGGCAATATTTTGCATATGAGAAAGTTATCCTTCCGCTGGGTGCCGCGCATACTCACTTCAAAAGAGTGTTTGGACTTGCTGATGCGGAATCGGGCCGACTTTTGGCGTCGATTGGTAACTGTTGATGAAACACACCAGAGAACAGAATGAGTGCCCGGCAATGGACTGAAGCCGGCGCGAGTGCTCCGAAGCGGCCGAGGGAGGCTCCATGAGTCGGAAAGCTTATAGCGTCGGTTTTCTGGGACTGTCATGGTATACTCTTCGTGGACTACCTCGAAAAAGGAAAAACCATCAACAACCGGTATTGCTGTCAGTAAATAAATATTGGGTCTATAACGGTTTGCTAAGAAACTTTTAATATTCCATTGTTATTATTCAATTGGAACATGCGTTGGAAAGCTACTGTCATTGTACGTCATTTCAGTATATAGCATTCATTTGAAGCGTAAACAACAATAACTTTCTTTTCATTCAAATATGTCGAACTTTGCGCTTGAAATTTTTGCGGGGAGTTCTTCTTGATGAAGAAAACTGCTGCCGAAAGTCATCGTATTTTGGTGGAAGTTTATGGTGAACATGCGCTAGTTGAGCGAACGTGCCAAAAGTGGTTTGCACGATTTAAAAGTGGTAATTTTGGCTTCGAAGACGATGAACGTCCTGGGCAGCCAAAAAAGTTTGAAGATGAAGAACTGGAAGCATTACTCTATGAAGCTTGTTGCCAAACACAAGAAGAGCTCGCAGTATCTTTGGGTGTCACTCAAGCAGCCATTTCAAAACGTTTAAAAGCAGCTGGATACATTCAAAAACAAGGAAATCGGGTTCAACTTGAACTCAAGCCGAGAGACGTCGAAAGGCGGTTTTGCATCTCCGAAATGCAACTGGAACGCCACAAAAGGAAGTCATTCTTGGATCGGATTGTTACTGGTGATGGAAAATGGATCCATTACGACAACCCCAAGTGCAAAAAATCATATGTGAAACCCAGCCAACCAGCCAAATCAACGGCAAAGCCGAATATCCATGACGCGAAGGTAATGCTCTGTATTTGGTTTGATAAGATGGGTGTGCTGTATTATGAGCCACTAAAATCGGGTGAAACCATCAATGGACAACGCTTCCGAACTCAATTAATCCGTTTGAAGAGAGCAGTAGACGAAAAACGCCCGGAATATGCGACCAGACACGAGGAAATAATTTTCCATCATGACAACGCTCGGACCCACGTTGCTATTCCGGTTAAGAATTATTTGGAAAACAGTGGATGGAAAGTCTTACCCCACCGCCTTATAGCCCAGACCTTGCTCCTTCTGACTACCATTTGTTCCGGTCGATGCAGAACGCCCTCACTGAAATACGGTTTACATCAGAGTAGCAGAGTATCAAAAATTGGCTTGATTAATTCTTGGCTGCCAAGCCGGCGCAGTTCTTTTGGAATGGGATCCACAAATTGCCAGAAAGATGGGAAAAAGTCATAGCTTCAGATGGGCAATACTTTGAATAATACTATTGTACATGTTTTTCTTAAATAAACGTTCAAATTTTGAAAAAAAAATCGCACGAATTAAAATATATACCCAATGCAAAATACATACGTACCTACGGGTCGTACGAGATTCAAATTCAAAAAAAGCACGGCGATCTATTAGGTCAAATTTCGATGGTTTAGGGTGTAAGTAACAAAGTCATCAAACCATAGACAAATATTGACAGTATTTTTTAAAACATTCGAAAAGAAAAATTGGACCCCAACGTGGATCTACGGTTAAAGTAGGGACAGTCGCCTCTCGTTAATTCAAACCAGCGATAAGTCGAAGCTCTCCATAATTCGAAGTTATCACGAGTTCCTTAGAATATCTCCTTATATTTCGAAAAAAAAAATCCATACATTTTTAAGCACTTAGTAATTCGAACAAAAAAATCATCGCTACGTAAAAAAAAACGACGCGTTAATTCGAACTCATAGGCGCCAAACACTCGACAATTCAAAGTTATCAGGATGCATAGAGGTACATTTTAAGCCAAGTTCAAACTTGTATCATCATTGCACGAGCATTTGTTATGTGTAGTGTGTCAACATTTTCATTTGGTGTTTAGTTTCAGTTTTCGTTGGTCACAGATTAAAAGTTTGTGCTTATGAGTCCTAAAAAATATAAATGCTTGACGATTGCCGAAAAGAAGGAGTTAATTGAAAAAGTGGTTGGAGGTGGGAGGAAAAGTGATATCGCAAAAGAATTTAAGATTCGCCTAAAGGCGAATTTCCTTTCCTGGAAGAAAGCCTGATCATTTGGCTAAGACAGTGTAGAGGACAAAAAATTTCTATTAGTGGAAACTTATTAAAAGAAAAAGCAAAACAGTTCGCGTCTACTCTAAGAATCAAAAACTTTGCGGCAAGTGAAGGATGGCTTACGAATTTCAAGAAGAGAAATGGAGTTGTATCCAAAAAAGTTTTGTGGGGAAAGTGAAAGTGTTAATGATGCAGTTTACTTAGATTGAAGACTTTTATAGAAAACTATGATGCCGGAGACATTTTTAATACTGATGAAACTGGCCTTTTTTTTGAAATGTTTTCTTGACAAAATTCTTACTTTCAAAGATGAAAAATGTCATGGAGAAAACATAGTAATGAGAGATTGACAGTTTTACTTTCAGCAAATATGGACGGATCGGAAAAATTGAATCCCTTAGTGATAGGAAAAGCAATGAAGCCGCGATGTTTCAAAGGAGTGAAATCGCTTTCTACTGCTTATCGTGCAAACAAGAAATGTTGGATGACCACAGAACTTTTTAACGATTGGCTTTTAACAGTTAACGTGGAGATGAAACGACAAAAGCGGAAAATTCTACTCTTCTTAGACAATTGCACTGTCCACAATAGTCTCCCTACAATTGTCCAATGCAAAACTCTACTTCTTTCCGCCGAATTCCACTTCCAAATTGCAACCACTGTTAATTGCAAAGAAATTGTTAAGCTCTTTTTAGAATCTCTCAAAAATCAGCTAACTGCGAATATTACGGTCCTGACGGCTATTTTAATGATTGACAAGGCATGGAGAGCTGCAACACTACTAACGATTCTCAACTGCTTCATAAAATCCGATTTCATAAAAGAAGATCAGGAAAATCAGCGGTGTGAGTTTTTATGACTTTGTTCAGGTGGATGAAGATGTTGCTGTCTCGGGTTCTCTAACCGATGGCGAGATTTTATCTGCTACAGATACAAATGAAATAAGATGAAGAAGATACATCAGAGTCTTTGGCAGAGGTGTCAGTAAAGGAAGCAAGAGCCTCATTCGACACATTACAAAGCTTCTGTCTACAAAAGAACACTAATGAAACATCATTTCAGGCACTATTTCTTATAAAAAATGTTATTGATAAGTCTCAGCAATGTGCTTTGAAGCAAACTAACATTAAAGACTCTAACCTTTTGATTTTGTT